>CM060967.1:152393750-153083750 GCA_030765045.1 Tenodera sinensis
ATTACAGTTAGACTAAACTAATTGTCTGCATTGACAGCACGTAAGGTCAAGCACAATTACTATAACAACCTTTGATAGATGAGCGAATCATAGGAGCAAATAAAGGTTTTAAATTCTTAGCCATGAAGGTTAGTAATTGATATATGCAGTAACTGACACTTAACATAAGGCGTCTTATCAAACATCCAAAATAATAAAATACTACCGAAATAAGTAAACTAATATCTTGAGTACTGGTCGATGAAAACAGTGTTCTACAAACCAATCTGTTTGGAAAATTGTGCAGTTCTTAATAAAACTGATTGCTAAGCTTAGAAGCAAGAGAATATAAGAGGATTGAATTCTTTTTGTACTTTGCCATTGAAACATCACAAGAAAGATTTATCCCTTATAAACCAAAGCTCATGGAGTGCGGCGTTTGTCAAACAAAGGAAATGTCCAGAGAAGGGTCTGAAGTAGTTGTAAAGGACCGAGATTTATTTCGAGATTTCTTATTTTTTTAACTCAAGGACCATTTTCTCTGCCAGGGTTTCCCCATACAAACGAACAGAATGAAAGTAATTGGGGTTCAAAAGTGATCCAAAGTTCTAGTCGCCATAGAAGCCAACCAATTCATGTGAAAATAGATGTCTAGCCACGCAATTGGATAACAATTAACAGATTTAATTGATATTACACTGAGACAGAATTAATGTTGGAAAGGTAGAACCAGACTGAATAACACATTGTGGTGTGATTAGAGCAGCAGGACGGAGATCGGAAGGTGCGTGGCACAAATCCCGGATTGGATTTTTCGGTGTGATTCTACTTTTCGAATCTTCTCTGGCGTGAATTAATTGTCAGATTTAATGTTTTACACTTATCTCTCATTCGTTTGAAATAGTCAAACCATAGAATTCTCTGTAATGCATCATCTTTTGTTTCCTACTAATCATATTTGGTTAAAGAAACTGCAAGGGCTTATATGTCAAGGATCTGCTCGAGAGCAAACCTATGTTTAAAAAAAAAAAAACAACAAAAGCTGGATCTTTTTATAGGGAACACTGCAATATTTTAGTTTGAACCTATGCAAGGTTTAAACTGGTTACTGCTTTGCAAGTTTTCTGTTTTAGCTTTACAGTGGGATGAGGGGCGAAAAACTAAAATTATTCTGTTGTTTAACGACGCTGTCAATTGCCAGGATCATATCAGCGTCGCCGGTGTGCCGGCACTTCGTCCCGCAGGAGTTCTTTACATGCAAGTAAATCTACTGACATGGGGCTGTCATTTTTAAGCACGCTTAAAAACCATCGGTCTGGGCCGCATTTGAACCCGTGACCTTGGGATCAGTAGGGCTGTGTCTAATCAACTAAGCCACCCAGACAGGGATGAGGCATGGGATAATGCACAGTATAATACATATTTCAACCGATGAACGTTCAGGGGTTACAGAGGAGTGTTAGGCAGGCACTTCGATATACGATATTCATGGTATTTCATTCACAGCTGTTTGCAATAGATCAATATTCATAATGAGACAGTATGTCGCTGATAAAACTTCCCTGAGTTTATGAAATTTGCAGGTTACGGTGATCATACTGTTCCAAACCATTATGTGTGCACCTCGTAAGATGTACTTAAACGTTGAAGGAAACACAAGACATTAAAATAGACAACTCCAAATGTGAAAAGCGGCATAGATGGCCAGGGTTCCAGTCAGAGATGAACTAGAAATTTTGGAAATACTCCAAACAAAATATCAGGGATTTTGGATCCACAGGACGAAAACTTAATGACATTATACCAAATATAGAAGAAAGGATTTGAAATGCCATGCTCCATCCAAAGGCCTGATACAACACCACTCCAAGCATGACCTCTATAGTACTGTTTTTGCCTCAGGATTTTAGCTATGACCTTGTAGGTGAACCTGAGATATGGCACTGTTGTTTTTTCCTCTCACGCTGAGGAGGCACCCTGCTTCAAAAGCAACTTATTCTTTCTCTCTCGGTACATTATATATTAGGCGAAAGAACATCACTAATAAATTATGTTTATTAGTGACCCAAGAACCACACGATATAATATTGTAGCAACACTGGCACTGCTTACAGTCCAACTGCCTTGTAGACAGTAATTTTGAACTGCTGGTGTTATTCTGTTTACATCGTATCAAGAAGCTCCGCACTCCACAGCGTGATTGCGTGTTCAAGGATAGAGACATTCTCCTGAGTTAATGATAGTACATGTCTTTATAGTTTCGGCCACTCTGAAACAGACGCGTGTCAACGTGAGAAGAGGGAGTTTCCTAACCATGCCATTTGAGAATGCACTCTCACTCAACCACAGCGCAGTCACATGTACAAAACTGGTGTATATGTGAAGTATAATTAGAAGTAGGGAAATGTGGATCTGATTAGATCGTCTGAGTAACGCTTCTTCTCTGCGAGCCCTATCCAATTACAGAAAACATCAACAAGAACCTGTGTTTCTATCTACTAGAAGCACAAGACAGGATTGGACATAAGAACATGGACACGAGCTATATACGAGTTACACACATGCAGGCTGTCCCCCTCCCCCCCCCCCAAAAAAAAACAAAAAAAAAAAAAACCACCGACACCATAATGTGGAGGTATCACTGGTGTACTGGTCCTTGTTGAAGGAGTATTTTTCCTGAAAAATTAAAGGTGATAACTTTGAAAATAGTGCGTTCGTGGAAGATATACCAATTTCGGCAAACCCAGAAGTTTTAATGTTCATCTTTGTGCATTCTTATATACAAAATCTACTTGATCTTCCAGAAAAGTTTCCTCATCAGAGAATTAAATAACTACTAAGTATCTTTGGGCTTAAATTCACCTTTGAAAAAGCCATTTTAAGGTGATAATGTGTTTGAAATGTGATATTGTACAAATGAGGTTAGTTCATAATCACACATTACAGACAGAACGTTAGAGAGCCCTGTACTTCTCGTGAAACACTAAACCAAGAATACAAAATTCTGCGTTAACTTACCCGCCGTTTGGACTTGATGTTGTCTAGTTGTCGCTGTGTGCATTCTCCTATACTCTGGCTGCCCCATAGCTCCAATCCGACCCTCGCATACGTGAAAGACATGGAGCAGATGGGCAGGAAGTACGTTAGGATCATAAACACTACGTTGTATCTGGAAAAAGAAAAGGAAAGTATCGTATATCTCTTCGGTTTCTAGTTATTTATTAATTATTGTATGATAACTATTGGATAGAAGGGGCTAAACAGTGTTAGCTGGTAACAACATGCTCTATACCAGAATCAACTAACCGAATCGCGCGTGACGTAGTACAGTCGTGTGACGTAAGATCGTATCCGGGAATCATAAGTAACAGATGCACCACGTAGGTATGAAGTGCTTTAAATCTTCCTTACAACCCACAAGCCTACCATTTTTTTCCGTTAAAATACAGGACATCTGAAAAGGTTGTGATTAATGAGGGAAGTGCATTACAAATCCTTCATATTATCAGAATTTTGTTTATATTTTTCACCTGAGTGAATTTGTTCATATAACTGCTTATTACGTAGCAATTTCACGTACATGCCTGAATGGAATGTTTAGATTACACTTAAGAATCAGTGCATTGACAATTGTATTATTTAAAGCATTTGTTTTATATCTTGACCAATAATGATAAATTTTTGAAAACAAATGTTCAATTCCTGCAGTCAACCCCGGCATATATTCTATATTTTAGATAAGACTTAAATTTATGCATTTTTCCTTTAACACTTTAAGTATTCCAACTCATATATTATGTACTTATTCCTTGGAATCTTTCTAGCAATTTAATTGTTCAGCAAATTTTACATTGTACTTTATAATTAAGCTTTGTTTCTTTAGGAAAGGATATTTTCCCTTTAAATTGGAAGGGAAGGTGCATTTTCGTTTAGGGATAATAGCTTAGGTTCACGCAAATAACAACACAGCTCATCAAATGCCAACGATAGACTTCACTGTTCACAGAGCGAGCTAAACAATGGCAAGTGAGATAAGCGTCAATCAGCATTTCTCACTACAAGAAATGACAAAAATATATAGCTAATTACTTCATTTTTGTTTCCGGCATGGGTCGCCTCTTGTGCCCTATTTAAGAAATTACAAATTGAAAATTATGCCGACGTTTCGCCGCAATTCGGCTTCTTCAATGGACGACTGCAAAAATACAACCAATTAGTCACTACCTAACAGAAAGAAACCTTTGCCCAGAACAAACACGCACGACAATACACGGACAACCTCCCATATCGCACAGATAAAGCCGCAGAAGCGGCTAGGTGCTGTGCGAAAAGACACACCGTACAGGAGTACCTGTACGACCTGATAATGGTTCTGGTTCTGGTTCAGTGATTGGCCTCGTTGTCCCGTCCCACTCGTAATCCTATTGGTTCCTTCCCCTCCAATAGGAAGTTGACCTGCTAATAGGGTTTTCAACATCGTGTTGAGCGGTTTGCCTGTGTCACGGTTCAGACTGCTCTTTTTTTAAAAATTTCGATGATTTCCCTGTCACCATGGAGGTCCCCAAAACAAACAACATAACACAGTGTCAGTTACAAACACGGGTCGGTTGGTATGTCAGCTGTGCATGTGTGTCGTAAGGAAAATTTCACGAGCGTGGAGTGATTGCATCGTCATAGTGTATGAGAGATAGAGAAAGTGAAGAAAGGTACTGAAAGGACTGATGCAAGGCTATGAGAAGTAAAAGTTTTGAGCTGTGACAGCACGAAAGACTGTTACAGTGTTAACGACGAGAAGAAAACTATATGTGATAACATTTAGAAGACAATAAAGTGATAGAAAAGTACATTATTATTATTATTATTATTATTATTATTATTATTATTATTATTATTATTATTATTATTATTATTATTATTATTATTATTATTATTATTATTATTATTATTGTTATTATTACTATTATTGCGGTTTAGGCAAATTAAAATCTTTACTTCCTGTGGATGATGTATCCAATATTTCGTCCTGTTTGCTGGTTTAGTACGCCTGACAGCTACTAATCAATGTGCCTGCCTAAAGCTAGTGATATGAAATGAACACATCGATTCCAAAAATTCTGACTGGGTTCCCTGGGCTTCCAGTAAATCCGGAAAGTAAATGCCAGATCAGACTTCCGTATCTGTTTCTGGTGTTTTATTCATGACGCTTAACGCAGAAAAGAGACGCATTGTATTTGTGATCTCTATGCTACCCAAGCTGAGAATGCTAATCCATTGTTTCAAATACCGCTGGAAATGTTGATATTTCCATTCCATATCAGTGACTGAAAATGATAGCGCATTCACAAGAGTGTCTGACAAGAGAAGGATTAGGAGCGTTCGTGCTCTGAGTTTGAAATAGCGTGAGAGGAAATTATCATTATTTTAATCTCTTCCTCGGTTTTAAATATGATCCGCAGCGTTCTCGGCAACATACCTTGATATTGGGAGGAATGAATACTTCCAAAAAATCAATGACTTATTACCTCTTCTGGGTTAAAGCTCGAGGACATAGAGTAGTAAAATGCTACTGTTTATTTTCAATATAAGATTTATATTGTAATTAATATATAAATTATAACTTTTTATAAGTATATTTTTATATAAAATTATAAAGTTTGTATGCTTACATTTAATTTAAAGCGTTTTAAATATTCAGAAAATGCATTTATTAATTTTGAGAGAGTGTATTCACAAGTAAACCTTCGCAGAACTTATAACTGGAAATATTTGAGACTGAAATATACTTTAAACACCTTACTAATACTATGCTTATGAAGTATGCGGTATGGACAGTTTAGGAATGGGGACTTAGCACCTCGTCCTATAGAAAATCGTTTGTGCTTATGCCCCTGACGGGGCATCCCCCGGGAAGGGCGAGTGAGGTGAGAGGAGACAGAGTGGCCAGATCTAGGAGACACGACAACAGGGCAGGATCCCCACAATTTCGGATTTAATCTCTCCGGTGGTACCTCGTTTAACTGGCTCTCCTCCCCCTGCACGTTTACAGGGGGACTTCGAGACTCGAAAACCACCCCCGATCCGGAGGACGAAACTTTACATAGAGTATCGTCTTCCCGTGCCATGCAACGCCAAGACTCCCGCCAACACTTGCAGCCCAGTGAAACAGTCAAGCAAAATGGAAGGTAAGGTACAGGAGGAGTGAAGTGAAATGAGGAAATCTCCGAGAAAAGCTCCTCATAGTTCAGGAAGTTCGGCTGGGGGGTCGAATCACGTAGTCTTAATGTGAACCATACATTTATCGCTGTTGATTTTTTCAGCATTTTTCTTCCTGTAAAATGTTCTGTGCGGAGCAATTTTTGTATAGCATTAATCAAATTTGCTATACATGTATACAGAGACATTAAAATAAACATCGTCCGAAGTTGCATTGTCAGATACATTTATGCATATATTTCAATTATCAAATACAAAAATTATAATTTTTAGACATCACTTTTTGGAGCCCAAACTGAAGAAGACACAGAGAAACCCAAAGCAAATTAAAAAATCTGATGTGTTGCACTCACATGACTTTCTCTACTCTTGTACTAGCAATTCTTACATACTCTTATTCTTCTATCTTCTTCGTGTTAGTTGAGATAAACATTTGCAGAAATTATCTTATTGCTTATTTCCGTGTAGGTGCAAGGGGAAAGTTAGAATACAGAAGGCTTTGAGCGATAGTAAAATCTTTTAAAGCTTTGAGATTCTTTTCTCTTTGCACACTTACTGTATAAAAAATGAACGATGATCCATTTCACGAAAGTTTTTAAGTTTTCCGAAACTCACACACATAACAAGGAATATCTCCGAAATGGTTCACCTTACAAGAAAATTTATTGAGACATAAATTATGTATTTTAGCAAGTTCTACATTTTTTGTATAGTATGATTTGGTCTATCTCTAACGGTTTACTAGTTATGCAAAAGTCCTCCAGAGTTAATACGACTACAGGGGCTATAGCCAGAAAATTCAGGATATACATTTCATTTGTCATCAAAATATCTCAAACATATGACATTTTAATCAAAATCGTTAGAGCCATTTTCAAGAAAATAAAAATGTTCGAAAAATTTTCCATGTAAAGGGTGGTTTAGGGTGGGGCTATTTTCTTCAAAATCTTCGTGTCGCATCCTTGAAAGACATTAAAGTTAAATACCAACTTTGGTTTTTAACCAACTTTTCGTTTTTGAGTTATGCTGTCCACAGGCTGAAAGACACACTCAGGGACCTTTTTCTAAAAATGCTTTTTTTTTTATTCAGGGGCCTCAAAACAAATATTTCCGGTGAAATCTCGACATCGAATTTTTGGGTGGAATATAATACTTCCTCTACTAGAGAAAGTAAAAAAGGCGAATCTAAAAATTTCGCTGGCTGAGGTTTTGGGAATCATTTATATGCATGAACCTAAAAATTGTCAATTTTATAATTTTTCGTTATTTTTCAGTCCCAGGGTCCCTTAAGTAAATTTGTTGTTTTTCATCTTTGGCAAAGTTATCCCACAATGGACCTTGTATTCGTGGTATTTCCTCAGTAATTTAATTCCTGTGTCACGTTCGGGGTGTATTATCAATTTATCGACGTGTTGTGCATTGCATGACAAAGTTTACCCACAGAGCTGCTCAGATGACGGCTGTAAACCAGAGGTATTTAAATAGACTCAACCACTCGCCCTCTGCGTCTGATTCAAGTTGCGCACTTGTAAATATTCATCCAGAACTGGCGGCTTTATAACGCCGTTTAAAGCAAAGCAGCACACGGTTTCCACTTGTCCCCCACAGCTAAGCTGAATTGAATCTGTTGTGTCGAAACGACCCATCACCTGTTATACCCGTCAGGTAAAGGCCGCTGTAAACGTTTTCATGATGCGGATAACGATGGGAAAAAAGAGAACAAAATGCTATTTCCTACCTGCCGTTCGAAAAACACAGTATCTGGTAAATATCGCTTTCACGCTGGTTTGAAACATGTTTTACCGCAGGATAAGAATTTTAGTTATGTTCCAAAATAGCACAGTTCGCTCCCTCATATACTTGGTTGTTTATTTAGTGCCCAGCACAGGGCACCGCGATCTTCAGTGAACTGGAAGGTGATTAGAGCGCAAGTTTCGCTGTAGGGATCTACCCATCCAGCAAGTTTATCACATAGGTAGCCTACATTGCTACAGATCAAGGTTTAAGTTAGTCATCTTTGTCGCTTTTTGATACTCGAGGTACTTTAAAGCAGAGTTCACAAAAATGCGACAACCGTCTGCCACAGAAACGAACGACAGAGGTTATAAACAAACCCTCAACAGCATTAACAATATGATCCAGAAACATACAATGTGCCAGTTTCCCACCTAGGTATACGACGACGACGCTATCTGGCAGGCTGAGAACAGCCCGAGGTGTGTCATGCGTGTACCTGCCCTTTTAGGGCTTAACCACTTTTTGACGGGATGTGGGATTTTGCAGGGTGGCGGGTGAGAATTGAGGTAGTGGGTAGTAAGGAGGCAGCAAGATTATGCTCCTCAGCGGCTGCTTATTCAGTGTGCAACTTCCGTTGGGCACTGCTGGTGTAAAGGTCCAAATATGGAGGTTCATTTAATTTTGAATTTAGAATCCAAGCTTATCTTGGAGGACTGTCGTGGTGTTCAGCTTTCGCTGTTAAAGGAGTGTCTCCTTCGTTACCGGGGATGCCCGCAAGCCATGCGGGGAACCCGGTGTCCCACACGCGTGCGTTCAGTGGGGTTATAGTCCCCAAGAGACCTAACCAGGGCACTCCTATGTTGAGGAATTTGGTCGTATAATTTTGCTGCCCGGCGTCTAATTTCGTCCTCCACGTACGGAAGAGACGAGGCTTCGTGCAGTAGTCTCGAAGGGAATCTACGGCACACAGAATAGATTATCCGAAGTCCTCTATTCTGTATACGCTGCAGACGCAGGAAATGGGAATTTGCGGCCAAGCCCCAGATTTCGCAGGCGTATAGGAGGAGTGGGATTATGAGAGCCCGAAAAAGGCGTAGCTTCAGGGGAATTGGCATCCCCGACCGCAGCATGGGCTACAGTGAGGCAGTTGCCCCGCCGGCCCGCGCTGACAGGTCGTTGATGTGTTCTCGAAAAGTAAGGCCTTTATCTAGCTTCACTCCCAGGTAGGAGATGGAGTTTACCCATTCAATCCTTCTTCGCAGATAGGTGAATGTGAGGAGATTGGCGGGGAATCGGCGCTTAGTAAAAAGTATGGCGCGGCTTTTCTCCGGGTTAATGGACAATCGCCAACGCCTGCACCATTCTTGGATAAGGCGGCGGTGTCGCTGTATTGGGAGGAAGGTTCTGTTAGGGTGTCTGTTTGTTGTGTAGAGCAACACGTCGTCAGCATATTGGGCTATGTTGACGTGCTGCTCTGTAGGTAGGTCGGCCATGTAGACGCTGAAGAGCGTGGGGGATAGAACAGAACCTTCGGGGACTCCGCCTCGGATTGGCCTGCGTGTGGATTTATTCCCCGCCACTGAGACCACAAAGGATCTGTGTTTAAGGTAAGAGTGTAGTAGGTGTTTGAGACGTGTGGGTAGCTCCAGTTGGATGAGTTTCCGGAGAAGACCGGCATGCCAGGTCGTAGAGAAGGCCTTCTCAACGTCCAGAGAGACCGCGGCGGTGTAGGCCTTGTCCTGGTATCCCAGGGCGGCAGCCTCCACTACACGCAGTAGCTGCTGGGGTGTTTGACCGGCCGAAGAGATAGCATTTACTGATGACGTCAACCATGTCCACCAATGGAATTCAGTGCGTTGCTGTCTCTCGCATACAAAAAGCTGTGCTCGCCTATTCAACATTAAAGTTCTTTTTAATAGTGTAGTTATAGTGCGTGTGCTACAATTGATATATAAATACATAGTACTTAGTGTACGTGATGGAAGGAAACAAAAGCAAGCAGCTGGCTTTACACAAACAAGCGAGGGACATAATATATAAAGTGCATTCTGCCAGCAGGCCATTATGCAGCATTGCCAACTATGGGGAACGAACAGTCAAGGCTTGTGCCGTAGGTCCCAGAAGACGAACATGTAACGTAAGCCACAGCGCATTGTGTAACTCTCTGTGCTACTTTCTATAGATAAATGAATCTATTGCTAGCTATCTTTTGTTATTTTATAGGAACGAATCTTAAATGTTATTGCCTTTTTAATTCCTTGTCTCTTAGGTTTATTTTGTTATACGGTTTTAACATTCGTATGTTTATGTATTTTTACTGTAAGAAATTAAAAACAAATGAGGTTCAAGGTGCGAGTAAAATAATGAAAATGCTCTATACATACACGCACTATAGTGCTTTTCATTGGGGTCCACAAAATTACAGCTATAATAGTGTGTTTTGCCACTATCCTTTAATTTTTAAAGGGAACTTTGCTCTGGCTCTGGCGCGAGAAACTTGCTGAATGTGCGATAATCTGGCAATGCAGCTATACTAACTCTGTCTCTGCGCGAGGAACTGCCATCTTAGGTGCCGGCCAGTATAGTGGAGCTCAATTCTGATCGTGGTTCACTCATTCTTGTCAAGTGTACTTAGAAAAAGTAAACAAGTGTAAAAATTGCAATTTGGAGTGGGAACCTTTAAACATATTTTATTATATGTAATTTAAACCTTAAAAACAATAGTTACTACAGTTTGGCTTCAGTGGAAAAAGTGCAATATTTTATAAACACATTTTTCTGCTTCTTCTTTCTCTGTTTATCCTAGTGGGTCAGATGCCTGTCCAGGAGCAGAAAGGATGGATGAATACAAGAGTGAGGAAGGAGATATCAAGTATGCATTCGATGAAAGGAAAGGTGATATGGAACCGTTGGTGAAATGAATGGCTGGAGAAACCGGAGAACCGGAAAAAGACCCCACCCATAGGCCCCGTTGTCCACCACAGATCTCCAACTCGTATATCTACGGTACCCCGGGGTCGAACCCGGTCCATGTTGGTAAGAGGCATTTGTTCGTCACTCGGCCACGTCATATTATTGTGAGGGGAAAATCTTAAAGAAATCGTTCGTAAAGGCGGAATATGGAAGTCAAATGTATGGTGGAAAAACAGTGTTGATGTCACAGCAGGCATTACATAAAAATGCATGAGTTCCTGTTCTACGTGCTATTGCATAATAAACACCACTCTGCGGATTTACTCCAAGACCTATGTAAATCTTATTTTTGCATTATCCATTATTTGTTTGTTCTCCAGATAAAAGGAATATATAAGCAGCTTTTTGGCTTTCGAACATTCCTGACGTATTTTCTCCCCACAATATCATAAAGGTATTACAAACAAAGAATACGAAAGGCTTCACGAACAAACTCAGTGTGGAATGTATCATCAGAAACCTGTAACTGAAGTGTGTTTCAGGTGATCCTTATGCCTACATATTCCTTAAAGTTTAGACGTTTAAAACAAATGGATGTAACCTTAATTAAACCACATGTAATTCAGTTTTACTGCATTCAACTCCGGCACGCGCATACAAGTCACTAAATGATGTTACAGTTTTCTGCGAGAGATCTGAAGTTCTTACTGCCTCCATATGTAAGAGCTCAAAAAATTAAAAATATCATATGTTGCACTCACATGACTTTCTACACTTTTGCACAAACTATTTTTACAAACACTTATACACCTATCTGCTCCATTTTAATTGAGATAACAGTTGTAGAAATTATCTTACTGCTAATTTTCTTGTTAGTATAAGCAGAATATAAAATACACTAAGCGATTGTCAAATGTTTTAAGAATGACCACTACGTGATGAAGTTGAAATTCCGTTCTCTTTGCATGAGCAGAAGATAAAAAATGAATAACGACCCCTATCTGAGTACGATAACAAGGATTGCTAATTCTTACTTAAGCTGTGTGCTTTAACGAGCTCTACATTTTTTGTACAGTATAATTTGGTCTATCACTCACGGTTTACCAGTTATGCAAAAGTCATAAAGAGTAAACAGAACCACGTGGCCTACAGCCAGAAAATTCAAAATAAGCATTTCATTTTCCATAAAAATATCTTAAATATATTCCATTTTAAGCAAAATTGTTAGAGCCATTTCTGAGAAAAGCAAAATTTTCGAAAAATTTTCTGTGTAAGAGGTAGTTATGGGTGGAGGAATTTTCTTAAAAATGTTCGCGTCGCAGCCTTAAAAGATATGAAATTTAAATACCAACTTTGGTTTTTAATCGACGTGCACGCACACACACATACACATACACCTACACCTACCTTCCTCCAAAATGCTATTGGATTCGGGGGGCCTCAAAACAAATATTTTCCATGAAATCTCGACATCGAATTTTTGGTTCGAATGCAATTATTACTCTATATACGTATAAGTAAAAAGAGCGTATTTTTGCAATAATTTCTAGTCGACAGGAATTCGGATATTGGTAGGCTATATTTATCTGAGGTGCCATTTTCACAATAACATTACTCGAAAATCCGGGTTTACGTCCTGAGTTGAACATAATTTTCTTATAATCTCCTTTAGTTACACTGTTGTGTGTGAACAATGTCTTTATGCCTAAGTAATTAATCCATCAACTCATACGCGAATAAGAGGATTATAGCGGTCCATAATACCACACTAATGCTTCCAATTAAAACGTTTCCTTAATTAAACTTAATGATCCTTTTACTGTTATTCACCTTTAGAACTGTGCTACGGGTGTAATTATATACCTTGAATAGAGAACAATATTACTGAGAAAACGACACAGAGTTCTTCTTTCACGTTTTGAAATATCTATCTTCTCTGCGAGTAGGAATGAACCAACAAACTACTGTGGTAGAAAATGCATCCTTTTACATTTATAGTTAAATTTTCAAGAATAGCAATGTCTATAAGTAATCAAACAAGAATTAATATTAGGAATGGTTAAAGAAAGGCAAACTTCTGTGAAAGAATGCTTACTTTCAAATTATAGCCCGACATCATACGATTTGTGGCACTAAAATTATTGTATCAAGCAGATGACTTAATTGGTAATATTATTATTCGGTGGCCCTCCGCAGGCTACAGGAAAGTTTCTAATACATGGGTACGTATAGGAAACTTACAGAAAAATCTGATGTGTTGCACTCACATGACTTTCTCTTCTCTTGTACTAACCATTCTTACAAACTCTTATTTCTCTATCTTCTTCATTTTAGTCGATATAAACATTTGTAGAAATTATCTTATTACTAATTGTCTTGTATTTGCAAGGGGACTATGGGAATACAGCAGGCTTTCAAGTTCGGCTCTCTATGCACGGCTAAGATATAAATAACTGAATAACGATCCTCTATTTGTGGAAAGAATGATATTTACAAAACTTACAGAAATAATAAGGAATATCTGCAAAATAGTTCACTCAACAAAGAAGTTCATTTGGATATAAATTGTGCGTTTTAAGAGATTTACTTTTATGTATAGTAAGATTCAGTCTATCTCTTACGTTTTACCAGTTGTGCAACAGTCAAGAGAACTACGTGGGCTATAGTCACAAAATTCAAAATATACATTTCATTTACCAGAAAAATATCTTAAAAATATGGTATTTTAATCAAAATCGTTAGTCATTTTCGGGAAAATCGACATTTTCCATGTAAAGGGTAGTTTAGAGCGAAGGAATATTCTTCAAAGTCTTCCTGTAACATCCTTAAAATATATTAAACTTAAATACCGACTTTCGTTGCTAACTGACTTTTCGGTTTTGTGTTGTGCTGTTCATAGACACACTGACAGACACACACGGACCTTTTTCTTAAAATGCTTATTTTGGACTCAGGGGGCCTCCAAACATAAATTTCCGGTGAAATCTCGACATCGAATTTTTGGGAGGAATACAATACTTCCTAGTAGAGAAGGTACAAAGGACAATATAGAATAAGAGGTCCATGGAAGAAGGAAAACCTGAAATTGGAGGTGCCTGATGCGCTTGTCTCACTTAAAATTCCTATAAAAGAAATTATTATTGTTGTGAGTCAAAGATAATTAACGTACCTTGTCTTGGAAGCAAGATCTTGTACTTCATACAAGAATGATCATCACAAAGTTTAAGATTGTTAAATTAATAGGCGGTATTCAGTTAAATGTGTAAAACCGAAGTAAAGTGGACGATTAAACTATGTTATTTGATTAGTAGAAACAAATTTTGTAAGGCTTGTACAAGGCAGAATGCAAAACATCTTCGCATTCTTGAATACTCGCATGTAGCTTAAGATACCACTAGCATGGAATACAAGAAGGTTACTTTACATAACATACACCCTATACTATTACGGAGGCAGTTATTTTTAAACCACAGTTAGCAGATATAATTCAATAGTTACAATTTCGAGTGATAAGATTCAGAAAATGTATCGTTCAACTGTATCATGGGACTCGAATTCGGGAGGTCGTGGGTTCGGTTCCCGTGGCCGATCTGCCTGACGCATGTCTTTTTTCGGGAGTTTTCCCGAAAGGGAAATGCTGGGAAGGATAATTACATTCCACAAATTTCCCGTCCTCTGTTTTATTTCATCTTAACTTCAATCAGATATTTCAAGGTTGGAAGTGTTGGCGATGGGCGAGTTTGGCGCTGTTGTGTTGGGATTTTGCCAACTGTAACTAATTTTTTTCGGTGGACGGGTGGCGTTATACACGCCTGACCGCTGGCTGTACACGTTAGGGAACCTCAGCTGGTTCACGCTGCTCGCCCGGATTCCAACACACCCGTTGAGCGCTCTCAGTTCATGCTTCCTCGGGATCTGACGTCCAATAACCTCAACAGTTGGCCCAGTGTGAAATCTCCTTCGCAAATACTACACTTGTCTCCAACTTTTCACAATCAGGAAAAGTCAACAGACCACTTGCGAAATCTGGAAGAAGCGACATTTTGTGCCCAATCACCTTTTTAGCTCTAGCTATGCAGAATATGCTTATTATTCATTTAATAGTTTTCTAATTCCAGCCGCATGATAATAATTGCGGCACGAGATTACAAAATTTAGAAAGATTTTGTTTTCAACAGTATCATCACTGTTTTAAGCCGCATATTCGAAGCTGTTCACTAAAGTTTTCATTTGATAAACAGGCGTTTTCTATGGGGAAGTAAAACCAATTTTTATAATATGTTTTATGAACTAAAGTAAAATTCAACATGAAATTGGGAAACAAGTATAACCAAAATTAAACTTAAATATGAAGTCCTAGCTGTCACACATTTGCCTTCTGCGTGAGACAGACAAAATTATTAAAAATTAACTGTGAAAGTCAGAAAGGAAATATAATTATATCCTGAAATATAATTGATAGTCTTATTAATTATGAATTATTCATGTTATTAAAAAGCGAAAAAGTGCGTACAAACGCCGATCTTATTCCCAGCATTTTTTCACATTTACTGCACATCGTTTCAAACTACCTGGCGCTTTATTAAATCATTAAACATAAAATGATATAAACTTGGAATTTGACATAAAATGTATTTAATTTTAACTGTGTAAGGCCCTTTTCATTCACACTTAGGTTAGTAAGAAGAAGAGGCCTTCTCTGCCTGGAGCAGAGTATCCAGGCCATAATGTGCTTCCAATCTGACCTCAGGGAAGAATGAATAAAGGGAGCACTAGATCAGTAAAAATGTGTGGTAGCAATAACGGAGTCCCTAACGATTCCAAAAATGACACCAATTCTGACGCCAGCTATCTCACGGGAATAAACGAGAACACCACCAGAATGGGGCTCCAGCAGCCCCGCTAAGCTGCGAGGAGAAAACTTTCCATAGCAAATTTTGCCACAACACACGTGCCGCCATTACCTCGTCCTGCCATTCGGAGGTGAAACAGATGAAAGCAGATGATGGACAAAGATTCCCCACCGTTCGCCTACTGACTGAGGGAAGTAAGGATTTCACTACACACAGCCCAACTCGAAAGAGCGTCTTTTGCAATTCAAAACATTCTGAAAAATCATTAAAAGAACAAAAGGACTAATACCTTTGTTCAGCGTTCGCAATCTGCTTTTTACAAATACGTACCCTGTGTCTCTTTTTCTTTCATATTTGTACATGTTTAAAATTTGTGTTGTGTTTGGTGTATTTCCTAAAGATGCTATTTTATAGCTTTTTGGCTCCCTTGCAAGTTATTTTGAATTATTAATTACACTAAAATGTTATATTTTTAATTAAGTTTCTCCTGTATTTGGTTAACTTATTTTTCTTTCAATGTATATTCTTTAATGAACTCAAGAATTTCTATGTATATTAGCTTTAAAAGAGCATTTCAAAGTTAATTTGAGTGATATTGTAAAGACTCAGAAAATCCATAGCCCGTGCAATACTCGGCGAGGCGTCTGGATCGCGGTGGCAAGCAAAATTCTGGGTAACGCTCCGGCCCATGCACGTGGGCCTTTCTATTCTAGCCTAAAGATTTATGACTGAGTCTGTAAGTATCTACGCTTGTTGCATATCTAGCTGTTACAGACACAGATACACAAGATTCGTCGCGAGATTGACCAGCGCAGAGACGTTTCATACTGGGTTTGGAATTCTTCTCCATTCGGTCACTGAAATATCGTACACCTGAGGCGCCAACGTTATGTTAATCTAAATTCATCACGTACCCTCATTTCAACAATTATGTGTTTTACCATTCTACTATACCCGGGTTTCATTCCCTGGGCTGCTACAATATGATACGCAGATTCTTCTATCTGCTGTTAATTGTGATAAAGACTCTCCAAGAAATATTTCAAATGTATATTTTGTAGGCACGCAGTACAATTTTATGTTATATATTGGGTTAATGTCGCAAAAGTTAAGGAGCATTGTTTGGTAGTGTTTTTACTACAGGCAGTGACACTGGTGATACATGGAATGACGATGGAGCTCAATGGAATGAGACGACGGGTGAAATCGTAGAAGTTGTAAGAAACCCGCCCTTGCGCCATGTTGTCCACCACAATACCCTCATGCGGTAGCCTGGGAACGAACCCGGTCCGCTTTGGTGAGAAGCGAATGGTTTAACTACTCAGCCACGCCGTGGCAGGGAAAAAATTGAAATGTGAGTATATAATGACCTTAACCCTCAATTGTGTGAGTTATTTTAGTACAAATAACACTTTTTTTAATTCCTGAGCCAGTTTAGGTATCCCGGTTACAGGCACCTTAAAGGAATTAATTCGAATAGCCATGATTGTTGTCGTGGCTTAATCCCAATTACTGCAATCAAATGTGGCTATAGTAAAGGATGGGGTGGATCCACGTAAAATAACCAGTGTGGATGATGCGGTTACAATGGCATAGACTACAATGGCATAGATTTTGATTTTTGAAAAGGAAAAAAAGATACTATAATGATACTGAAATAAATTTATGCATTCCTACCAACATCTTTATTTTATTATTAAATGCCAACTTGATATGAAGAAAACAGAAAACAGTGTTACAATATTCCCGAACTTTGAGTATACATCTTTGTTGCCAAATGGCAACACTATGTTTAGAGGGTTAATATGCGCCTTTCCATCCGAACTGCCATTGATCAATAATGAGTAATGACTTTCATTAAACCGAAACAAAAACAGTTAATATTAATTGAACACACTGTCATAAAGTTAACATTACACAACTGTATCTGACACACTTTTGAACACATTAAAGCTAATGCAAAGATTTAATACTATAACTACATCCCTTAATAATACTTATGATTACTGTACAAAAACGAGGTCTTGAAATTACGGCTTTAATCGACGTCTGTGATGTTCACTTATTAAAGGGTGCTTCGCATTTCCCTATAATATTCTGCCACCCCTTCTCTTTTCCATATTTAGGATCATTTAATTAATATCAAGAGATAAGAGAACGCAATTAAAAACTTATTTCTTTGAGGAAAGAAATAAAGTTTCTTTCCTTTCGAGAGAAACTCCTATAATTTTTCAGGAGATGATTTAATGAAAGTTTTGGTGTTGAAAACAAGAAAGGGAGAAAATTCGGCGCCTTAATTTCTCGCATTTTTTTCCTCTCATCTGTGAGAACTGCAACAAAATTAAGGTTATTATTTTCTAAAGCAGATTTTTCTTCTTCTACTGCAGGAACTTTGGAAATTTAAGAGGATGAAGTAACATTAACTACAGATTGCTGGCACTTAGCTCCAATTCAGGAGACTGTATTTGCAGTGCGAGTATTGTTTAGTAATATTTCAGCCTAAGGCATTAAAATTATTTATTGGAATATATGTATGGCAATGGATTTTTATTTTGTGCTTATTATAGTTAGTACTGCTAATACTGAATAAGTTCTGCGTTATGTATAGCGTCTTTCATATACTTTGCAAGCAATGGTGTTTGGTTTTCTTTCTTTTTTTTCAGTTCGCTGGGTACAGTTTTGTTGAATAAAGATTAGTAATTTTATTCATACAGCTATATGAATTTTTCATATCTCTATCACAATTATAAAATACAGTTGACTCAATGGTATTATGAAAGCAAGAAGAGTTAATGTCTGAGAAAATTTAGGGCGCTTAACAATTTAAGGACAGACCCACGTTCCATTAGTAATTATGGGGATTTAATCAGCAAATTTGAGGAAACTGGTTCTGTTGATGATAAGAAGAAATCTTGTAGTATAGAGCTAATCAATTATGTCACTGGTGATGAGGCGCTCCGTGCAAATAATGAAGTATGTCGCAATAATTATGGAATTAGTAGTGTTAGTAGAGGTATTTATACAACTGCATATGAGTAATACCATGTAGCATTCTAAGAAAACATCAGAGCCTCTATTTATATACATGATAGGCCGCTGAATCCGACCACTTTTGGTTGTGGGACTAGCTTAAAGAACGAGTACCTGACACATTCAACAATCCGACAGCAACTGAAAGATGCTATCTGGCAAAAAATTGCTAATATTCCAAGACGTCATCTGTAAACTACTGTACTTGGAATCGCAGAAAGAATAGTGTATGTTGAATAAGAGAACGGTCGATACCCTCCCAGTGTTTTGTAAAACCCCAATGTTTGCAGAGTACGTTATTTTCTTTGTTTTTTTCCTATCTCTAATATAACATTTATACTAATACTTTAAAGTTTTAAATGACTTTTGAAGGAACCTATACCAGGTGGCATACTTCGTCTGACATTGGGGTATGTAGATAATTCTTCGTGGGTTAAAACTATTGCAGAGCACAACGGGGCAAATACAATCATAGTGATGGCAGTGGCGTGAGCGAGCTTCCTCCTGCCTCAAGGCAAGAAGACGTGAGATGAGAGCTGGTTCCCAGCTTGAACTATTGTGTGTAGTCCAATGCCGATTGAAATGGGCCACCTGGTATATCTTTGTGTATGGTTTACATTTCTCACTTATTGTTAAATTTGGAATTTTTCTGAAATGGTATTCTTTGTTCTTCGTAAAACTACAAGGCAGAAAGGCGTTTAAATAAATACATGTAAACATTCAGGCTACAGGTTGAAGTTTTCTGAATCTTGTTTCTTCTTTTAGGACTGTTCTCGGGCAACAAGGACTAACCTAACACACTATTCCTGGATGACACCAAGTTTTAAATGCTATGCTCGTATAATTTTATAGTCGATATGAACCAAAATAAACTTCTACTGGTCCAATAAGCACAAAGGCATATCTTTAATTGAATACAGGGTCATACCTAAAGGGGCGGATAATTGGGATAAATACCGAAAATCAAATTAAGAATCCTTTTTGTTCTCTCTACCATGCACACCGTAGTGAAACATACATATTTTGAACACCCCTGATTCCAAAACAGAATTTTTAGAAAAAACGTCTACATGTTTGTGTGTCTAAGAACAGTAGAACGCAAAAACGAATAGTCGTGAAGGAAACTTTCAAAAAAAAAAAATTCTGAAAAAAGTTTTGCGTGGTAACAGATTTTATGTTGGACCTGTAATTACAACAAATGCAAAAAATAATCTTATCGTTGAAAAGCGTTATTTTTATATTATAAAAATAATTTACTAATTAATTTATTAAAATTAATGAAAACAAATTAATAATTAAAGCTGATGCCTCACCCTGGTGATCCTCCCTCTACCAATAAAGGCTCCGCTTATGTCTCTGAATCGCCGATGATGACGTATCAGTGTCAATGTTCTCAATCTATCGATAGTGAGGCGAAAGTCAGTGATCGTTGGATTATTACCAACAAACGTGGGCATCAACAACGTACTTTGCCCAGGGACGATAAAGCCATTTTATAGCTTTAGGGCTATAAGTAGTGCAGTGCTCGAATTCAGCATCGAATAGTTTGGCCATAAAGAAAATGCATTTCTTGATTGTGATAGTTAAAGAAATATAGCAATGTTATGGATTCCTTTTACTTGGGATTACATTTCTGAAATGTTCTAAACCGGTATAAACTCAAGTGGTTATTCTTCAGCACTCAATTTTAACTACCATGCGTTTTCCTTAGATATTTCTGGTTCTCGTTTACTTTAAACGTCATCTCTCAATAAGGCAATATGGAAGTGATATTTTAGTCCGTTTGGTCAGAAAAACATATTTTTGTATTGAGCGCTGCGTCTCTGCCTTTTCATTGGACGTGCCCACACCTTCTGCTTCATGGAGGCTTGGAATAAATTGTTTTTAAACAAGGCACTAAGTGTTGTGTTGCCTATGCATTCACCGTAGCCTAGTTGAACAAGTTCTTCAGTAAATCCCCTAGGGGGCAATGTTTTTCGTTTGTCATTTGTTGATATATGAAGTTATTTACCATGGTTCTGTTAGGCTTGGCAGATTTCTGTTGTTTACAAGCTGATCTTGTGCATTTGATGTTACTTTTGAAATAATTTAGTGTGTTTACGAGGTTATTTGAGTGTAGTTATGGATATATACATCGTGTGTAGCCGCATTTTATTTGTGGCGAAAATAAAACTTAAGTTGTGGAAAAAGATACTTTGTTTTTCTTTCTATGAACAGACCACGTATTTGTAAACACTGTACATTAGATATACTTTAAAATCACACATTGAATTGCTTTGTTTTGCAATGTCAAAAAGAAAGGGCAGTACGTTAACCTTCTGCAAATCGATGAAAAAAATCAGACGGGCAAAACTATACTTGCATTGAGGTTGATGAGCAAGTGTGTGACTAAATTTTAAACTCATTTTTTCTCGGAAACAATTTCTTTGTTATTTTCTCATATTCAAAATCTATCTCCTCCCAGAAAAATCTTGCTAGAGATCTATCTTTTTTCAATATATTGTAACTGTAATTTATTTATGCTTAAGTCCTGCAGACAACATCGTCACAACTAAAATTTCTTACAATAGGTCATGGTAAAGTTCTAAATAATATAAAAAGGATTAAAATTAGCCATTCATGGAACTTATTACTTTCTCTACTGGTAAGTAGGGGAAGTATTGTATTCCACCCAAAAATTCGAAGTAGAGATTTCACCGGAAATACATGTTTTGAGGCCCCCTGAATCCAAAAAAAGCATTTTTAGAAAAAGGTCCGTGTGTGTGTCTGTGTGTCTGTGTGTCTGTGTGTCTGTCAGTCTGTGGACAGCATAGCTCAAAAACGAAAAGTCGGTTAAAAACCAAAGTTGGTATTTAAGTTTAATGTCGTTCAAGGATGTGACACGAAGATTTTGAAGAAAATAGCCCCACCCTAAGCTACCCTTTACATGGAAAATTTTTAAAAACTTTTGATTTTCTTGAAAATGGCTCTAACGATTTTGATTAAAATGTCATATGTTTGAGATATTTTTATGACAAATGAAATGTATATCTTGAATTTTCTAGCTATAGCCCCTGTAGTCGTATTTACTCTGGACGACTTTTGCATAACTGGTAAACCGTTAGAGATAGACCAAATTATACTATACAAAAAATGTAGATCTTGCTAAAATACACAATTTATGTCTCAATAAATTTTCTTGTAGGGTGAACCATTTCGGAGATATACCTTGTTATGTGTGTGAGTTTCGGAAAACTTGGAACTTTCATGAAATGGGTCATCGTTGTTCATTTTTTTATATGTTACGTGTACAAAGAGAACGGAATCTCAAAGCTTTAAAAGATTTGACTATCGCACAAAGCCTACTGTATTCCAATATTCCCCTTGCACCTACAAGGAAATAAGCAATAAGATAATTTGTACAAATGTTTATTTTAACTAACACGAAGAAGATATAGGAATAAGAGTTTGTAAGAATGGTTAGTACAAGAGTAGAGAAGGTCATGTGAGTGCAACACATCAGATTTTTTTTAAAAATAGGTAGTAGTAACCTGTGATAGTTTGAGAGTATTTTATTAATTAGTCTCAGGTCCACAATTGAATAGCTAGATCCCATCTTATTTACTGTATATGTTGGGATGTCAAGTACAAGCTGTCAAGTCATAATGTATAAATAAATTATGGTTGGTAACTTTAATTTAATAAATGGAGGCTTGTAATGCTTACGATTTGATTTGTTTCCTAAAATCCTTACAGCCTTTTTTCTAAGACTAAGACATTAGTTATATTGTTGGACTTATCCCAAAATATTAAACCACAACGAATTACATACCAAAAAAGGCGATGTAAGCGCTTCTTAAATATATTGGTGGAACATTGTCGCTTAAAGCCTTCTAAAGATACAGCATTCTTGATAATTTTGTTGAAATAAATTCTATATGCTTAAGACTGGACCAAACAACCTAAAATTTTATATTCCTTGATTGGATTTTATTTGTTAATATTATGGTTCAGACTCATGCTCAAGGTTTCTGTCTTGTCGTTGTTTTAAGACCAAGCCCTGTATTTATCAATACAGGTGAGAGAGTTGAAAAAAAAATACAGACACCCCTTATCCACCATATATCCGTACAATCAAAAAGCACATATTTTAAATAATGGTTTATTTAAATTTTGGCATAAATTACGTCTTGTGCATCTCAAATATTATGCATAATAGTTTTTGTCATTTAAGTAAAAATATTAAAACCTCCAGCAAAGAGGCAAAACTGTCTTAAAAGGCTAAATTACACACCAAAAGTCATGAAGTGGCGCGCAGTATACTGGTTCTAAGGTTGAACTTGGGTTCTGCTTTCAGGCAAGCGTCCAAATATCTTAATAGAATTATGACCGTACGTTTTTTTAACTCATCAAAACTTGGAAACCGAATTCACAATAATCTAATTGTTAAATTCCTGAGGCTTTTTGCATTATAATTTAGATCGTCTTTGGTTTTCTGCATTTTGTAAAAGAATAGGTATGATTTTGCCCCATTGGACTAGCATGATGTAGTGTGTTATTATGAACGCCGACTATCTTCATTCGTCTTACGATATCTTGTGTCATTCTTTAACGATGTGTTCGACAACGAGCATGTTGATATGCTTTTGATCCATGGAGAAACAAGAGCCAATACACAAGCAGCTCAGCATCTATTCCGGGGAGATATCCTAATAGACAACAATAACATAAAATGGAAATAGAACAAATTCGAATTAAAATAATAACAGATTTAAACATAAAAATTGTTCAACGAATGTTATTTGTGAATATTACATGCTAAAAGATTCGGTACATGGAGGGGATTCGA
Organism: Tenodera sinensis; assembly: GCA_030765045.1. Lineage (NCBI taxonomy): Eukaryota > Metazoa > Arthropoda > Insecta > Mantodea > Mantidae > Tenodera > Tenodera sinensis. The sequence goes on from CM060967.1 coordinate 152,417,304, forward strand.
ACCACTTTTTCAGCAGGCGGATTACTTACGAATCATGCACTCGTTCCAACTGAGCTGCCTAGTGACCTCAGAGATAAACTTCCGTTTAACATAATTTTTCGCTTGTCCCAGTGTATATGTACAGTGATGTAAACCTCAGCTTAAAACTGGAAAATAAGGGACAGCTGGTTCACCATTCATAATGGCCTAACTAGCCTAAATTCCAATACTAGACCAGCTATTCTAGGAATCCTATTTTAAGTGTCTTTCTGGAGATTTCCTATACCTTGATGTTTTTGAGAACGTTCCGCACATCTAGTGGTTAAATATTATCTAAAGCCTTAAAATGAAAATGATTCAGTGGTGCATAAAGGTATATGTAATAATGTAGGTGCTAGCTAACAACTAAGCCAACTCGATAAGTAATATCTTTCGGTTCGGTGTGCTTTTAGTCTGTTATATGTGAACCGTGGTTGCAAAACAACTGTTTACAAAACTTGGTGTGCAAACATGTACGGTTTATAATAACAATGCTACAAATCCCAAAGCGAATAGTTGCGTAATCGATAATATTTTGTTGTGATTATTCTTGTATTCATTAGTATCGATTCATGTTATGGAAATGTTCGTCAACGAGAAAGGATATCCGTTATAAACACCTAGTGATATGACTTTCTCTACTTACTATCATTTTAGCTTCTTCAAAGTATTGAGAATATCTCAGTCTTGATTGCGATGAATATTTGAAAATTCTTTTACTTCAAAGATGTTTTAAATTCCTTTTACTTCGCTGTCCCTTCCAGAGACACTAGTCATGTTGTTAGCTCTCCAAACGTAATCCTAGTTTGTATTAATATCCGCATATTTTTCATTTATAAGCAAAGGGCTCTCAAGGTGCCAAGCTTGGTCTTAGGGAAGGACCCCCTATTGTCCTGCTAAAGGCCTATTTCCCACCCTTGTTTATTTTTTTCTTTGAAAGAAAATAAATATTGTTTCCTTAAAATTATATTAGGTCAATTAAAAAAAATTATTTACTGTAATTATTTAATTGTGAATGTAATATAGGGGTTTATGATGAACAAACCTAAATTGAAATGCTATTTTAAAAATTGTGTTTGTGTGGGGGTCGCCTTCTCCATTAGTGTGCGTGCTTATGTGTCTTCATTCTGCCATGTTGCAATGTTACTGAAAGCTCTGATGACGGCCTAAGTTCCTCTGTCATGTAATTTTCCAAATTTTATGTACTAAATCTATACGGGAAAAAATATCATCGATTTACCCTGGCTAATAATTGTTAAATTCCATCCGTTTTAAGCTATCCGGGAGCACAAAAGTGCTCAATTTGCGCGCAATTAGTCATCCTTACGTTTCTTTTTCTTGGGTATTCAACATAATACTTCAATATAAGGAGATTGGCATAACTGCTTTACATGATCATTTAACTATATTTCAATATGTTTCTCAACTTGCCTTCTGATGGCAAATGGCAGATTTCTACCTTTATTCCGTCTATGATGAATGGCTTTCACTTTAAATATATTCTGTGTCCCAAAAATACGGATAACGCCTAGTATGTTGAGCGAAACGGTGAACTGATCCGTGTTCAAGAAGGAACCCCTGTGCAGAAATGTACGGGTTGGACGCTGGAGAGCGTCGAAGTTTGAGACAATTTAACATTCGCTTTAGTATCTTAATGCGCAAGGAATGCAACCCTTTAGGCATATGTGTATTACGATGAACAACCTGAGTATAGTAACATACCTCCGCATGAGCTAAATTCCTCCATAATGTCCTTGGTGCGCATCCTACTGCGTTACTTGTGTAGTTTCCAGTACAATAACGTTTCTCAACAGCAGTGCAACATGTACCAGTATACAGCTGTTAAAATAGCCAACTTGAGTTCCAGCTTGATGTAAATGTGCGGAATCACTTCAAGGTCGCATATGCAAATCGATGGATTGGTAGAAGTGGACCAGTTTCATGGCCAGCACGATCACCAGATCTGACACCTCTCGACTATTTTCTGTGAACTTGTATGAAGAGGATGGTGTATAGTACTCCTGTAACGTCAACGGAGGACCTTATAGCTCAAGTATACTCCACAAAAAATATGAAGGAAGAAAACAAGAAGAAAGAAAACGATATCTGAGATAAGCATGCTTGTGTTGCAACATTTTGTCTATCTCCTACGTTTTACCAGTTACGCAAAATTCCTCCAGAATACAGAGGATATCTAAGGACACTCCCAGAAAATTTAAGACACACTAGTACATTTCATTAGACATAAAAATATTTTAAATATATGGTGTTTTAGTCAAAATTGTTAGTGCCAGTTTTGATAAAATCAAAATGTCTGGTAAATATTCCATACAAAGGTATTTAACAGATTTTTTATTTTAGAGTTGTGTTGTCTCTCTCGCTCACACAGATACATGTTTTTTCCAAAGACGCTTTATTTTGGATTGCTCAAAATCCTTCCTTGGATTATCTTTTTACGGGCCTCAAAGTGTGTTAGCTCAGAAAGTGTCTTTGCACTAAACTTTTGGTGTCGAATTTTTGGGTGAAATGAAATACTCCCCGTATTTCTATACCTAGTACTGAAATTAAAAGATGATTTCCAGTTACCGTTTTCAAATTTATTTTTTGCCATTTGCTTATTACATCCTCACGGCCTCCTATCAGTTTGGGCTGTTTCTTTCATCTTTCGTTGTACACATTCTCCGGCGTACGGGCAACGTCACTAACAGTCCGATTATCTAAATGGGCACCACTTTCTCCAATCGCTGCGTCAATTATTTTTGATTGACGTTCAGATGTATTATCTTCTGCCTTGCCTTTTGTAGTACTACACACACGTTTCCTCTACGTTGTGTATCGTTACCAGAAAGAATATTCGTCTATAAAGCAGCATGCATGTTTTTACTGTAGTACTTCACTACCAAGATATTAATGGATTTTAAAACCGTTCTTAAAATATATGAACTATTATTGGATCTTTTCATTTTTTTGGACAATATTTCACTTTTATGACACGACGACTGCCATACAGTGTGCAAAGAACAATCATACAAATAAACTATTACCGGAAACAAGGATACAATGAGGCGGTCACGAACGAAGTCGAATTTTTCTGCATTCGAGAAGCTTTCGACTGGCTTGTTTACGATGAGCTTCTCAGGAAAAGCGTATTTTCCAGAGAATTCGCAGGTAATTCGCCTGGTCTATACAAAGGACTGGGGAAGACGATAGATTTTTGGAGTTGAGTGGTGTTAAAGTGTTTAGCGAGTGTATCGTCGTGGCATTTGTTAGTGAGACAAAGAGTAGAAAGACAGTGAAGTGTGTGTCAAGATTACGATAGGATAGAACAGCTGTGTGTTGCAAGGTCACGACAAATTGTAAGCTGCGTCAATGATAAAACGGAGCTGTGTTGTGATTCAATTTTAGAAGGAAAATTAAGCGTCAGAAAAAGTAACTGTATTTGTCATTTGTCACGCAGGTGCCAGGAGTGGGATTTGTCACCTCTATTTTATACTAGGGATGGATAATATAACGGTTACCTTAAAGTAATGGAAGCAGAGAGTAAATAGTTACCCATTAACGGCTATGAAAGTAACTAATACGAATTAACTAGTTATCTAGTAATGGTCTCCGCAGTAACTAAGAAAGTAACTGTTAGCTATATCCTTAACGAATACTAAACTAGCGAGGCAGCTATCGAGTAAGTGTCACCATTTACTTCTGATATCGCTCATCGGGAACTAGTTATGCATTATTAATTTCTTCCGCAAGAGATCGTGAGTGACATTGTCTATCTGGCGAGAAACTGTCTACTAATTATGGATTTGCTACACATAGCTGTGTAACCAACTGAGATTATCAGTATATTTTGTGATTTTAGACAATAATGTGATTTGGGACAATTTTTCTCTTCAGTAGCAAGATCACCTATCAAAATTCCATTCCCATAGTTCATCTAACGACCATGAGAGTATTTAAGTTATTATATGATTAATTTAAGCAATTTTGACGTTAGCAATTGTGGTGCATTTTCCTTTGTTATGTGCACATCACTGATGTTTATATTTATACGTATATGGCTCAGTTCAACCGTATAAACTGTTTATATGTGTACAAACGTAAAACCAATTGCGAGTGTATTTTGCGATTATAAACCGGAGCAGAATCAACATGTTGACTCAGAGTAACTGCTTTTTTGATTGCATCAAATAACAAAGCAAGTCAGTACCAACATCGTTTATATTGAAATAGTTACAGCTAATCGTTACCGGTAACCATTAATGCAATGTAACTGTTAACGTAAGGAAACAAATAATTTAACTGTCTCTTGTAACTTCTTTTTTGCTTTGGCGTCACAGTCCTTTCAGTATAACCTTGGCATCCCTAATGAATATTGTCTATTCTGATAGACCTCGTGCTTTAGCTCTCCAAATCCTAATGTTTGTTCTTCTAATGCCAGTGTGTACATTATCAATTAATCTCTTCTTTTGTCTTCCAACTTTACTTCTACCATCTATTTTAGCCTCCATAACTATTCTTGGCATTTTTATTTGCCCATTCTGATAACATGGCCCAGCCACTGTAATCTTTTTATTTTAATATCAGGGACAATATCTGCAGCTCTAGATTTGCTCTTATTCTCTAGTATCCAGTTTCCTTAGTCGGTCCATACATCTTTCTGAGCACTTTTCTTTCCCAAGACTCGGTTCCATATAGCACAATAGGTTTAATAAGAGTTTTACACAATCTAACTTTGCTCTTCTTAGATATATACCTCATTAAAGGATCTAGAGCATGGAGGCACCGATTAGAAGATGCCATTTTTTTATAATATGTCTATTAGTGTTTCAGTTTGATTGGTAATGACTGAGCCAGGATACCTAAAAGATGACACTTTATCATATACTTTCTCATTAATTTTAATATTAATTTCTCTTTCAATATTGTTTACCATATATTCTGTTTTATTTGTGTTAATCTTTAATCCTGCTTTATTAGCCTCATGTTGTAGTTCTTTTAGTGCTTCATTTAAGACAGTTTATTTGCTTGTAAGGAAGACAACATCATCGGCATAGGCCAAGCATTGAAAGGATCTATTGAAAACTGAACCATCTTTATTAATATTTATATTAGTATTTCTGATTATTTGTTATAGCGCAACATTAAATAATATAGGCGACAGTGAGTCTCCTTGTCTTATTCCATTATGTGTGGGAAACTGTTAGCTTGTTTTGTATTTTGACCTTGTTTACTGTTTTAGTCAATCATTTTGGATAAGTTAGTTTTAATGGAATGCCAAGATCGGCCGTAGTATTTAAAATCTATGTTCTGCCAATGATATCAAATACTTGTTTAAAATCTACATAAAAATGATGTAATTGAATACATTGCGGTTATAACCACTACACCAAAATAGCTTTCACATCCCCGTAAAGACCAACCTGAGAATTTTATGCGGAATTGGACTTGCTTGGCTTCATCTTCTTCATAATTTGTATGTCCATATATTTGCTTCTTTTCATGTTGGTTCCGTTCTTCTGGATTTAATTTGTGTATTCACTTTCACGAAAACTATATCCGGCCCCTGTTGTTTAGATACTGTTTCGGTAAAGAAAGTTTCTTTTGTTAGGCATTTTACCTAAACAGGGTCGTATTCTTCCATATGTTGCACTGTCCTGAACGATACTATTTGCCATTTTCTAATATTAAAATTATGGCTTTCCATGTGTGTAAGCAGCGTTACTAAAAATGGCTTCTTATCGTAATAGTGGGAGAGCAAGAAAAATTATCATAATGTGATTGTCAATTTGTCTAGAGAGTTTGACTATCACAAGTTGCGTTTATTAAGACTATTTCACGCATTAAGGGATGATATAGCCTTTGAAATCTTATTTAAATGATGTATTGTAATTACTAACCTCTTAAAAGAAACATGAAGCAGGGTTCAATGCCACGGCGTTCTAGGTTCTCAGATTTATGCTCCAATTTACTAAGATGTTTGCAATGTCAGTAGTTGAACATCTGCTGCTAATTTATAATTTCGTTCAATACAAAATTTGTCAAAATGATTCCAAACACAGGTTTAAATAGGACTAAGTACATCACTGAAATGAGAGCCAGGCATAGTTGACATTTGAACAGCGGCCCTATTGTGCCAAATTACGTTGCGCATCTGTTAGTATAATGCAGCTAGATTTTCTAACCTGATTATAACATAAGAAAAGCAGAGGAAGTGATAATGAAAATGTGATAATTTCTTCGCGAAGGATGGCTGTCATTGGTTAAAATTTGAAATTGTTATGCACATGATTGAGAGTAATCTGAAAAACCTTTCGCCCCTGTGTACTATATGGGTAGGATTTTGGAAACAAGGGCACAATAGGTAGTACCTGGAACAGTGACGGAATTATGCCTCTTATAACCAATATCAAAATTTCATTCTCAGAAAATGACCAAAACGTGCAGAGAATGAGACACTGTATTATCTCCACTAAACTAGGCTAAAATTATTTAACATATGCTGAGTGAAAATAATATTAGACGCCTTTTTCAATAATTAAGCAAATCTCAAAGATTTGACAGCCCAGGAATGCTTTATCAGCTGTTAGCACAATATCAAATTTGATCTATCATTGTACAATTGTGGGTATTCAAAATTCAACTTGCATTCAAACTAATAAGGTATTGCACCTACAAAATGCCGTGTTGCTTTCATCACTGATTTCATAAAGTAGTAACAACATAAAGTGTAAAACATAATATAAATAAAACTTCACTTATTAGCAATGAAATTCAAAATTAACTTTCAAGCCCTTTCAAGATATGGAACATACAAAAAGTTGTTAGCTTTTATAACTTTAAAACTCTTACAGCATAAAAAGGTAATATTTCTTATGGGTAGGTGATAAAATAAGCAATGTAACTGTAGAATTATATCAGTACTGGAATTCAAACCCAACGCAGGAAAGTAACTAAATTTACATTAATAACAAGCAATTTTAATTAAGCGATGTAGAGTCCTTTAAGGAAAACTTATAAATGTTGCAAGGCAAAAAGTATACAAATGCTGAATTATTTTTATAATTAAAAAAACAACAACAACAACTTTGCAACATAAAATGTACGATTGACAAATGGCAACCAAAAAAGGTATGCAATAAAACTGCTGAATTATAATAATTGAAAATCAACCTCCAATTTGGCAAATAGCGAAGATGTTATAATAATTAGGAATCTTGAAGTAATCAATGTAAATTCTTATAGGGAAAACTGTTAATCTCGCAAGAAGCGCACAAATGCTACAAAACATTTCGTAACATAAATTGTAAGATTGCAAAAGGTAACTGGTGAGCTGTTCAGTTATCAAAATTTAAATTCATTTTCCAATTCGAATTTTTAATTCGGTCCAATTTCCCAACATACTGCTTGAATGTGGTATGAGAATCAATCTGGTGAATTGGGGGACTTAGCACCCCGACCCGTAGGAAATCTGAGCCGATAGCACAAAGGCGCGAGGTAAGAGGGTAGGAAAAAGGACAGCACTGAAGCCAGGATCTGTACAGTTCCAGATTTAGACTCCCCCGTGACAGCCGATACAACCAGCTATTCCCCTCCTCGCTGCAGGGTTGTGTATCCCATCCTTACAAAGGACGGATATTTACAGGGATTTAATTCTGAAGAAGGAGAAACCATAATTAAAAACATTAAAAGTTTTGCCACATTATTTAGGGCAAGATGGACGTTATGACACATGAAAACGAACTAAATTACTGGCCGAAACAAATACTAATAAAATTGTTTCTGGGCATCACAGCCATATTAGTGTTTTTTTTTATTTTTTTTTTTTTTTTTATTTTTGCTGGTGTACGCTTTAGCGTGATTATAAAATATATTTTATGCATTCAATAATTTTCTAGTAAATATCCTTTCTTTTATTTTCCATTAATTTAAAAAATACTTAGTTTCACCAATTCTCATAGGTGCGCATTACTGGTTACCTGTTTCACTGATGACAATGAAATTTCTACCACATATTGCGCATAGAGTTTCAATATTATTCATGCAATATCTTTAAAATACCTTAACCTTTTGTAGAGTTCAGCTTGAATTAAGTTTTTTTTTTTTTTTTTTTTTTTTTTTTTTTTTTTTTTTTTCCCGTCAAGCTTTTGTAATTTTTAAGTTAAAAAAACACGTGAAAACTTTAATTTACACAATTCCATGAAAATATTGCATGGTTATAATTCACGTGTATCTGTAAAGATATGCTGAAAACTACCTCTTTTAGTTTTTTTTAAATAAGTGCACCAATGGACAGGAAAATGTAAGTTACAAGGAAAACAAAAACAAAATTGTTCACACGCTCTAGGTTGAAATTTTCACGCCTACTATTTTCCATTTAGGTTTTCATCTTATGCTTTTCTTTTCTTAGTTCTGGATAACAACACCAATGCTACTTGGCTTCGACATCAAGATTTATGGCCATGTGGTCTAAGGCAAGATAGGAGTAGCTAACCTATCGAACCAAGAATCGGAGGATTGATTCCTGGTAAATCGTCTGCATTCAAGAGAAACTGTGGTGAGGATTGGGGAGGGCCCAACTACATCAATCGGTGAGATGGCACGGTTGGATGCTGACAGATTTCGATTGAATGCAGATGTGCACTTTACCCTTTACTTGCATAAAAAATTTCATTCATAATGGAATGAAATATACGAGTTAAAATGATGCCTTAAGTGTGTCGTGTTCTGATGGCTGAACAGTTTACAATTGTTTAGGAAACTATGTTCTTTATTTTGAACCAAAGAAGAAAAAAAATATTTTTGACCTTCAATATGTCCATCTTGCTTTATATACTAATACACAAATCATCACTCTTCTGGTTGTTCAGAAACAAAAATTAAACATCTAAATTTAATTGCTGTAACACTTAATCCCCAGGGGTCAATTAATTATATCGTATATTAAGAAATTTAAAAGTGCAGCAAAAACAATGTGAACGTCTTTCAGTATACTCTCTGTGAGCTTCTGCTGCAAATTACAATCTACATGGCATGGAACATTCAAAACATGACCAAAAGTGTAAGAGAAATTAAAAGACACTGAAGCAAACAGAAAAAAAAAAAAAAAATGTTATGCGCTCTTGGGCATTCAGTTAGTCACGCGTAATGCATGCAGGAGTCTCTTCTCTGGCAGAAATTTATGTATATACCCAGTTAATACACACTGTGCGCGGCGCACAGCAAAGGACGGTCGGAGCTAGGCTATTTCACACCACATATCAGGCCGGCGAAAAAACAAAGGCGCTCAAGGTCAGGTTGCCTCGCACGATTGTTTTTGTATACGTGACTAACAACAATGGGCACAGCGTATATCAAAGACACTGTCGGTTAAACTTCCCAACACCACTAACGCGAGCAAACACGTGGGAACAATCAGAGGGTGGGTTTTCGCCATATGATTCGAGAAGTGTCTGCGGTCGGCTTGTTTGAAGGGATTCGTGAAAAGTCCGTGTGACGTTATATGCTCTATATAAGGAGGTGGGGAGCAGCAAAGGAGTTACAGACTTGAGTCGATCAGTGTGTGTGTGTGTGTGTGTGTGTGTGTGTGTGTGTGTGTGTGTGTGTGTGTGTGTGTGTGTGCGCGCGCGCGCGCGCGAGCACGCGAGTGCGTATGTAGAAAAATAAAGTGATAGAAAGGTACCTGGACTAACTTTATCGTTTTTGTTAGAATACATGTAAATGTTTAAAAATTATCCTCTATTTAATTCACATATTTGCTCCCCTATCACAAATACCCTTTTGGAAATAATTCCCACATTTCACTAATGAGAAAAGTCTATTTCGCCCATGGGCAATGTTACTGTTACAATCACGTTACTTCCTGTCTAATTTTGGATTTATATGTCACACCGTGCTCTCTAGTCGGCAGTGCCAGATCCTGAAGCATCCCTTCGGCCGTGATTCCGTTGACCTCCCTCCGAGGTTTGCACAGGGATGTTACCCATTGGCTTCTGTTGTTTTTAGAACAACTGAGAATCTCTCCTAAGGGCACATTGGACTTCAAAGGCTGGTCGGGCCATATCCCTGACAATAGCTGTCCTCGTTTAGGAGTGTGCTTAGAAAAACATGCTTAGCGTGAACCATGTGTGTGACTCATGCGTTTTTGTTCTAGCAGTCTAGAGGCAAAAATCCATTTTCAGAAAGAGCTTCACGTATTTGTATATATCTATGATTGAAACAGAAATGCCACGTATTACATTCACAAAGTTTTCTCTGTTCACTATCACATTTATTTCTCTACTCCCACTTCTACAAACAATACATACAATTTTTATATGTTTGAAATAGAAATGCATTGCATTACATTCACACTGTTTTCTTCTTTTATGTAACACTTTCACATGTTCTTCCTCATGCGCTCAACATATTATTCACGCAGCATCCTATATAATTGAAATACCTACAAATGCAACGAATTACATTCACATGGTTTTCTCTACTAGCTTTTATTTTACGTAACACATTCACATGTCCTCTACTTGCCCTTCAAAAACAATTCCTACAACTTTCTATGACTGAAATGGAAATGCATTGTATTACATTCACACGGTTTTCTGTACTAGCTTTTCTTTTACGAAACACTTCTTTCCCTACTCGCACTTCTACAATTCATATAATTCTCTACATGTTTGAAATAGAAATGAAACAGAAGTACAATAAAGACAGGAACACAGTCTGGTTTCTGAAACAGCTACCAGACTTCCGGAATGTATAATTATAATTATTATAAATATATAATTATTATAATTATATTATAATCTATAATTAAAAAGCATTCTAACGTTAAACAGCATATTTTTCTGATCATAATATTTAAAGTGATTCTATTTGCTTGTTTTTTCTAACCCTTTATTGATAATGAATTTCCATTGCTAAATTAAACTTCTTTGATCAACTCCATTTTAAATGAATAATTTTATGAACCCATAATTACAGCATCATTGTTTAAGGAACCCAGTTTATCTTTTTAAAACAGCTCGATAACTATGCATGTTGTCTGCTTGTACAACTATGCATTATAAACTTTTGAAGCTAATTACGCTGCGCCTGGAGTGTTGAAAGTTTGGAAGCCTAAATGAATTCCAGTGTACCCATACACATAAGAGATGCGTTTGATGGAATTTATTACATATGAGCTACGTAAATTGCCCCGTGGATACATTTCATCTGGGTTGCTCACCTAGATGGACCACTTTCCCGAAAATATCTATAAAAGCAGAGGGTGGAGGTATAAATGCGGTTTTCCTCGGCTCCTAGAGCAAATGTGGAATGACTTTAGTGTATTTAGTCAAAGGGTTTAAAACAGACTCAATTACTTCAGTTGCAAATGCCCACAGGAAGGCATTTCATGTAAAAGGTCACTTGATGTTCCAAAACTAAAGTACCTCTATTTTGACTTTCAAGTAATGCTGACAGCAAGTATTGAATGTTCATTGTTTCACCGCTCCAATGATAAGGTACATAAGGCGTGGCAATAAAATAACTCAACTGATTTATTTTCAACTCCTTATGATCTTGGTAACAATGACAACTTCATGCTGTTGGAAGGAGTTTCCCCTCCATCCATCCTCCAACTGATGCTATCGCTGCCGCTGGAGCAAATATTCACAAAATGATGGTAATGCCAATAATATTTACTCATTATGATGAGCTATGAATGTACTGTATGCAATCAAAGTGAGCCAAGGCCAAGTTGCCTTACACCACTAGTAAATACCTGACTGACAACAATGTAGCGTTAGAACAAAGAACTTTCTGGTACGTTCGCGAGACTTCAGGCTCCCGGCTTGTTTATGAATTTCGAAACAAAAAAAAAAAACTGTCCTAGGTCATTCCCGATAAATAAGTAGATCAGTTTTGGGGACAGCTGTACTTATTTTGTCATGGAATTGTTAGTATTGAACGAGACAGCTGTTAGTAGTGTGTGTGTGTGTACAGCCGTCGTGAGAGAAGTTCATTTGTCGACAGAGAGTATGGGATAAGTCGCGTCGGAGTCTTAAAGTAAAGCAAATTTAGTGAATATTGAGTGAGTTAAAGCCAGCAGCTTCTTAGACAGAGAGAATTGAAGGGCAGAAAAGTGTATATCAAGGTTACGAAAGGGCTGTGAGTTGCAAGGGCATGACCAATTGAAATTTGTATTAACGATAAATAGAGCTGGTATTTGTGTTTCAGTTTAGAAGAAAAATAAAGTGACAGAGAAAGTAACTGGACTTCGTTGTCTTTCGTCACTGTGTTTATTTAAATTAAAGTACGAGTATGTGTACATTGGTCCCTATCAAGCGCCGCTGAATTAAACCATATGTGCTTTTATAATACACACAATAATAAAATAAAACCAAAACGACAAGAAAAATGAAGAAAACATTCGTTGAAGGAAAAATCACTTCACAAAATAAATTAACGTAAACATATTCAAGAATGAAAATTTAAAGCCAAACTCACAAAGCAACAGTAAGACTATTATGATGAATAAGTTAAGGATGACATCAAGTATAATAAACAGCTACACGCAGCTGATTTTTATCAGCTCTATTTGCAGACCTCCTTCCCTACTATCAGCTTTCTCAGATCTCAGCTATGTTGTCTTTAGCTGAAGTTTACCTATTGCTTCCAAGGCTTCCCTAGCTATCAGTGACGACCAAAACATCCTTAAACCAAGGTGATAAAGGATCGCAGAAAATATTCCCTCCATTTTTCCACGCCCCTATAGCCTAGCCAAAATATGTATCCATGACTGTTCAAACGATTTTATGTAGTAAGTTTTACCAAATTCCATGAACCAACTCTAATTCGCGAGCCCCTGTTTGATCTGTGATATGATGCATTGCTTTTATTGCTACTCAGATTTTAGCCTCGGCTGTACCTTCTATGAAATCTGCTCCGTGCATTCTGCAATTGTATGGTTCTTCATATTTCTCCACACACTCCGTCTATTTCTCTGACCCACAGAAATGTAGCGATTATTATTATTATTATTATTATTATTATTATTATTATTATTATTATTATTATTATTATTATTATTATTATTATTATTATTATTATTATTATTATTATTATTATTATTATTATTATTATTATTATTATTATTATTATTATTATTATTATTATTATTATTATTATTATTATTATTATTAGCTATTACTACCCACTACACATTCAAGAATATAACCCTAAAAATCTTCCAATTGTTATTTAAAACCGTTTCGTTTTTATCCACTCCTTCGTTCTTTTCTATTGTTTTTGTTTAGCTTGCGTTATAACACCTGAAGTTTCAGTAACGACTAAAGGAATGCTGCTATGAGAATTAGGTGCACAGAGTTGGTATTTGCCTTCGAAACATTGAAGGCACCCTGGAGGAACTTTTATCCAAGCAGCTCGCTCCAAACCGGTGCTGCTTTCATGCTACGGATTTGGGAAAGCCAACTAAAAACCAAGTACCTATATTTTAGTTGCAGAACTCTCTTCTATGGGATTCCAACCCTTATGGAATTCATAATCCAATGGCGAACATTCGATTCCGGCTTAGAAAGTTATCCAGCCAGTGAAATGGTTTTTCAATAATTCGGTCCATGGGCCTAATTGGAAAACAAAGGTCCGCTAGCTGCTACCGATGCTCTGCAGTCATTCCCAGCTTACAGATACAATTGCCTGGCAGCTGAATAGGCGAATGCGTATTTTCATCACATTCGACTGATATTGTCACAAAGAAGTATTATATAATGCGCGCAAATATCCAGGAAGACAAAATGACGCCAATGAAACAGGAGCCAGAGCTAGCCCGAAAATCTCTCTTGGTAATGACGAATAGACCCGAGCGGGATGGCTTTGTGTTAACGTGCGAGGCTTACAGTTGGGAAGTCCTCGATTCGATTCTCGTCGGACCGACCACCCTAAACGTGGCTATTTTGTAGTTTGCCCAGGTGGTTCCTCCGAGGGGATTCCTTTGCTATTACAAATTTCCTGCCCACCATTTGCTGTCATCTATTTCAGGGCTGTAGGACCACTTGGAGCTGTTTGGTGCGTTGCTGCAGGACATTGGAATATTTCTATTACTTTGACGCCGAGTACGGCGCATAACAAACGATGGTCGGGCTAAGCTACTTCACGCCACATACCAGGTCACCAAGCAAACAAAGGCGCTCAAGTTCGGGCTGCCTCGCTCGACTGTTTGTGTATACGCCACTAACAACAATAAGCACGGCGCTTAACAAAGGATTGCTGGGACGTTCGAGGCGCATTCGGCGGCCCATATGTTTAATGGTTAATGTTCTGAAATAATGGCATATTGAATGAAAAATAAGCGGAACAGTTTAGCGTTATGTAACAGATCATTAGTTATTTCAGTGTAGTGACAACAATGGAGTGATTGAAACATTTCTCTGAATGAGAATCGTTTAAGTTTTTGTAAAGACATGTGTGGAATTCAGAACTGCTAGCTGCCGGTGGCTGAATCCTCGCCTTTGGCATGCATATTTTCTGAAATACAGAATTAACCATTAATTCTCTACAGCTTTTTATCACGAGTGGAGAATCAGATGAAGACACAGTGCTAGAAAATGAGTTGACGGGGACATGACAACACAGCGTAGTGCTTGGAAATAAGCGAAACGGCAATCTTGCTGGGTACAAACGTTGCCTCACGGTGAAGTAATCTAGAACTGCATTCTGTTCTGTTTAATGCATCATTAAATTGTATCATTTATTGGCATTCAGATCTTGTAACAATGCATTTTATGACCATTAAAACCGTATTTTACACTATTATATATTTTAACATGGTAATGTCATTACGAAATTTATAGAGCGGTTTTTGAATGTGAATATTTAAAGGGAAATATTAATCTGGGGAGGAATGATACACAATTGAGGTAGGTGTATTCCCTGCCTTATTTTCAGCAATTGAAATTCATAACTTCTAAAGCATTCAGTTGTAAAATTGCAATCGAACTCTAACATTCATAAGACGGCGGGAAAGGTTACAACGCTATATAGAATAAAAATACCTAAAGGAAACAGATTTCATTAATTTGTACAATTTTATATTTCGCATGGGTTATATAATTAATGATGTTCCCATTAAAAAGGATAAAAGAAAAGGGGAAATAAAAAAGGCACGTTAAATGGGATTCGAATGTTAGGCCACCACTGTTGATTTCAACGAACTTTCAAAAGCCTTAGCTAGTTATGCTATAGCGATGACACGAACTTAGTCTCATTGACTAGACTTGCATCTGTAAGTCCAGCACACAACACTGGAATAATTTTTAGTTCTAGTCCACAATTTAATAGAAATGTCATAAGAACATTTTCTGCAGGTGCACTAAAGTTAAATTTGCAATACTTGCAAATTAAAAGGAGTGATTAAATATTGCTTTTCAAAACTGAGAGGTGATCCCTTGGCTGCCGTGTCCTCTGAAGCATATGTCTAATTTAATTCTCATACCATCTATGCAGGTACACCCGAGAATTAGTTGACCCTTCGCGCAGGTCTCACTCAACTTGGGTATTTACATTTGTGAAAGATTGTACACTAAGGTATATTTTGTGTGGAGTCTATTCATGCACAACTAGGGTAGCTTGCATGACCATCGCATGCCCCTATTGTTATTCCTATGCAAGCTTTTGTGTTTATCCTCTTCAATTAGAATAAAGGATGTGTTTAGTAGGTACTTCCCCTATGCCCTAAGAAAGTCACTCTCAACATATAGTATGCACGAGTACTCACATATACTCCTGGTAACTCTCTGTGCTGGGACCATCGGGCCATTCGCTGTAACACACCACTCTGACGTCACCATCCGGAAACTCATGCACGTAGGTTGTGAAGAACACCAAGTTGGGAAGGGAGAGCACCGTGCCCACCACCCAGATTACCATCGCGATGCACAACGTTGTCCGCCTTCCCATCCTCGGTCTCAGCGGGTTCATGATAGCCATGTACCTGAAACATAAGATTAATGCATCTTCTATTACAAACAATTCATTATGTGCATTGACTGCGCTTAAGTCTAAAATAACTAGATTTTATTTTCTGCTAAATTATTAGCTCTGTTACCATAATGTAGGAGTATAATACCTATGTGCTTATAGATACACCTTTATCGGTTAATAAAGTGTAACAAAACTTAAAGAGAGATTATGAGGGAAGAGATTGTGTCGTTTTTATAAGCTAAACATACTGCAGTGAATAACACTTAAGTTTCATTATTTTGAGCTACTTCTTTACTTTAATCTTTGGTGAACAAACATTATAAGGTTAGCACTATTGTCATTAGCACAACAAGAAGTACGAGTTCAGCTTTGGATATTGCTGTTTATCTAGAATTGTTTACTGACATAGTGACTCGTATTGTTGCGAGGAACCATGAACTGTTAAATACGTAAGTCATGGGAGCCGTTGAAGGGGAAATAGTCTCGCCTAGACTTCCCCCACCATTATACCTGCCCCAGCTACCCTAGCCTCTCTGATATAAACAAAGCCACAACGATTGGGGCCAGTGGCGACAGAGATAGTATGTAAATATCGTAATTATTTTGACAAACCATGTGCTTATTGTTATCATTTGACAATAATACAGTATGACGACATGCCATTTTTTCCTGGTACGATGCAAGATTCGTAAGGATTTTGAAAAAAGTATGTGACTTATTTGACTGTAATCAATATTACAACAATATATCTTTTAGGTCATGATTTGGAGATCATTGCAGCTACGCGCATGTCAATATTCGGCTGTAATTGTCGAAAAAGAATTAGTCGTTGAAACTGAACACTGAACATGTTCACGAAGAGCCACAGAATGTTATACAGTTATCTGCCTGAGTGAATAAAAAAGGTCCGTGGTGGCCAATTCGCTTCAACTTACGTCACCTTGCTTGGAAAGGGAGAAAGTCGGGGTGTTAAGGGACACTGGAAGTGAAATTTTGGTCATAATTGTCAAAAAGTCGATTTTTTTTTTTTTTACCTTAAACGTTCCTGGAACACCGGTGTATTTGGATCAGCTAACATTTTTTATATCCCCCACTCCATGTGGTCATTATGGCCCTTTCAAATAGCGCTCTTCCCTTAACGTACACAGGATGCTCCTATAGAAAGGCCTACATTTCTGCACATTCCAAAAGAAGGTCGCGCCTTAATTTTGCTTCAAATTCAATGAAAATTTCCAAAAGTATTCGTAGATAGCAGATAAACAAAACTATGATTCAATATTGATGTTATCATTAACATGAATTCCAAAAACATTTTTTTGTATGAAAAAAATCAATAATTTTTAAGATTAAATTTTCTTTGTTATTAAAAAAATATGTACAGCATAATCAGCAGTATTTGAAATATCTCTTCATACAATTGTTACCAATGCTTTAGAGTATCAGTTCTGCCAATATAAATGAATTTTGAAAAGTCAATAGACGCGAGCTCTATTTTGAAAATGTGTCAATTAAATTCATAAAATAGTTTATATATCCTAAACGAATTTTAATTAAATTTGGTGTACCCCCTATTTTCATATAAATACAAACACAGTAAAAATTTCAGAAAAATCTATCAAAAATGTGGAACTTTCAAATTTCACTCCCAGTGTCCCTTAACATTATTTAGCGCGCTGCTGGCAAGAGGTGAAGTCTTGGAGTCTAGTAAATCTTTGTGAGTGTAATTTGTTTGAAATCAACATAAATTTAAAAAGTAGTTGATATGCAGCGACTCTTAAATAAGCTTTAGGATTTATTTTCCTAAGTTTTACAGTAGAAGGTTTAAATGCAGTAATTCTGGCAATTCAGTCCCTGGGTACCTGAATTTTCTGGATAAGCAACGCAATTATGAAACAACTAGAACAGAAGACAAACCAAAATGATGTGCATGGGAAACTGCTGTGGATAATACTCACAGGTTGTCCGATGTTTTATGTAATTGTGCACATATTCTTTCACTTCATGGCGTTAAATAACTGCTGGTAGTGACACATAAGAATTTATCCTGTGCGCAAGTTTCTTCACTAAGCAGCATTTCTTATTCTTGATCTTTAATCTCCAGTTCGTTTTTCATTTTCATCCACTTCCCTTGAGCGCTGTATTCCCACAAGTCTTCTCTGCGTTTATACTTTTGAACTTTTTTTATTAACAATTCTCTTTCTCTCTTTTATTTCAACGACTCTGTTCCCGGGAGGATATCCCACTCCTGTCACATGAAAAAGTATGACTTTATAACCCGTAAGTCCCTTGGACCATCTGTTTATGTTTCAGCAAAAGTCTAAGTCCAAAGGAAGGGTATTGTTTTGCCCCTGGACATCATTCGTACAACATCACTGCATATGCCAAACACACTAGTAAAGCTTCGATTATAATTTCATAGTAACTTTTGTTCCGTGTTAATATATGTTGCCATGCCAAGGAAACAATGCTATAATAATTGTCAACTCTTAAATTAAGTGTATTTTTGATCAATCTGCCGTCCGTGAACGAACAGGCATCCTGATGAGTCCCACTATGCAACAGAACATAATGGCAGCATTAAGATGCGAGTATACTTTATGCAACGAGTGGCAGGGAGATTATAATATTCATACGATCATCTTATCTGCCATTCTACTCAAGTTTCATGTGACTATTTATGCTCGACCATGTGTCTAAGTTTAGAGCATTTATAATGTCTCCGGTATTTTAACCATTTGTTACTCGATTCGATTGTGCATACAAGAATCGACAGTAGCGCCTTCAACTGTTGTTAATTCGGTCTTGATACAATCATACAGAGACTATATAGGTTATAACTTGTAATTGAGTAGACTTCCAAAACCGAGAAGGCAAATATAATTTATTACAATGTTATATACAACATTAACATTACGTATTAAATAGAGTAGCTTTATTCTGTGTATGAAAGTGCGCAGGCGGCAAAGTATTGATCGCTACATGTAGATCATTTGTTTCGCAACTAGCAGTGTCGTGATGAACAGGTGCACCTTTGATTGGTCGGTAAAAAGTGTCATTACGAACTGGTGCACCTTTGATTGATGCATAACAGTGTCATTATGAATAGGTGGATATAAGGAGGTCCATTACAGTGGCGTATAAGCGCTACAATATGGCATGGTCGAACATAAAGCATATTTATACAAATGTGGCCTTTCCAATGTCGGGAAGGCTGTGTATTTGTTACTTATTTGTAACACCAATTCCACCACCAAATATATACTATTTTAATTAATCCCTTGGCTTAACACTGTGAAGCTTGTAGATTTTTTTTTTTTTTTTTTTTTTTTTTTTTTTTTTTTTGGGTGCATTAGGGTAGGGATGCATGCCGCATTTTCCAAAGGAAAGTAATTTCTTCATCGTTACCGCTGAAAGGGATTAAACATGTTCCGAAAATTTAGGTTGATTATCTGCAGAGTTTTAGAACAGTTTAATTAAGTTTAAACGCTCATCTTTTCCGAGGCGACTCAGATACGTTTAGAAAAGTTATACATTTGCATTTCAAGGGTCCAAAATGAGCTTTTTTAATCTTACACTAAGAATCAGTTCCTGTTCATTAGCGTCGAAACGTAAGTCTACTTTTTAGAATGTCCTGTCACGCAGAAGTATATAAAACATTATGAGATAAGATTGTTTCTACAGACATTTACAGAGAATTCAAGATATACTTTCCATTTATCATGTCAGCATTTAAAACATAAAATTTTATTACAAATGGATAGTATAGAATGTAGTATGAGATTCCAGAATTTTGTTCAATGTAAGGAAGGTGCTGAATTAATACACAATGTTTGGTATTCTAAGGTGCTTTATTTTTGTGTTAAACTATTAAAAAAAAAAAAAAAAAAAAAAAACACACACACACACACACGCGCGCGCGCGCGTACAAACGTTTTTCTATAAGAATATTTAGAAAATAAAGATTGGGAACACAATGTTCCTTTTAAACCGAAAAAACACACATCCCTGTGGGAATCATTTTTAAATGTATGCTTTGTACACAAGTTAGAATGATAAAAACGCTGTTGGGGAACAAACATTTCGGAATAACTTTTTTTAAACAAAACTTCTAAACTTTAAAGGTAAGAAAAACATTGAGAAGTCAAATATACAATCACATGTCTTGCTTTACCCATCTTTAATAAACTATTGAGAACCTATTCCTATGTTATGACTTTGAAATTACATTCTCTTTACAGAGAGAGAGACAAAGAGGGAGATAGAGAAAGAGATACAGAGACAGAAAGAGAGAGAGAGAGAGAGAGAGAGAGGGGGGGGGGAAGTGCCAGCGACACAAATATCCTGTTTTTTAACATTTTTTTCTTTGTATTCCAGAGACCGCAAAACTACATTTCTACTGAATTCTCGGCAATACTTGTTGGTCTGGGTTGCTCAGTTGGTTAGACAGTGTCCTACTGATCACAAGGTCACGGGTTCAAATCCGGCACAGACCGATGGTTTTTAAGTGTGCTTAAAAACGACAGCTCCATGTCTGTAGATATACTGGCATGTAAAAGAACTCCCGCGGGACAAAATTCCGGCACACCGGCGACACTGATGTGGCCTTGGTAAGTGCTGATTGTCGTTAAACAGAGTAATATTTCTTAGGGCCATACTTTCTCTGCTAGCTAAGTATATAAAGGACAAAATAAAAATGAACTCTTACGACGGTCACTTGAGTGTAACTGTGACAAGCACAGTGATTCATTAATGGTAGCTCAAGGTAATCAAATCATATGTTTGAGTAAAGGACGGGCCCAGTGGGAAAGCTACACCAAGCTCATGCTCACAGTGAACTGTAGTTTTAGCTACCTACCTACCGACCGACAGACACCTGTTTAAAAGTGACCTCGCTTCAGCAGGCTCTCATTGCGGGAACCCCATGCGCTAATTGAATGTCACCGCTGAAAACCCCTACGGGTCTCTCCATCTATGCCCGTTTACTTTTACTGCCGTTCTGGTGCATGTTGCTGATTCTGCTGTTTCCCTGTTTGCGAGAAATGAAATGCTACATTTACAATAGTGGATTTCACCGCCTTGTTCTAGCAATTTAATTTCACTTCCCGTACTTGTTTCTCTTTAGCGCTGAAATATACCATCGTTGCTTGGTATACGAAGGTGACGAATTAACTTAATTTGAATCTCCCGTTCCTTATGAAACTATTGTAAAATTCTCTTGTTACATATGGGAAATAAATATAATTTGAAGTTCAGATGGAAGCGCAGTGGACTCATAGCTCACAGCTTCATAGATCGAAACCACGCTCTGCTACCATTCTCTTGTTACGTGTGTGAGAGAAATTTGAGTTTAATGTGGAAAACGTGCTGAGTATATCCCATTTTTAACTTTTATACCGAAATACACTGATAGACACTTTAATAAGAGACAAAAACAATCCGGTTGAAACACACACAATAAACTTAATGACACATACCGTATGAAAACACTAGGAAGATTTAGGAGACCGAGGCAACGCTTTCTTCCCGCATTATTTACCGCGTCAGCACCGTGTGACACACTACTAAATGTTTCTTAAACGCAGCAGGTAGCATTTTACAGTGCAATGCAGTAGCTATTACCATAATTTATTGCACAATTTATGCAGGAACGGTACACAGAATCAAACTAAAAGCGAATATTTGGCGTACTTTTAATTACGTTCTTGCTATCATAGTTAAATGTATTATCTAATGTGAACATCAAATTTAAAAAACAAAAATCTACAAATTTGTAGATGCGGATAAACTTGGTTTTGCTGTATACACGTATCGAAATTGTGGATAGGTATACCAGAACTTACAAAGTCAGGCTACATTTTTAAGGTTACACTGAAGTCCGGAAATTCTAAACTGAGCCCCTCTTACGAGGACTTTATTTCTGAACCTGTGCATGAAGTAGAAAATGTTCATGTGTTCCGACAATGGATACCCGTGTTACTGACCACTGAACCTTAGCCGCACCTCTTCTAGGATAAGAGGAGAAGGGGACCCAATGTGACACCATACTAAGGATTTTTACGGTCGAAAAAAATCCATCACCCTCCACCGGGTTTGAACCCACGATCTCGGAAACCGAGCTAGCATGTTATCCTTAAACTACGTAGAACGACCATTGTAATCGAGATAAACTTTACAGAAACAGTTCAATTACACAATCGCTATTCACGTCAGTCGCCATCTGCTATTCTATGCTCTTTCCATGGCATCATGAGAAACAAAGAATAACTCGGAAAAGGCTAATGACACAAGAAAGCTATTCGTAATAAACTGTGTCTTTTACACAGATCTTATTTTTTGTTTTCTATCCGATTATGGTCCAACAGTTATGCGCAGTTATAGATAAGTCCTGCCGAATGAAGAAATCTCAATAGACTATGCCCAAAAGTTCAACATATATATTTTATGTCATGTAAATATCTTAAACGTACGATATTTTACCCATATACACTGAAAAAAGTTTTAGAAAATCGAAAATTCCATTCCTTGCAAAGGACAATTTGGGGTTGGAAGGATAACTTTTGAACATTATGTCGTATTTTTTAAAGATGCTGAACCTAAATAACAGCTTTGATATTTATCCTGTATATCGTACACATAGGATACCAAGTTTTTGTAAAATACGTTCTATTTTGTTCAGCGGTCTCCAAACTAGTATGTTTGGTAAGCTCTCGACAGCGAAGTTTTGGCTGGAAGACAATACTTCCTATAGTTAGTGTAAGAACATAGTATAAAAAGTAAAAATAAACTGAAATATGGTATATTAAGTTAACGAAATGATACCCATTACTATTCCTCATGTTTAATCTACACATTGAGGCAGTTATCAATTTTAATGTGCCTATTTACATATTTCAGACCTGAGTCCAATGACGGCGGGAATATCGTGGCAGTGTGCGCATTCCGCAGCAATGCCAAATTGAAAAAGGCAGTTCTTTCACTGCTCCATTTAAAGGACAATAGAACTAAGAGAAGATGATCAGAAAAGGAAATTGAGCTTATGAAGAAGAGGGCTGGGATGGAAAGAATTTCCCATTAACGTGATGGTATGGAGTAGACGGCGACTAAATATTTTCCATCAGGTCTGCTCACTACAGTAGATCGATTTTCTGCACAACAGCTCAATTTGGTGTGCTGTGAGCATGACTACTGGATCACGAGGGAATGCAAGTTCACAAAAGGGCCATCCAATACTGCCTAATTTGTCATTCCCTTAAGAGCTGCAAATGTATGAACAAACTTAGTTCAGATTAGAAGTGCCCTGTACAACCGTGTCTGTAGCAAGGTGTGAAATGGGGATTTCAGAATAAGGCGGCAGGCCCTGGACGAATAAATAATGCACAGAGCCGGGCAACACAAGAAGGCGTGAACATTGGCAAATTCAAACACACTATGGTCTCCCCCTCTTCCTAATAAGCAATTCAGAGAATGATTTAACTCGCGAATGTCAACTACTTACTGATTCCCTTAACAATGTAAACTGGTCTGTCCCTATAGAGCTCTCTGATAATAATAATGAACCAGGATTTTACGGAGACGGGATCTCTCCACTTGAGTATGAGGCTCTCTTTCAGGAGGTTTCGGGTTTGATTCCAAGCGACCACCCATTGAACAGGAATGTTTCGTTGTTTCACCAGTCGGTAGGCAAAAAGTGGGGTGATATTCACTTTCTCTACTAGATAGTAAGTAGGGGAAATATTGTATTCGACCCAAAAATTCAGTGTCAAGATTTTAAGAGAAAATCATTTTTAGTAAAAGGTCCAGGTGTGTGTGTGTCTATCTATGAACAGATTAACTCAAAAACGAAAAGTCGGTTAAAAGCCGAAGTTGGTGTTTAAGTTTAATATCTTTCAAGGATGCGACACAAATATTCTGAAGAAAATTCCTCCACCATAAACTATACATGGAAATTTTTTTGAAAGTTTTGGCTATCTTAAAAATGGCTCAAACAATTATAATTAAAATGCCCTATGTTTAAGATATTCTTATGGCAAATGAAACGCATATTTTGAATTTTCTCGTTATAGTCCATGTACTATGTTTACTTTTGATGGCTTTTGTATAACTGGCAAACCGTAAGAGGTAGACCAACTCTTACTATACAAAAATATAGATCTTGTTAAAACACACGATTGATGTCTTTTTTTTTTTTTTTTTTTTTTTTTTTTTTTTTTCTTGAGTGAATCATTACGGAGATATTCTTTATTATTTGTGTAAGGTCATTATTCACTTTTTTCTCTCTTGATCAGGTAAAGAGAACGGAATTTCAAAGCCTTATATAGTGACTGGCTTTAAAATATTTGACTGTCGTTCAAAGCCCACTGTGTTTTTTAAGAATTGTTAGTTTAAGAGTAGACAATGTCAGGTGAGTGCAACAAATCAGGTTTTTCATTTAACATAACTTTCCTATCCATTATTTCCTATACTCATAATTTCCTTTATCATATGCTTCAGGCTGAAGGACCATGAGACGGTATTCGGCGCGTTGCAGTTGGGCGGTGGTGGTGCGCTTTGATTCTTCTTTCGCATCCTTGGTAAACGGTGAACTAAGCGTAGCATTTAACCGACTTTTCGTTTAAGAATTCTGCTGTTCATCGACATGCAGAAGTTTCAAGGAAATACTTATTTAGTTAGCCTCAAAACATGTATTTCAGGTGATATCTGGAAATCAGCCTTTTGAATTGACTGCAATACTTCCTGTACTTACAGTAGGTAAGGTAATGAGAATACAAAACAGGCTGTATTACTTTCTTTCTTCGTATTCTTAGTACTGTGCGGAAAATCTAAGGAAACATCATGGAGAAACCTGTTGCACTGTTAGAAACGATAAATTGCACTTGAATATAAATGATTCATTAGGGGTGAGGTCGACGGTATAATTCCTTAGTAATGGCTGCAGATTTGAAATGCAAATGTCTTCGCTAAATTTTCTTGCGCATGAAGGGGTTGCTCGAACTAAACTTTCATTCTAAGTCTTAGGTACCGCCTTAAGAGGCAATGTGTGTTGGGAAGTAAATTTTAAATACTTTAATGTAGCAATATATGGGTCAATTAGTGGAGTTAAGTGAGTAGCCGAGAAGGGTTCATGCTTTTTTGATATTTGCTAAGGGACATCAATTACCTTTTATCACTTGCTGCTAGGTCAGAGAGAGTGCAAGTTGCCCTTAAGTTGTGACATCACTTTAGGCTGATACCAGCAGTTATCGAACTCGTTTCAACTGTCGTTTAGCGATTTCAAGGTTATGCCATTAGTGATTTCTCGCGCTGTAAGAACTCTGCATAATGATAAAAAGTGATTGTTAGCTGTGCAAAGAGAATGGAATTTGAAGGCTTTAAAATACTGAAAATATTAAAAACATTCCAACTCAGTTAGAAACAGCATTGGTTACCGCGTTAGAGTATTCATTCCGCCCACTCTGCATCATGTTTTCTTTGGCACGACTACTTGAAGATACTAACCAACTTGAAGACATACTACTCTTAATAAGTAAAATTGCAAGAATGCAAATGGTCACACCATGCATTATTCTTCATTACGTTGTCCTTAGTACATGTGTAAATATCTGCACTTACACACTTAATGGTCTGCATACGGAGTATAATATACACAGAGGCACACATGTCATCGACCACTTCGCGATTTATTCCGACTAGATGACAGAATGAACTTCGTACCACCTAAAATTGATTTCATTGTGACTTTTCGTAAGTGATTATCAATCCTAATTACGTTCCAACTGTTTAGGCTCAAACATTTTAATTTCAGCTATACTACATACGTATAATTTTTGCTTACAATATCAGCACGTACCTCAAACTAGTTCCTCGAGATTGGCTAAAACAAAATTGAATGAACTTTTTGGCTTATTTCTAAACCTGTAAAGTTAATTTGTCTTAATGGAATGGCTCATTAAAATGAATGTTCGCAAAAATGTTATTAAATTCGATTTTAAAGAAATATATTCTCAAACTTCACTGTCCTTTTTTACAAAAAAAATTTAAAAAAATAAACAAAAAAGCATAACAAAATTTAGATGTAACAGATGCAATTGTCAAATGATAGGTTCACTACAAACACCACATATTGAAAGCAACATTTCAGCTCGTCCTCTCCTTGGCATTGTAATGCTTTCACAGTCACTGAAATTTGTTCAGCTTACCTTGAGAACTTTAAAATCTTGAAATCCTAAAACTAATTCCTCAAGTTTCGCTAAAACATATTTTGAGGTTATGTGTAAGCCTGCCCTAATTCCTGGAGACTCGCTAAAACAAAGCTGAATTATTATTATTATTATTATTATTATTATTATTATTATTATTATTATTATTATTATTATTATTATTATTATTATTATTATTATTATTATTATTATTATTATTATTATTATTATTATTATTATTATTATTATTATTATTATTATTATTATTATTATTATTATTATTATTATTATTATTATTATTATTATTATTATTATTATTATTATTATTATTATTATTATTACTGAAAATTCAATTTACCTTAAATGTAAGAGATGCAGCTGTGAAACGAACGACATATATTGAAAGTAATCTGAAGCAGCAATTTCCATACAAAATTAGGAATTTCAATTTTTTTTCTGTTCTTTTGGGTTTTTCCTAATATTCCTTTTTCTAAAACATCCCAGTATTAAGGCGAACAGAACGGAGATGAATTATTCAAATCAGTTGAGCCATTTGTGCGAGAGTAACGCACGGCAATTAATTGTTATATATATCCAGATTTCGCTGAGAAGCTGGTGGTGATTCTGTTCGCTATCTTGCAATGGTACAGTGACTGAAGAATACACGAGCAAAATGCACGCAAGAGTAATACGGAGACCTAAAGTGTGAAGCTGACTGATGTATGTGCTGTAGGTTGAGGAAAATCTCCGTGCACAAATCTCACTCAGGCGGTTTAACCTTAGGGGGATTAGAACTAATCCGGCTAGTTTAGCCATGCCTTTGGATCGATGCCACCAACGTTTAAACTCGTTCAACTCGTTTATTTATACCGATCTTAATTAGTTTAACAGTCACAAACAGTTCATAAGGTTTGCTTTAACTGAAAACAAAAAAATATTAAATACAGAAAACATTAAATTATAGCGTTTATCTGGTTTTCCTTTTCAATGCCGATATCTAAGTCGCATGAATGTGCATGGAAAATGAGACTCGGCTTCCTCTAATTTACGTTTCGCAAAATCCTTTTACAAAGCATCTGCCAAAATTGTTGTCTAATAAAATGACACAGTCTACAGGCTGCCACAACACACAGCTTTTAACTGCTCAGTCCTTTTAGTGTCTTTCTTCAGTTTCTCTGTCCCTCATAGCTACTGACTATTCGATACGATCACTCGACGCTCTTACCACGCACTGACACACTGACCGACTCGTATCTGCAACTAACTGCTGGTTCCTGACCTTATGCAGGTTCCTGACGTCACACGGACTTTTCTCGACTTCTACACACACGCCGGCGATCACGTGAGCAGACCTTCCTTGACAGTTTTCCAGAAAGCCCTTTTGTTTAGCCGCTCCCAATGTTGTTAGTCACTTACACACAAACAGTTGCGTTAGGAAGCCTGATCTAGAACGCCTTTGCTCGCTCGCCGACCCGGCATGTGTGTAAAGCAGCTCGGCCCCGACAGTCCATTGTTTTGCGCCGAGCCTTAGCGTTACAATATGTATCCACTTCGCAGTGTCAGTTTTTTTTTTTTTTCCTTTTCTTTTCTTTTCTTTTCGTCTAACATTTTTCCCACGAACCAACAACCTGCCTTTCCAACAACATTATTTCAAATGTATATACATGAAGCATTAAAGATTTGGAGAAGAAAGTGTCCTTAGATGGGAATTCAGATTGCAAATAATAAAATGAGTTAGATCCTTTACTTTGCTGATGACCAAATTCTTATGACGAGAGGTCAAGAAGGTATGGAATATATGATTAGAAAATTACTAGGAGAATACAATAAATAGGGACTAAATGTCAACACATCTAAAACCAAATATTTGGTGATTGGAGACACAAAAAAAATAAATTAAATGCTGCAATGAAGTAACATATTTAGGGGTTAAAATAAACAAAATGGAAAATATAATGAAGAGATCAAACACAGAAATAATTTAGGAAAATATGCAGTTTCAAAAAGAATGGAATTCTATGGTACAAAACTACTAGCAACAAATTAAACAGACATATTTATACTAGTATTGTCAAAAGTATAATAACTTATGGCGCTGATATATGGTCTGTTGAACAACCACACAAATTAAATTACTAGCAACAGAAATGAACTTCCGGCGGCGAGCAGCGAGAATATCCTGAAGAAATAAAATACGAAACCACGTCATTAGGAATTTTATGGGAGTCAAAATCAACAATTTTGGATGGGATTACATCCAAACAATTGAAATGGCATGGACATGTAAGAAGAATGCCCTGAAGACAGTATACTGAAGAATGTATTGGAATGGGTGCCACAAAAAAAAAAAAAAAAAAAAAAAAAAAAAAACAAAAAAACAAAAAAAAAAAAAAAAAACACAATAATAATGGTAATAATGCTATAGCAGACCGTAAGGTTTAGTAGAGTCCCACACTTGAAACCTACTGTGAACATTTGTGCCTATCTTGCATTGACTTTTAGCTTGTTGCACGAAAACTCTGTTGATATCGATTCCAATACTACGATGGGCACCAGACTTTGGAATGATTTTGCTCCAGGTCTATTTTCTTTACTTGTTACTTGTTCTGTCTGTAGCATGCAAATAATGCAAACAGAAAATTCGAAATGGAGCCTGCGAGGTCGCAAAATGTATGTATAGCTGTTGTAAGCATATTGTGTCTCTCTGTAGAGACTGTGTTTTGTGTCAAAACGAATGGCAGAAAGGACTGACAAAAACAATGTTAAGCAAAACAGGGCATTATTTTTTCTGCGTTTTGTATTTTAACAAAAGTCTGCTCCGTGTATTGGAATTCCTAACATAGTACATTAGAAAATAATTACCGTTGTTACTTAAAGGCTGGTTAAAAACATTAGCTCGTAACCATTTCAGTCTGATTTTTCAAAAATAAGATCATACATTCACATAAATTTTTGCTTTCTGTACTATGCACATAATAGGCAGAGAATGTATTGCATTCCACCCATAAATTCTATGGAAAAAGTTTGTTGGAAACACACGTTCTGAAGCTCTCTGAATGAAGAAAGCATTTTTAGGCAAAAGACTGTGTGTGTGTGTGTGTGTGTGTGTGTGTGTGTGTGTGTGTGTGTGTGTGTGTGTCTCCTGTGTGTCTCCTGTGTGTCTGCGCAGTCGATTAAAGCGCAAACCTTTAATTTCTTTTCTCTAAATTTTCCCTTTTTCCCCCACTTTATCTTTTCTGCTTTCCGTTACACGTTGCACACTAACACCGATGTCCGAGGCGGGACTCGAATCCGCGACCCTTTACGCGCTAGAGCACCGACCACGGCTACGAGAGACCCGTAAAATATGTGTTTAGGTTCTCCAACTTTCAAGGTTGGGGCACCAAGAATTTCAAGACAATCATCCACTCTAAACCACCCTCTGCATGAAAAATGTTTCGAAAATTTTGGGTTCCTCAAAAATGAATAACAATTTTGATTAAAATACCACGTTTCAAAATATTTTCATGACAAATGAAATGTATATCTTGCATTTTTTGAAAGCAGCCGCTGCAGTCCTTTTCATTCTGGATGACTTGTACAACCGGTAAATTGTAAGACATAGGCATTATAAAAAAAGTATAGAACTCATTAAACCATATAATTTATAAATTATAATTCTAATCATACAATTTATATCAAATAAAATCCTTTGTGACGTAAACCATTTTGTTACTGGCACCTATACATTTTCAAGCATTCACACTTTCCTTTAGCGCAAATTTTCCTGTTCATTTATTCTCGTGTATTTCAAAACATCACATGATCTGGTCATTGCTTTAACCTAGTGTATGCTTATTACACCCACAACGGTGTGTAATACAAGTTTATATTGATTTACATGGAGTATTTAGAAGAATAACCGTTAGAAGTGTTTGTAGAGGCATCAGTTGCGGAGGTCATATGAATGTATATTTTTTCTAGCACACAAAAGAGATAAATGCACACGCTTGAACTTATTAAATCTTTTTCTGGAGGATTTTGTGGGCATGTGATTAAATCCTAATATGTAGCACATTGTAAAAACACTGCTATTGTTTAAAAGACAACTGTATTAGCTAATAATTACATTATGCTCATTTGCAGCTGACAAAATTGCGTAATTAGGGATCAATTTTGAGGTTAATTATTTGAATTATATAATTTGCGAAAACAAACATGCCCTCAAGGAGAACCCAAACAAGTACAAGATAATCAACTGTTTACCGAATTACAGAATCCCTGCAGCTCCAGCAATTATTGGCTGCGTTTTAATATGATTTCGAAATACCTACCAAAGTGAGCACCAAATATAGCGCAATATTAGGTTCTAAGTATACACTCAATTATTGTTTCTTCAATGCAGCACTTTGATAAGATGTCGTTGAATTTTGGCCCTAGTCAAATTATTTATCTTTCACTTCTTCGTTCTGCGTATCTTTTTACAAGGCTTCTTTCCCGTGATTTATTTACTTATATATTTCTTCTTCACCATATCATCACTTTTCGAAGCTATTTCAACCGGAAACACGAATGAAGGAAGGTGAGTGTAGATTGCGCAGTAGCATTGGTTTTGAGTCACATGACTTGCCCGAGAGTCAGTCATTGTTCCTTACCAAGTGCAAGTCTTGGCGTTTTAGTGGTATTCTTTGCACTGACTTTGTTGAGAGAGCAGTAACGGCACAGAGCAAATGAGAATGAAAAGAGACAGTGCATTACCTCTCTCTCTCTCTCTCTCTCTGTCTAGGTGTATAATACGTTTCCCCCAGCCATCTTCGTTCGTCATCCAGATTCTAGGATCCTGGAAGCCTTTTGCCAGCAGTTTATACTGCAAATACTGTTACGTATTTTAAGAGCGTATCTCTGATGTGTGGTTAGCGTGTCTGACTCACATCAGAGTCTCGGATTCCAATCTCGGTTCCTCCACCCCGGATAAGGATTTCCATGGAACTTTCCCTTATTCTGAAAAGACGAATGTCCAGTAACTCTTACGTTCTAGGGGTCGCGGGCTCGTTTGACTCTCATGTAACCAATTTCATTCATCGTGTTATGACCTATCAAGTTAAAGAATTCTAAATTTCAAGTACAATAAATAAACAAAAAAAATAAATAAAAATAAACAAGATATATTAGAAAGATAATTTTACATTAGTATAGTCCTTTAGTTTAAACTTACGAGTTTATGTTACACTATTTTATAAATAATAACATCTAGGGTATTGTTATCCTGTATCTCAATCTTGTGGACATTTTCCCACACATTATTACCCACTAATGAAAATCACACTTCAAACTACAATTATAATTCCATTATCCTCTATGATAAATACAACTATTTCAAATGAATTTAAATGCAAAGCATGGATTACCCCATCTCGTTGTCATTGTTATTAAAACTGATGACAATTTTGCCTAGATAATTGAAATTCTCTTAATAATACTCATTATAATTCCTAAACCAGTTTTCTTTTTTTTTTTGCTTAATTTTCCATAAATTAGAATTAAATTATTTTTAATGTTGATTTTTAATAGGCAAGTAAACTTAATATGAATCGTGTGAAAAGATGAAAGTGGTATTCTTGCATGCAATCAGAAGAAATATTTTTTTATTATTGGCCGCTTCCTGAAACTGAAGAAACGCCTGAAGGCTTTTCTCCGCACGGAAGACTAACTTGGAGCAAGTACTGAACTAAACGTACATTGATTTATGTTTTACAAAGTAAGACAGCGGTAGTTTCTTATCCTATTTGCCAACACTCATCAACAAAGCATGGCATAAGTTTCTTCTGAAATAGCCAGAGCTAATCTGGACATAGCCGTGTTATATTCTCATACAGGGTGTAAGAGTAACTTTTTACCAACGTATTCGAAGGGAAGAGAGCATTCGATATACGGATACGGTCTTTTTTGTCGTATTTCCTCGGTAACCTGTGGCACCTGCATTTAGGAGGTACGTCTCGGGATCGATTCCGACAAGGAATACCATGTACTCTGACGATATTTTCATTCATCCACTCTCTCTATCCCTTTCTTTCTCTCCCTCCTCTTTCTCCCCTTTTTCTCTTTCGCTCTCCCTCTCGTTTGGTCTCTCCCTCTCTCTTTCTTTCTTCTCTCTCAATCCCTCTCTTTCGCTCGGTTGTTTTGGTTTTTTTTTTCGGTACCTAAGATGAATGCTGTGGCGGCTCCTCTTCTATCATGACTTTCCTATCCATCATCCATCAACAGTTTCAGGGTTAAAGGTCCATACGACGGTGTTCGGCGTGTTGTGGTTGGGCGGTGGTAGTGCCTTTGTCAAGGTTTCTCCCTGACATCGGTCGGACTGGTAACAGACCCATCCTCTACAGAGGGGTGACTGGGGTTTCTGGGTAGGCTTGGCGACATCGGAATCGTTAGGAGCCCCGGCAACTCTTGTATTCCTCATCTTCCGTATCTGGTCGCCGATTGAGTCTCTCTCAGACGCCGCATTAGAAGCACAAAAGGCCAAATTGTGATTCTCTACACCAGTTTCGGGGACTCCTTCATATGTATCTTTACTTTACTTTTCTTTTTATGTACTGTAAGCTAGAGCATGTAATATTATGTTTCATTGTTTAACACTGCTATACCTTCTTCGTCATATATAATGGCTACTGCAGGGTGTTTCAGCCAATTTATCAGATACAAGTTGCTTAGGAGCCTTCCTATATTTGCAAAATGCTTTGGGCGAATATGGAATTTGCATCCTCAAATTTCTGGTGTTTCTGTGAGTGTGCACACAGGCATTATTATGCTGTAAAGAGGCCCTTTTGCAACATTTATTTAATTTATTTCGATTCTTATTTATTTTCTTCTGCAGTGGCGCTGAGTATCCAATCCAATATTTATTTGGGCGGCACACAGGAGTTGAACCGACGACCGCCAGGTCTGAATTACAGGAGCAATCGTCTACCATCTGGCACAGAACAGTATAAAAAAGAGGAAGAAACAGTAACTCTGGAACCAGTTTAAAAATGTGAATGAAGTTCGGTGTATGTATTATTATAAAAGCCTTATTATTGTACTAACAACTCAGAATGAATCGTCATAAGACTGTAAATTTTCTAAATTTCACAGTTGGATATCCTGATAATAGCCAAATCTTCATTCAGCTGTCTTTATAGTTGACAGCGTTCTTGACCCACAGTTTGTAAGCTACCTATCGGATAAACAGAGCACTTCACTACCAAAGAAAATCTGACGAGATAAACAGTTGACGGAAGCGTCTTTATCCGCGGTAATGTAGAAACCTGTAGTCTGGAAAGTTTTAAGTTAGAGGGTCCTCGTTTCCCCAACTTTGCGTTTTCCATGGCATCCCTGAAGCGGTTTGTTGATTACATAAATACAGAGGATTCCCGGAGCCAAGAGCCCTTGGATATCAGCAAGCTGTCTCATACAGCACAACCTCTTGGTTTTATATATTCGTTTCCTTTTGTTCCCAGTAATGCTGTTGGTGGTAATATATTATGTTGTTTGGTAGAAACCAGAACGTAAGTATACAGGATGTTTAAATAAAAGTGTCTCATATTGCAACAGGAGTTAGGATTGAGCAAACCTAGAATAGATGCTCCTATAAACATATGTCCAAAAACAAATACTCGTTGAGAGGAGCCATTGTTTCCGCTGAGTATTTACACCAGACAATGGACTTCAATGAATGGATTGGTCAAAGAGGTCCAGTAGCATGGCCTCCCCATTCGCAGGACCTCAATCCATTAGATTTTTGGCTATGGGACATTTAAAGGCATTGATGTGTGGCAAACCCATCACCAATGTGCATACGTTACAAGAGCATGTGTCCAAATCCGAGAGCGCCACGTTTGATTGAGAGAATGCTGGATGCTTTGGGAAGAGGAATTGAAGCATGTGTAAGAATACATGGTAACCATATGGAGCATCTGCTGTAGTAGTATCCACATAATGTGCAGATGTTACTAGCGGGCACAATGACACTGACCATCACAACTCCTGCTTGGTGTTTACGGATGTCTACCCAGCAATTGATCTGTTAACCGTTTGTAGCAATAGTAAAGTTTACACTAGAATGCGCTTGTTGGATGAAGTCCATTGTCTGGTGTAAATACTCCAATAACACGCTTGATTCAATAATTGGTAAAACATGCAAATGAAAACAGTTAAAGTAAATACATAAATAATCCATCATGTTTGTTATTATAACACGTTATCTGTTAATAAATAATTACATTTTCGACAGTATGTATAAGATTTATAACACACTAATATATTAGTGAAAACCACGTTGTTACACAGTTAAAATATTCGCATTAACCATTTTGATTTACAATTGACGATGTCTTTTTGCTATAGTTAAAATTCCCAGGGACCTTTGTCCACTGAGTTTCTTCCTGAGCAACCGAAACTGCGTCTTTCTTTATTTCATTGTTTGTTTATACTTTTAAATTATAATATCTACCAAAATGTTTTTTCCTTACCGTGGGAAATTTGACAATCTCTCTTTCTTCTTGTTTTCCGGCACTTTTCTATCGTACTACGCACTGTTGAATGCCGAAAAACAAGTGATTGCTGCTGCCCTGAAGCATCGACTCAACTGCCTTACCATTTTGCCGAACAGTATACTACAAATTAAGATCAAAATTAAACCAGACTCGTTGATCTTAGATTAGTTTTTTACATAGCGATACTACTCTGATGTGAGTTCATGTTCTGACCTTAGGTTAAATCTGATCTCCAGTCAGCGATATTTAAGCAACTGAGCCTAAATAAGCCGCTTTTATAACGTGGGAAATGCGTATTTTCTAACCTGGTAGTGGAAAACTCGCTTGACAATATGAGAACATAAAGGAGGTCGTGAACGATGTATTTGTTGAAGGCTGATGGAAGAAGAACATGAAGAAGAACAACAATGAAAGTCTGGGAGCCACTACTGTTGCTTTAACCAAAAATATCCGAGAGCAAAGCAATAATTTGATCGTGAATTATTTCTATTGCTTCTCGTCATATTAACCGAGGCAGTCCTATCTTATTCCCGTAAGGCGTCCTGGAATATGATAAATGTTTCCCTCGGGATCATGCAGACGGAAAGCGTGATTAATTGAGGTGATATCGGTACGCTTCCCCAAGGATGTTACAGTCCGGGGAATTTTCTCGTGCAGTTTAAGTAAAGTGTTTCCGTCAAAGATTACTAAGCTGGCAATTTATTATTGAAAACATTTTAAAAGTTTCGCAAAGACACTCATCAAACATGCGTCCTTTATCTTATTCTTTTTTCAAGCATGAATAAGAAATTAGGAGAGAGGCTGTTTCACGAGGAAATAGATGAGATTACCTTATCTACCACGTAGATAATAGACTTCACAGAGTTTTCTTTTGTAAGCCCTCATACGAAGGCGTAACATATAGAGCCTTAGGAAAGACGATAGTCTTATGTTCAGAAAAGAACAACGCTTCGAGGAAGTGGAAACCAATTTTGTGTATCTGTCTGCATAATAAAAGTAAAATTTAATATATCAAGTCCATCTGTAATTCTAGGCTGCTATAAACAGTTGCAAATCAGAATAACGAGGATAAAAGGTCAACGATATCCAAAGTTTGTGTTGTCATTGTATATAAGATAATAGCTAATAGCTTCTCCAGCCCCAGTGTCTGTCGATTGTCATGCAAATATCGACTGAGTTAAAATCGGGAACAACAAGTAGCAAAAAGGTAGAATTTAGATCCTGCCTTAGAAATAAAGGTAAAAATAGAAGTATCTTACCACATATAAACATACTAAATGATTACGCCACGAAAGAACATATAAAAGAAACTAAGGAATTATATATAGTTTCCAGGCAGACAAGGCAGTGTATTCCAGTTACCGGAGGTACATTTTTGAGATATGTAGCTGAATACGAAAACAGAAAGAAAGGAAAAAAAAAAAAAAAAAAAATTAGAAAAAGGTGTGTGTCTATTTGTGTGTCTATGTGTGTGTGTTAGAGGCCTGCACGGGCCGACATTCTTAGGTTCGGCCCGGCCCTGCCCGGATTCAACCAAGCCCGAGTCCGGCCAGACCCGGTCCGATTATTTAATTTTATTATGATTACGATGATGCCTGTTATTATTATTATTATTATTATTATTATTATTATTATTATTATTATTATTATTATTATTATTATTATTATTATTATTATTATTTGAAACCTTTAAGCAGAATAATCATATAGAATTCCTAGTAAAGGAATGCTGTGATAATTGTGCTATTCTCGGAAAAATATATAACACATTATTTTATACCTATCTAAATTTTCAAACCCGGGCCGGGCCTAAGCCCGACAAACATTTTCCAAACCCGCGGACCGGGTCGGGCCTAAGCCCGATGACTTGACCCGAGCCCGTGCAGACCTCTAGTGTGTGCCTGTGTGTGTGTGTGTGCGTGTGTGTGTGTGTGCGTGCATGCGTTAAAGGGAGTCGAAATGGCGAATTTTGTAATATTTTCCATTTCAGGTTTTACTTCCATATGAATATTTCAGATCTTCCACTCATTTTGGTATACGTTTATAGAGGCCCATTACATGTAGGTGCTGGGCATCTTATTTAACTGAAATTTCTGAAAAACTAATAATTTTCTACACGTACACCCCATTATTCCTGAAAGTTATTGCTACAATGCACTGACATTTATATCACACTTTTGCAACTAAATAAACGTTATTTTAATGATAAAGTTTTTAAGATGGGTGTAGGAATTATGAACAGGAAAGTCGTCCTTGAAGAGGAACCATCCCTGTACTCGCTTACCGACGCGGGGAAACGACCTAACATCTATGATCGCTGCAGTCATCTCGTTCCATAAGCAGGGAGCTGAGAGAACTTTGAGAGTATGTGTGTTGTTCGTAAGGCTGTAACTATCCGAGGTACAAGAAAGTGCAAGTACAAAGTTTTTAACGTGAAGAAAAATGAAGTAAGGAAGGGGGTGAAGTCTTCCTGCCACTTATAATAACAGGTGAACCCCAGCCAAAGAGGCAATCAATGGGACGGCGCCACAAGAACTTGCTACTCAACAAGGTAAGGCAAAAAGACTCTCCCCAACTTCCCTTCTTATATTTATGGACTGCTGTACATTGATGTTATGGTACAAACTGGAACTATATAAGAAGTACTGTTGATTCGTTCTGAGTAAATAATAAAGGAAAATATGTTACATTAACATTACTTTCGCTATACATTCTTCCACAAGGTCTTCTTCACATTAATGGAAATAAACATTTGTAGAACGTGTTTTAACAATATTTTTGTGGGTACAATGCGAATTGGGGAACACCGTATGCTTATATAGCAGTCAAAAATTTTAAGAGCTGATCGCTATGCGACGGCTTTGATATTCTCTTTTCATGACCAGTAGAAAAAAGAAGTTATCTACTTTCCATTTCAGAAAAGTATATGTATTTAAATATTCAAACGAATAACATGAAATATCTTGGAAATGGCTAACTGTACGAAAAGGTTGACCTGACATAAACTGTGTGCTTTAAAGATCTATTGTTTTTGTGCAACAGTCTATTCCTGGAAAACTGGCTGGGCTCTGGTTTCCGAGGTCGCCGGGTTCAAACCCGGCGGAGCGCGACGGATTTTTTTTTTTTTTTTTTGCGCAAAAATATCTACCATAGCTTCCTTCGGAAGGGAAATAAAACCGTTGATCCCGTGTCGTAAACCTACGGCGCTAAAAGAATCTCAAGCCTGATAAAGAGGTCTCTGAGCAAAATTAAGCGGACTTTCACGCCCACCGTGCAATTGGACGCTGAGAACTACAGCAGTCAAGGGGAGTCCATAAACAAAAACTCAATTAGGCCAAGGCAATTTCAGTTTTGATTGTTTACAACGTTATCAAATAGAGTGATATACCTCAGTATATCTTATGGGATCTATATCACATTATAAAGAGATATATAACGGTATATAACGAAAGTGTCAATATTTCTGAACAACCTTTATTATAATATTTAAGTTGCTGAATAGCTAAATCTTCCAATAATCCTCATGAAGAAACTTTTGCTTTGTTTCTTTAGTGGTTATGTTGTAACTAACCTGGTAAACATTGAATAAAAGAAAAAGTGCTAATACTGGCAATTAGTGAACTGATATTTTATATTAACTAAGAAGATTACTTTCCACAAAGAAAACGTGGTCATTATCCTACTGTGACAAAATGACGAAATCAGTCCAGATTACTTTTTTCACTTTATTTTCTTCTGAGTACACATGAAAAGGGTTATAGTTTACTGGCATTAAAGCCGTCTTCAGTCCTCTTGATACTACAACTCACCACTGTTTTCTTCTCGTAACCTCCACGCACTCCTTTCTGTCTTTCTTCACTTTTTCTCTCTGCCAAACAGCTAATTTTGACCATACAATCACTTGACACTCATCAACTGCTTAGAAATCTTCCTTTCGACGTAACCCTACACATGCAGCTGACACACACACACTAAAACTAAAACGTGAGTCATGTCTGTAATTAACTAACTCTTGTTGCCTCGCCTCCGTATTTAGCAAGGATAACGTAAAGCAGACCTTACTCCAACTCCACCTTTTCTGGAACTTTTATAAATACGCCGGTCGCCCGACTCTTCGCAAATAATCTCGAAGACCCCTTTGTAATGCCGCACCGATTGTTGTCACGTGTCGTGTGTGGTGAGGGGTAGCTTGATTTAGACCGTCCTTTGTTGTGCACGGAAGCCGCGCGAAGTGATGTGAGGCAGCCGGGCCCTCAGCCTTTGCTGTTGCCGCTGCTGTCTGCCGGCGTCACAGTACTAAGCATATTGTAACGCCGGCTGGCAGCTGCTTCCGAAAAACAAGCGAGTGTTAGCTACCTCACAACACTGCTTTAAATACCCGGCGTGGGGTTTCAAAACATGTTTTTCGTGAAATTTTGATATCAAACTTTTGGATGTGATGCAATACCTTCTCTTCCTGATATGTTGTAGAGAAAGTAAAACTTCTTTACCTTAAGAATGTACATTGGCACCACAGTAACAAGGAATGAGGCGGCTTCTCTTCTCCAGCAAACACGAACGATGGTAGCCGTTTATTATCTTATTGCTGTATGCAGAACGTGAGCTGCAACTTAAGCATCGAAGCTGGAATTGTTATTTTCCTCGCGCCGTAAGCAAGAAAATGGAGATCTCCCTCTCGGTTAAACTCCCGTCAGCAATATATCTTATTTCACAAAGCGAGACAATGCCGCGAAGAAAAACAAGCGAATCATTTCTGGGATCCACCCACAAAGGGAGCGAGGCAGCCATTAAATTAATAGCAAGAGATTGTATCCAGAGTCAAATACTGCATCTTAAGCGACTTAGGAACTAATCTCATCTGCTTATCTCTTCCCGCTGTTTCTGAAAACCACCTCGTTTTGTTCCGATAAATTTGCATGTAAGCAGAAGTGTCCGGAGAAGTCCATCAATTAAAGCAAACTGTGACGGGAGGGTTTGGTCATTAAGTCTTCAAGAGCCGCTCTTCACATACCCACCTTCACACGGCTCTCTTGTTCCACTAGATTAATGCGTTTATGAGCTCCAGGCATTTCTTTACGTTAGGGGTTCTCTTTGAAATCACTGCTTTGGAAACTGTTAAATATTAACGAGAAGAAAAGTAAACAAAAAAAGTTCATATTTTTATTCTTTTTACTCAGTCTGTGCTTCTTCACTTGCAGTGAGTGAATATTTCTTCAAAACTTACTAGTTGGAGTTATTTTCAAGTTCAAATCTATAAAACGTTTTTTATAAAATATAAATATACCGAGTGGAAGGGAAGTCATTACATGAATTTAAACCAGTGATAGGTCTCGTATTTGGAATACATTTTGTATCTTACGTTTTTGTCTCTGACCATTTCCTACGGAGATATTTTATTTTTGTCGAAAACAAACTGGCAACACTGCAGATTATGTGGGTGGTCTGTTTCCCTAGCTCAGCACATAAACACCGTAATAGCGCGTTTTGAAAACAAACTCATACCCTGCATTGTCCTTCCGTGTTTACTGTGCGAGTGTAGGCCAATTACAAGCGTTAGCTCCCAAAACATTACACGAAAGCGAAAGCGCCCGACCTGGTTACATCCACAAACCAGTTCAATTCCCTGACCAACTTCAAAGCAACGTTGTCGACTTCTTCACGTATCAAAGAGCTGCTCGTGGTATTCCTTCGCGTCTTTTAAATGATTAATTACTTCGAAACCCTGTGTAATATCTCATAAGTATTACCGAAACTATGTCAGAAATAAATTACTCTACGCATCTTAAAAGTAACAAAATGTTATCTTTGTACATTCTTGTGGATTTACGCATGAAATTGGCTGATCAAAAAGGAAAATGTCACTTCCAGAATTTTGTTTGTAATGCTTCTATAAGCACATATTAGAAGGAATGTATAGACTTCCTTTCCACTCTGTATATTACTGCATGTTACTTGCTGCATTTAGTACTCATTATGGTACCCATTTCAATAATAAGTTGCAGACGCTTATACTCAGTAGATAAAACCACTTTATGTTCATCTTTTCTCTGAGCAGCAAAGATAGAAAATCTGTATACATTTTTAAATATAGAAGAATTATTAAGATCTGAATTTATAATTGCTTATCATGCTGACAAAACAACAACAGAAGATACAAACATACCAGCGCAAAATAGAAAGATTTTGCAAATTAAACTACAAGACAAAGTAAGGAATTAAGAACTGAGCTTACGAAGAGGCATCGAAGACAAAGAGGACTCAAATAGAAATGGGGAGGACCTATGTCCGAAACTACCTGCAGACAGATGGGCTTATGCCGTCACGATGTGGGCCCTAAGAAGAGGGTTTATTATTTAATAAACTGATCGTCGTAGATTTTAAGAG
This sequence comes from Tenodera sinensis, assembly GCA_030765045.1. Taxonomy (NCBI): domain Eukaryota; kingdom Metazoa; phylum Arthropoda; class Insecta; order Mantodea; family Mantidae; genus Tenodera; species Tenodera sinensis. The sequence continues at coordinate 152,458,384 of CM060967.1, forward strand.
GTGCCGACCGTTGATTGCAGAATTTTTACCCCTTTTTCCTACATACATTCCTCGTTGACGTACGCATCTCCGAACTCAACCACTCGAAGCAAGCTCTCACTATCGTCTGTCCATTGTTAACCCCCGCATCTCCGAACACGTCTACTTGGTACAAGCCCTAACTGGCTTCTGTCCAGTAATTTTGAAAACAACCGTTGATCACGCAGCGTTATCTTACTAAAATTGTGATGAGCGAGTGATCACTGCCAATGTCAAATGAGTTTCTGTATCAGTTTATAACAGAACACTAACAGATCTTAGAAGCTAAAGGTGTACTGTAGCGAAGAACATTGTGAAAAATGGAAATACACTATTTTACGTTTACAATAGAGTAACAGCAGTACACGTGTGAAGTGCAAAGACTCGAAGTTTAAGCTGGGCATACAGGAAATACTTCACCCCATGTGTAAAACTGAGCTAACCTTTAGGGGGGTAGGAGGCCCTTGTCTACAAAGGATTTAGTGGCTTTTATAATTCTAATATGTATGCTGATAATACATTACAGTCAGGAACAACTGCGCACTTCTCTCTCAGGAAGACACTGCATGCAAGTGTCTGTCTTGATTTTATCGATTGGATTGGATTTGGTTTAAGGGCGCTCAACTTCTAGGTCATCAGCGCCCTTAACAGACTCATGGCAATAGCCAGATATAAATTTCACTCAAAAAATAAAAATACTAGCAACAAGAAAAATATACAAAGGTAAAAAGCAGTGGCAATAGCCAGATATGAAACAAGGTGATAAATATGTCCAAAAGCAGAAACAGATAATTAAAAATTTTAAATCCTCAAATTTATATTGCACTGCGCTAAAAAATTAAAAACTCTATCAACCGCTGTTTTGTCGTCCGCTAGGACCTCTGCAAGTCTGGCAGGCAGCTGCAGAGAATCCCGAAGGTGCGCTAGAGAGTAACACTCTAGGAGCACGTGGCGAACCGACAAAACGTTGTCACACAGCGGACATAGGGGCGCAGGGTCCCTTTTAAATAGGTAACCGTGCGAAAAATTGCAGTGCCCTATTCTTAATCGAGCCAAACTAACCTCCTCGCGACGAGATGTGCGACAGGAAGTTACCCAGTTTATCGGAAGTTCTTTCACTTCTCTAAGCTTATTACCGCGGAGAGCTGACCACTGGTCGTGCCAGGACGACAGCACCGCTCTCCGCACTTCAAGCCTAAAGTCTTCCGAAGTAACACGTGAGATGATAATTCTGGGTTCTGTAGTTGCCGTCTTTGCTGCTAAATCTGCCATTTCATTCCCAGGCAAACCTACGTGACCAGGAATCCATGCACACACCACATCAACACCAGAAGCGTGTAAAACATGGAGGGCATCCTGGATACGTTGTACAATAGGGTGGGGGTTGTACAACTGACAAAGGCTCTGCAGTGCACTAAGGGAATCGCTCAAAATCAGGCAGTCACCTAATTTACGACGGCGAACATACAAAACGGCTCGATAAATTGCATAAAGCTCTGCAGTAAAAATGGAAGTGCTATTTGGAAAACCGAATGTATATGGTTCGGTTCCATAAACATAAGCACATCCAACACCGTTGGTGTTCTTTGATCCATCGGTGTAAATATATGTACGGTCAGAGTAACCTGACAAAAACTCTAAGAAACACGTGCGGATACTTGAAATAGGCATCGTGGACTTCTGGTGTATGGTCATCCCAAGATCTACATGGGGCGTACCAGATAGCCAAGGGGGGGGGGGGGGAGTCTCTCGCCCTTGGCGAACATCACAGGCAGTTCCACTCCAAGCTTCACTAGGAGCTCTTGGAAACGGAACCCCGCAGGCTTTGGATTAAGGGTGCTATTTCTATATCGTTCTCTTAGCGTGCTGGTGAAAAAAGAAGCGAACGTTGGGTGCTTAGACATACATCTAAGCGCACAACCATAATTTGCCAAGAGAATCTCACGCCGATATTGCAGAGGAGGTTCTGCGGACTCGGCGTAAAGGCTCACCACTGGGCTTGTTGGAAAAGCTCCTGTTGCAATGCGGATGCCCCTATTATGGACCACGTCTAATCTTCTCAGCATAGATGGCCGTGCTGACGAATAAATAATACACCCATAGTCTAGCTTGGAGCGGACCAATGCGCGATATATTCGCAACAAAATTGTTCGATCCGCTCCCCACGATTTGCCATTCAGTACTCGCATAATATTTAGGGAACGGTCACATCTCGCTCTTAGCTGTGCAATATGCGACGACCAACTAAGCTTCCTGTCCAAGATCAAACCCAGGAAGCGCGTCTCTTCAGCGAACGGAAGTTCATCTGGACCAAAACGGAGCGAAGGTGGTAATCGTCTCCTACGGCGCCAGAAATTAACGCAGATTGTCTTCTCAGTTGAGAAACGGAAGCCGTTTTTCACGCTCCATTCTCTAAGGTTGTCCAAACATTGCTGCAGGCGCCGTTGTAAGAACGCCGTGCGCTGAGAAGTGCAATAGACAGCGAAGTCGTCTACGAATAGGCATGACGAAACTCCAGGTGGAACACATTTCCAGATGGAGTTAATTGCTATAGCAAAGAGCGTGACACTTAGCACCGAACCCTGGGGTACTCCCTCCTCCTGAACAAAAGAATTAGAAAAAACCGAGCCGACCCTTACTCGGAAAAAGCGGTCCTTCATAAACTCCTGAATGAAAAGGGGTAGGCGTCCACGTATGTTCCAGGCATACAGGGAACGTAGAATCCCTGCTCGCCAGCACGTATCATAAGTCTTCTCAAGATCGAAAAATATGCCAACGGTTTGACAGTTCTTCACAAAGCCGTCCATTATCTGTGTCGATATTGACACAAGATGGTCAAGAGTTGAACGGCGTCGTCGAAAACCACACTGGATGTTAGTCAGTAGGTTACGACTTTCTAACCACCATACCAATCGTCCATTGATCATGCGTTCCATCACCTTGCAAACGCAACTGGTGAGGGAAATAGGACGATAGCTGGAGGGAAGATGACGGTCCTTCCCAGCCTTCAAGATGGGAATAACGGTGGCCTCCCGCCAATTTTCTGGGAGTATACTGTCAACCCAAACACGATTATAGACCTCGAGCAGGAATGCCTTACCTTCAGGAGAGAGCCGTTGTAACATTTGTACATGAATACCGTCCGGTCCTGGTGCTGAACATCGCGAAGATTTCAGGGAATACTCCAGCTCTGCCATGGTGAAAAGGCGATTGTAATCTTCTACGTTTCTAGAACGAAACGAGAAGCCTTGAGATTCCACCTGAGTTTTAATTGGAAGGAACTCAGCGGAGTAGTTTTCCGAGCTAGACACTTGTGCGAAAGCACTGCCAAAGGTATTGGCCACTTCAAATGAATCAACAACAGCTCCTGTGGCTGTTTTTAGTCCCGCTATTGGTATTTGGGTCGTTTTAGCTGCAACACGCCTTAATCTATCCCACACAACCGAGGAAGGTGTGTGTCGGTTAAATGAAGCTACAAATTTGCTCCATGATGATTTTTTGCTATCCTTAATGACTTGTCTGGACCTGGCGCGCATTTTCTTGTACTCGATTAGGTTTTCCAAAGTAGGGTGACGTTGGAAAACCCTAAGTGCACGCCTTCGAGCACGAATGGCATTCCGACATTCTTCCGTCCACCAGGGAACGGGAAATCGACGGGGGTGTGTAGTCGACCGCGGAATCGATTGTTCAGCAGCAGAGAGAATCGTCTCCGTGAGATGCTGCGCCAAATTATTTACTGAGTCATGCTCGTTGTAGGTAAAGACAGCCAACTGGGTGTAAAGGTTCCAGTTGGCATGGTCCAAACGCCATCTGGGCATACGAGTGGAAAATGTATGTTGCGTCAAGAGACTAATAAGACATGGGAAGTGGTCACTAGAGTGTAAATCAGAGATGACATTCCATTGTAAGGAGACTGCCAACTGAGGTGAACAAACTGCAAGGTCAAGATGCGAGAAACTATTGTGAGAGTCCGAAATGAAAGTAGGCTCTCCAGTGTTGAGGAGAGCTAGGTTGTGACTGTCGAGGAAATCGGCAATGATCTTACCTCTCGCACAAGCGCGACTTGAACCCCAAAGTGGGTGGTGCGCATTGAAGTCTCCCACCAACAGAAACGGTGTTGGCAACTGGGAAACTAAATCTTCTAAATCAATGTGCGAGAAGTCATGGGACGGAGGCAAATATATATTACAGATGGTGAAATGGATGTCTGGCAGTAGAATCCTTATTGCAACTGATTGTATATCAGAGTGCAATGGTAGAGTTTGCATATACACGTCATCTCTAACAAGTATCATAGCGCCGCCATGTGCCGGTACACCCTCTTCTGGTGTAACATCACACCGTATTGGGGTGTATCGCCTTAGATGGAAAGCGTCATGAGGACGCAGCTTAGTCTCTTGCAAACATGCAACCAGAGGTTCGTATTCTTTGAGCAAAAGCTCAAGTTCTGGCCGTTGAGTTCGAATTCCACGTATGTTCCATTGTAGGATAGCCATATTGCATTGTGTGTAGGACAGATAGTTCCAAGGTAACTCTTCATTACTTTAGAGCAGGCGGTTGTCGAACTAATTTAGCCCTTTTCTCTCTTGGGCTGACGTTCTTTTCGGACGCTTTTTCGCGCCTCTTTTCCACTGGGGGTCTTCCAGTGTGGGCAGATTCTAGTTCCATGTCCTCTGCCGAGGACGTGCGTCTTCCCATAGCAAACTTAGGTTCGAGTGTCTCGAACCGGTTGCTAATGGGGACCGGCGAAGATGACATTTGCCGGTCTGTAGCCATACCAGAGGATCCCTCTGAAGAGGATCTCCTAGGAGGTGGCTTTTTCTTTCCCTTTGATGGCTTGGGAGAAACCTTGCTTGCCTTGAGGAAATCGGATCTTTTATACTCGGTCTTAAACTTGATCGGTGAAGCATCGTATACAATCGGTCTGCTTGTCGAGGTCGGCTTCTTTGTTGGTGACCTTCCTGGTCTGCTGGATTGAACTGCGGTGCTTGTAGATGCTCTGGCGGACTTAGGTGATGTCTGAGGCTTTGGATGTGACCTAGCTACAAGAATTTTTTCTGAGATTGTTGCCCCATTCATATCGCTAGTTTGAGTTGCGATTTCCCGACATGGTACTGCTTTAGCTGCAACCGAGCTATAGGTACCGGAGCTCGGGATAGTGGGCTGGCGCAAACGTAAGAGCTTTCGGGCTTCTGAGAAGGACACCTTCTCTCTAACCCGGATCTCCTGGATAGCTCTTTCCTCCATATAGCGCGGACATTCTCGGGAGTTTGCTGGATGTTCTCCCCTGCAGTTAATACAACTGGGAGGTGAGGTACAGTCATCGTCATGGGCGATGCCTCCACAGTTTACGCAGGTAGCTCTACCACTGCACGTGTCACTTGTATGACCAAAGCGCTGGCATTTGTAACATCTAAGCGGGCTCGGAATGTAAGGTCTTACTTCAATGGCCTCGTACCCAGCCTTTATCCTTTGCGGGAGATCTACCCGATTAAAGGTAAGGAAAAGGGTACGGGTAGGCAGATATTCGCCTCCGTCTTTTCTCTGAACCCGGTATACTGCTGTTACACCTTGATCTTCGAGGTTCTCCTGAATCTCCTCATTGGACATGCCGTCCAATGCCCGGGTGTTCACAACTCCACGGGAGGAGTTCAAAGTCCTATGCAGTTCTACGCGTACCGGATAGCTAGCTAACATATTCGCCTTAAGTAAAGTAGCCGCCTGGGATGCTGAATTAGCTTCAACCAGGAGCGTGCCGTTGCGAGACCTTGTGCAGTTCTTCACTGGGCCAGCTATTTTATCAAGACCCTTTTGGATGACAAATGGGTTCACCGATGTAAATTTCCTTCCTTCCTCAGTTCTAGTAAATATTAAGTAGCGAGGACCACTCAACTCTGCTACTTCCTTTCCAATCGTTTTCTGGTTTTTTATATTTTGTTTGGGATGTCCCATGGCGATGATATCCTCCACCATTGCAAATGTCTCCGATGGCATGCTCACTTCCTGGGCGCCACCCCGGCTTAGGTGAGAGTCCTGGCCTGGACCTTGCTCACCCTAGGGTCTCACCTCCCAATGTATAGATAGAGGGACCCAATCGCCTTCAGGAGTGCATCAGCTCATGCAATGGCCCCTCCCCGGGACTGACCTTTATCAGCGGATACGTACACAGATCCTACATGATAACCAGGGGCTGGGACTTACGCGATTACCCAGTCACCCCTTGCGTCACCCCATCCTCCAACCCGCGCGTAGGTTATCCGTCAGACTGTGCACAGGGAGGTAATAGGTGGGAGGTCAAACACAAAAGTGGACCAAAGTTGATTGGGCGTTTGGCATGTGCCCTCTCACCTCTTGGAGGAACCCAGTCGAGAGTATGGCTCGGGGCCCCGGGTACGCCAAACCCGTACCTACCGTAGTAGGAGCCCCTGGGGGAGTTTGATTTCGGAGTCCTCTTCTCCTAGATGAGTCGTCAACCAAGACTAACGAGCCCCATCTACCCGTTTGGAATGTTCTTTGCTTCCCCTCACCTCTTGCCCACCAGTAATCAAAATGACACATAGTAGGCCGTCTGGATCGGGTACTGAGCCCCTCCGCCACGACAAGGCGACACTCCTTCGGAGGGGTCTTGATTTTATCGGTTAAACACGCCAGGTAATACATGAAATGCAGAAGATAACGCCTCCTTTGCAAAATGATCTCACCTACACCAATGATTTCACCAGAATGATTTCATCTTCTACAATGTATAATACTGCATAAAATGTTGTAGCCATATCATGGATAATATTAATAATTAATCGTAAAAATTGTTGCAACTCTGATATCACTTTTTTTGATCCGATGCCAATTAAAATGAAATTACGCATAATAGCCTATACATTTTCATTTGATTTTGTGTCAATGACAAGTTGTATGAACATTTATTTAACTATGAAAATATTGTGACTTTGTAAAGTTTTCACTGCAAGTTCATTACTGTGGTTTAGTTAAGTTCATAGTGTCATTTCGCTAATTTCACTTTCATTCGCCTGCCACGCGTAAACAAAATCGCCTTAAAAAGCCTCTTCTTCCCTCCCGCTTCACTCGAGCTCAAGACCTCTCTTAATTGCACTCACTGTTTTCCGGACCTCGTGCTCATAGCCATGGGGAGGAAGCCAGGGTGGCATATCGATAAGTTATGCCGGGGTAGTCTCAAAGGTCTACTTGCCAGCTCATATCTGTCTACAAGGTCGAGGTGTTTGTAATTCTAAAGAAAATATCGTTCTAATACATTTATCTTACACTTCGTCTTAAGAAAGTAATCTCACTGTAAAGCAAACATTAACATTGTAACTTCAGAGCACACTTGCAGCTACATAAGCGAGGATGGAAATTAAATATTTGGGATTAGTAGCATCATATCACTTTAGAACGAAGATGCACTAAACAATTTTGATCTCCACGTTTTAAAAACGAACTAAAAAGTATAAAATAATTTTTCCATACATATTTATAAATCCATACAGCTTGCATACTTTCCACGTTTTTCATTTTAAATCTTGCAAGTATGTTCAAAGTTACTAAAAATTATGAATTACATATTTTCAGGACAATGTATATGATGCCGGGGTTATAAATCTGAATGGAGCTTGGAGAAATTATTTTATAATTTTTAATTCGTTTTAACAACGTGGTATTAAACTTTTTTACTTAAAAAATTAAAACTAAACTCCAGTTGTTCTTCAACCAGTTCTGAGCTATATTTAATGTTTCAAAGTACTTCAAACGTTTTTCCAGAAAATGCAGGAGGTACATTTATGTAATGAAGGCACCTTATAGCATATGGTATTTTAATAAAAACTCGTCAGACATTTTTCAGAATAAAAATATTCAAAAAGCTTCCATTATAGGGTAGTTTGGAGTGGAGTGATTTTCCTGTGAGTTAATTATTCTACTGCTATCCAATTTCCAAGCTACGTTTCAAGTTTCAAGTCAGCTGATCGGGAGGTTAGTTGATAAAAATTTAAATGTTCGAAACATTTTCCAAGTAAAGGATAATTTGGCGTGAGGACTTTCTCCAAGGCAAGTTAATACTGCGTGATCAAGCAGTTCTGAACTATGTGTAAAGTTAAAACGTTCCTGCTCATGGGGAAGTTAGTTTAAAATTGATTGCAAAATTTAAGCAGAAGAAACAGACAGAAAGCAGTTAATAAAACGCTAAACAATTAGGTTTGGTTTCCAATATTTACGTATTTCTCTACTCATTATCGGTTAGCACATATTATATATTCGTCGTATTATCCTCGAAAAGCACGATCTTTTTTGCCAGAAAGTATTTAATGTCCTGATTAATTAAAGTTATCTGTTTCCTATTTGGTTACTGCAAGATGCAGTAACACAAATGAACTACTTTTCGCGAATCCATGTAAAAAACTATACTGCTCCTCTTATTCTGAAAACATTCATAGGAATGAGAAGTGGGCCTCAGAAAATATATTTCAGGTGAAATCTTGACATCGAATTTTTAGGCCGAAAACAATATTTCCCCTACTTCCTAGACGTAGTAGAAAATTTAATAAGCTTTCGTAAAAATATTTAAGGAAGCCATATAAAATAAATGATAGTATGTAGAGTAAAAATATATATTTTGTTGTTTAACGACGCTGTCAATTGCTAGGATCACATCAGCGTCACCGGAGTGCCGGAATTTCTTCCGGCACAGGAGTTCTTTTGCATGCCAGTAAATCTACTGACATGGAGCTGTCGTTTTTAAGCATACTTAAAACCATCGGTCTGTGTGGGATTTGAACCCACGACCTTGGGACCAGTAGGCCAGCGTCTAAACAACTGAGCCACCCAGACCGAAGATATACACCCTAAGAAGGAAAAACAAAATATGGAGCAGTCTCTGGAAGCGTATATTTGTCTATGTGAGCGGATGATCGAGTGGTTGGACTGACAAATATACACTTCCAGAGTCTGCTCATTTTTTTTGTCTTAGGGTGTGTGTAGAGAAATTAATGTGAAGGTAACACAACTTTTCTTTTCGTATACTCATACTAAGGATATTACTTCTAAACTTAATCCAATACTGTCACATGTAACATGACAGACGACTAAGGGAGTTGGGATTTCAGATGCAACTGGATTATCCACAAAGCTACTGGGGCGGAGCGGTAAATCTAAACTCTACCATTGTACACTGAGCAAATCAAACAGAAATTTCCTTGTGTGAGGTCTACCAGGTAACGCTTTATAGCTCAAACTTCCCTTTTAAGCACAAATCCTTGCCTTATCTTCAGTCGTTTCTTTCCTTACCTTCCACAACCCTCCCACCCCATGGTTCCGATTGTAGCCAATCAAAGAGTTCTGCTCCTTTTGCAGTGCCACACAAAGGGGTAGGTATATTGAGAACAGAGGGGTGGAGGAGCCAGAAACGCTCAAAGCAAATTAACTGACGGAATTCATTCCTTTCCAACTTTATCTTGCTGTAGAATGGAGCACGGAAGCATTACTCACAAGTTCACGATCAACATTTCACTCAAATATTTACTTATCCCTTCAAATTAAGAATAGCCTTATGCATTGAAATTTATTTGTCTTCATTCATTACTTTTCTTTCTCAGAGTTCACAATGGAAACCATCATGCACTTAAATACTCTAACTGTGATTATTCATATATGGAATATAAATATTTTGTCGCCAAAATAGATATTTAGAGCACTAATTACAAAAGTAAAGGCTTAGTAACATAAGGTTCACGCTAGAATCCTAATTTTCTAACGCGTTGTCTAAAACAGTATTTTAGAATATGTTTCTGTATTTAGTATATTTAGTGCAATCTATTTATTGCGGAAACTATATGTATGGAGTAGTAATTGTGACATTCTTTTTCGTCTGCCAAGAGTGTTTCTTACAGGTTGGCAGCAATGTTTCTCCATTTATCAATCTCTGCAATTCGCAAGGGCCATCAAGTGTTGTTAAACCTAATTACCAGTAAAGAGAGCACGATGTTTAGTAATTTCAAGTACGGACAGAATTCCACAGCCTAAAGTGCAGTTGAGAAGCTCACAAATTTCCAGATGGTCGGCAACATCCGATAGCTTTTTACTATCAGCGACTGGTCTTGATGAACCCAGAAGTGCGGGTAGTGATGACGATAATAAACTCCACACGGCGGTTTTAGTGAAACGGTAAAGGTGATTTGTCACTTTGGTGCTTGCAGAACGAGGACTGGCCCCAATGGTGCGGGTTGTTTTATTACTTTGCGCCAGGAACTGTGTTAATTGCTATAACCTCCGTTCCGAGGCTTCCATCAAGATACCCTCGCAAATTCCGAGAGAGAAACGAGAAGTTGTTTCGAGGATTACATAACAGTACAGCACATTTGAACACCAACCCAATTCCTGGTGATTATGTTTATGTTCTCATCTCCCCTGCATTTGCAGTTCTTTTGCAACATGAACCCCTGAAGGCATCATCATAATCATCATCGTCATCTTGGGTGATGTGATGTTGAGGTTTTGAGGTTTTGAAAGAACAAGACCATAACGAAATTCTTTTTTACTTCCTTCATCAGTTGCCACTGAACAGTCAAATGTCAGGCTCGCATTCAGGAGATCCCGGGTTGAACTCCTATGGGGTCAGTCGCTCATGACTGTTTTTTTCCGGATTTTCTCTGTCGGTAGGGCAATGCTAGAAATTCTACCAAGTATTTCCTGTCCCATTATATACATTCACCTGTTTCAGGGTTGTAGCACAGGATATGGCGGTTAGGGTATTGCGACAAGACGGTGGAATTTGCGCTATGGAAAGATTTCTCCTGAGGTTCAATTCCTCGAGACTCCCAGCCGAAGTCAATATTAGTATCATGTTGAAATTGTTAGGTCTCCCTTATTTTCTAACTCAAATCCTCGCCCTTCCGGTTCCCTTTCATTCCTTCCTCCCATGGTTTACGTTGTAAACACATTTCAACATCGAATTGTTTCGTGAAACATAATACTCTCTGTATTTATTGTAAGAGAGTAGTTAGATCCCTTGGCTCTCACCAAAGCGACTGGTGTTCGATCCCGGTGGACACACCAGCGCAGGGGCGGGTATTCTTCAGTTTCCCCCGCCATCATTCAACCAATTGCTGCATCGTCACTTTCCCTAACATCCTTCACCATCTTTTCATATCATCTACTTCATCGTTCTCACACCAATCTTCGGGTTGATCAGCCATCCTGATTCTTCTGTATGATTAACTCCGGTTACGAAGACCGTCCCGGAGGGCTCGGGGCGCTGACTACATCCCACTCTCCACCACTTGACCCCGTTCATGACCCCGTTCATGACACCCTTAGTGGGCAGAGGTGGGGAATCCAGCGGCCGGGCGGTAGGCCAAGGCTATACTCAAAGGCCTCTAGTGACCCAGGACAGACATAAGGTTTATTCAGAAGACCAATGCCGACTACTGATGTACAATGCAGTTTCCGAGCTGCGGCGTTTTAGACATCAGAATATCTTAACATCCCGGTCTACCATAAACAGATTGTAAGTCAATTGCCGTAAGCTTCTACAACGTCAATAGCGACCGGTGCAGTCCTGACGAAGGACCCAATATATTATAGCTAAGCAATGTGTGAAGCAGATAGGACAGGTCCATGAGAAAGTAACCCTCTCGCTCCTCCCGTTTATTACTCCCCGAGGGAGCATATATATTAGTAAAACGACAGTTTTGGTAAATACCACATACAATGCGTTTACTGTTAAGTTACCGTGCTGTCGGTCACATGCGCCATGTAGTCGCGAAGGAAGGAAAAATCGGAGAAAGTTACTTCTTGTAGGGACAATATGTCAACATCAAAGGCATACTAAAACGCCGCAGGGCATGCAATTTGGCTGAAGAGATATTACTACTGTAGTTAAATGCAGCAACACATAAGGTGCGGGTCAAACTGCAGAGAAAAAGTCTCGTAGGACAGAGAAGTAAGAGATGACCGTGAAGACGGTCTCTAGTACTGGTTACGAATATGAGGGAATCCCAGTTTACTGCCCTCTTGCTTTTTATGAGCTTATTGGCAGAACCAAGAGTCAAGTGGCGGCTCGACGCTTCCTGTGGCAAAGTTGTTTGAGAATGTTCTGCTTCTGTTGGGAATTCCAGCTAATCATAGTTAGTATGTTACATTCACGTGAGTTTATCTGCTCATTCTTCGACAGAAGTGATTCTCTTAAAATACATATTTCTCAATGTACCTAACCCTAATGAAAAGAAATGTGTGAAAATGCCTTGATTACGCATTACAATCGCTGCAGAAGAGTACAGAAGGCTTAAGCAATAGTCAAAGCTTTTAAGTGCTGGTCGCCATGCGATTGCTTTGTAATTGCATTCTTTTGGCATGATCAGAAGAAAGAAAGAAAGAAAGAAAGAAAGAAAGAGAGAGAGCAAGAGAGAAAGGAGATAAAGAAGGAAAGAAAGAAGGAAAGAAACAAAGAAAGAAACTGTAGCAGTTTTTTTGTATAGCGCTTATGATATACAGAATATATCAAAGTTACAAAATCCATTAATAGCAAAGGGTTAAGAATATGTACCACAGGTGAAGGGATGCCAAAAAGGCACTACCAAGGGTCATTAGCGAACGTCCCAAACATTAACGTAAACGAGATACAATTAGTTTGGCAAGGTCTTCAACATAAAGAAAAGGAGCCTGCTATTGTATTTTTACAAAGTATCGGAAACCCGAGGGGTTTCGCCAGAGGGCAAAGTCTTGACTTAATGAAGTGAGGGCCATTATGGATGTTTGGGAAGCTAAAAAGGATAATGACTGAGGGACAGTAGGAGACAGGCATCGTTACGAGAGATACATGTAAGCAACACGGTGAAAGTTCGTTCCAACGGTTACGGGAGACCGTAGATTTTATTTTATTTAAAACTGTTCAGCAAAGCTTAAACGTGTAAAAAGAAAACAAATAAAGTATTCTAACAAAGCTACAATATCGCTCTCTGTAACCACCACGGATACCCGAGATTAAGACTCATGTGTGAGCAGCCGTAGGCACCCATAATAAGCAGCAGTCAATCAAGTGATATAAAAAAGCTTCAAATCAAGAAAGAAACAAAGAAAGAAAGAAACAAAGAAAGAAAGAAACAAAGGAAGAAACAAAGAAAGAGAGAAAGAAAGAAAGAAAGAAAGAAAGAAAGGAAGGAAGGAAGGAAGAAAAAAAAAATAAAGATTGAACACACATTGAACATATCGTTTTAGAACTATGCTGCTCACACACACACACACACACACACACACACACACACACACACACACACACACACACACACACACACACACACACACACGCACACACACACACACACAAATCCTTTTCCTAAAAATAGATGTTTTGGGTTCAGGGACTCTCAAAACATGTATTTGCGATGAAATCCTTTATCGTTTTTGTGTAGAATGCAATAGTTCCACTTACCTACTATATGTAAGTAGTGACAGAGAAAGTAAAAACGTGATTAAAAACGCACAATCATTTGATAAATTTATGCCTGTTAGTTTCTTTTTTCTTTTTCTATTTAAATGTGACCAGCTCGTATGTAGTTCAACATGCTCCTCCATTTATAAACAACATATATTAACTTAAATTAACATTTCAAAGCAGCCTAAGCTTAAAGTCGTACTTTACGTTAATTGGTAGGTTCAATGAATTATCAATCCTTAAGATAGGTATTTTTAATATATCGTGTATCTTATTTTTACTTAATCTACATAATTAAGCGCCCATCAATAATGGATTCTGGGAATTAGGTTATTTGCTCATTTTAGAAGCCATTAGCCCACAGTTACTTGTTAATGTGTAATGGTTCCCAAAGTACTTGTTCTGTCATCTATTATCAAACCGACAATGTTTATTATACACAACAACTGCTTTTAGTTGCTAACAAATTTATTACCACCGATTACAACATAAATTATGGCAGCGGTAGGTTGAGCCCCGTCTCCTTGCGTGCCCCTGTACTATTTGTTAGCGGCGAGCACCAGAGTAAATATTTGCTGTGGTGCAGGCTTGCGCGGGAGATTAATAAGACTCGCTTGGCTCTTCCGGAATGAAGGTGCAGAGATACAAGGTCGGCCATGCATCTTCCATCAAGTAGAAACAATTCTGCACATGCGAACTTCTGACACATTCCTTCTCTATGCAATATATCACACACTACTGTTTCATACCTTCATACTGTCTCTCTAGAATGTTGTAGAGTGGAGTGGAGTGGAGTGTGGAGTTTAAGGGCCCGTCGACAGCTGGGTCATTTGGGCCCCAGAATGTTGTAGAATACCTTCTTATACAAAACAGAGAACTTTTAATAAACCCTATGTGCAACAATTAAACTATAGATTTTCAGTTGACTTATTTCTACATGTTATTAATATAAAACTTGTTTGCGATCAATTTACCTGACATGTTTTCAACTAAGCAACTAACTTTATTTTGTGTAGTTTACGGAAACACCTTGCCTTAGGGATTGGACTGATCCGTTTTCACTCAATTGTTCCCACCACTTTCTTGGGCTTCCTAGATCTCTTTTACCTTGAGGTTTATAACCATTCACGACCCTGGGTATTCTATACTCGTTTTTTTTTTTTTCCTTATGTTCCTTCCAACTGTTCCTACTTTCTTCACATTTTGTCATTTAAATAAAAAATCTTCAGTTCTTCACGTATATCTACATTTCTTATTAATAAAGGCTGGAGGCCAGTGCGATTTTCCATAGATACACTGCACATGAACTTTACGTTATGGCTCGCGCATGTAAACAACTGCAGGTAGGTACAGCCTGATCATGAAAGAACACTATCACTCCACGTCTGCAGCTCACTGCGAGAAGAAACATACTATATCTTTACCTTGCATCTGCAAACACTTGCAAAGCAATGCTTCACTATAGATAGACCGCGAGCAAAAAAGAGTGGGGCATATTTGAACCCGGCCGAGTATGTGGAGCCAGCGTATGGGGCCCTAGTGTGTGCCGGAGATTTATCTCCACACTTAGTTGGCTAAGCAGCAACCGGTCTGGCGACTACAGCGCCACCCATCCGCCAAGAACAGCTGCTGCAGTTCACAAAGTCCCCACACAGCAGCGCTAAACTCGTCCATGGTTTTAACTGAGTTATGGCTGCTTCTCTTATGTGTGTGTAAACATCGAGTGTGTCATCAGACAGATACAAGTTGGCATTCTAGTGACACATTGGCTTCGAAAAATGGGTGGAAGTGACTTAATGTACTTCATCACCCATATTTCATTGTCAAGAAGCAATAGACAGTAAGCCATGACTAAATGCATACGTTTTGTGAATTACTTTAATTCTCTTTTTACTTTATTTGGTGGTTATAAACTATATTAGCATCCAAACGTGCGATTTTTTTTCTTTCTTTTTTTCTTTCTTTTTTTTTTTTTTTTTTTTGCCCCTGGCGCGAAGGATCCGGGCTCGATCCCCGGTACCAGCATGGGGATTTTTCCCCGCTGGGAGGTCTGGTACGTGGTGCACTCAGCCTCGATAGGTTCCAAAGGGGCCAATTGAGGAGCTATTTGATAGAAAGTAACGGCCCCAGGTCGATAAGGCCGTATAACTGGCCGGGATTGCTTGGAACTGACTCCTGTGAACTTTACTTGAAACCACAGTGTAAAGTGCGATCATTATTTTTACATCACCGTACATCTATACAAGAATCATTTGCAACTTAAATGATATTCTAGTTATTCAGTTCTTCTCAAACATATAACAGCTACATAGTCAAATGGGGACTGTTACTGGTCATGAAGTTAACTTGATTGACTATCCTTGTGGTCTTTCTGCGTTCTTTTTTACATTCAAATTTACCCAGCGTAAACCAAATAGCAAACACATAAACACACGACACACACTGCAGTAGTCGAATATTTTAGTTAAGTGTCCATCTGACTGCCTAGACACTCAAATAATTACGTTATTCCTGTCTGTTTATATGTATACTACACCTGTACTCTACTGGTAACTAATTTTATTGCAGCACCGGAATATATAGCAATAGAAACACGGAGAACGTAAATCAAATCCGGGAGGGAGACTCATTACCACGGTGTGCGTTTTTATTTTATTTCTGTTTTATTCCTCCACAATTAATTGCAGTTACTGCAATTTCGATTCACCTGCTACAATGTTTACACTGTGAGCTCGCGGCGAAAAAGTAAACTACATGTTTGTGGGTAGTATGGACCACTTTTATACATGATTATTACAAGCTAATAAACTAGGAACACTGAAAAACTATAAAAGCGAAGATTCCCCTAATAAAAGTTTTATACTCAAACTGTATCATAAGATTTATGGCGCGAAACCGGGACTGTGTGAAATTAACAATGTAATTTGCGTTGCATTTACGTTTTATTTTTCTGTCCATCAGATAAAGCTTAATTGCACAATGTTTGTAGCCACCCGTAGCAAAATTTCCCTTACGTAAATTCAGATCCACAATAGCCGGGAAAGACAGAGGTAAAATGGTGCATAACTATGGAAGCTTACTGGAATACGCGTGTGTAAACGGGAACTTTTATTGTCTCATTCATGGAATCATTGTCCATGTACCGGTCCTCCAGGTAGAAATGACTCAAGAAGACCGTGAACAACTACTGCGGCTTAGTTGCAAGTTTGATAAAGCAAAACAAGAACAGCAAAGAACAAATACGCAAGAAAACAGCAAGCTTAGTTAATGATTTTTACTTTCCCTACTGATAAGTAGGAGAAAAATTGTATTCCACCCAAAAATTCGATGTCGAGATTTAACCGAAAATGTTTTGAGACCCCCTGAATCCAAAAAAGCTTTTTTAGAAAAAGGTCCGTGTGTGTGTCAGTCTGTCAGTCTATGGACAGCATAACTCAAAAACAAAAGGTCGGTTAAAAACCAAAGTTGATATATAAGATTAACGTCTTTCAAGGATGCGACACGAAGATTTTGAAGAAAATGGCCCCACCCTAAACTACCCTTTACATGGAGAATTTTTCGAAAATTTTGATTTTCTTGAAAACGGCTCTAACGATTTTGATTAAAATGCCATATGTTTAATATATTTGTATGACAAATCAAATGCATATTTTGAATTTTCTGGCTATAGCCTATGTAGTCCTGTTTACTCTGGATAACTTTTGAAAACTCGTAAACCGTAAGAGGTAGACAAAATGTTACTACACAAAAATGTTATCTCCCTAGAACACAATTTATGTCTAAATAATTTTTTTTGTAGAGTGAACCATTTCGGAGATATTCCGATTATTTGTGTGAGCTTCGGAAACCTTAAAACTTTCGTGAAATGGAACATCGTTGTTCATTTTTTATATGTTAAGCGTGCAAAGAGATCGAGATCTCAAAGCTTTAAAATATTTGACTATCGCACAAAAGTAGGTAGGTTGAGGGAAGGCTGGAACAGACCCAAATGCGCAAGATGGCCGCCATGCGTAATCTAAGGATTACTAGGTGAGATGGTACTAGAAGCAGGTATTGTAGGTGTTCTAGTGATAATGGGATCAATATCTAAGACAAATAGCAGGGACACACACGTGTTTATGTACGTTTGTAATAGATGAGTATTTTGTTCGCTATATCTAATGTATACATCCTAACGCAAGAGCTTTCTAATTTGATCCAATATATTACCCACAACATAATGACACCTCGCCCCCCTCATCGCTGCGCTAACCTAACTTAGCCCAGCTCCTACTCTTCTTACTCAGTCTTTCATAATTTAACATAACCTAAGCCTCATACTACTACTCGGGTAACCTAACCTAGCATTACTTAACCTAAGAGGAGCTTAAACCTTCCTATTTATTCAGATATTTTAACCTTACCTAAGCCCCATACTTCTACTCGTCTAGCCTAACCTAATCTAACCTGGCCTAGCCTAACCTAAGGTAGATCCTCTTATTATTATTTATTCTATTCTACTAACATGATACGTTTCTAGACATTCATTCTGTCCTCTTATCATCTATCCTATTCCCTCCTTTGCTTCTCTATTCTATCCTGCCATACGCTGTGCTGATCTCCCTCTAGGAATTTCATAAACATTTTGATACTATTTTGAGTCCTCTGATAGATCTTTTTTAAGCACTTTTAGTATATTCAGGCTGCTTTTACAACATATTTAAGAACTTTTCAGACTATTTTGAAGATAATACAGGTTATTTGATCGATTTTTCAGAGGTTTCATGGTATTTTGACGTTGTTTATAGACCGTTAACAGATATTTTAGTTGCTTTAGGCTGTGCAGGATGCTTTTACAAATTATTTTACACAACGGCCAGGCAATTTTGAGTGATTTAGACGCTATATTATATATTTGCAGGGTGTTTTGAGGTCCGTTTGGACTCGCTGGTAGATATTTCAGCCTGTTTCCAGATATTCTGAAGACTTTTACGTACAGTTTAAACATTTTTCAGAGTATTTTAGACGAAGTTTACGTTATTTAAGGCAATCTGAGAGTTATTCTGGACGCCCATGTCTATTATTGTTTGCTTTAAACACTTTGAAGGGTAATGGAAGATAATTTTCTCAATATCAGGGATACTGAACCAGCTATTTCAAGGTTGTTAGACCAGTTAATTATCATTTCAGCCATTTTAGAGACATTTTAAGCACTATAGGGGTATTTTAGACTTTGTCACCAACATTTTGCATGGTTTTTCAGAATCCTTTGAAACACTTTTATAGGCGTTAGACGCTTTTTTAATGGTATTTTTCGAGCGCTAATAAATTAAGACATTTTAGCTCCTTCACAGGTATTTTGAGGATTTTCAGGGCATCTTAGACTCGTGAGAAGCATTTTTTTCGCCAGTTTGAAGATGTTTTAAGACACTCTAGTAGGCATTTTTAACGCTGATAGAGTTATTTTAATTGATTTAAGAACATTTTACTAAGTTTTCTTCAGTAATAGCTTTGTTTTATAGTAGTTGAAGAGCAGTCTAACCTATCCAGTCATTTATTGCATTTCTCGCATTATTATTTTGATTACATTTCACTAATAACCTAACTCGGCAACAATCATCATCATTATCAACTACTCTATCTTATAGTCCAACTAAGTTAACCTAACCTAACCTGACCTAATGAGGAAATAGGGATGTTAAGGCAAGCAATGAAATAAAAAAAGAATAATAGCAATGAGATAATTTTTATTCAACTTACAGAGATACATACACTAGCATTAACATTTAGAAAACAAGTATACACTGCTGAAAGACGATAGCGCCCTCCTCAGTTCTTCTTCTTATTATTCGCATTATCATTCTTCTCTCTTGGTTAGATGTGCCATTGGCACACGAAGTTCATAGTTCAACAATCTTCAATTTTTTCTACAGACAAGCTTTAAGTACCCATGTCTAGGCACTATTCTCGACACTGTAATGTCCATACGCATACGTCGATATTCCATCCCCTTCGTGTGCGTGTATGTGTATGCATGTGTGTGTTTGCGTGCATGTGTGTGTTTGCGTGCATGTGTGTATGTGTGCTTGTGCATGTATGTGTGGGTTGGGGTGTGTGTATGTGTGTGCTATGCATATTTGTGCGTATGTGAATGTGGGTGTTTGCGTGTGTGTTTTCGGATGTGTGCGTGTGTGCATGTGTGTATGTGTGTGTGGGTTGGGGTGTGTGTATGTGTGTGGGAGAGTGTGTGTATGTGTTTGTGCATGTATGTGTGTGTTTACGGGCGTGTGTGTGTGTGTGTGTGTGGGTAGGGGTTTGGTTTGGTTTAAGGGCGCTCAACTTCTAGGTCATCAGCGTGTGGGTAGGGGTGTGTGTATGTTTTTGTGTGTATGTGTGTGTGTGTGTGGGAGAGTGTGTATGTGTTTGTGCATGTGTGAGTGTGCGTGTATGTGTGTGTGTTTGTGTGCATGTGTGTATGTGCGTGTGCTATGCATATTTGTGCGTATGTGAATGTGGGTGTTTGCGTGTGTGTTTGCGGATGTGTGCGTGTGTGCATGTGTGTATGTGTGTGTGGGTTGGAGTGTGTGTATGTTTTTTGTGTGTATGTGTGTGGGAGAGTGTGCGTATGTGTTTGTGCATGTATGTGTGTGTTTACGGGCGTGAGTATGTGTGTGTGTGTGGGTTGGGGTGTGTGTATGTTTTTGTGTGTATGTGTGTGTGGGAGTGCGTGTATGTGTTTATGCATGTATGTGTGTGTTTACGGGCGTGTGTATGTGTGGGTTGGGGTGTGTGTATGTTTTTGTGTGTATGTGTGTGGGAGAGAGTGTGTATGTGTGTGTGTGGGTTGGGGTGTGTGTGGGTTGGGGTGTGTGTATGTTTTTGTGTGTATGTGTGTGGGAGAGTGTGTGTATGTGTTTGTGCATGTATGTGTGTGTTTACGGACGTGTGTATGTGTGCGTGTTTGCTGGTGTGTATGTGCATGTATGTCTGTGTGCGTATGTGTGCATGTATGTGTGTGGGTGTGCGTGTATGTGTATGCATGTGTGTGTTTGCGTGCATGTGTGTGTTTGCGTGCATGTGTGTATGTGTGCTTGTGCATGTATGTGTGGGTTGGGGTGTGTGTATGTGTGTGTATGTGTTTGTGTTTATGTGTGTGTGTGTGGGAGAGTGTGTGTGAGGGTGTGAGTATGTGTGTGTTTGGCATTAAAGTATATAAAGTTATATACATTTATTTGTATAAATATAATGGGTGATATGTAATTTACCTTGTTTAAACTTTAAAAATGAGGGGAAATGCATGTTAACGTTGAACTGGCAAATAAAAACGAAACAAGTTAATCTTGACTCGAGTAGTTTACTGATACAACTATTTTAAGATACAAACTTAATCTTGAATCGCATAGTAGTTTATGAGGTACGTGCTAGTGGAATAAATATACCTAGATCTATCTTGAACTTTCATTGTGTGGTTTTGCTTCGAGTTGAGTAGACGAGTTTCTCTTAGTGAGATTGTCGTTCAATAGCTTTGATAAGTTATCAAGGTGAACTAGCGTTGTGCGCTATAAGCATTTATTGATTTATATAATTTACAAGTGTTACCACTACATATTATAAAGATGTGGAGTGGACGAGTGGTGGAATCGTCTCTGAGTGCTATACCAGATTATAGCTGCAGCAAATGTGATAAGCGTTTTCTACGCAACTATGATAAGAAGAGACATGAGTTGGTATGCGGTCGAGTCTACAGGTGTAAACATTGTGGTAATGTTTGCGATACTGAGCATAGAAGAGACGTACATGAAGAAAGATGTGAAAAAACTATATCTCGCAAGAAAATCAAGTCTGAGCCTAGCAAGCATCAACTTTTGACAATGACGGATGGGTGTGATATGACCGAATATGAAACATCATTTGAAAGGCGTCTTAAATCATATTATATTCGCTGTGATACCTTCAAGGATATGAAAACTTATCTGGAGGAGTCAAAACATCGCATAATTCAAGCTATAAAGAAAGAACTGTCGATACATAAAAGTGTGAAAATTAACATCATGGTCGACTGTCAATTTGTGAATGTTCATGGAGAGACGTGTGACAGAACATTTAAAACACGTAACCAACCTGTGTTTTTAGAAACTGATATGGACACCCTCTTGGAAACAGAATTTAAGAAGATTTGTATTGAAATGGAAGAATGTCAACTTAAAGGAAGCAACTGGGCCTTGCTAGCAGTTGATGGAGTTCGACTCCGAATTAACAAGTACAATGTCCTTCGAGGGAGCAGCTATATTCCTCTACCTGCATCTGTGGAAGCGAGAAAAGCGTGCATAAACCCACAGAATTATAGTGACGAAAAGTGCTTTATATATGCGGTTCTTGCAAAATTCGTTGATAAGAATGCTCATCGCGTCGGCAAGTACAAGGATCACCAAGAAAAATACAATTTCTCATGCGTTTCGTTTCCTACGAGCTTGGGCGAAGTCGCTAAATTTGAAAAGCTCAACAATATGTCCATAAATGTGTTTGGACTGGATGAAAAACATGAAGTGTTTCCTGTAAAGGTAGTCATGGAAGAATTATCTGATCATCGCGATCTTCTTCTGTTGAGTGATTCAGCTGGCAAACATCACTATGTATACATAACGGATTTTGAGAAGCTTATTCGCGGCCAGAAAACTAAACATCATGGGCAAATATATGTATGTAAAAGATGTTTCAGTCATTTTGATGATCAACATGGAGCGAATGGAATGAAAAAATTGGAGGAGCACAGCGAAATATGTAGACAACATGGTATTGCTAGATGCGTTATGCCTACAAAAGAAAACTCTATCGTCAGATTCAAAAACGTGGAAAGAATGTTGAAACTTCCTTATGTTATATACGCTGATTTTGAGAGCATTCTCACACCTTACCATACCTGCGCCTCTAATCCTGAAACCTCCTATACAACACCCTATCAAAGTCATTCTCCAATGAGCTTTGCTGTTTACGTCAAACCATCATCCAGCGTTGACAAAGTAGAAACCGATCTTCCTACACATCCCTACGTGTATCGAGGTCATGATGCTGCTGAGAAGTTCATAGAGTATCTAACTTCCCTTGCGAAGAAAATTGGTGACTTATACAAATCTGCTAAGCCTCTGAAACTTACAGCTGAAGAACAAGAATCGTTCGATGCTTCTACAATATGCTACCTGTGCGGGCATGAATTTACAGAAGATAATTGGAAGGTTCGCGATCACGATCATGTATCCGGGGTGTACAGAGCATCTTTACACAATAAATGTAACCTGGCCTGTAAAACACCTAATTATATTCCTGTTTTCATGCATAACCTGAGTTGGTATGACTCTCATTTTATTGTTAAGGAGTTAGGTTGCACAAGCGAAAGAGTGGAGGTAATACCAAACTCTGAAGAAAGCTATATCTCATTCTCAAAATATGTTGGAGATATTAAACTCAGATTTGTGGATACCTTCCGTTTCCTGAGTACAAGCTTGGACAAGTTAGTGAAAAACCTTGCTACGTATCCCGAAACAGAGAAGTACTTCGGTGAAGAGAAGATTGGCTTGATGACACGTAAGGGAGTGTTCCCCTATGATTATCTCACATCGTGGGACGTTTTGAATGATACTCATCTGCCTCCAAGGAAAGCATTCTACAATAAATTAAACGAAGAAGAAATTACCGACGATGACTACGAGCATGCTGCAAATGTATGGAATCAGTTTAATGTAAGAAATTTGGGCGAGTACAGCGATATTTACTTAATCTCTGATGTTCTGCTCCTCGCAGATGTCTTTGAACCATTTAGAGACCAGACTCTGAAAACACATAAAGTAGATCCTGCACATTATTTCACTTCTCCAGGGCTTACATGGGATGCTATGCTGCTGTATACTGGAATTGAGCTGCAATTGCTGCTGGACTACGATCAGCTGCTCATGGTTGAATCTGGTATAAGAGGAGGCTTATGCCAGGTTTCTCATCGCTATGCTGAGGCGAACAATATCTATATGGCACAGTATGACTCTCGGAAACCCTCTCAGTTTATTACATACGAAGACGCCAATAACCAATATGGTTGGGCAATGTGTAAGGCCCTTCCTTATGGAGGTTTTAAGTGGGTTTCCCCTGATCATCTAGACTTGGATTTATTGAAGGAAGATGACCCCCTTGGATACATCTTAGAAGTTGATGTCGAATATCCTGTCGAGCTCCACGATCTTCATAATGATTTGCCCTTCCTGCCTGAGAGTCTGAAACCGCGTGAGACGTCTTCAGAGAAGTTAATTGCTCATCTTGGATGCCGAAAGAAGTATGTGGTACACTACATGGCCTTGAAACAAGCTCTTGGTCATGGTCTACTATTAACAAAGATTCATCGAGCACTTCAGTTCCATCAATCGTGTTGGCTAAAACCTTACGTCGAGTTTAATAACCGACTGCGACAACAAGCTAGAAATGATTTTGAGAAGGACCTTTATAAACTATTCAATAATGCTATGTTTGGAAAAACTATGGAAAATATTCGTAATCGTATGGATATACGGCTTGTGACAAACAGCAAAACGTTAGAAAAACTCATAGCTAAACCTATATTCATTGATCGAACCATATATGGACCTAATCTTGCGGCTGTACATATGGCTTCTCGTAAAATAGTGTTCAACAAGCCCATATACATTGGTATGAGTGTACTAGACATCTCCAAGACTCTAATGTATGCCTATCAATATGACGTGTTACTTCCATATTATGGAGCTGAAAATCTTAAACTCTTGTATATGGATACGGATTCTTTCATCCATCGAGTGTCTACTAAAGATATATATCAGGATAAATTACGTATGCTTGAACATCTGGATACATCTGATTACCCTGCAAACCATGTATGTCATTCTACACACAACAAAAAAGTGTTGGGAAAGTTTAAAGATGAAGCCTCTGGAAAAATCATTCATCGTTTTGTAGGTCTCAGGCCTAAAATGTATGCTATCGATATTGATGGTTCTGTGATAAAAAAAGTTAAAGGTATAAAACGTAGCGCCATTAAGCAATACATCAACTTCAATAGCTATGTAGAGTGCCTTAAAACTTTGAAAATTGTTAGAACTCCGATGAATTTAATCCTATCCCGACATCACAATATTTCTACGGTTGAAGCTAATAAAATAGCCTTATCACCTCACGATGACAAGAGAGTGATTGAAGGGGATGGAATATCGACGTATGCGTATGGACATTACAGTGTCGAGAATAGTGCCTAGACATGGGTACTTAAAGCTTGTCTGTAGAAAAAATTGAAGATTGTTGAACTATGAACTTCGTGTGCCAATGGCACATCTAACCAAGAGAGAAGAATGATAATGCGAATAATAAGAAGAAGAACTGAGGAGGGCGCTATCGTCTTTCAGCAGTGTATACTTGTTTTCTAAATGTTAATGCTAGTGTATGTATCTCTGTAAGTTGAATAAAAATTATCTCATTGCTATTATTCTTTTTTTATTTCATTGCTTGCCTTAACATCCCTATTTCCTCATTAGGTCAGGTTAGGTTAGGTTAACTTAGTTGGACTATAAGATAGAGTAGTTGATAATGATGATGATTGTTGCCGAGTTAGGTTATTAGTGAAATGTAATCAAAATAATAATGCGAGAAATGCAATAAATGACTGGATAGGTTAGACTGCTCTTCAACTACTATAAAACAAAGCTATTACTGAAGAAAACTTAGTAAAATGTTCTTAAATCAATTAAAATAACTCTATCAGCGTTAAAAATGCCTACTAGAGTGTCTTAAAACATCTTCAAACTGGCGAAAAAAATGCTTCTCACGAGTCTAAGATGCCCTGAAAATCCTCAAAATACCTGTGAAGGAGCTAAAATGTCTTAATTTATTAGCGCTCGAAAAATACCATTAAAAAAGCGTCTAACGCCTATAAAAGTGTTTCAAAGGATTCTGAAAAACCATGCAAAATGTTGGTGACAAAGTCTAAAATACCCCTATAGTGCTTAAAATGTCTCTAAAATGGCTGAAATGATAATTAACTGGTCTAACAACCTTGAAATAGCTGGTTCAGTATCCCTGATATTGAGAAAATTATCTTCCATTACCCTTCAAAGTGTTTAAAGCAAACAATAATAGACATGGGCGTCCAGAATAACTCTCAGATTGCCTTAAATAACGTAAAATTCGTCTAAAATACTCTGAAAAATGTTTAAACTGTACGTAAAAGTCTTCAGAATATCTGGAAACAGGCTGAAATATCTACCAGCGAGTCCAAACGGACCTCAAAACACCCTGCAAATATATAATATGGCGTCTAAATCACTCAAAATTGCCTGGCCGTTGTGTAAAATAATTTGTAAAAGCATCCTGCACAGCCTAAAGCAACTAAAATATCTGTTAACGGTCTATAAACAACGTCAAAATACCATGAAACCTCTGAAAAATCGATCAAATAACCTGTATTATCTTCAAAATAGTCTGAAAAGTTCTTAAATATGTTGTAAAAGCAGCCTGAATATACTAAAAGTGCTTAAAAAAGATCTATCAGAGGACTCAAAATAGTATCAAAATGTTTATGAAATTCCTAGAGGGAGATCAGCACAGCGTATGGCAGGATAGAATAGAGAAGCAAAGGAGGGAATAGGATAGATGATAAGAGGACAGAATGAATGTCTAGAAACGTATCATGTTAGTAGAATAGAATAAATAATAATAAGAGGATCTACCTTAGGTTAGGCTAGGCCAGGTTAGATTAGGTTAGGCTAGACGAGTAGAAGTATGGGGCTTAGGTAAGGTTAAAATATCTTAATAAATAGGAAGGTTTAAGCTCCTCTTAGGTTAAGTAATGCTAGGTTAGGTTACCCGAGTAGTAGTATGAGGCTTAGGTTAGGTTAGGTTAGGTTAGGTTAGGCTAGGTTAGGTTAGACGAGTAGAAGTATGGGGCTTAGGTAAGGTTAAAATATCTTAATAAATAGGAAGGTTTAAGCTCCTCTTAGGTTAAGTAATGCTAGGTTAGGTTACCCGAGTATTAGTATGAGGCTTAGGTTATGTTAAATTATGAAAGACTGAGTAAGAAGAGTAGGAGCTGGGCTAAGTTAGGTTAGCGCAGCGATGAGGGGGGCG
The DNA here is from genome assembly GCA_030765045.1 of Tenodera sinensis. Taxonomy (NCBI): domain Eukaryota; kingdom Metazoa; phylum Arthropoda; class Insecta; order Mantodea; family Mantidae; genus Tenodera; species Tenodera sinensis. The sequence goes on from CM060967.1 coordinate 152,484,959, forward strand.
AGGTGTCATTATGTTGTGGGTAATATATTGGATCAAATTAGAAAGCTCTTGCGTTAGGATGTATACATTAGATATAGCGAACAAAATACTCATCTATTACAAACGTACATAAACACGTGTGTGTCCCTGCTATTTGTCTTAGATATTGATCCCGTTATCACTAGAACACCTACAATACCTGCTTCTAGTACCATCTCACCTAGTAATCCTTAGATTACGCATGGCGGCCATCTTGCGCATTTGGGTCTGTTCCAGCCTTCCCTCAACCTACCTACTCACAAAGCCTACTGTAGTCTAATATTCCTCTTGCACCTGCAAGGAAATAAGCAATAAGATAATTTGTACAAATGTTTATCTCAACTAACACGAAGATAGAGTAATAAGGTCTTGTAAGAATGGTTAGTACAAGAGTAGAGAAAGTCATGTGAGTGTAACACATCAGATTTTTATTACTGTTTCTCTAATAAAATTCCCCGCGAAGTTCTCTTCACTCTAAATCAATTGTTATAGGAGTTTAACTTGTAAACCGTCGTTGAAAACGAATAACGTAATCGTTATTAGCAGCCGTAAACGTTACCGCACTGTAACTACGGCATTTATAACCTTTATCCGAACATCAGTGTGACATCCCCACCACAGTGTGTACCTCATACACATGGACAAGGCTCATTTTTTCAGTGTCCTTGTACTACCACAGCATGTAACACCATTACATCGTTTGTACAAGACAAATGTTGGTGATGAGAGACTCGACAGCCATTACAAATGTTGAACTGGGAGATCATGGCCTGTCAGGCTGTGAAATGCTGCTATTGATTCTCTTCTGGTTCACTTTGTTGGTGAGTAATACGTTCAATTTCTTCTTTCCACTCAGATCTACTTGAAGCTGATTTACCATTTGCTCAAATTCACTCTATAGGTTCGTTGAGCAAAGTGAGGTTGTTTGGTTGTCAGCAGTGTTTCAGAGATCAATTGAAACGTCAGATGTATTCAATATTTGGCAGCTCGGCATTGAAGTTTATCTACCTAGTAATTTAGTGAAATTAGTGAATACTGAACACAAAACATTTTACACCAAACATTTTTTCACAGAGGCACGTAATTTAAAATGCGTTTTTAGTTTGTTTTTCGATTTCAAAGGTTCACAATGACAAAAGTTATTATACTACTTACCGCATACGGAAGACCTTGGGTTCTATTTTCCTCGACCATCCACTCTGACTGTGGTTTTTTGCTAGCTTTTTCTGAACGCTCAGCTAGATTCTCATTTTCCACAGTTTTCTTCCCATCATTTCGTTTTTATTTCGCATCCTTCTCATGTTTTAGGTGTGATTTTAAGTTTTATGGCGTATGGTGGTGGTGGAGAGATACTTAACCAAAGTACCCTGTGGACCTTAGAAGGCTGTGTGGTTGATGAGACGTTTATCACCTCCTCTGGACAGCTCCATTGGTGAAACGGGTCTTCGACAGTGTTGCCAATAGAGGATCAAGAAAAATAACCAGACAAAAATAAGAAATCCACTAAATTTCTGTGTTGTCAATGTTAAAAACATTTCTGTCCAGCCAAATGCAGTTTATCAAACAACTAAATCCCTATACTAGCAATGTTAAATTTATAAATTTTGACAACTAAAGATCTTATCAGAAAGACCAGATTTAGTTTAAAAACAATTAAATTGGCATCACTGGTCTTCGAGCCAGAAACTGTTAGGGGCTTCTACGCGTCTCAATAGTATCTTATCTAGACTGGATAAGGAAAGCTTGCCAATCTGCAGGATGCGCAGAAAACTATTTTTGTACAACGTACCCTTACGCCTGTTACAGGGCGACAGTATCCCTATTACGGACTACAGTATCTCGAGGTGTGCATATCGGAGTGGGTGAGTAGACATGGGAACGGCTTGACATTGTAATGAACGCCGATAGGTTTAACTATCCTTAGTTTACCTCTTACTTACTCTAGGAGGAGAGACGGCAAAACGCAGTCTCTTTTAACACTAGATTTCATTGTTACATTTTCATAAGAGAGCTATTTGTTGAAGACGGAAGAAATACATGCAACACAATAAAAGCATCTATACTTTTACAGATGCACCACTGCAGGATTTACACAATTTTCTTTTTTTCAAAATGTGCGTCAACTATCCTCGCTTTGCCTAACTTGGGGAAACTGTTCTTCTGAGATGAAATCTGTCTATAACATGCGTGACAGTGAACTTGCAACAGAAAACTCATAGAAGCAGAAGCCAGTTATTACTTGTCCAAGCTGGTTCGTAAGGCATGCGGTAACTAACGTCGTGGGGTGAAGTTTGACGGGTCGGTCGTATTTCTTGCGGTCACAAAACTAGCTGTAAATGTTTAATGGTTCTCCGTGCTACTTCATGATATGGCTCCGTTGAAGGTGTTTATCGGCACTTCCACTTTGTTATCTTGGCAGGTGAACAGCACCATAAACAGATAACAGTGTCCGTCGTCTGCAACAACCATAAACTTTCCTCACACTTTCTCTTAATTTTGTGTAATGTCCTTGGCAAATATAAAGTCAAGAGGAGGGAGTTACTATTGTGACTATTATTATTATTATTATTATTATTATTATTATTATTATTATTATTATTATTATTATTATTATTATTATTATTATTATTTGCAATATTTAGGCATCCTTATGGCTTCCGTCTTCACAGTAATCTTTCCAACCTCAACATCATCTCTTGACCACAAGGTCCGTAACTGCAGTTTGTTTTGAAAGCTTTCCATCCTGTGCAAATTATGTTCCCAATTGGGCCTATATTGTATCTTAATTTTATTTCATTTAATTTTAATTATTCTGTAAGTATTTCATTATTTACGTGATGTAATAAAATACACCCTTTTGGTTTTCTTAAATTGTTCATCTCTGCAGCTTGTATTTTATTATTTTCCAGTGTGGATTTGTCTCAGATCCACACATACAAGTTTAGCCATTGTTTTATAAACTTTCATTCTAGTATCTCGTCTTCTCTTGTCACACTTCTCCTCTTCTCCTTTTCCTCCGCCTCTTCGTTTTCCTTCCTGTTATTAAATCAGTCACGCAACCGTCTGTTCACCAGCTCGTGGTCTTAAGGGTTGCCAACTTACCCCCAATGTTATTCCCGCTATGTTTGCTCCAGTTAAAAACTGGACGAGTCACTAGCGTTATCTCTAAGTAAAGAAACAAGTAGTGCATTGTAGAAGTAGATAAATATCCTACTAGGAGTAGTGTGAAATCTACTCTGATGTTGTGGTTGCAGAGCAGAGGGTTTGACAGTAACAGTTCCATGTGTAAACCAGATTATTACGCGATTATTGAAACAAACAAGTCCAAAGAGGTTTCTAAAGCGGACACATTTTGGGTTTCATTGGGCCACACTGTCGTTTGTTTGCCCCCCCCCCCCCCGCCCCAAATGTGTGGTCTCAATTTCATAGAACTAACTTGGGCTAAGGTAAAACGAATAGATAGAGAAATGTAACAAGTGACATTTCCTTACAGGAATTGCACGAGGGTATCACTTGTGACTGAAACAGGCTGGCAGGGTTTTTGAAAACATAGAAAACGTAGAAAATAATCAGCGGGAGAACGCCGGAGTAGTTGAAAATATCCTTGGTTTTATAAGCTAAATATACTGCATGAACTAAAAATAACATTTAAGTTCCACTATTTTGTGTGACTTCTTGGCTTTGATCTAGTGTGAATACGCATTCCAAGGTGGGTACCACTAACGTAAGCGCAACCAGAAGCAGGAGGCCACCTTCAGATATCGCTGGTTATCTGAAATTTTTTACTGACATACTCACTTGCTGCATTCCTCCCAGGGACCATGAGGTTGGTGAACAAACTGTGTCTATATGTACTGGTCCTTTCAGTCTTGTTAGTCATTAATCATCCTGATGATGGAAGAGATGCACACTCCCGAAACGTCAATGGCTCTTCATCACTACACCTGGCTCGAAGCCCGAGAACTTCTTGAATATAAACTGTATGTCATCCATCCCCTAATCCAACATTACAGTGAAGGACTGGCAGACACGGGTGGCCGCATTCGTTAAAGCACAGACTTTGAGTTCTACTTTTAAAATCGAGCCTGGATCGCCCCTGACTGAGGTTTTCCCACCTTTTCCTCAGTGCTCATAGTCGGTAAATCCGGAAAGTCCCTTCAACTTGGACCTGGAACCTTCCATTTCCAAATGTTCTTCCCCAGGGATTATTTCATTTCATATATCGTCAGTGACCACTGCCTGTATGTGTTAAGAACGGGCGTTAAACACTACAAACGAGTTTATAAACCGTCTATCATATGCCTACGGATGATAGATGCCAAGTTACTGTGGTCATAGTTAGAGACATTGGTTGTATTACGGGTCTAAATATTCTCAAGGTCCGAAGTTTGTTCGAGAGTTAGTTTACCGATAAACCACACGCTTTGATGTTTCAAGTCCCGAGTTCTAGCATTCCACAGGTCGAGTGCATAAAACCACAGGACGTGGGAAAGCAGCTAAAGACGTCATGCATTCTGAAAGAAAAGGGATGGCTTTCTGCATTGTTGAAATGTGACATGTGTTCCCTTACTTCTGTAATAAACATAAAATATCTCATGAATTATTGCATATTTAGAAGTTTAAGAAATATTGACAGCACATATGACATTTGGTTGAATTCTATGTGGAATTCACAAATAACGTTATGGAAGAGTTTAGATGACTGCACATTTGTAGTTATAATTTGATATCTCTGCAGGGAGTTCCAGACTTTAAATTTGAGTTTATAACAAGAAAGTGCTCAATCATGTTTAATTTTCACCAACGTTAAATATTTATTTACCTAATTACGTACATGCACCAAAGAGCAAATACTGCTGGACTTGGGGAGCACTGGTGCTCTCTCCTGTATTTGTTGTTGGTTGGCTTTGAGAGCACAGCTTGTCTAAAACGTCCCGACACTCCGTATGCGCGAGCGAGGAGAAATGCAGGGAAGTGGTAAGAGTGGCCTGCTCAGCGCTATTACGCATATTTGCTTAGGGAGTGGGGGAATGTCATGACGTTTTAGACAAGCTGTACCTGTGGTGGCAGCCCTACTGCGAAATTGTCTGACTTTGCTTCTTTACTATTGAAAAATCATTTCTAAGCTCTGCTTGCACTCGTACACACATTAAGTAGGTAGCCCAATGTATACCTACTTTTGCCTATTATTGCACATAAGGGGACACATGCGGTTAAACTGTATTAAGGGTGCATGCCCAGCAAAAACATTCATGCAGCAGCACAGGGTAAAGGCATGCACCTTCCAAGGAAAAAACAAACAAAAAGCATTTCTATTATCCACTTCATGATGCTAATCAGAAAATAATTTGCAGAGGTCTGGGAAACTTGGGGAATTATACACTTAAATATTACACAGTGTAATTAATTATAACAGCCGCACGTTATAATAAAAATCTCAATCATTCAACATTAAGTAAATGTGACAGATAAAATGCAAGATAGACAACTCGTCATACAAATATCTTTAATAAATGGTATTTTAATACAAATCGTTAGCCATTTTTGAGGAAGTAAAAAATAATGAAAATGTTCATGTAAAGGGGAAGAGAAGAAAATTTTTCTATGAATTACTTGCTGCTGGTCCGCCCGACCCAGCGATGGCTAAACCACAGTTATTTTTACTTCTACGAGTTCTTCTGATGTGTGATCAGCGGGGAGCAAAGAAAAAGCTAAATAAAAAAATTTGTTCATTTTACAGTATTTTAGTAGTTTTTAAGCCTGTTCATACTAAAAACAGCACACAAGCAGCGGACTTTGATGATACATGAAAATATATTTGGGTAAGGAATATTGGGAAGGAAATATTCTATGCATAATATCTACCCGGCGTTTCCTAATTATAAGGACTGAGCACAACTTAGGAAAAAACCCATGTCAGGTGGGACGACCCTGGTGATAAAATTAGTATGTGGAGGCTTCCATATTACATTATTTGTTCGGATTAGGCGCCTGCTCTCTGGATGGGTGGTAGCAGATCCAATGATACTTGCCTCAAATTGTAGAAATTTGCATATAGATTTATAGGTTTTCACTATAACTAGGAAGAGAATTCTGGGTTTGAGACCATGATCTAATGGGCTCCTCCTAGACTAGAGGTGCCAAAACGTGTCACTGCGAGTCATTCTCCTCTTTTTCCCCTTCCACTTGTTTTGGCTTAGAGGCGTGGCAGTGCAGGGTAAATTTGACTCACATTGGCTAATAAGTTACGTCTGCATCCCTTTGAGTTTTACAAAATAATAAAGTCAGTGTCGGGCGACAGAACGTTTTGTTACAAATTCCAATCGGAATCCACCCAGCATGCTTCCTTGTCCTCATATCTATTACATCACTAACAAAGGGTAACTAGGAAACAGAGACAGTAACCGCCCTGTTTTAACTCAATGACACCACTGTCCTAGATGGGCTGTCTCTTGCAGTAGACAGCCTCCTTGGCAGTAGGTGGTCAAAGTGTCCAGTTACAACAGTGGGCCGCTGTTTTCACCAGGACCTTCCGACCTCGGTTTTGTCTCAACATAACACATACGACAGAAACAAAGAAGCAATCACATTATGGCATTTAAACCTAAGTTGTTAAATCCACTTTTAGAAAAATCCGTAATTTTGGAAAGTTTTCTGTGTAATGTGTAATTTGGAGTGTGGGATTTCCGTGAAAATGTTCGCGTCGCATCACTGGAAGAGGTATTTAGACAACGTTTAGTGTTTGAGTTATACTGTTCACATATACAGGTTGTTTTAAAAAAGTGTCGGTTATTGCAAGAGGAGTTGGAGTTGGTCAAAACTAGAATAAATGTTCCTATAAACACGTATCCGGAAACAAATACGTGTTGAGATATGAGCCATTTTTGAAAAATGTCCAACGTATCCACATTTTTTTATGGGTTTGGCATACATCAATGTCTTTAAATGTTCCCATAGCCAGAAACCTAACTCGAGGATATGTCGTTATTTCCGGAATAAAGGATGCTCACATTTCCTCAAACTCCATATGGACTAATTTTGGTTGAGCAGGGTAGTCAGAGAAAGAAGAAGAATTAATTTTGGATGTTTTTATTTTCCAAACGTGAATAAGAGAACAAACATAACAAGTCCAATAATATCTAAAACTTTCCTGGCGCCATAGTCGGGCTACCAGCCAGATAAAAGAGTTAAAAACGCTCGAGCGTATAGAGATTAATATTGTCAATAAATCGCAATTGCGGTACGCAATGCAGACATTGGAGGATTTGTATTGGATGAACATCCCCAAATTCACCAGAAGGTTTTGAGCTATGTTGCAGCATCAGCAAGGACTGTTGATGTTGACGAACTGGTGTTCAACAGATACAAACCGTAGCTGGCATAGACCAACAAATAAAATTAATAAAGTCAGTTAAAATACCATCGCAGTAGGATATTTGGGAAACAATATTTATTTGCTATAATATTGAAAATATTTTGAATTTTGAAATTCCACCATATCTGACATTGTTCTGCAATTCGTCAAAAGAGTTGGTTCTCCAACTATACGATGCAGGCCTATGTGTCATTTCAAACAATAAAATAAGCAGATGATCTTAATAGATGCCAGCTACACTAGATGGCAGAAAAGCCACCTTCTTCCCTTGTCAAGGAACCGAGTGAGTGAGTGATTAGGGTTTAAGGGCCCGTCGACAGCTAGGTCATTAGAGCTCCTCAAGGAACCGAAGCATGAAGGGTTCTTGGTCCATTCGCTGAAGATAAGGAAGTTATAGCATCGAAAACGTTACTAATTCCACCATTATCACATAACCCAGTGATGCTCACTCTTATGCGAAAGAGGGGAGGGCGGATTTGCCTGCTCCTTCTGTTTTATGAGCTATGAAGCATTCATAGGACTCAAAAACAAACCTCTTTATTGCTTGGCGTACACGAAAGGGGCATGCTTCATTCACAAAACGAAGGAGGTCGACAATGTGACGTCATTAGCTCATAAGAGGAGACACTGAACACCGCTGATGCAATCAGTGAAGAAAGATTAAATAATGTTACAGTGCCCGTTTTAATATAAAGCAAAAATATTTGGCATACTTTGAAACAAAAAGGCGTTCCTTAATGCACAGTTCTGTAAGTGTGCTCACTACTTACCGTAGTTGACTGTCAAGGGACTGTTGTACACTTTGTGTATATAAATGGTATTGTGACACCACCAGAGGTCGCACATTTCAAAGACTCCAGGCCAAGCTACCTCACATTACTGCTTGTAAATACACGTGGCCGCCGACAGTGGCTTGGTCACAACAAAGGCACTATGGGTCGGCAGAACAGCGGATTTCCAGACTGTTCGCGAAACCTTCGACTGCCGGCTTATTTATGAGAACTTCGAGAAAAGATGAAGTTCGAGAAAAATCCGTGCTACATCATTCTGGCCTATATCAGTTAGACGAGGCGGCAAGAGGAAGAGAGACAGAGAGTTTTTCATGATGGAATCATTGAATGTTGAACAAGACATCTGTTGGCAGTTAGTGTGTGAGTCGTCGCGTCGGAGTTGTTTGTTGTGTGAAGCAGTTTTAATGAGTGAAATATCCAAGTTGGACATTCGAGCAGTATTAGTCTTTTGTGTAAAGGTTACGAGAGGACAGGACAGCTGTGAGTTGTAAGGTCACTAGGAGTTGGAAATTGTGTTACTGATAAGAAAAAGGACTGTGTTTTGTGCTTCAATTTTAAGGGAAGTAAAGTGACAGAAAAGAAGTAACAAAGTCTCATTTGTCACAGTATATTGGTAGTTTTGGAACTGTTGTACCTTCGTTTCCTCTTGTTGTAGTTGTTTTCCTGTGATTGCTTTTTCTAATACAACTTTTCTATCGATCTGGACTGCAGATTTACCCTGATACGTTTTTTTACCTGCTCATTCACTCCTCCATCCCTTGAGTTTTGAAATTCATAAAGTTTGATGGTCACGCTACTCTTGTACTCGTATCGCAACTGCGATACTCTCACGGTTTCCTGTCACCAGGAACTTGATCTAGAAAGTTGGTCCGAATGGGAAAACTTGTGTGCCCAAGACACGGAATGGGTTATTGGAAAACTGATCTCATGAAGTGGAAGGAAAAATCCACAGGGACGGCTTAGGTGTGCCATAAAAAGCATTCTGCAAGGATTAACACATTATTTGTTCACTACCTCCCTAATGCATTCATTCATTTGCCTTCTGTCTAACCACTCTAAGCAGATTGTCATCTCATGTTGTCTCGGGAGACCAAAAACATTTCCAGACAAATTCCATAATTTCTAGATTCTTCATTACAAAACCACGAATGACCTGCTTCTCTTACCTTTGGAACGTTATCTTGAACATCTTTGTCACATTCTTGGAAGGTACTGAACGTAAGTACCAAATTAGGTATTTATCTGACTTTTCTTTTTTACGGCATACTGTTCACAGACGGAGAGACACGAACACGCAGACACACGGACCTTGTCCTAAAAATGCTTTTTTTCTAAATTCCCGGTGTCGTAAAACATATTTCAGGTGAAATCTCCATATCGAATTTTTGCGTGGAATACGAGATTTCCCCTACTTACTATACGTAATAGAGAAAGTAAAAATTAAGAACAGAAACGGATAAGGGTATCCATTTCTAAACTTTGGTCAAAATTAAAAAAATTACGTCCAAAACTATTTGGTGCCTTTAGCTTCATTGCCTTTGCTTTTAAAGCTTCAACATTTGACTATTTGAATGCTTATGACCTAATGCACTGAATTTATTTTTAACTACACATTTTGTAATTTCTTATGTATAATACCTTTTGAATATCCTCAGAAGCAAGGAATTAGATGTTATTAGCGAATCATTCTAGTTTGTAAATACTTTTTTCTTGTCAATCTTAGACAATCGGAGAGAAATCCGGGACATAGTATTTTTATTTACGATCTACTTTCATAAAAAAGAAATAATAAGTCCCAGTTCGTGTTGCATTATGTTGCCGAGAACTGCCGAGATTGCCATGTTACTGTACACAACAATAGCACTTTCAATACGTGGAAAAGTTGCAAATCTACTTGTTAAGAATATCGACTAACATTTCGAGATCAACGAATATTTATATTTGGCTGTAGAAAGGGAAGATGCACAAGAAATGCAATTGGATTGCTTCGAAGAATCAGCGGTCGTTATTTTGGGAAAGATAAAGATGGTTATACGTTATTTGCGGATCCTGACAGAGCGAATTGGGAGAAACATATTAAGCTTCTGAAGAAAATTGTTGTGGTTTGGAAAGAGAGACGGCTCCTGAGTAATACCTATAAGGAGCAATTAATCCGTGTCAGGATTGGAGAAAACGTTAGAGGGGAATAAAATGGGCAGAGGCGTGTGTTAGGGACGTCCTCTTTATGCAATGCGGTTCAGCATCTATTTGCAGATATTCTTCTCTTTTTGTCTTTTTAACGACGTGTTCAAATGAAATGTTTCAACATAGCGTGGCCACAATTAACTGCAAGAAGCAACAACTCAGAGAAGGGTCTTTTTTTCTCAATGGCGTACTGGTTTGTAATAATTTAATTTCGTCTATTGTGAAGAACCATAAGCTCAAAGACCATAGGTGTCTTGCATTAAAATGTTTGTCTCAATGACAATTGGCAGAGGGACACAATTGGCACCTCGAGTGAAAGGCGATCTTTGGTGCCTCTGCCCGTGACGGGGCACCCCGTCCCCCGGGAGGTTGGATGAGGCGAATGGATCCGAAGGGTGGCCGGAAAGTTGCCATTACAGAGCAGAGGTCCGTATGTAGGTACAAGGTACAGTAGCTTTTAACCGGCATTTTATTAAGGTCTGTTCACTATGTGGTGGCTATGAAAAACCATTCCCTCTACACTATCGGGAGATAAAAATTAATAACCACTTCTATTGAGAGAAGTAGATGTATTTGAAAACTCAAGATATACATTTCGTTTGTTATAAAAGTATGTTAAATATATTTTAATCGAAATCGTTAGATGTTTTTGAGAAAATAAACATAAGAGTTTGTAAGAATTATTTATACAAGGGTAGAGAAAGTTATGTGAGTGCAACACAGACTTTTTCATCACAATATGTATATAGCTTAAATATGTATCAGCAACATAACAATATATCTCCATCGTGAAAGTGTTAGCTCTAGTAATAATAAAGGGAACAGCAGCTTGCAAAGCCGAACTCAAGTTCTTCGCCCTCGATACTGCGTCACCATTTGCTGACGTTGCTTTCTACATTTTGTCTTCTTTCGTTTTTTGCTCTCGGGCACGATATTGTTTTTTGTTTCCGTTCTTGCTTCTCGAATATCCGCAGCAGGAAGTCGTTCTTGGTGTAACCTCGCACTTTTCCGAGGTTTGCAGATTACGAAGTCAGCACTGTTAGTTGGTTCATATAACCAACCGTCCAGTTTTCAGATGCGCCTGCTGTGCAGGTAGGTACGTATCGAGTTCTCGAGAGAAGCATTTTCCCCAGAGACACAGAAGCAGCTGTAACAAGAGTCCAGCAAGGAATCCCAATACTCGTGTTTGCCTTGCATTCACATGGGCTACTTCCTCCTGTTCAACGCATTCAACTTGTGCATTGAAATGTTCAGAAATCTCTCTAAGCTTTGCTCTTCAGTTTAGTTTTATCGAGATTCTATTTAGTTTTAAAGGATACATTTTCAAATCAGGAAGAGACACCGAGTGGGGCAACTTCTGAGTCTCGTATTCCTGAGGTCCTTGGTTCGAGTTCCACCGACGTTTTACTCTGACATTGGTATTTTTTTGGTTTTCCCTGGTCGATAGGTGATTGCTGGAGTGGTTTCTCATCTACTAATATTTCCTTTTGAAATTTTCATTTCATTTTCATTCCATCTTTCAGATTTGTTTCTAGGTTTCGTGGCTATGGCGGTGGTGGACAGAAAGCCTAGTTGCTTGCTCAAGGGAAAGTGCACTCTCCGTGAACTCTAGAGGGCTGCTTGGTTGACGGGTCGTTAATCAGTTCTAGGAGGGGAGCCGCCAGTTTTTGAGTCTTGAATTATTAGGCGTCCCTCTGTGGCCCATCTGCAGCCTCCTGTGGTTCATTCTAAGCTCCGCTTAACTGAAGTGCGCTTAACCTATTGGCAAAATAATAGGTGATACTCAAATTAAAACTGGCAAAGTTGGATTTATTCTTGTTACCTGTCACCTCAACCACACACACACACACACATATATATATATATATATATATATATATATATATATATATATATATATATATATATATATATATATCATTTTAAAACTCAAAAATTGTATAATTTTTTTAAAATTATAAACTGAAAATCCACTTCCTAGTATCCTTAAATAGTAGAGGTATTCCAATGCACTTAATAATATTCCACAAAAACTACTGCTACATATGGTACTAAACCGTGTACCATCGTGTTTGCTATTACGCTGTTGTTTTAATTATTGCATAAATCGTTATATGACCCTCGGGTTAAATGACTAAATATACTAAAATTGTTGGTTTTTGCACCAACATTCCAAATTCCTGGGAAGTGCCAAATGTTTTACAAAGCATGTGACAGAGAAAGCAGGGCAAGCTATTAGGGCGATGCACGAAATCAGCTATATTAGAACCCTCAACTTAGAGACAGCGATGTTCCTATTCAGAACAAAAATCATGCAAATCCTAACGTATGGAACAGAAGTCATATGGTCACACCATAGCGAGAAGAATATATCTGTACTTGAAAGAGTAAAAGCTCTTTATTTCAAAAGGGCTATCGGAGTATCAAATCCACCAGATCCAGACTCATCTACCTCCTCGCAAGATAAACATTCCTCATTAAGGACCTCACAACCTTGTTACCTCTACAGAACACAGGAGCCTCAGAGAAACTACCAAAATCACTGGAAAGAAAAAGGGAAGAAGACCCTCGGAATTCTTTGGGATAGCGGCCATAATAGACCGAACGTGGACAGCAGCCAAATTCATGTGCTAATTAGAATGGCAGTGCATGGCTTTCACCATATGATATGTAACAACAAAAAATTTCACAAACGATCGTAAACGTGTGTATGTGGACCATGTGGACAGATCTGTCAACACTACCACTATGCAGCAAAAGGCAACTATCAGAGAATATGCAAATACGTAATTTATATGCATATAATGTATTTTATGGCTATTTAGCTGCAATAAAATTATTAATTGTTTTGTTTTGTTCCATATTCCTTGTAGCTACTAGGATATTAGAAGATGGGCATTAGACTCTACTCTTTCGTATTATGCTGTTCAATGACAAACACACACATACGCCCACAAATACATCTTTTTCTAAAAATGCTTTTTCGGGGGTATCAGAAAACATCTATTTCACCCTGACTGGGATGAAAATTTATGAATAGTCCAACAGTTTCTGCAAAAGAACGTTATTGGTTACACTTCTAGATTTACTAGTTAAAACATTGTACATTTAGGCACATCTTTGCCTTAAAACCATGAATATTCTAATAAGGTGTATGATACTTTCGAAATGTACCCTTTTACAATTCCATCTGAGACTATTCTACAGCTTTTAAAGCTATAGTTACTATTCAGAGTGCATTCTAAGCACTGTAGAACATGCCTCGTTTTCGGGCTCTTTAACTTCGTGGTCACGTAATTTGCCAATAGCAGCTTCAGAAAAATCGCCGAGTAGCATAGGCTCCACCTTTAGCTTGTTTAGGTTGTGGTAAGGTTTCTGTGAAGTGTCTGGATGGCCCAATGTCTAGTTAAGTAACACAAGGATGGAAGACAACAGAGGTTGAAGGAACTTTAAATGAATCCTCTGGAGGATACTGACTTCTGCCGAAGATGAGGATTAAGCGGTCTCCGGAAGGAGATTTGGATGAAGAGGGTAGTATGGGCGTGTGAGTTCTCGCATACATATTACAGTATTTAGGCTTTGAGGGGGATGAAGGGACATTTTGGGAGATCTTAAGTGAACACCAGAATAGATTGCTTGCGTTGAGAACATTGTGTAGAAGAGGACACGTGGGGGCCAGAAATTTCGGCTTTCTTACTGCCTGGAGGCATGTGGGACGGGCCTCCTCGCTTTACGACATAGAAAGGAACTACTGCCCTCCAGGGTACCCTATCCACCGATGTGGAGGCCGGGTTCGCGTCCTTCAGGGATGTGAAATTGAAATATTTCTTGGCTAAGACTAGACATCGAAACTTACAGTTCGACTCCAGTTCTTAACTAAGGTTACTTTCTCTACCACATCCCTATCGGGTAGCATTTCATCAAAAAATCTCACCTTAAATATTTGTTTTGAGCCCCCTGGATCCAAAAGAAGCATTCCTAGGAAGATATATATAAAAAAATGTACGTGTAACTATAAGCAGCACAACCCAAAAATGAACATTTTTAGTATTTAGTTGGAAGATGCGATATCAAGGTTCCTGATCTCAGGAACGAAACTAATATGAATGTATTGCGAATGAAGATCATGAAAGCGGAAGAAAGTCCAGAGAAAGTGAGAACATTTAAGATACACGGAAGTGTGTGTGTGTGTGTGTGTGTGTGTGTGTGTGTGTGTGTGTGTGAGAGAGAGAGAGAGGGGGGGGAGGGAGAGAAAGCGAGAGAGAGAGAGACCGAGAAAGACAGAGGACCTATGGCGTCCTTGTGAGAATTACAAACGCTTTACTATTACTACTTCACGTATTCAGCGAAAACAGGCATGAGCTGTAGTTGCCTTCTACATTGTAAAACATTTGAAATCGCAATCTTGCAAATTATACATTTAAATGCTATTGATTAAAATGAATCTCTTTAATCTCTTTGGTTCAGTTGTGGAAAACAATACCCTTATTACTCGTAAACCAACTACGAATCAAGGGAAATTTATTGATATTGTATAATTGCAATTTGATTTTATTGAATGAGACTTCTCGGTACTTTTAAAAGAACCCAAAGCTTATAAGAAACACATGACTATCTTTAAACAAAAAAACACAACATTAAAGCTGTGGTGTGTAACAATATTATAAAAAGGGCAAGCCTAAGGTTTGTATTGTTTTATAAAATTAATGTAATGGGTTTCTTAATACGTATTATTAATTTAAGGTTTATATACAAGCATTAATGTAATATAAATCGCAGAAAAATGTATCTAAAAATTGAATAGGCGCTTAAAACACTTAGAATAATTGCATTCTTTTCTATTCCCACTTCAGTTAATCTGCTATTGTTTTGGCATACTCTAAAATAGTCACATATTAAAAGTTTATTAGTATAACTTGCCTAGGCTAAGATTTCTGATTGTAAATGTAAATCGGAAGGTCTGTAAACTTTGAAAATCGTGTACCGAAAAATCATAAAATAGTCCTGCCTATATAGTAGGATTAGTAGCAAGGTTCAGCTACATGGAAGTCATAAAAAATGTAAACACTCCCAGAAGAAAGGATGTGGCATTTGAACGAGCAGGTAGGAGAGGAACAAAAGAAACTAGCCAAAGGACTCTTTGGTGCTGAATAATTTTACAAATTAATTGTATTACTTCAATTAGAGGGTACCTAGAAGAGAAAAATCTAATGGCCTACGCTCACATGCCTTTTAGCACTAACTATTCATAGAAACACTTATTCCTCACGTCAGTCGAGATAAACATTTGCAAAAATTATTGCCAGTATTGTTGTAGGTACAAGGGAACTATAAAAGAAAGTCCGGTATTTGGATAGCTGTCCTATTTTAGGGTTGTCACAAAGGCACGCCTGCTAAAACATCTGCAGAAGACAATTTTAGATATGAATTATAAGGGGTAAAGAAATCGTAAAATTCAAAAATATTTGATAGGTGAAATGTAATAATGTACAAAATTATAAACTTTGGAAATAGGACAGCTAACCATTTTAAAATTATTTATTTAATTTAGTGTAGTATACAGATGATTGTGTTAAATGTACGAAGACGAATAATTTGTAAACCAATATCTTCTAAAACACTCAATTGTTATTCAAACCGTCGGTACAAATTAACAGTAAATTTAGTAATCACTCTACAAGCACCAGCAAGTGGACCAATTACTTCCCAATTTGAAATTTTGTAGTTGTCTCTCAAATAAAGAATTCAAGACTCTCCCTTATCAATCTACTTAATTTGGTTTAGATTTTTTCAAATCGGATTGTAGGGTCGAGAATCAGTCCCATATTTTGTTGCCAATTATGTCTATTATATCATAAAAACTAATGTTATAAATTATGTTACCAACGTAAATATATCCTTTGGAAACCATCACAGTAAATCGAAATTAATTGTTCCTAGATGTAGAAATCTTATTAATATTCCCAAGAACTAGTTTGTGTCTTCTAAGCTTAAACGAAGAAGAAATATGTATATATGTCAGCAAGTAATATAATAATAACAGCAACAACAACAAAATAATAATAATAATAATAATAATAATAATAATAATAATAATAATAATAATAATAATAATAATAATAATAATAATAATAATAATAATAATAATAATAATAATAATAATAATAATAATAATAATAATAATAATAATAATAATAATAATAATAATGCATAACTTTCTGACGAAGTATAGGATTGTTTATGTGCATTTTATTTGAATTGTACATAATTAAATCTAGTTAAGTTCAGAATGAAGTAATGTGCAATCATCTTTCCTACTCCTTATTTGCACATTTTTGCTAGCCAAACATTGTAATTATTAGTTTGTTATCACTCAGAAATCTCATTTTCTGAAGCAGGAAAAAGGCATACTTTCTTCTTATGAAAGGAGTCCCTAATTATTTTGCGGCTAATTTTCCTAATAATTTCATTTTATGTTGATACTTAAATACCTCAGTTCATGTCAACACTGCACCCGAATACTGAATCTTTAGTTCTGTCAACCGCACATGTAAACAATTACCTTCAAGCTACCGGTTGTGGAAAAGGTTAAACTCAAGTGTTTAGCAACATGGTAACTTGATTATGGGTAAGAGAAACCCCATTTAGTATGCGCACTCTCCTGTTAGGAATGCAAAATTAAGTTTGTATAATAAAATCATAATTAAATATACTATAACTGAACCTCAACCCCACAAAATATATTTTGCTATTTGCTTTTACTCATGTCAGCTAACTTTAGTTGTATAGGGAGTGAATTGGCGTATCTGATCAGTGTGCTACCACCTAGTGAGATTTGTGCGTAACAGAAAAGCTAACATTGCATGAGACATCAGCAAATCACAGCCATTATACCACGGTGTGCTGCCACCTATTAGCATTGACAGGAGATGACGGTAAGGACTGATAGGTCACACAATACGTGTGAACTGTGTGTGACTATTTGGCCCATAAGACAATGACGTAATGCCAGTTACATATACGCAAAGGCTTTTAAAAACGTGCACAATTGTAGATGTACTACTGCCATGATGCCAAACTTCATCCAGTTTAGAGGAATAGAACGGTAGAATTAAATACATTATGTTTTGGATAACCGCATCTGTGTAGCCTTCAATAGCACCTAAAAGTAAAATTAAACAATAATACTACAAGGTGTCAAAGGTAAGTGTGTTCACCGGCTCTTGTGTTATATACACCAGCGCCACTGGGAATGGCTTATGTATTCAAAACAGTCAAGCTATATGCATTTCGTTTGGTTGTAATAATGATAAAGGCAGAAACACTCGAGATCTTAGCATATATTCCAGAATATAAGAAAGGCAATTTATCTCTGCCTTTAATAATACTGAAGATCATAACTTCTCAGTGCTAGAGAAGGGAGATGGAGTGCAAAGAGGCGCAGTAAAAGACTGATGTGCCGGTGGGCGAAGGGCTTAAAATACGATCAGAGATCTTCCGTAATACTGTCACGTACAGAAATGATGATTATGGAAATTGGCAATAAGGAATGCAGAGACGGTTAGAATAAGGTGATCAGTTGGCTTCGGTATATTGGATTGTAAAATTTTTTCACCACTTCAAAAGACAATTCGCGTTGGTTATGCCAACCTCTTGTTCACACTCTTAGCAGTAGCTTTCCTGAGTATGGGTTGAAATGAAATGCCACTTTAATGACTTCAATTGAAAAGAATATCCGCAATGCACCTTAATTTTTCTACTTTCTATGAAAGATTTCCTGTATCACCTCCATGGCGCAGTAGTAGCACGACTGCCTCTGGTGCGGAGAACCCGAGTTCAATCTCCGGTACCGGCGTGTGGATTTTTCCCCGCTGGGAGGTCTGGCACGGGGTGCACTCAGCCTCGTTAGGTTCCTTAGGGGCAACTTGAGAAGTAGCGACCCCTGGTTAAGAAGTCTGCATAACCGGCCGGGATGGACTAGGGTGCTGACCACATCCCACCTCCAGTACTACACCCCACTTATGACGACTTTGGTGGGCAGTACGTAGCGATCGGACGGCAGGTCTTGGCCCGGATGAACTCTTGTGTCACGGGGCTACGTTTTTTGCGCAGTGTAAGACTGAAAACTGTGAACTTCGAACACACAAAAAACTAGTTTACTAGCAAAAAGCGGGAAATCGTAAGTTAACAATGTAGCCGATGTAGAAATAGTTCTTAGGGAAGCAAGTTGACCACTCACTTTATGTTTAAGTCTCAGCTTTAAAGTTAGCCTTCAGAGTGAAGAGTCACTTTCAGCAGGCCTGCGCTGGGTACTTATGACCCTTTAAATGCTCGTAGAGAAGAAATAAAATTAGTTCGGGAAAGCTGAAACATGTAAATAATTTTCGACATGAAAATCGAAAAATTATTTTATTCTTTATTTTTATTTGTTATTTATTTACTCGTTTTTTTCGTGTCTTATAGATTGGTACATGCAGGTAACATCGAAAGTCACATCCAAATAACTCTGCAAGCTAGGTACATAATATATTGTGACTTTGGTCGTACAACAATATACGGACGAGAGGGGGTCACTGTGACCTTGGATACGGCGAGCAACTGTGTGTACGTGACCATAAACAATGATGGCGATAAAGCACAGAAGAAAGGACTTGAGAGCCTTCTCCAATTCTTGCTGAGTCATCATTGTACGTGTGTATGGAAATCTGGAACTTCAGTATAAATAGAGCTTGCGAGAGCAGCCACTTAGTTCGAGTTAGTTCAGTAGCAGTTTAGTTTTGAGTGAGTTATGTAGTTATCCCAGCCTGTCAGCGAGTATATTGTATTACAATAGTCAAAATTTAAGGGATAGAAAATCTGGAGAAAGACATTGAAACACTGAGAAAGATTATCAGAAGAACAATTGAGAGTTTTGTTAACAGAAAGGACTACAAACTGTGTTAACAACGACAAGAAAATTGTATACTTGTAGTAAAATTTAGAGGACAATAACGTGTAAGAAAAGTAACAGGACTTCCAATGTTGTCTCTAGTGACTAGAGACTGCTATGGTCACTGCAGTGTATGTTTAAGCTGAGCAGGTCTATCTAAATACTTACCACGCCCATTCCCCAATGATATTCACATTACAGTAGTTTTAGAAGCCCCAGTAGACCATATTTTGATCATGGCTTCGATATATTAACCAAAGAGCTTTTTAATGCTATTTCCGTGACACAATCGGTCCAGCCTGTAAGCCTTTAATCACCTCCTATGTGGAATCCAATCCTTTTAGCGGATTGATTTAAAATGCAATTCTTTGCAGGTTTCGCTTTTATCAGTTCACTTCTATTTTTATCCATTGAAATTATAGATAAATGGAATTGTTTTAAACGACTATTGATACATTTTAAATATCTACTTTAATAGATCTCATCACACATATTAAAAATACCTAATTATTTTAGCGTTTAAAACGATTTTTTTGCAACGTATATACATTAAGTAGAGCTAATGTGGTAATTCGAATCTGTATGGTACTTATTAGCTTGTAAGTTAGTATGTAAACGTAGGAAACAGAGAACAAGGGGAAATTTTCGTGGTGTCAAATTGCTTTCAAATGGACCAATGCACGAGAAAAAAATAACTCAGATCACAATAAATTTATCTTCTTTCTCTTTTTACCCTCCCCGTATGGAGGACTTACACTCCCCAGGACTTACAGGTCAGATACGTGTCGAGGAGCAGATGAACTCTGAACAGAAGCGGTGATCAGCCCTACAGCTGGTAGGAGAGTGAAGAAACAGATTATATAAAATGACGTTGAAATGGATGAAGGGAAAGTGTTTATGTAACATTTGGTGGTAGAAATCCGAGAAATCCCACGCAAACGCCGTTTTGACTACCACAAATCCCACACACGGTCCAGTGGGATCGAACCTGGGCCGTCATGGTGAGCGGTCTAACCACAAGGCCACGGTACTGCCACTGTTACATTTAATTTAACTGAAGTTATGTGGATTGATTTTAAATGAAATTTGAAGTAAGTACATTAAAAGTACAGCATTGTGCGCTTTGATAAACTTAATTGTTTCCCACAATTACGCCACCTGTTAAGAGCCCTCTCTTGTTCGCCACAAATCACGTAAATGTAATTCACATCAGAGATTGTAGCTTATGAGGTCCGGTCGGGAGATGCACTTTCCTTCCTTTTCATTTTATTTTTAGTAGTTCAAGTTTGGGAAAAATTGAGCGAAAATTAGACCAATGTTCTCTGAGTTGCCCTAAATTTAACTTACATAATCAAGGTAATAAAACTCGGCTCAAATCGACTCTACTGACTTCCTACTGAGTACTGGTTATATAGCCCCCGATAGAAAGGAGGCTTTCTAAACACAAAATAACTGGAAACAGGCAAAACAAACCTCCTGGAGCAGAATGGCTATTCTTCTACACGGGAAAATGTTCAGAGGAAAGATTCCTTAGCCGCGCCCAGGTCCACGTAGCCACGCAGCGACTTTGGCGATCGGTCGGCAGGCAGCCTGGCGCCACGGTAACAGTATTAGTATTAAAATGTCGGTATTTTTATTTTACTAAATTAAGATTTGTTTCCCGTATGCAACTGCAGACTTATTAGTATTAGTATAATAACAATTACAGGCTGAAAAATTACCCAAAAACTATCAAACATACGAAGTTTAGGTTTGTGCATATAAATGTTTCCCAAAGCTTTATACATAGGTTGGCAGTGAAACTGTTTAGATTGCCTCTAGCGCGGTTTTTAAAGGCCATGTGCGCTATATTTCTACTTAAATTTTCGGCACTATTTGAAAACAACTGGGACAAAAAGGCTGAAAATCAACAAAATTTAGTGGAAAAGAGTGGTCAAATTATTAATCTGACGAGAGAGACAAAACAGGAAAGGTGTGACATACAAGTAATCTGACTCAAGATCATGATCCGCGAGTGTAGAAAAATTGTTTTTTCTTAGCTTCATATTTTTAATACACTATCTACTTCATGCGCTTTAAATTTTGTGCCATGCTCCTAGATCTTCTCGAGCATGTGCTCCATAATATGACTTCAAACTTCACTTTTTGGTTTCAAAATCTGAAAATGTGTTTATTTGTTTAAACAAATACTCAAAAAGTTTAAAATAATTCCAATGCCCATCAAAGCAATGAAATTATCACTTTAAAAGTAATTATTTTTTCTTCCTGTCAGAAATGGATGTTTGCCGGGCAATTAGAGTTTATTAAATAATAATAATAATAATAATAATAATAATAATAATAATAATAATAATAATAATAATAATAATAATAATAATAATAATAATAATAATAATAATAGTAATAATAATAATAATAGTAATAATAATAATAATAATAGTAATAATAATAATAATAATATTAATAATAATAATATTAATAATAATAATATTAATAATAATAATATTAATAATAATAATATTAATAATAATAGTAATAATAACAACAATAATAAAAATATAATAGTATAATAATAAATATTTTACTTATGTGAATAAATTGAATAATTAATTACCTCAAAACTATAAAAACAGATTGTGCTGGAAGTTTGTGTGGCAGTTTGTAACATAAGCAAAAGTGTGCAAAATATTGATTTCATACCTACAAAAATATAGACAATTCAAATATCACTCCCGGGGTCCCTAAAAGTATTAAATATACCTGCATGAAGTTTAAACTACACTTATAATTGCAATAAAATAGCATGAGACAAGATTTTGAAAAATTTATAAAACTGCAAGATTCAGATTTTCAACATTGGATACACGTTTTAACATTGTTATCTTTTGTAGCAAGAAGCACTGTGAAAGTGACACCTACGTGTGTTTATTGGTATGCTGTCCATGGCTATCTCACTAACAAGAACCCGTAGTTTAATTGATCCTTAAAACAACAAACAGCAGTTCAGAAGGGAACTTTCTGGTTTGTAAGGGTTAATTGTGCCCGCCCCAAGAAGAAGAACAAAGGGACTTGACGAGAAGGTTGTTTCACTGGACACGCTGACACTGCGCAAATATGTACCAACCTGTAGAGAGAAATTAGTTCTGCACTTGGAGAAAACAACTAGAAAATTACTTGTTTGCAAAAGTGATTCAGCCGAGCTAGTTCGGAATAATTTGAAGTATCTTGCGAAGAACTATTACATTTCTAAGTTACTTTATTTATACAAGCATTAATTTGCATATGCATAGATTACTACACATGTTCTAGAATTAAAATGTATGAATACATTACGTTAAATTACTAGTAATTTAACCAAGAGTACACTATAATTCAAACGATAAGATCCGTGGCCCGCAATGGCACCCTAATGCCATCTTCCGTCACAGAGGCACAGGTTCAGTTGCCCTGTGCTGCCATCTCTGTGGATTCGTGACGAAGCAAGGTGGTATAGTTCAGTGATGAGTGTCCACACAGCGATCTACCAGTATCTCCTAACAGATGCGTCGCGACGTAAAATAAATAGAAAGAGAAGAACATTAATACTGAGGAAGCAAATTAAAATGTTTTATGTGTTTTTCAAACGGTAGTTCGACTCCAGGCCTTAAATGTATAAATACAAGGTATATTTTATTCCAATTACCAATTATAAATTCTGGTAGCTTAGAATATCTATTTCTACTTTTATTTCAAATGTTACTTTAGTTTTAAACTGTTAAGACACTGTTTGCTGCGACATTAACCTTACAGTTTGATAACAGTGGAACCGCTATAAACCAAAATATAGCGTTTCATGCGGGAATGATCCATTAGATTTGAAGCAAGCTAGGTTATGAATTCCTCTATTCATTGTGGGAATCAAACATTACCCGAAATCCAGTTATAATTAAACTTATAAAATTAATTTCAGGATTACGAAAGAAAAAAATTGAAACGGGGTATAACTGCACGGATCCAGAATAATCGGTTTAACGATGAGAGTGTGCACACCCTACCTTTTGCTGTACCCCACTGGCCAGATAATGTTGAATGGATTTAAATTTCAGTGCCAAACTCCTGAATATATACGTGCGTACAGAGGTAAGTGAAGAATTCATTTGTTTCTCGTCCATATACGCATCGGCTTTGTATTATTTTCTTAAACTTTGTATATTGTAAATATGTCTTAACATTTTTAACGAAGTCTATATCCTGTATGGTTCTTCTAGGTGAATACATCTGAATCTGAATCGTGAATAAAAGTTATTTGGTCCTTTATTGGGTAGTTTGATCTACTACGCCAAAGTTTACTGTAAATTTAGTACCAATCTTCTTCTTTTTCTTCATGGTTTAGGCTATGCAGCCCGTTCATCACTTTCCAAAACGTAAGGATTTCACAAAAGGGTCTTATGTATGTGTAGTTTAATGCTTATTTGATGATAGCACTGAGTTTTGAGTAATTAGATATCGCAGTTGATTACCTGATGTTAGGTATTGATTTCAGTATTGAACAGCAGATTATTTCATTTTCAAGAGGTGTTCTTCAAACTAACGTTACGTTTTCTGAAAGCGTTAGTTTTTCTACTTTCCAAGAACTGCGCATATTACTTTTATTTTCTCTACTGGTAAGTAGAAGTATTGTATCCCTAAAAAAAAATTCGATGTCGAGATTTCACCGAAAATATATGTTTTGAGACCTCTGAATCAAAACAAAAGAAAAAAAAAAAAAGAAAGCATTATTGGAAAAAGGTCCGCGCGCGCGTGTGTGTGTGTGTTGTCTGTCAGTCCGTCAGTCTGTGGACAGTATAACTCCGAAACGAAAAGTCGGTTAAAAACCAAAATTGGTATTTCAGTTTAATGTCTTTTAAGGACACGACACGAAGATTTTAAAGAAAATAGCCCCATCCTAAACTACCCCTTACCTGGAAAATGTTTCAAAAATGTTGATTTTCTTGAAAATGGCTCTAACGCTTTTGATTAAAATACCATATGTTTAAGATATTTGCATGACAAATGAAATGGATATTTTGAATTTTCTGGGTACAGGTTATGTAGTCCGGTTTACTCTGGATGACTTTTGAATAGCTTGTAAACCCTAAGAGATACACAAAATGTTACCCTACAAAAACTGTAGATCTCGCTAAACCACACTATTTATGTCTGCATAAATTTTTTTGTAGAGTGAACCACTTCGGAGATACTGATTATTTGTGTCGGTTTCGAAAAACTTAAAACTTTCTTGAAATGGAACATCGTTGTTCATTTTTTTATATGTTAAGCGTACAAAGAGAACGGAATCTCAAAGCTTTACTTGTCTTGATTTCTAAGTTATTTGTTTATATAGCCGAATTGAATCTTTCGACTTTTGATAGTTATTACGAAGCTGTAAAATGTTATAAATTGCTATTGAGGAAGCTGCGGGCCTAGCATATGTATCAGTTTTACCAGTGAAGTTGAAACAAAGATATGTTGAAGCTTACAACGTTTTCCGAAAGTGGTGTTTTGATAAAAGTGTTAACAGTTATACCAGTGAGACAGTTTTATTGGCATATTTTGCTAAATATTCATTAAAACTTATTTTTAATTTTCTATGCTGTTGGGTGTGACGTCATTCCTTACTGATACCGTAAATATTAAGAACTAGTTCAACTGTTACCGTAAGTGTTAAATACCATTTTAGCCTTGTTGCTATGGTAATTGATAAATGACTTTTAAATTTAGCTTACACCACCAAATATGTATTCGCAATGACTAACTTACGTATCAAGTATTGCAAGAAGGTGTTTACAAGACAAAGAATGTGTAGTGAGTGAGCGAGTGGTGTTTAAGGGCCCGTCGACAGCTAAGTCATTTGGGCCCAAGAATGTGTATATCATGAATTTTATACAATGCGAGAACTAGACGTCTGGATGGTTTATTACCACCACCACCACCGCCGCCACCGTCGCCGCCACCACCACCACCACCTATCCAGTATGCTGTATTTTGCTAATGCATTACAGTACATATTAAGGGAAAAATGTTGCACTATCTTTAATGTGATCAGATTCCGCCCATCTGCATTTTCTGAATGTACGCAGAAAGCAATTCATTATCACCAGGATGTTCTTTGAAATGGCGAGTAAGTGGTAAAAATTACATCGGTGCACTGCCTGACTTTCAATTAGTGTAATTAATTTGTATCAAACGTAGAAGAGTCTCGAGTGATGTTCATTACAACGAAAAGTAATTACTCTGGACAAAAAGCGAGGATATTGATTAAAATTGTTGTAGTAATACAAACGTTGTGACTGATTTTCCCTTCTTAAAAAGAGTTTCACGATGCAGTTACTGGAACGCTAAAATTTAAAATGATAAACAAATAAATAAATAAATTAGAAAAAATAAAATATACAATACACCGTGCTGGTACCTTGTTTACCACACCAGAACTTGTATTCCAAATGTGGTTAATAATATATAACAAATATCAAAATCAAAACATTTACGGGTACAGTTGAAATTTAAACTAAAAAACATAGTTAAGCATTATAACTGGAAGCCAGCAGTAACTCGTATTTAGCTGTTTCTAATTTATAGTTTATCGCATCCAGATAATTTATTAAGCACCCACAAAAAGCATGTAGTTTTTAGTATTTGCTAACCTAATAAGCTCCAAGGGCCCTTTGCTCTTCAGTGATAAACATTATAAGTACGCGGGTATATTGATAAACTGTATCCTAATATATAACCAATTCGTGTGTTAGTTATTTTTCTCTACGTTTAACACGTTATACAGGTCAATAACATAGTTCACTACTTGATATTTTTTGGTCGTACATGTTCATAACTGTTATAACTGTCCCAGGGTCCGTTAAGTAAAAGGTAGGGAGTGTAAAATGAAGTTGCCTTACATGTTTGAATCTACGTTTATTTTAAAGTTAGTATTTAAATTAGGAATAAAAGTAGTACAACTCAGATAATAATAATAATAATAATAATAATAATAATAATAATAATAATAATAATAATAATAATAATAATAATAATAATAATAATAATAATAATAATAATAATAATAATTGCTCTCAAATGGGACATATGATTAACAATGAAACCTTTCCTTTTTATTAATTTTATATAAAGGTTCCAGTAAAGACAGGAATTGTACATGGAGTACCCCCGCCAGAGCAAGGCCCTAAGGGACGGTCGTATTAATTATCCTGAAACTGCAGAGAGGGATTATTTTTCAAAAGAGCAGCCACAATACTCGGTTTCAATTACTGGAAGCTTCAAAGTCCGCATATATATGGATATATCCTTTTGTACGGCACCAGGTTCAGCGTGGAATAGCAGAGATGAGTGTAATTGTACTAGAATAATCTCTAATGAACACTGTAGTGATTTGCAAATCTCCAAACTCCAATTCAGGTAATTCATGATCATCACTATCATGGATTAAACGTGATTGTACATTCCGCTCTAATGATGGTTAAATTTGTTTTGATTTGCCAGCTGAGTATGACGCCGGGCTCGCCGCACAACAATGGATGAACGGGGCCGGGCTGCTTCACACCACATACCGGGACGGCGAGAAAAGAAGAAGGCGTTCAAGATCAGGCTGCCTCGCGCAACTGTTTCTGTGTACGTGACTGCAACAATGGAAGTGGTAGAAACAAAACAGATTTTTCTAGCGCCTTCTCGAGACTTCTAGGCGAGTTATTTCCGGTGCATGTGTTTCTGTCAATCTCGAAAAAGATCGGTGTGACATCACCGCCTAATATAAGCACACAGGCAGCAGCAGGGTGAGTTCTACTTTTGTAGTTCAGTTACGGACATGGGTCGGAGAGTGTCAGTGACTGTGAGACAGCTGTGCGTGTGTGCCGTTGTGTTAGTACTCACCGAGCGTCGCTAGTGATTGTAACGTAGTAGATAATTAGGGTATGAGAGACAGAGTAAGTGAATTGTGATAGCCCGAAAGACTGTAGACTGTGTTAATGACGAGAAGAAAACTACGCACTTGTAAACTTTTAGGAGACAAAGTGATAGAAAATAACCGGACTGGATTTTTGCCATTTGTCACATGTTGTGTGTCCTAAATGTATGCCTTTAAGTAAATGCTCACTATGAGTTTTGGACATACATAAATATTATTTTACAAGACCTGCCTGTGTGTTTCGGGGTAATCTGCCTATCTCACATTCAAGAATTCTCGAGTTCGAATCTCTGTTAGAATAGGTTACACGGATAAGACTTTTTCCCGCCGTTTTCTCTTATCCTGATAAGATGAATGTCGGTAAGTTTAAGACAGACAAAGCAATAAAAATTAACTTTAAATAAAAAGTTAATGAATTTAAATTAGAACCAAGAAAAATAACACATTAATATACTCACAAATAAAATACTAGAATATTCTCTTTAAAAAATTAATGCAAATCTTCCTCTTCGGGCTCGAAAAGAGAGGAACGCGCCTTACTCACCCCACATTATCTTGCCGAGTAAGGAAGGTTGTTTTGATACAAGCGCAGTGGTGACATCGTTCCACCTACGCGGAAGTAATAGTTTCTACTCTGTTATTAACTATTTTGTTTATATTAAACATACTTTGCATATACTAATTATTACAGTCACCTACTGTTGTTAGGTAAATTACGTATTCTTCAAATTTATAACCTTCTTTTATCTTATGCACGTGATATGCACTGTCACATGTTTAACATATTAAATTGTTTCCCTTTCACAATAAATAAAGCAGTAACATTTAATTGCTATTTAGCCTTAACGTATTTTAAACTATTTGATCATTATAAACTATATGGTTTTAAACTCAATATTGTGTTCAAACTATGAAGCACGAAATGCAATAGCTTATACTCGTATCAATGAGAAACTAATCCCCTAAAAAGCGGAATTATATCGTCCCTTTTATATATTTACAAATACGAGTATTCAGAAAGTACCTTTTGAAATTGCACATTGAAATCCAATTGAAATCCCGAATTTTATGTCGCTTCATTTTACTTCACTACTCATTTCGTTTCACTCTTCGTCTAGTTGGTCTCTTTCAGGGTCGTAGGTGTCGGCGGGAGTCTTGGCGTTGCATGGCAATGAATATGCGCTCTTAAACCTTCGTCCTTGGTGTGTCTCGGGTCTGCGAAAACCCTGCGAGACGTTTAAGACCGCGTAAGGGCGGGGTACTAGATGCCGCAGGCGTTCACCTGTAAATGGTAGGCACCCTGCACTCTGTACTGTCGTGACTCCTTGGGTCGGTCCCATGTTTCTACTCTTGCCTCATCCTTCCTTCCGGGAGTGCCTCAGGTACAGGGTTGACGTGCTGAATCCCATCTGCGACGTACTATCCTATTTTACCCTAAGCTGTCCAATCCTATCCTATTCAACCCTGCATTATCCTATCCTGTACTATTATAACCTAACCTATCCTATCCAATCCTATGTTATAGCCAGAGCGCCGGAAAGCTAGAAGTGCTGTTTACAGTTTCTCTGCATTGCTAAGCTCTGCCTAAATATGTTACATTTTCATTTTGATAGCCTGCCAAGCCTTGTCGTTTTTTAACTATATTCACATTGTTCTTTCTCTCAATGAAACAAGGATCGGTTTTGCACTCACTGTAGCATGTACGTATTACAGATCAAAGCATGTTTTCTGCCATCTCTTCCATAGCTTACATGAGTAAACATTAGCCGTACTACATTTCAATAACATCACTATACTCCTGTTGCCATAGTTACCCCTCCCTCCCCCAAATATACACTAAGCGATATGCTGGCAATGAAACATCGATCTTCATCTGTCCGTGAAAGATCCATATTTCTGTGCACTGTTAAAGCGCCCTCTGAATGGAAGGGGAATGTGAAACATTTGTTTGTTTTTAGAACACTTTATGCCTACCGGACATGCAGTTTACTGTTACTGAAATTTTATGAGTCATGTGTTTTTATTTGCACATAAAAGAGAAACTGTTTATTTTATGGTTTTAAGGGAATAATGGATTTTTAATAGCTGTGGCCAGTCTTGCCTACGTTAAGGTATTACTTATCAAACACATTTTGTTATAATTGTAGATCAAAACTGAAGTAAATTATGTTCTTTACTGCCTTTAATTTAACCAGGTAGGTTACAGAGGACGACGAATAAAAATATGAAAGGCTGACTGTGCACACCCGCTCTAAAACTAGAGGTCCCGGGTTCGAATTCGGTTGGGTATTTTTCTTTAGCTAGGATTATTATCAAATATAAAGTTACGTAAATTTGTTAGAACCATTGAGTTATTGACACCACTGTCATATAGATGATAATGCGACATTCTTGCAAGTGTTACAATGGGAAGAGGAATAAAAGTTATGTATAGAGTAGTGACGGCTAATGTTTGCGAAAGAGGGGAGATTGGATTTAGCTCCTTCCACCTTATGCGGACTGTGCCACTCGTAACACTCAATTATTTTGCAGTGGAGGTTTGGTTATATGTATTTTGCGTTTAATTTACGAAAGCACTGTGAAATCTTATGCGGTAAACATCTGTTCATTAGTGACTTCTTTAGTACTGCTGACGTTTAAGAAGTCTCTCAATATTTGGTGACGAAGTCGAAGTGCATAGTCTCTATCTACTGTATTTTAATCGATATAGGCATTTTCAGAAATTATCTTATTGCTAATTTTCTTGTAGGTGCCAGGGAATACAGCATGCTTCAAGAGATAATGAAACGTTTTAAGAGCTGGTTGTTATGCAATACCTTCAAAGTTCTCTTTTGTAAGTCCAATAGAAAAAAAAAAAAAAAAAAAAAAAAAAAAAAAAACGAATAACATATTCCTATTTAAGAAAAATAAGTATCAGAAAATTCAAATAAAGAATATTTTGGAAATGGTTCACTCAAAAGAAAAAGGAAGTAGTTGACATAAATTATGAGTGTTAACGAGATCCTCATTTTATATTTAGTACAATTTTGTCTGTCTCTTGCTGTTTATCATTTATTTAAAAATTATCCAGAATGAAGAGTCTTCTGAGGAAATTCCCAGATAATTCAAGATGACTTAGACATTTCCATGGAATCGCCTGTTTGTGTCCGCCACTGCATACTGACTGTCTCCCTCCGACTAAGGTAGTGGAGTGGCGCATAGCGTTTCCAAAGAGACAAGGTTGGACATCGCTGGTATAGAGTTTTAAATATCTTAAATAACAAGCTTATAAGTAAAAGCATGTTTGAGGAATTTTATTATGTACCTAGGTATACAATTTTCATATGATGAATCCTTAAAATGTTATTTTGTAAGTAAAACCAACTGGCATGTATCGGTTGTACATTATTAAAGTTATTGCTTAGGTTTTAACTTTTATTAACACCAACTGAAGCTTTATTATTGGTTTTAAAACATCGTGTTGCATGTGCATTGCACTGAGAGGGATGGAATGGGAAGAGGGTGATTAACAGACGGGGATAAAGTGGGGAGGATGTGGCAACAGTATGGGAGAGAAGTTAGCAAGGAAGGAAGGGGGAGGGAGAACGAGAGAGAGAGAGTATGGATGGAGGAGATCTCTGCAGTTAATACAACAATGTGAACGGAGTACTAATGCAATTACATTTTTCTTGCAATGAAATATATTTACGTTTGTTACTCTTTCGGTTAGAGAGAGGCACTCGGAAAGAATTTCAATGTAGTCTGCCTCTCATTCAAGTTGAACCCATAAGCACCGGATTCCCAGTGGGTTGATATTTCCTTAATGGTACAGTGCGTTTCCCTTTACACACTCTAGTGTCTTAATGCCCATTGTAGCTATGCGCCCTAAAACCATAGTACAACACCATTGACTCTGGGAAGTGAGAATGCGTAAGTAAATGTTAGTGTGTTTCCACTAATGAAAACGAGTTAACAGCGCTAGCAATTCAGGTACGGTTGTGCAGGGGAAATTTCTTGCCTCTCTGCTGAACAAGTTACTGGTTAATACCTTACCAACAGTGGCGGCATGTAAAGTTAGAGAGCAGTAGCAAGTTATTTTCGCCCCTATTATTTCAAATTACAGTATGCAAGTCATTAAAGGTTCTTTAAAACAAACTTGTAAATGGAATTATTGACGTATAAGATTTATAACTGTAAACACTTGAAACGCAGTGATCGGAATTCAAGTAGCTCAGGATGTTCTATAACGAATTCATTTTCCTCAGAAGGATATACATAAGTACTCTTGGAGTGCAAGAAGTTCTAGGAGTAGTACAATAGATTACACCCTAGTAAATACTAAATGCTCAAAATTAGTTCAGGACACCAGAGCTTTTAGAGGCCTAAACCCAGACCATTACTTACTAAGTTCAAAGTTAGCTATTCCTTTTAGATAGTTTTTTCATAGGGGTTAAAAATGTATGCTTTTACATTATGTGCACGAATTACGGAATTTTCAGTTATTTGGACATGATTTTATGGTGCATATAACCGTATATTTTCTTGATTTTTGATAAATGCATATTATTTCAATACTGTAGCCCATGTATTGCAAATTTTAATGATTTTTATGACTTTTTATTACTTTTTTCCATCTGGATAATATTTTTCATATTGGCAGTACTGTACATGATGATGCAATTCACGAAGATTTCAATATTATTGCCCCTATATTGCATATTTTAATGATTTTTACGCTTTTTTAATTTTTTCATCCGTATAATATTTTTCATGTTGGTAGCATTTCTGAGACAATGGTTCTTCCCATTGGTAGATAGATTTGTGTCCAGTACGAAGATAATTTTTGTTAAATCTCCTAAAAGAGTTAAGTTGTTTAGATCAACAGCACCTAATATCTGACTTCTTCCTGCACCAGTGTTAATCGATGGGGGAACATGGATCGATGCAGTTTTATATTATGCTGAGCACATAGAAATAGCCGAAGAGGTTATTAATTTATTGGACTTTAAAGATGCTTCATCAATAGAAACTGTGCAAAATATTCTGTCAGGCACTGGGTTAAAAGAGGATCTTAGTTTCATATCTGCCCATTTTTCTTTCTTACCAACAGCCATAACGGCATTGGAAGCTGTAGGATCTCCTTTGCATGAATCACTTACTGTGCTTGGAAAAGCAATATGTGATCTAAGTTCGGTTCCTGGTAGCATAGGACAAAAAGTGAAAGTGAATTATGTAATTTCAAAAAATTCTGGTTATAAACAGATGTGCGGTATTCGAGACATCCTCAAAAGAAAACCATGTCTCACCAAGAGACTTGACTCTCTCTCTGTCTGTGTGAAGCAGTTAGCATCATTTAAATATGCCCCTATAACATCTTGTGACGTGGAGAGAAGTTTTTCACGTTACAAAAGTGTTTTGCGAGACAACATACGATGCTTTAGAGTTGAACATTTGTGCAAAGTGTTGGTTGTGAACTGGAATTTAGCAGTTAATACTAGCAGCGGGACCACTTCTGCTTCAACCTCTAAAGAATAAGGTAACTTTATTTATTATATATGCGAACTCGTCTTGTCTACTGCAAAGGGACATGAATTGTTTTAATTATATAGTGCATATTTCTTGGCATATTTTCAAGTTTTTAAGAGCATATTTGCATGGATGTTTCAGTGTTGTTTAGGGCATGAACTTCCGAGCCCTAATAATAACATAAACGAGAAATGGGAAGAAACCAAATATATGATAATAAAGGCACGGAGGGGGAGGGGGTGGCGAAGTGGTAAGTTGTCATGACCACCATATTTAACCTTGAAGTAGCCAGCTGTCTTCGTGGCCACGCAATGGGGAATTGGTTACTCGAAGGTTAAACATGGTTGTCATCGCAACAGATCGCTTGACCCCCCTCCACCACACGTGGAACGCATGCCGAAGGAACTGTCAGAATTCGCAGCAAACGTTAATTTAAGCATGATATGTATAATAAAATGTAGTCAAATCACTGTTATCATGCCGTATAACGTGCAATGGTTTATGTTAGTGAGGAATTAGCAAACCGCCTCTGTGCGCCCAGTCCCCAGTAAACATCAACATCCCACAGATGTTTTTGATAATGTTCCAGTTTGAAGCAGCAGTTGAAACAACTGAGCGTGTTTAATAGCGTAATCCAGTAAAAAAAACCGTGAACATTTTATGCATTGCACTTATCCTAGATGTACTACTACATTTCTTCCAATGGAATATAAATGCGACATCAATCGTAAGGAAGTTCCGAGTTTGTAGAAGTTGTTAAGCTACTCTTCAAGTTTACTACCTCCTGGAAGCAATTCAACATATTTTATGGAAACTTATCACTACATCGACGCCCGGAGCACAAAAACATCATTGATCACGCCAAGAAAGCTCTCTCTCTGGCAAAAATATCTCTTTTTCAGCACTATTCCCTTTGCTATCTCAAATAATGACGCACATTTTGTAGAAATTACTTAAACAGGTAAGTATACAGTTCTAAGTTTAAAAGGTCAAAACTATGTAATGTTTCAACTTTACTTTTTCTACCACGTACCTAATGTGTAGAGAAGGTAAAGCAAGTGAAATCTGTAAATGAAGACACAACACTATAGAAATAATTGGCTGTTACATATGGAGATAGACTCCCCAAAAATAGGTAAGTCATCATGCCCATTCTGGCCTGTTTATTGCATACTTCGAGCATTTCTCTCTCTCCGACTCCATTTTTAAGAATCTATAATCTATTAATGACCTTTTGTCGTTAAAGTTACTCAGAATTTCTTGCTTTTCGATATCCTCCGGCGTTGTTCTAATTTCTCTCCAGAATCCCTTACTTTTAATGTTTCTTTCTGCTCATGTTCCCCCATCCCTATTTCCTCCAATATAATCCGTATTTTGTGAATCCAAGTTTCTTTTCCCCATTTTCTCCTGTGCAACAATGCATTGTTTTAATATATAATTTTCCTCCAATGAATTTATTCTTAACTGCTCTTTCTATCATTTTACCTTTTGCTCCTACTCTCCCTAGCTACATTTAGTGAGCTCCTGGTAACCCCAATATTATTTTACACAAATTTGAGTATTATGGCAACATTTCCGAATCTTTTTTTCAGCTCCGAAATATATTAAAATAAGGTATTGTATATATACTTTGGTTATAAATAAAATGTATATTTTGAATTATTTAAAACTGCCATACTTCATTCTGAAAGAATTTTGTGTAACTTTATGTCTGAATAGCCGTAAGAGATAGACAAATACTTAAGATACACACAAAAACGGAAAAATGAAACGGGTCGATTTAAATTATACAGTTTATTTAAAATAACCCTCTTTCAATATAGCCATAGCTACTGGTTTGACTTTTTAATAATTTTTTAAAGTGGTGTTGCTATTCAGTTGTTTTTCCGCTGTTATGGGATTTTTAGAGCAGTATATAACAGGTGTCTAGATTTTTGAACGATTGATTGGTTTTTTCCATCCTTGTTGCACACACCCACAACAAAATTTATCATAATATTATTTATGCAAAGGTTTATTTCGAGTATAATGGAATAGATAGAAAATTAAGCTTTCTTAAGAATTATTTATAGAAAACATATCATAGTGGGTAGAGAAAATCATACAAATGCAACACGATTTTTAACTCATTGAGGTTGTTTGGAATGGAAGCATTTTCTGGAAATTTTTGCACTGCGTCATCCTAGCGTAGGTGAGCCATAATTTCAATTTTGAAATAATACTTTTCTCTCTGCCTCTCGCTCTCACACATAATACTAGTTCATTTTTGGTTTCAAGAGAACTCACAGCGTCTGTTTCTGAGGAAATCTCGATATCCAATTTTGGGGGGAATATAACATTTCCTTTACCAATCTAATGTAGCAGGTAAGGAAGGCCAAACAAAAAATATTGGAACCTAAGCTTAAGCAGAATCCCTTTGAGCTTAGAGATAAGCTTCGGGCGGGACTTCCATCACACTCCCGAGAAACAAGAGATTATATAGATCTCTCCTTTCTAAACCCTATTTCTCATAACCTTTCCCTGCTGACATGTATGCCTTCGTGCTATCTTTCCTGGCTAATGCATACCTCTGAATGGCGATGATAATGACAAAAACGCCCTAAGTAATGCAAAGTTAGGCAATAAAAGCACTTTGCCATGATAGATGCACGTACTTTCATCATCCCGAAAGATCCTCCTCCTGTTTGTTGATCACATTTTGCATGGATTCCAGATGCATTAATATTGGCTCATAGGGTTATGAAAATATAAATCTGACAACTCTCTTCGAACATATGAAGATGCCTAGGCTCTGTCTGTTTCCATACAGTGAAACCATATCTGCAAATACTTATCAGTCGCCGGAATTCTTAAGCAGTCGGTTTCAAGTTTGCCACTCTCAACCCAATATCAATATGACAAATCATACACAAGATTATGGGTCACTAATGGCATGTAAAAGGCGGTTTCTATGATTGGTGAGCACATGCCAACAGTCTAAGAAGGACGGAATGTTATTTGTTATCTACGACGTCACAGCATAAAGCCAAGCAACAGTGCAACCTAATTTCCATTTGTCCTGGTTTAAATGATTGGGAATCCCCTTGCCTGCTTGTCATAATTAAACAAGAAGCAAACATTAATATTTTTTTCTAAAAATGTCCACAACGGATATCAAAATAAATATTTTGTTGCTTAACGACGCTGTCAATTGTCAGGATCATATCAGCGTCACCTGTGTGTCGGAATTTCGTACCCTAGTTCTTTTACATGCCAGTAAATCAATTTACATGGAGTTGTCCTTTTTAAACACACTTAAAAACCATTGGTATGGGCCGGAACGGATATCAAAAAAATGTGGGTAGAGAATATGTATATGATTATCCAAGTATAAGAAGTTAAAGAGAAAAAACAAGACTTTATAATATTTACTTCCAAGATTTATACCTCGAAAATGCAATGCTTCCACGCTTTTTTTTACATCAAAATAGTCCTGTAAATTTAGAGGAAAAGCAATGCACCTTATAGTGTACGAGAATTCTTAACTTCTCTACTTTTTATCTACTATGAGGATTTTTATAAACGAGTGCGTGTGTGTGCGTATTTATGTGTGAACAAAATAACCTAAAAAGAAAGTCGTTAAATTCAAAAGTGAGTATTTAAATTTTTCCTCTTCCAAGAATACAATAAGATTTTCAAGAAAATGCCTCACCCCAAACATTTGCAATGGAAATTTTTAGATATCTTCTATTTTCTCAAAAATAGCTTTAACTATATTAAAATAAGATTATATTTATTATGAATATCAGGTACCTACATCTTAAGTTTCGTGGAAATACCTGTGAAGCTCTTTTCATTCTGAATTAATTTTATAGTATTAATAAATAAAAGAGAATTGTACTGTCCAAAACTGCAGATCTCATGTAAGTACACATTTTGGCAAATAGCATGCAGTTAACCACATCAGAGATATTGCTTGATAAGTTGCAAGATGCTCTTGTTTTTCCTTCTGCCGAACAAACCAGACAAACGTAATTTCAAAATGGATTTGACTATCGCGTAAGACTCATATATTTCCCTTGTATACACCTATCTGCAGCAAAACATTAATAAAATGTTTATCTGGATTAACACGAAGCAAATAACAGAACAAGCTTTTAATGATTAACTTTAGAGGATTGGGTTGAGAAAATTCTGCGAATGTAATACATCAGAAATATACATCTTTACAGTGGCCTGGTCCGTTTCAGTCACATTATCCACAAGTGATACAAATATTTAGCAATGAATGTTCAGAAGTATTAACAAAGTTATATTTTAGACGTATCTTCCACCGACTGTGTTGGCAATATGCAAGAATTAATATGCAACATTATTAATCACTTCATGCATGTTGCACGAACAGGCCTTCTATAACCTTTGCTAAATTAAACGAGTATCATGCGTGCTTTAAATAGCAGGAAAGGGATGCTTATATCTGGCTTCATCGCTCATTACTGGCTATGTAGCTCTAGCACATTAACAAATCAAATCGTAAGGCAAGCAAGTACAGTAGCGTGTACGAAATTAAGAATAGAATAACGCAAGCCTCAGAAAGTGTTCTTCTAGGCGACGATGGCGCTTTGTTGAGGATTCAGAAAATGTGTAATACCCACCCCTCCAAGATAAGTTCAAAGTTATAAAAAATAGACTCAATCGGAATAAAAAGTTATTCACCAGTTATTTAACACAAATTTAAGATACACTTCTTTTTTTTCCTCACACTCTTATTTCAGTGTGTTAAGTGTAATATATTTTATATACTACTATAATAATCACTGACTCTTTAGTTCCTAGCTGTAAGGCAACAAAAGCTGTACTTTATATTCTATCAAAACACAAAATACAGATCCAACAAGACGTAAAATACCTTTAGTGATTATAATCTATATTTCAGTTTTCTTAATAATGCGAATTAAACAATCTTAATTCATAGTTATTGTAATACAAACTTTGGTTTTCAACCAACTTTTCGTTTTTGAGTTATGCTGTCCACAGACTGACACACAGGCATACACGGGCCTTTTTTGAAAATGGTTTTTTTTTGGGGGGGGGGGGATTCGGGGTCTCAAAACATATATTTCCGGTGAAATCTCGACATCGAATTTTTGAGCGGAATGCAACATTTCCTCTACTAAACGTAGTAGAGAAAGTAAAAATCAAAACAAAATTTGTTGCATGTTTGCCTACCTCACATTGTGTTGAAAAATTGAGCAGTGTCTAGTAATATGGCCAGATACTGTACATGAAACCTAATTATGTAAAATAATAGCAATAATAATGATATGACGTAAGTTATATCTTAAAAGTTAATTCAGTCCTTCAAAAGCAAAAAGGGGAGGAAAAAAAAATACTGGCCCCTTCGCCTAGTTTGAAAACTGAACATTTGAGGAGGAGCAGACGTGCTCCGTAAATAGGTGTGTTGTGTTTTACTGGAATTTGGTTAGGTAATTTACGGGGTCCTAATGACCATGCTGTCGACGGGCCCTTAAACTTGACACACTCACTCACTGGTTAGGTAATTTAGGAATTGTTCGAACGTAGTATTAGCTGTATCTATTATTGCACCAAGTGGCGCACATGAAAATATATCTCCTTTACTGGGGAGGGTACAAGAGAAATAGTAGTAGCGACGTTGTTAGAGGAGAGATCAACAATCACAAAACCGCTATCACTGAAAACTTTGACTCCTTCCAAACCAGTCTCAGGATTACATTTCACTGAGGTAATTTTTCAAACGTTATTCCTCCTACAGTTCGATTACGTGTTGACTTGAGGACAGCACTGTCGTAGTATTTACTTATCGAACAGTCTTACTCATCTTGTGAATGCCCGGGATAATTTGCATTTCTGTGTGTTTACAAGAATACCAAATGTTTATGATTGTATCGCAGTAATGATATATTCAAACTGGGCTTATTGTGTTAATACCGTCCTAAAATTGTTATAATAATCCATATGCAGGGAAAAACTCTGGATTATATAACAACAGCTTGGCGTTATTGCACTCAAAATATTTCTTTGTCGTGTAGGTTAAATTTAAATAATGGTTAATAATAAAAATATTAAATAATGTGAATGAAAGTAACTAAATGATAGTAGACACTCGGATAATGAGAGTCCATATTGATTTTCATCACATTTCAAGCAAAATCATTAAAATATTCATAAACGCTGAGAGATACATGCACTAGTTGCGAGGCATAAACACACAAGTGTTCCACTCCATATCAATGCACAATACAGAAAACATACTGTCTCAACATTGCCCTATCTATCTGAATATCACAGGAGATGATGTATTCTCATATTCACATTTGAAAAATGGACTTTTGGCCAGCTATTAGGGCAAAATACCATTGTGTGCATTGGCCAGAAATGGGCTAGCACTGCATTTGTTTAACGAAGTATTGAAATACAACTATACTTGGCGGCAATATTCATTTTCACGGTTGTACTGAAGAGATTCTCCTTCCTTTGGATCTCACTGGAAAAAACACAAAAGAAATACTTGCCTGGGGCAAGAAACGCAACATATAAACATTTCCCCCTTTCCCTTCCAAGCTTCACTATCATATCAGAATGTTCCAAAATGTCAACATCGGGCAAAATTGGCACAAGTCTAACTACTGAACACTGCATCGATATGTTTTACAGTCCATTTCAACATGGCGTATATAGTTAGAACAATTATTCTTGTTTTCAATATCCTTTATATTATTTTGAACTAGGGCTCTAATTTCAGTAACATTTTTTCTTCCGACGCTATTGGCTACAATGTTTCTGTTTAGTTCTGACCTCGCATATTCCAAGAGAGCAGTTACATAGCTACGCTCAGCAGCTAATTCATCAATAGCGTGCATTTTGTGTTTATTGTTTCTTTCTCAAGTATTTGCAACTGTAGTACTGTCGATGATGGTGTCCTCTTTTACCATTCACTTGTAGTAGAGAGTAGAACGTTCAACGTCACCTGCACTGCTTGCTTGCTTACTGTGTGTGCTGCCACGTGCCGTTTGCTGCACGGACCTCTCCCTTTATCCCTTACCCCACCTGGTCCGAAAAGAATGCGAACAGACACGCAAGGTTTTTGGGTAAGTCTACATTAGTCCTCAGAAGTGTTTTGTAAGCGTTTGTGTTGGTTCGTAGCATTCTTTAACTATTTACCACTATTCAGTTTCTGGCATTTGTTGTGGGGCTAAGCGTTTTAAATTTTCTTGAAACATGAATAAATTACGTGAAGGATTAGAAGGTTAAGTGACGATATACTGCAGGACGGGCCATCAGTGAAAATAGTGCTAAACCATCCACGAGTAAACGTAAAATCAATTAAACATATTAAGCTAGTGACAGTATTCCACAACAGGACATCGGCGAAAATAGATAAACCAGGTGTTCCCAATCCTTTCCAGTGAGGCACCATTACATTTAAAGTAGACTGTTAAATGTACCAATAAATAAATCTGTACGAGGAAAATTCGTAATTTTGTATGTACATGGGTCAAAATAAAAAAATTTTAGTACTCTTTATTGATAGTACTACATTTAACAGAATTAAATTCTAATCTTAGAATATCAAACATTGTTGTGCACCAAAATGTAGATGGATTTCTGGCCCATCTATAAAGTTACTCTTTCTTTTTAATGTCCAGTAATAGAGGAACTTAATGTCGTACATGGCACCCCAGTTAGACACACCGAATTGACTCCAGAAGTTCCTGATCACGCCTATGGGATGAAATTTTCCAATTTTATTTTAACTTTTCAATCTTGTGCTATTGCATAGATTGTAAGAAGAATTAATTGCCAACAGGACGAAATTTTTCCCCTTGTTGTTTGATCAAGCTATCATCTTGTACCTGCAAGGACACATACATACACAAAGATTTTCTTCCAATGTTTATCTCAGTGACCATCAAGTAGAGAAATAAGGTTTGTGTGTATATATTTATTTGTTGACCACATGGATCCCGAACGCATTAAACAAAAACAGAATTTCAACAAAAATATTTTTAATAAGCAACGAAGAAGTTTAATAATTAATCCAAAATCTAATACTAAATATTTAATAATAACAATAATGTATAACAATATTATTGCGTTATAATCTATACAACATATATACCTATACTTTACACAGCAGTAGAGAAAGCCACAAGAGTGTAACATATCTGATTTTTTGAACTAGTAGTCTGAATTGCGGCGTCTTTCTGCGGAAGTTTGTTGCAAGTTTTCAGTTGTGTCTGATTTTAGCTGAAGATATACTACTTAAATAATAAGTAATGCATTGCTGCATCCGGAAGAGATGCACAGCATGTTGGTTTCCCTCCACATCATCTTAACGATTTTCCGCAGAGAAAGTGTTGAACGTCGTCCTTTCTGAAGCATGGCTCATTGTAAGTATATAAGGCAAGCATTCATAAGTTCATGCACACTCGCTCCAGTGGTGCAAGCCGAAACACAGCCATGAACATCATTCTGGTAAGTCAGCATTCGTAATTTATCACACTACTTGCAAACATGAAGATACCTTAACATAAAGAGCATGATATGAACGACAAGAAGCAAAGTTCTCAACGTACTATTGTGTGCTTTTATTTCTAAACTATTTTTATAAACGCTTCTTTATTTACCACTTCATGTTAATCTATATAAACATTTGTACGAATGACTCCGTCGTACATATCATTTTGAATGTTGCTACAAAGGATATACGAATAGCTGAAACGACAGTCAGATCTTAAAATCCACATATTTTGCTGATTTCACGAGAAAAAAATTAATAGTCCCTTAACGCTTCACTTTTCCAAGGATTTTCCCAGAAGCTTATACCTACTCCAATGAAATTTTGAGTTCATTGACAAGTATCCTTTAACTTCAGTGAAAAACCTCAACTCCGCTCCTATTGCTATGGTGAATAAAAGGCCTAGAAATAGTTGAAGTTTTCCTCGCCCATGATGAATTTTGGAGGATTATATAAAACTGGGTACTGTAATAAATACACTTGCTACAGAAAATTGTAGAACTTAAAACATGCAGTTTGTGTTAAATAGCTTCGTTGCAGCTTTCACTGGTGTACAA
Organism: Tenodera sinensis; assembly: GCA_030765045.1. Classification (NCBI taxonomy): domain Eukaryota; kingdom Metazoa; phylum Arthropoda; class Insecta; order Mantodea; family Mantidae; genus Tenodera; species Tenodera sinensis. The sequence goes on from CM060967.1 coordinate 152,526,790, forward strand.
GGTGTTTCCTGCCGTTTGTTTCAATTTTCCAGTATTTCAAGCCATATGTGTTGGAATATTAATATTTGTTTTGTTTTTCATCAACCCAAGCAAAGAAGATGCAATATAATGCGTAATTCACGGCAAATTCCTTTTTAAACATCTGACTGTTACAGTACGGAAAGGATTAATTTTCAAGATTATCAGGAAGTAGAAAAGCAAGCTTTCTTATGAATTGTTTTGAATAAATGTTAGGGCTAGAAGAAGTATTTTATTGTAACGTGTCATCTTTTTACGTTAATTGAATTCCTTCTGTTCATGAAATAAAATAAACAGTTTTGACAACAATATAGCTAATCTTCGTTCAACATTTAAGTGTACACAATTTTAGGGTAATTTTTTTTTTATGTATACGTTTTCCCTATTAACTAGGAAAACATTTATCCCACTGTCATTTGTGTTGAGAGTTTACTCAAATGCAACAGCAGTTATTTTCAAACACATTCACTCACTCAGTCACTCTCTCACTTTCTCTCTCTGTCTCTGTCTCTCTCTCTCTCTCTCTCTCTCTCACACACACACACATCCAGCGACTGTGTGATGCTATCTCGGCCTGTTTGTTGAAACAGCAGACTTATTATACTCGTCTCGTTTGTTTGTCGATAAATTTGTTAGTCGCGCATTAGTTATTCGTTAGTTGTTTACTTCATTCGCATGCTTAGCTTCATTTACTTAAATTATATATGACTTTATTAGCATTATTTTACTGGATTGATCAAAGATAAATACATCATACATAATAATTTGTACTACGCTACATGGAAAGATAAATTGGTATATAAGTTGTAATTTAAAATGTACTGTCAATAATAATAACAATAAAAAGAATAATAACAATAATATTATTAATAATGACAATAATAGTAACAATAATAGTAAGGATGATATTTGACCATCGTATGTTACGTAAAAAATACATATTATTATGACATAGCTTGGCTTCACCATCTTCTTTATGATCAGTTTATGATTCTAAATACCTCGTGTTGAGTTTATTTCCAGAACTGGAATCATCCGATTCATATAAGTCGCATAATCATCACAAGGTAGATGATGCACTTCTTCCAAATTCTTAGGCTTTTGTAGATAATAGCTTATATTCCTGTTTGTGAGAAGTAGTAACAAATTACTTGCAATGGCCAAGCAATATTGCACAACTGACGAGGAAAACCAAATGCCAGCAATATGTAATGAAGGTAGGCGCGCAGTTTCTTAGAACTAAAGAAACAAACAAATGAGGTAGCTCCATCAAACAGGTAAGGTGTAATATTAGATGCCCTTGCCAGGCGGTTGCATAGGTGCGTCCGTTCCAAAACTAGAACATTTAAATAAATATAGGGGTCTCTCAGACCCTTAGCGAGCAACGGAGGGTTAAGCTAACACATTTTGACTTTTGACCTGCGCCACACAATGAGTGCTTTTATACCAACTGAGCTGTATCTTGAAAATTTTCATTCAAGGGAGATTTTGTTTGGTTTCCTAGGTGGTACTACTAACAATTGCTACAGCATCAGCAGAGCAGCAGGAGAAAAGCAAGAGAGGTATAACAACAGGTGTTGCTCACGGTGGATACAGTTACAGCTCAATCTCCAATGGACATGGTGGATACAGTCACGGCAGTATCAGTCCTGGAGGTTACGACCATGGTGGAAGTATCGAACTATCTTCAGGAGGATACGGTCACGGAACGAGTCTCGGAGGCGGTTACGGTTTCGGCTCTGGAGGCTTTGGAAGTGCTATTGCTGGAGGTCTAGGAGGAAATGTAAACTCAGGACAAGTTCAAGTTAACACCATCACTCAACGAGTTCCTGTCCCTGTCCCTCAGCCTGTCCCTGTTACTGTCAACAGACCGGTTCCTGTGCCCGTCGCTGCTCCTTACACCGTTAACGTACCTCGTCCCGTCGAGGTTCCTGTGCCTCAGCCTGTCCCTGTTACTGTCAACAGACCTGTCCCTGTCAGTGTGTCTCGTCCAGTTGCGGTTCCTGTAGCTGAACGTATCCCTGTACCTGTTCCACAGCCCTATGCAGTCCCTGTACCTCAGGCTGTCCCTGTGCGAGTTTCACAGCCTGTAGCCGTACCAGTACCACAGCCTGTTGAAGTTCAAGTTCCTGTTTTCATATCGTCTGGAAACGCCGGAGGATTTGCAGGAGGTGCAGGATTTGGCCATTCTGGTGGTGCAGGATTTGGCCATTCTGGTGGTGCAGGATTTGGCCATTCTGGTCGTGCAGGATTTGGTCACTCCATTGACAAAGGATTTGGCTATTCCGGCAGCGGCAGCTATGGTAGTGACTTTGGACACTATAGCAAGCATTAAACAGCTGTACTCAATATTTCAAAAGCATTAGATATTTATTTATCATTTATGCCTCGCTTTGGAAGCTATGTATATAATAAACTTGTGTGTCATTCAAATGGAAAGTCGTTTTTCGTTTTGTCCCCTGCTGATCATGCTAAGGGAACATAATTTCAAAGCCAACATATACCGATAAGATTTGGCTATTGCTTAGGCCTACTGCATTTCTCCTATACCAATTGAACCTACAAGAAAATACCAGTCTATCTCACTATCATGGAGCAGAAGAATAAACCTTTGTAAGAATGGCTTTCAGAAGAGTGAGAAGAGAAGGTCATGTTACTACAACACACTAGATATACTTAACATAATGTAACATTTACTGCTTCCATGTAGTTGTAATAGAATAGTCAAATACTTGTTATCTGTAAACCAAAGACTATATAGCGTTCCACTCTTAGATGACAGTATGGAGTTAAATGGGACATCTCTGTCTCTATCTAGCGCATACAAGTTGCCATTAGCCGCGTCCTTTTCTACCCTCGCGCTGTTGCCAGATTCCTAATAGCATGGTATAAATATTCATTTGTTTTAAATTGCAGGTTTGAACACATTATCCTATGCAGAATGTTTTTCTCTATTAGTTTATATCCTTTTTAGAGTCATTATACATTTCTATAGGCCCAAATTTCTTCAGAAAACCTTTTTTTCAATAGAAGTCCGATATTTGCTGTTTCTATACTCATCACGCACTAACTAACAAACTAACTACTAGAATGCATCTATCTTTTTTTCTTAGGTAGAGTAAACCATAGTGCTACTACCTGCCTACTTTGAATTCTCTATGTTTACCCAGTTAAGTGTTATAATTTTTTAAATTAAATGTTTTCGGAAAATTTTATATCTGTGCACTGCAAAAGTTACGCAGTGTGAAACTTTTTTGTTATTGAGTATACATCAAGGAACCAGCGAGAACAAATGTTGAGGAAGGTTAGAGAAAGTTTTTAAAATAAACCAAAAGGCAGTAACCTCTTTCTTTTATCCAGTAAGGCAAACAAAAGGTATTCATCTATTCAGCGTATTCTCGCGCCAGGCCTGACACAGAAGATAGTATAAGGAGCAGCACTAACATTAGTTCGAAAGAAGCCGTGTGTGTAACTGTGAGCTGTTACTGCATTATTTGTTTAATATTTTTGTAAATATTTGTAGTTATGGAGGGGGAAGCTAGGAAGAGACGATAAGTTGGTAAATTAAGAAGTAAGGAACGCCAAATAATTATGAATGTGTTAGATTATCTTTGAAGCAAAATGCGTGTAAGGCAGTAAAAGAAGCAGCTAAGGCTATCGGGTGTTCAGAAGCAGTAGTGTGTAGGATTAAAAAGGAACTAATGAAAGGACCTCTAAGAACGCCATCGAAAAAGAAAGCAAAAAGGGCGGGACTACACAAAACGCTAGGTTAACGCAATATGCTCGAACAGTGCAAGGTGGAGTGCGGCGAATTGTTCATTCTTTACAGTTTGCAAATATTCCACCCACGCTGAATATAATTTTGTCACAGTTCAACAGTGATGAGACCCTACCAAATTTCTCAAGGGCCACTCTGATTTGGGGTTCGAATATGAAAGAAAGGGTAACAAGTGCATATTAATAAAAAGAGACGATATCGATATCATCAGATGGCGACATAAATATCTAAAAAACATAAAAAGGTTTAGGGACCAGGGGAAATCAGTTGTTTATACAGACGAGTCATTTGTAAATTTAGGTCATAGAGTAACAAAGGCCTGCAGGGATACCAAAGTTAAAAGTGCCCGTCTCGTCAAACAGCAATTGAAGGACTAAGTGCAGGACTCCGGCCACCTCGAGTCGCTCGCGGAGAAAGATTCTCAACTAGTACATGTTGCAACACTGCGCTCTATTTAACGTGTACTGTCTTCTAAGGGTGGAACGCGCTTTAATTTATCTTATTTGCTAAAACGTTTACGCAACATACGCAGTAGCTCATACTACCTTAATGGTACGCTTACCAAAGATTGAGAACTCCTAAACTAACCTTCAAAAAGAAGCCAAATTAAATATTATATTATATTTTGTTTCGTATTAACTACATATGATTCACTTCTTTCCCTCTATGTTATTCCTTGTAAACAAATTACTTCTCGAATAAATCCGTAGCATGATTCCTACTTCATAACCAATTATTGGTAAGCAATAATGGGAGTATAAATACATTTGCATTTTAACCAATAAATTTAGGACAAACGTACACGTATCGCTAATGTACCTAAAAGAAATTTCACCTAATAAAGTTGTCATTGGACGCATCTGAAAAACAAGCAAACAAACTACCACACAGGAAACAACAATGAATTGCCGTATACCGCTGTTGAATCTCATTTCAGTCTCGGCAATTTGATTATGGCCATTAAAAGTTACACAAATATTCTGCTAAAATAATGAAAAAAATTGGAATATTATTCTGAAGCGAATATAGGGCTTAAAATTCCAAACATGGCGTGTGGTGATCTGAGTAAGTGACAGAAAAAATTAAAATAGACAAACGATTCGCAATTCAAACCAAATTATTCAGTATACGTATGTAATAGTGTCGAAGTTTATTATGTTTCCTGTTTTTACATAACCATTGCTGATGTAGACAATATTATTAACACCTACAAAGGTAGGGGATATATTTAAATTATTGGCAGTTTCATAAAGGAATAATAATTGAATTCTTCATCATACTAGTGAGAACGTTTTTCTGCACACGGTTATGCATGTTAAGTGGTGTTGTTATTCCTGTTCGCGAAAATAACCACAAAATAATTGGGCAATGTTGCATAATACACAGGGAAATTACGGATATCAAAAAACAGAATACTGCTGTAAAAAGTAGCCAATTTAATTAAGTTGGTGCATGGAACTACCACCTCTATAAAAAATGTGCCTGGAGATGAAACCCACGCACGCATGCGCGTGCACGTACACACACACACACACACACACACACACACACACACACACACACACACACACACACACACACACACACACACACACACGCACACACTTCCCTGTTTTTGCACACGAAGAATGTGCTGAACCGGGTTTTTGAACTACAAAAATGAATTAAAACATTGCCGGCAATACTGAAGTCCAACATAATGGATATATTGAATATGAGTAGTGAATTGATACCAAAAATAATAAAACCAGTCAAAAATTAAAGAGATTTGATAAGGAAATTCTGCTTTGAATTGACTACTTTAATAAGACGAAAATATCTATTTCTCTAAACAATGGCTCCGAAATGGTAAACGCCACCAAAAATTATTTGACAAGTTTGTGTGCATTGATGGAATTTTTGTTTCCTTATGTAGATGTCTAGTATATCTACTGCAGTTTACGAATGACAGCACTTCACAGGCTATTCCAAGAAAATTCAAGGTTTAAATTTTTGTTTGTAATTCTAATATATCAAACATATGCTCCTTTAATAAAAATCTTTACAGCTTGTTTTGAAAAGAATTAATGTAACATTTTTAATGTGTCGTGAAGTTTAGGATGGGGACACTTTTTTGAAACTCTTCGTATACACGATTTTGTCTACTGTTGCATTAAAAATGTTCGTGCGTCGAGGTCTCTTTAACCAATCTTGTTGAAATTTTCAGCGCAAATGCAGAGAGAACGCACTTAAAACTGACATTTAAAGTGCTCAAAATATGATATAAGCTGGCCCCGGAGCTCAATCACAATATTAACTGTGTAAGGAGTCCCGGATTCGATTCCCAGTTAGGATTATTCCATATCCTACTCAGAATCTGGAAATGCCAATCAGCGTGAATGTGTGTGTGTGTTTGTGTGTGTATTTAATGTACAGAAAGTCCAAAAATCCAAAACCCATCATAAATAGAGGTAACAATTGCCGATATGCAATGGGGAGATATAATCATTGGAGTTAACGGCAGGATATAAATAGAATAAAAGTGATATAATTAATTCGACCACTAAAGATAAATTCTTACAAAAAGGTAATTTAAAGCCTTAAAGTGTTTTATGAAGCAGTCATGCGTACTAATTTTGCGTATTAGTATTTAAATAACATGGCAGTACCTCTATTTTTTAAACTTACAACTTCTGCATTGGTAGAGCACTTGATTGATTAGCATTAACTAACCCCAGCGCAAAAGCCCTTTCCGGACGAAGGTGTACCGCCCGGCCACTGCGTCCTCCACCTCTGCCCACTATGAGTGGGGTGCAGTACTGGGGAGTGGGACGTGGTCAGTGCCCCGGTTGTCCTTGGTAAGCAGCTGTGCTACCGGCGTGCTAAGGAGACATCGAGTAATTAACATTAGGCGTTTAAAGTAATTTTTGACAACAAATATTAAAGATATCTGCACCAATTTTTACGGAGACTTGTAATCTGGTTATGTAACAATTTTTAACACATTTACATAAAAACTGTAACTTCACATCTGTGACTTTTTCTTACAAAAGATAAGTGTATAAGAGCAATGTTGGTAATACATTGTTATTCTATGGCTCTCTTTGAAAAGTACACTTCTTAAATGAGTAGCAATTATTTAGTATTGTAGAATTTTATCTATGGTTCCTAGTATTAATGTGTTAATATGAAGAAATATAAGCTGTTTTCTCGTTATAAAGCTTTTCCGCATAATCATGAACTGTCGCAGTGTGCTGGTTAAGGGCACTGCTTATTCACTTTCGAAATAAACAAAAAATTAAGTAAAAACCCGTTTGTCCGATCTTCAATTGAGAACTTCTGGAACGTGGTGTAGCTCCAGCTTCCCGTGTTAATTTGTAAACATTTGGATGTAACGTATTCCCAGTGCATATTTTGTGTATGTGTGCACGTGCATGTGTGTGTGTCCGTTCCGGGAGACTGAGCAATTCGTATTCGCTTCACGAAAGTTGTTACAAATGGTGCAGTACAAAATTCCCATCAAAAGCAACATCAAAGCCGCTCCTATTCATTTGAATCCCATAGCTACAATAAAACTCTCCCGAAACCTAATTTGCACCACCATATCCTACTGGAAATGCTGAATTCGATGAAATAGTCCAGGTGTCACTGCTCTTTGGTTTCAAGCGATACAATGGGAAATCTTTTGTTGTATTGGGGAATTAGCAGGATTTTGTTCCAGTGGAAAGGCCAGCTGAAAATGGGTACTGTTGTAGCGTAGGTATCATTAATCTGCGCCAGAATTGTTAAACATCGTCTCACTTATTATACCTCCTGGCAAAGGAACAGAACAAACGCCTGTCACATCGGATTGAATAACAGTTCGATCTGCAGATATTTTCTATCTCGGCTGGGTTGGGATGCAGCGCAAATCTGGAGAATGTTGCAGGTGTGATCTTACAACACGATTAGTAAATGTTACGCGGTGTTTATAAAACTAAAGTTATCAGAATGAGGCAGAGTGTGAAATAAAACGCTTTTGCAACTAATGCAATTCATCCTAGTCATGTACAAGTATTTCAAAATCAAATCAATGAAAACAACATCCCTCAAAATGGGAATGGATTATTTCATTTATTTTTTGAAGGAAGAAGAAATTTGCAGAGGTGAATGTATATCTATACGAGAATTTCCAGTTTATTTAGGGAACTGACATTTTTTCCGCTTATATATTTCTCTTTAGACACCAAGGACTTTCTGCGAGATTTTCCAAGATTTAGTTGCCAATGTGAGAGATAATAACCCTTCCCGCTGTAAGCCAGGCATGTCATTTCACAGAAAGCAGAAACACCTACAAAATCTCTCCCAATGATGAAATCCCTACTTTTTCATCTTTTATATTGCATTCTTTTAAATTAGCTTGGGACATGGCTCTGATTATCTCAAGACATCTTTAAAATTACAAATTTTAAATACGAATGTTTCTTTCAATATAAGCTAAGACATTTTGTGATTCTTATGTTACTCTGGGTGATGACATTCCCACACTAAGAGGAACAGGGAAACCATTCTTGAGATATACCAGCAATATCCAACGTTTGGATTTACCTCCTTCCACTATATGGGACTGTGCCACTCTTTAACACTCAGACATGTATTGTGTTGCAGTGGAGGTTTGATTATATATAGTTTCAAATCTTATGTGATAAACATCTGTTCGTTAGTGACTTTGGTCCTGCTTATGTTTAAGACGTCTATCATTATTTGACGACTATTGTTGCAAATGCTTATCTCTCTATCTACTACATTGTAATTGACATGAGCATTTTCAGAAATTAAGAAATTATTTTACTGCTAATTTTCTTGTAGACGTAAGGTGATTATGCGAATACAGTAGACTAAGTGATAGTGAAATGCTTTAAGAGCTGGTTGCTATGCGATGCCTTTGAAATTACGTTCACTTTGCAAGACCTAGAGATAAAACATGAGTAATATATTTCTATTTGAAAAAAAGTATACACATTGGAAAACTCATACAAATAATAAAGACTATTTCGGAAAATGTTCACCCGAAAGAGAAAAAGAAGTCTGTGACACAAATCGTGTGTTTTAACAAGATACAGGTTTTTTATTTAGTAAGGTTTTGTCTGTCTCTTACCATTTATCATCCACAATCAAGTTAAACTGTTATGTTAGAAATGGTTTTAATGAATTCTCTTAGATAAAACTAGTTTTATTGGCGAGCATAAAGTGCAGGAAGCTTCACTCGCTCAGGGCTCCTAATTTTACCCTACTTGAACTCAAATAAAAAAAAAATAAAACCTGAAGTACCTCGCCCTAGTATCTGGTTCCTTAAATCAAAACGTACTGACACACTTTATATTTATTAAACTCTTTTAAAATAATTTTGAATTGATGCTTTTGCTGGTTTTTCTATAACTAATTAATTAAAATACGTAAGTAATAAATAGAAATCATTATATATAATCAAAATGACGATTTGCCGAAAGCCTTAAGTTGCAGTTATGAATGTGTTATCGTGTTGAAATCTATGATTTAGATTTTTTTCATTAGTACCAAGCGAGGTAAATGTTTATGTACGTTATGAAAATCACCCGATCAAATACCGAGGTTATTTTTATATAACAATTTGTTCCTGTTTCTTATAATAATGAAGCTTTTAAACGTTATTTTGCACACAATTCACTAGAGATAGCAAAATATGAGCATAAACGCTTATTCAAAATACATAATTTTAACAAATAAGGTCTATGGTACAAGATAAGCTCAAGTAAATAAACAGAAATTGATGGAGACAAGTTTGAACCACTGATTAATGAAATTCACCATAGAAGCAGTGGAATCCTTCTACTCGACCATAGGCAGCCTTCCTACAAAATATTTCTGTATCTTCCTACTTTTTAATAAAGGCTAAATGAACGCTGCTTAAACCTTTTTCAACTTCTTCGCAAATGCATAAAATTACAAGTAATTTTTCTATACACGGGAACAAAAATCATAATTCTAGACACAGGTAATTTGCTGAGGAAGAGTTGCGATACTTGAACCTAAGATTGTAATTTGTAGGTTGTATATATCTTGAAATCTGGGCCGGATGTACACACGGTATAGTCACAATAGGTCTCGTATATTCTCTGTCTGGTCATTAACACGCATACAAAATTGTATTGTGACAATGGTCGCACAACAATGTAAGAACTAAAGGGGGGGCCTGACGGCCTGGAGTGATTGTGTGTGTGCGTGGTCCTGGCCGCGCGATAAGAACAAACGGGACCGAGAAGCTTCTCGTTGATTCTCGCTGAGTCATTGTGCACGTGTGCATGGAAAGATCTCAAAAGGCTACGAGACATCGGCTCCAGTATAAATAGGATCATAGACAGTCAGTTTGAGTGGAGTTGTTTAGTTGTGTAAGTCGTCGTGTATAGTTAGTTTTTAGTTACGAGAGTGAGTGAGTACATATGTGTCGTATCCTAATAGTGAAGATATAAGGGACAGAGAAGCTGGAGAAATATATTGCAAGATTGAGAAAGATTATCAGAAGAGCAAATTGTAAGCTTAGTTACACCGGCGATCTACACTGTGGGAAAGATGGTGCGTTTAATAAACTTCTTTCGAACTATCGTTGTTCTATTACCGAGCTTTGTTTTTCCAAAATAAAGCACGTGCATAACGTTTCACTACTCCATATTCACGTTGAGAATTACTACACCTGGCAGCTTCACTGTTTACAACGAACAGGAGAATATTCATGGTTTTCAAAGAATATACAAACAACATACTATAACACAGAAATACTAAAATATAGAATAGGGCGTCTTACAGTGGCATTGACGCAATAATAAATATGTAAATGTCATTAAAACAAACAGTAAATACATTGTTTGAATGAACCGTTTCTGGCATATTCCTTATTATTTGAGTTCTATACTGTTGTTAAATAAGAAGTCGTTTCTTACCTTTTTTGTCTACGGCTATTCAAAGAGAAAGGAATTTCAATGCATAACACAGACCCTAGTTCTCAAAAATGTTGACTATGGCTTAAATCCTACTATATTCCGATCTTGCCCTTGCACCTATGAGAAAATTTGCAATAGAACTGTTTAACTGAAGTAAATAGAGGTTTATCTAAACGTTTGAACGATTAGTTTGAGCAAACGTAGAGAAATACATGTGAATGTAACATTAGATTTTCTTGGTTATGTAAAGAGAGCGGAACTTCAAATACATCACATAGCGACCATCTCTTCAAATATATGAGAATCGCTTAAGCCTGCTATATTTATTTCCCAAGGAAATACGAGGAGTGAGGCTGAAACTCTAATACATAGCCAACAGCATGTATTAGAATTATTGCACACTACTTTCTTGATAAAAAAAATATTTTGTTCTTTAACGACGCTGTCATTTGCCAGGATCACATCAGCGCCACCGGTGTGCCGGAATTTTGTCCCTCGGGAGTTCTTTTACATGCCAGTAAATCCACTGACATGAAGCTGTCGTTTTCAAGGATTTGAACCCGCGACCTTGGGATCAGTAGGCCAGCGTCTAACCAACTGAGCCACTCAGGTCGACACTTTCTTTATAGCAGACAAAAATCCAGGAATATTGGCCTTGCAACCTTAGTTTCTGGCCACCTCTCGTATGCAATTAGACAATTTATCAAACGTTTTAACTCAAAATAACATGAGTAAGACAAAAGAATAAGCAGTAGAGAAAAATCATGCAATAATCTTTCACCAGAACCTTTTTTTTCCCATTTATCCTCACACCAAGTTTGAATTTTTATCGATGTAGATAATATGATATTAAACACCCTGAATCCCTTCAATGCTATCTTTGCAGGAATTTAAAATTACACATCTCGTTTAAATCCATCATGTATAAACACGAAATACACTAGAAGCCAGTCTCGCTTTCAGAGAGTTTCTTTTAATTTTAAATAGTTTTATTCATGGGATGCACGACGATGAAAATGTGGTACAAAACACGCATGTAAAGGCTTGGCAAAATCCTGGAAACTAAAAACGAAAGTGAGTAAAGAAATAAAACAAAAGCTTTGCTTTGTTACTCTTTTCTTACTTTTTACTTTCCTTTGCAATCAATGTTCTAATAATATGGACGCAATGCACTCCAACAATAACAAGTGATGTATAACATAATACTTATTTAAATGTTAACTTTTATTCTCATTGCTACTCCACAAACTATTCACTTACTTTTTTGCTATCCATTACATTTTAATCGAGGCAAATGTTACAAACCTTTTCAGAATGCATTCAGTAGACGATTCACATGCGCATAGGGGCAGATTGTTATGATGTTCAATTGCTTTGTATGCATGTGTGTTTATATAAGGAGAGAAACAAAAGAAGGACACTTCAAATTTAACTGCTAAAAATGCTGGAGAATTAAAACCAACAAGAGCTGATATGACCTGCACCGTTTCGATATCATGGATTATATATGTATATATCGGTGCCTATGCTTCCCCCAGTAATGCACTCTATCGTGGAGACAGTTGTTAAGTATGTGGACGATAGATTGCGTTTGACAACGACTTCATTTGTCACGCTTCCTTGACGCCATTTTGACGTACGCTGGCGAGAGACCTTCACAAATGGACTTTTCTTCTTACGTTTACTTTGCGTAAGTTATCCTTTACTTTCCGCACATTTTCGGTGAGTTAAAACCTTTCCTCATAGTTTAAACTTTGCTTTACCAGGATTCTTTCCACATTTCTAGCGAGTTTATTAATGGTAAAGAATTGAAAGCTTGCTTTAACTACAAACACCCAGTGGAAAAGACATTTTTACTATCACTCTTTATAATAGATTTGTATTGTTTGAAGACCAATTTTGAACTAACTTATGTAAAACTAAATGGATATCAAGATACAACCAATATTTGTAATTGGGCACAATCTCTTACATTTAAATAAATCGAGGTTAAATATTTTCTGGTGTAATGTTTTGACCTTATTACTTCCAGCTACCTGAAATATTTGTATTCGAACCGTCCTTTCCTTCCCTATTTTCTACACGTATGTATTTTAGATTATCCTTAAACAACTTAGACATCTACTTACAGAGAGAAACCACACGGTACAGACCTTAGATATTACAGGCGGCGCATAAAATGGAATATAATAAAAGCAGCGGTTATTTTAGAACTGTTGAAGAAGTTTTAACGAAAGCTATACTTTTCCTGAAGGAATGTTGCTTCTTACTCTCTCTTTCTCCTTCTCATTTGGTTTCACATCCACTTGAAATAAATAAAACGTAATGGAAATTAAGAAGACTTTACGGACTATTTGCAGATAATTCACAGTTGGTATTTAATTTGCCATGCAAGTTCTCAAATGTGTAATTCAATCAAAGTATCTAAGCTCATTTGGGGAGGGGTAAATGCATAAAATACAATTTGGGATTCAACTCCCGGCTGGAAGGGTGTGAATGTTTCTTCAACTTGTCTGGAAGTGTGATTGTGTGCGTCAATTTAATGTAGTAAATCTAAAGTAATAATATCAAAACAACTGTCTAACGAATGAACACCATTGTTGTTGAGCAATTCTTCCAAGAGGTCAAGAAATCTTGATTGACTGTGAAATCTTTAGTTATCAGACAAAATGTTCTGCTATTATTTGAAGGCACTTAAAATCTGTTTTTCTTGAAAAAGTATCCATAGAGAATATTAACCTAGAATTCAGTACTTGCACTACCTGCTATTGACAAGCACTAAAAAATCTTAATAGTGAACTGAATTTAAAAATGCAAACTCCGAAATGTTCATACTGTGCAACATTGCATTCACAAGGATATTCTGTTTTCATTAATCTACAGTTTAACCTTCGTTTCACTACCAAATTCTTGCACAAGTTCACTAATACGTGAATATTTCGATTTTCTGCTGGAGGTATTTTACTGTGTGGAACTAATGAACACATGCAAGAGACACTGCGCTGTAGGCAGTGTGTTTTGTGCTGTGTTGCACTCCTGCAATGACGTCACACTCTGCCCTTGTGGAGGTAACTTATGACCGCTTCATTTCGTGATAGTTGTATAGGTTCGGAACCTACTAATGAAGCAACCTTGGCTAGCCCTCCCGCGCGACCCGTTGACTTTGTAAGCTTTCACGGCCGGCGTCTTTAAATAGAAAAATATTACCCGGGATTGTGAGCCGTGGTCTAGCAGAAAATTTTCTTCCAGACGATTCGTTCGACGCAGCTTCGAACGAAACGTCTCGAAGATTTTCCACCAGACCACGACAATGACAAAATGCAGTCCAGTTACTTTTCTATCACTTTATTGTCTTCAAAACTTTTGAATAAATACAGTTTTCTTCACGTCGTAAACACAGTCCATAGTCTTTCGTGCTATCACAACTCACAACTGTTTACTTCTCGTAACCTTGAATCAGTCCTTTCAGCGTCTTTCTTCACTTTCTCTGCCTCTCATACACTAACTACGATGACACAATCACTCGGCGCTCGTTAAATCTTCTTTACGACGCACCGACACACGCACAGCTGTCTCACACTCACTGATACACTGACCAACTCATGTTCGTACTGTAACTCTAACTCTGCTGATTGCTCGCCTCCTATATAGCGGGAATGGCGTTACACAGACCTTACGCGAACTTCTTCAAACATGCCTGCGATGACGCAGCCCAATCTTTCTCGAAGGCTTCGGAGAAAACCTCTTTTGGTTCTGCCACTCTGATTGTTCTTAGTTACATGCACACAAACAGTCGCGCGAGGCAGCCTGACCTTGGGCGCCTTTGTTTGCTCACCGGCCTGGTATGTTGTGTGAAGTAGCTTAGCCCCGCAGTCCTTTGTTTCGTGCCGCGCCCTGCGTCACAATGTACACAACTCTATGTATATATAGGTCTGCTCTCCGGGTTCTAAACAGGATACCAGCGGTGGCACTTGTTAAATTCTAAGCCCTCCACTTAGGGAGCTCAAAGTTTATCGGCACGTATCATCCTAAGCTAAAAAATCCAAAGAATTACTATTTAGGACAATGGCAGGACCAAGTCTCTCCCAGAGCAGAGTGGTTTAAACCTCTGTGTTTCGTCCCCGCTGGGAAAGGTAGTCATGAATTAAATGCGATTTAATAGTTCGTCGACCGCAGACGTGAAGCTACTTGACTATGCATTAAAAATAGCTCTTTGACTCAGGTATTAAGAGTTAAAAATAATATGATTATTTTATACTCATCACTTTTGAAATCCCCTGTACTCTGCGGGATAATACTGGAAACCTGGTTTAACACATGCTTGAAATGTAGATCCAGGACACGAAGAGGGAGTACACAAACAAATGCAGCACAACAGTGTAGCAAATAAAATAAAAAAGATATCTCGTGCTTTCTCTTTGCTTGTCGTAAATTCTCTTTCTGCTAAAAAGCAGAAAAAGTAAAACAAGAAACAACTTGTGTACATAAGGAAAGCCCATAGCTATTTACTTTATTTTCAGATCAAATGGATGACAGCAAGGAAAATATTATTGATAAGATACAGGACGAAATATAACGCAAGGCGTAAGCAAGACGAGTAATATCAGAGTATCGTTGTAGCGGTCAAAGATTATCAGTCTGAGAAAATGATTTAGTACTCCCTTAGGGAATATGGATTGTTTTCCCCAAGTATAGTACATATTGTAATACACCCTCATTTGTGTACTTATTTTCATTTTAACAGAAACAACAGATTGTGGTCTTAACCACTGAGGCTTTGGAAACCGATCGTGTTATGTTTGAAAAATGTTTCGCAAGATGGACGCGAAAGATACCGTCTCAATTAATACAATTTTAGTTAAACTGTTAGCTTAAGTGTGATACAGCGTCTACGGAATTAAGTGTTTTACATGTGACTATGTCATCCCTAATAGAACACACCTACAACCATAGATCCAAGACCGCAAATTGCTGAAGGTAAATATTTCATAACCCTACGTCTGTAGCAAAACCGAGGCTCGGGCAGAAGAAATCCTAAAACATCTTGAAAAGAACGCGGCTTCCAACGCTGAGATTCTTACACAAAATACTATTCCACCTATACACTTAAATATCTTACCACACAAATATACCACTCGTATAAATAAAATCCAACACATAAGCATTCAATATTAATTTAAAACCCCCACAATTTTCAAAAGCCCAGTATTGGAGATAGGTTGTTCACATTGGAGACATTTACAAGTAGACATACTTTTCCAATGAAATCCACGTTTTTTTTTTAAAAGAACCTTCTGCAAAATATGCCAATTTAATAAACTGTTTCCTGGATTTCCTTCTGCGTTTATGATTTCAAGTCTACAGCTACATCTTATGCATCTTTTAACTACGTGGTTTTAAGATACGAAAACTTGTTTTCCTTTCCCCCCATCAAAAAAAGGGCTTGTCACACGACTGCAATGTGTCACCTAGTTGAGTTGGTTGACTGGCACAGGGGAAAGTTAGTCTACTTAGTAAAGTGTTATTTTAATGGTGGTCTTTGAATCTGCTTACCTACTATTTTTTTTTTTTTTTTCCAAAAATGGTAAGTCAAGTATCTGTCAGTTTTGGGGGTGCCAACGATCACTGCAGTTGTATTGGTATGCCTTTTGCGTTGCTGAGTTACAAAAATTCCTTATTCAGCTATTTAATTCATGTAGTTACATTTGACATGCATTTTTAAAGCAGTGAGATGCCAAATTCACCGCTGTTTCCAGAATATTTTTTTTTTTTTTTTCCACGTTGTATGTTAGTTGCTGCTCTTTTATTAAGCCATTTCTCTACTGTAAACACATTTTTGCAGCATTATTTATGATTCCTATTAAAAAGAGACGCAGGATTCATGTGACAAGGAAGAACTACAGCATTGCGTCGCCTGCATGTTCGTACGGTGATGCGATTAAAAAGAGACTAAAATATATATGAGTGTATTCGCCAAAGGCATTCAGTTTATATGAGCAATGTATTGGATGGAAGGGATGGTAGAACAAAACAATAAACAAAAGTTAACATCCCGCTTGTTCGTTGTAGCGGTCTACTCTGGTTACTTGGCAGATGTTCCTTGCTCTTTTTGAGGCAAATAGCTCGTAACTCTGCCTCTTTCCTGCTACTCCTAACTTACAAACCCTGGCAACTCAATTCATACAAGTTTTTCTTCATGAAGTATGTGTTAAATCCATCACTTCCTAAATATAACTATAGCTTTGGCTAGCAGAATAAGCGAATAAGATACTTGATTGATTTTAATAGATGGCATATAAATCATGTTTTTCATTAATTACAGCAAAATAACAGTGTTAACAATAGTAAAAAAATAAAATAATAATAAAAAATACTAATAACAATAATAACAACAATAATAACAACAATAATAACAATAACAGTAATATAACAATAACAATAATAAAAACAATAATAATACTAAAACAATAACAACAAAAAATAACAATAAAACACTAATAATAATATGCGAATACAGGCTTTGAACGATGGTGCATTAGACGAAAGTTTTAAGTTTTCCGAAACTGACACAAATAACAAGGAATATCTCCGAAATGGTTCACTCTACAAATAACTTTATCGGGAAATAAATTGTGTGTTTTAGCGAGATCTGCATTTTCGGTATAGTAAGATTTTGTCTATCTCTTTACGAGTTTCAAAAGCAATCCAGAGTAAACAGGACTACATAGCCTACTGCAGAAAATTCAAAATATATATTTCATTTGTCATAAAAGTGTCTTAAGCATATGTCATTTTAATCAAAATCGTTAGTCATTTTCAAGAAAAATCAAAATTTTTGAAAAGTTCCTCGTAAAGGGTAGTTTAGAGTGAAGCAATTTTGTTGAACATCTTTGTGTTGCATCCTTGAAATACATTAAACATGAATACCAATTTTGGCTTTTAACCCTTTTTCGTTTTTGAGTTATACTGTCCACAGTCTGACAAAGACTGACAAAACACACACACACACACACACACACACACACACACACACACACACACACACACACACGCGCGCGCGCGCGCGCACGGGCCTTTCTCTAAAACTGACTTTTTGGATTCAGAGGGGCTCAAAACATATTTCCGGTGAAATCTCGGCATCGAATTTTGGGTCGAATACAATACTTCTCCTGCTTACTTTACGGAGTAGAGAAAGTAAAAATGAATCCATGCAGTGACAGTATAATAATAGCATTATTACTGGGAGATGTAAGTTAAATTAGTGATATTTGATGAGAACGATTACCTCTATAGGCCCAAGTGTGACACATTTTGCTAATCTCTATTTCAACCAGTGTAACATTAAACTCTCCGGAGAGTTTTTAGATTACAAAATTATTCCACTAGGGTCGTCGTTTTGATAAAACTGTGTCGAGCGATATGAGTTACAGCCAAATTGGAAGAGTTTGCCAAGCTTTAAATCAAGCGGGTGTCAGTCAACAAGTTATTCATCCCTCGGGCACAGGGTTATTTATTGAGCTCTCTTGGAAAATAATAGACCAGGAAAATATCGCCAAGAGCTCCCGCTTATTTACCTCTTTGTTAAATGATGAGACTTGCTAACAGGGTGAGTGTGGTATAAGCAGATGTATACATTATTACCGCTTAGCTATGGTAGAGGAAGTGTTGTGTTCAATTCAATCCGACGGGAATTAGTATATATTATCCGAGTTGTTTATAGTAAAAAAACTCCTATATATACTACGAGTAGTAACATCAGATATTTTCTGCATATAATTTAATTTTCATATCTATGCGAGAAATTAATGATTAAAAGCTTGTTTTTCTCTCGATACATAGTTGGACAAGGGATGCAAAAATAGGTCGTTTTAGTTAGCCTTAATAACGTACTCGCTTGGCATAGAGTATTGAAAGACTAAATAATATACGTACCGTTTTAAAAGTGTTCCTTAAAATATGACAAAGTTCAAACGACCTAAATGTTTAGATCTATTAAATGGTTATGTGGCACAATTTGCATAGTTTAACGATCTTCTGTGTTAATTAATGTCTAAGTAATTTCCTCGTTGAAAACATTGTTTAAAATTGAATGAGATTGAAGGAAACTGCACGCGCCGTTGATAGAAAATTGAAGATATACAGATACATCTTATTTGTCATACCCATTTCTGAAACATATAACATTACGGTAAAAACCGGTGGACTCGTTTATAAGAAGTAAGAAGGTAAGAACATGTTTTTCTTGTAAACGGAAATTTAGATCGAATTCACGTACCACCTAGGCGTTTGACCCTAGGGACTGGCTTTTAAGTCCTAGGGGGTGTCAGTTCTACATAAGCAGAGGGTAATCGGGTAAAGGAGGGATGACAAATTTTGTGAAAAGCTTAGTACCGCAACTATGAAAAACACACACGCGCAGCAGCACAGCGTGTGGAAGTCAATTCGCTTGCCTTTTTACTTTTTACACTGCTTTGCTACAATTCAATATTGCAATTGAGGCGTCTGAATAAACATTCTTTTTACAAAATAGATCAATGTGCTTTTGAATAGCGTAACTCTAAAGATACAACGCCAAGGTTTTCAAGAAAATATCCCCAAGCCAAGAAAGATGGAAGACGGAAAAAATTTCGTTTGTTATGAGTTTTTCAAAGCTGACTAAATTTTGATTAAAATGCCAAATGTTTGAAATATTTTATGAGAAATAAAATGTGTACCTTGAATTTTCTGTGAGTGGTCTATGAAGTTATCATTGTTTTGAATGACAAACAGTTTTACTACACAAAAAGTATAGAATACGCCATTGTTCTGCGTTAACTGTTTTGGAGATATTATTTGTTAATTGTTTGAACGTCAGATATTTATACCTTTTAGTTTCTCTGACACATATCTATATCAGGTAAGGAGATTTTGTAGAAAATCTCCTTTCCAAACTATGGTTTGCTTGGGAATATTTTAGTTATTTTCTGTATTCTCAAAATGCCTCAAACGATTTTAACTAAGGTGCTGCATTACTAAGATATTTAGATAATAAATAAAATGTATGCATTTAATTTTCTTGGTATAGTTGGCGAAGCCATCTTGAATGGGAGGGAGCCAAAGTTTATTGCACAAAAAGTAGATAACTTTAGAAGACATGATTTATTTAAAATAACTTTTTACCAATTCCAAGATATCGGTTTTTATTTGGTTAAAGTTTTAAACACCTCGTGATTTTTTAAGGAGCTGATTTTCCTCGCAATGTAGTGGAAAGAGTATGCGATTTTAAGGATCCCTCAAACATCTGACTGTCAATACACTCTCCTCTAATAACTATGCAAATGTGTATCTCAATGTAGCACGAGATAGTTGCAGAAATAAGCTTTTGTAAGAATAGTGTGTAAAAAGTGTATACAAATAAACACTGGTTAGTAGAGAAAGTAACTCAGATTGTGTTTCGAAATGGTAAGTTGCTTTTTGTTTTCTTCTCTCGTGACAATGCAAGGTGATCTACTCTGTTTTGTCACTGTAAAACGTTCATGATTCTATAACATTATTTTGATCTACTGTGTTGCATTTGACGTCGTCTTATTAAATACCGAAACAGTTAAGCTCTAAAGACTTCATATCATCCAGTCTAAACGGTTTAAGAACTTCTGGATAAATATTTTCTTGTTTCTAATTTCGGAAACTGTTCTTCAATTGCTCATACTAATCACCAAGGCCCGAATGTTTATAACTAAAAATGTTAGGAATGTGTAAGCATTTACGACCAAGAAAATGTTGGAAATATGACGATAAATTGAACAAAAAATGCAATGCTGTTTAAATTAACATTATGGAAAATCTACTTAAAAAATCTAGCACACTCAAGAAATAAATAATATTAATTTTATTGTAGCATTTTGAATTTGTATAATTATTGCTCAATGCAGATCCAACTCTCAGCTCCACACAGACTGGAATAAATGTCACATTTGAAGGGCGATCAGAAGGAAGAATTATAGTAACAAATTACAATAATTTTGAAGTTTTTAAAAAATAACTATCTTCCATTTGCACACAACATTATAAGGGGAAAGAGACCTCCTAATAGTACAGACAAGAATTAGATGTGAAAAATCGTCTTTGGGACGACTACAGGCACATATGCGAAACTGGAATAGAAGTATAATAATCTAAGAGAAAATATTCCTATAATATGAAAAATGACAAGAAAATTAACAAAAAAATTAAAAAGGGTAACACCTGGCTGTATATCGCTCATGAATATTGCATAATTTCAATTAGGTACCATTGATAGAGTACATCGCTTATATTTTGGATAGAAAATATCCATAAACAAAAACTATGACCTGTCAAACATCTGGGCCTTGCTCATCATGATGAACTCAGCGTTGACTTTCATCAATTCCTGCCTCTAAGGAATGTTTCCAGGTAGGTGGACATATTACAGGGCGATTCCTCAAGAAATGAAACATGTGCTGCGCCTTATGGGATATTTTTTATTCGTGCATCCGCGAATGCGAATAACATGCTTTAGATCCTCGTACATTTTTCCAATCTGGGCGGAAGAGATGATCAATAGTGTATCTCTTTTCTTTCGATGAAATCCGCCTCGACAGAGGCTGTCAAAGAAGTGGGTGGAAACGTCCGGCCAACTTACTTGGAAAATCGCAGTGACCATAACATTTCCCTCTTGTGAGCGAAATATTTCACTTTGCTAAGAAAAACGATGTTCCTGCCGGGGGCTCTTTCCGCTTTCTCCGACGCCACCCTCCCTCCACTTGGCGCTTGGCCTGCAGGCCAGAGGTATTGTTAATGGACCCAACACGGATTTCCTCTCCTGCATCTTTATGGATTGAGTACCAGACGCCTTCCGTCGTCTCATGGCAAACCGCATTTTATGACACTATAATAAAAAGAAGATATCGTAATTTCACTGGAAATACATAATTTGAGATCCTTCAATCTATGGATCAACACTAGTGCTTGTAAAAGCTCCTTGATAACACGGCAGTGTGTTAGTTGTGAATTTAATATTTAATTGTTAAACAAAGCTAAGCTTTGAACCATCTAAAATTATAAAAATAGGCAAAACAGGGGTATTAAGAAGTCAGACTTTAATTGTTAAATCAACAAAGAAGAATGGACAGAAAAATTTGGTTATGAATTATGTTGTATTTTGAGTGTTAAACTGCAATAAAGAGAAATAAAACTTATGAGAAACGGCACAATGTGAATGATTCAGGACGAAAAGTTAACATCGATCCAGACTTCGCCAAGTCGATATTTAAACCAGTTAACATATATAAAAGGTGATCCACTTGTTTATCAGTTTTGGAGAAAGGCAAGACTTAATACTCTGAAAGCTACAAGGTCAGAATTACCGTGCTTGTCGACCACTCGGTAGACATCCAAATCTAGCCTGCTCTTCACGGGGAAATATACCTTAGGCTTTAGCAGCAATCCATTTTAAAAGCATGCGCTGCTAAGATCTATTTTCACATGAGCAGCAGGCTAGATTTGCGTGGCTATCAAATGGTCAGCAAGCATGATAACTCCGACCTTGTTGCTTTCAGAGGATTAAGTGTCGCATATCTCCAAAAATAATGAGCAGGTGAACCAACTGGTACATACATACACACACACACTCATTACATATATACCTGGTGACCCACTTCTTCCGGCATCGGCTTCACTAAATAACCCTTCGTGCATTAATACAGTTGCAGAACTCCACGACGCAAGAGATTGCAGTGGCGTGTTCTGTCTCTCAGCGAATACGTCAGGTGAAAGGCAGTTGAACTAGCGTGTGTAGTCTGTGATAATTTGTGCGCTTAAAATGTGCCAAAAGTATTTATTTAAGATGTGAATGGCTGAGCTAATATAAATGTACGTGGTATTTCTTTATGGAATCACAAAGAAAATATAGATTTGCGGAAAAGTATGCTGTCATCTTTTAACACTGTCATTTCTTAATACTTAAAAATTCTTTAAGAATTCAATTCCGCAGAATATTCTTGCACTCCTTTACACTCTGGGCATGTTTAATTCACTATGCATTCAAAACTGTGGGTAAGTTACTTCCTAACACCACAACACAACTAGAAGATTGTATGAACTTTGCGGATTCACAACTGAGTAACTGACTACACAGTTTAATGGCCAGCTACAAGCGTAGACCAGCGAGGTATGAAGTGATAACTGATGCTTAAATGAGCACATTACGGTGGAGGAATTCTCCGTTCTCATCTTACAAGCTAATGTAGCTTGAGAGGAGTCAAACAAAATTCCGAGCCCTAGTCATTATCAACATAATCAACTGACGGACCACATTTTCTGCGCGTCAGTGTACATACTTGCATAATTTAAAAGATAGGTATGCGGATAAATTCTTTTTGAATAGAATACAAACCTATGCAATGTGCTCTCCCATGCAAGTAAGCAGGCAAGCAGGTTCTGAATGTATCGACTTCAAACCTCCAAATGAATACTTCCACATGAATAGCACTCAAGACTCGCTAATGAAGCCTTGACCTCTGCGACGATGTCATCGGAATCTAGAGATGTGAAATAACTCTGGATGATAGTAATATCTCCTCATTAGTCTAAGTAAAGCATTAACGTATGAAATTTAATGTTTGATGTGTTAGCGTGTTAAAGCTACCTTTATAATGTTTGGACCATCATCAAGATCACAACAGAATTTTACTTTCTCTATTACCTATAGCGGATATTAATGCATCCAAAAATTTGTAAATATTACAAAATTCCCATTTGTTTTAATAAGAAATTAAATGTAATCTAGAATTTGCTGTTAACAGCCTGTGTAGTTCTGTAACCATTACATATAAAACTGGTAAATCGCAAGAAATACAGAAAATCTTGCTGCACAAAACAATGTAAATCTCGTTAAGGCATGCAGTTTAAGTCAAGCAGTTTTTATATGGATGTAACCACTTTCGCATATTCGTTTTTATTGGTAACAACTTTTAAGTACTTATACTTTTATCAAACAGGAAGCCTTTATTGTTCTTTTCTGTCTCTTCTTTATGCAAACAGAGCGTGATTTCAAAGCCATGACATAACGACTCGGTTTTAAAATATTTGACTATCGCTTAGAGCCTGCTCCCATTCTATGTACAAGAAAATATGCAATAAAGCAATTTTATCAAATTTATCTCGATTAACTTTACGTAGATAAAGCAATACACATTTGTAAGAATAATTTGCACAAGAGTGAGTAGAGAAACACATGTGAGTGCAACAAATTGTAATTTTATGTTTGTCTACGTCAGGAGTACTCAACAGGCGAGCACACTCTCGCTTCCTCTACGCATGCTATTTCCCCAATCCACTGACCAAGGCAAGCAGGATAAGACCTGCTAGTCAGAGGCGGATGGTGCGGTGTATATATATATACCTCCCAATTCAATGGGAGGAGGAATATTTTTGTTTTCGAGATGAAAGTTAAGTGCTTGATTTGTAAGACTGGTAGTTGCAGATTTATACCATTTCCCTTGCTTACGTTCGTGTGCTAGGTATGCAAATGCGGCTACTTGTGAATTAACTCCTTTTGGGTTTAAAAGTATTGAGTCATTATTACTCATTTCCATAAGCCGCAATGTATTTAATAGTCTAAGCTCTGTAAACCTTCTAGGATTGAATATACGTAAATCACCTGCCTATGCTGGAGATAGAAATTGGGATCAACTGTTAGCAAAAATATTTGTTCTGGAATATTTAAATAAGCACGAGTAGATTCCAATTCAAGCTTCTATAGTTGTATACTACTGTCTTATTCCCTCATATATTGTTTATGCAAATGAACTATGGGGTACCACATTTAATACAAATTTTGGTAAAGTATTTATTCTACAAAAACATTACAAATTACAAATTACTGAGCTCACTTAATTAAACATCGGCTATTTTATTACAAACAAAATAACAGCAATTCGCTATAAAATATCTTGGCTTTCAATGGGAGGCTCTTTAGCTTTCGTGATTAATAAAGATGTATTATTAAAGATATTCTCTTCCTTTGGAGACTTAGTGAATTCTCTTCTGGTTTTGTGAAACTCTACCTTCACGCACACTCGTGCGGAACGAAACCTAACCCTTTGAGTGCTTAGAGACGCAGAAAGGGATTTATTTACCGTTGTTTTGGACAAACTATCTGTCAGAGACGTTGATATCGATTGCTTTGTGACCGCAGAATTTTCCTTCCCGCGCAGCATATCCTCGTATATCTAAACTAATCCAATTACGCGTATGACATGAAATACAGCGCTTTTGCAGCACCAAAATGAGATGTCATTTTTGCTAGCTTCACGGAAAGAAAAGCCAAGGTAAAGCCAAAATATCATTCTGTCAAATTCTGTTTGTTATACTTATCTTAAATTCGCTTTAATTTTACTTCCACTACTTCACATGTGATATATCATCTGCTCGTAGTATTCGTTAACCCATTTTTTGAGTTATGGATATCATAACTGAAAATTGGTGTTACTATCACATAAATTTCTTTACTCTGTCTTCTATAAGCTATTTGTACAAAAACGTGTCCATTTATCCACACTTTTATTAGTTTAGTGTAGTCCTTAAACAGGTAGGTGACAACGTACGATGACTTTAAGAAAAGAGGAAAATTCTAGAAAAACTTACCCGAGTAACACACCCTAATAAAGACTCGAATTCGCGATAGTTTGCAAACAGCACTCACGAAACTGTGTTTATCTGCCATCAGTGACCTCTGGCCACCGTTATTTACGTTGTTTGTATTGACATTAGTTTTATGTAGATAATTTGAAACCAATGGCATAAGAATTTCGTAATGATAACTAAAGCTAAGATTTTCACAAACGTGTTTCTGTTCGGAAAATCAGGAGGTTGGAAATTAATTGTTCTTCCACACAATAGCCGTGTGTATGACAAGATTGGAAAGGGTAGAATGGAATTGAAAAAATTATTGCCATAGCCAGGATTCGAACCTTTTTTGTAGTGATTAACGCCGACTTTTCCTACTACGGCACCGCAGGCGGTGACACTGGTGATACATGGAATGACGATGGGGCACCGGTGGAATGAGATGGCGGGGGAAACCGGAGAAACCGGAGGAAACCCACCCCAGCGCCGCTTCGTCCACCACGAATCCAACATGCGGTAGCCTGCGATCGAACCCGGGTCACTTTGGTGAGAAGCGGATTCGAACCACGGATGTTCCCGTCTCCCTCTGGTTGCTGTAACCTTGAGCTACCAGGGCAACGTGCCAACACGGGAAAAATTCGAATGAGTCGGAAAATTTAATGTCATGTCGGCACCTTAACCTGGTGGCACAGTGGTTAGAGTAGACCAGAAGATCCGTGGTTCAAATTCTGGCTATGACAAATTTCTCAGTCTCATTCTACCCTTTCCATTACAACGTGGTGAAATACAGGGGTACAGGTTAGGTATGCATTTTTATTTTAAAATTTGGAACAGTGCACCTCTGCATGTTCATTATGGATTAATGCCTTCTTTCATAGACTCACAGCAGTTAAAGAAGCGTGGTTTAAAACTCAACCCAGATTCCCTTGCAAAACTGCGGCTGCAGGAGACGAACAAGACGTTGAACAGAGGTAAAAGGAAATCATCGCAGCCCACATTGTTGATGGGATTGATGGGATCCATAAGCGTGGACCTCTGACGAAGACGAGCTCCAGATGGAGCAAATCCTCGCAAAAGTGAGGTATAAATCGGCTCCGCAGAAAAAGGAAGGCGCTTTCTCTGACAGTAAATCCATTAATGGACCCCCTGACATCCTGGGATTTCTGTCCACCGAGACTACGCGGTACAGTCGTGTCCTGGTCATCCTCCAGGGAATATATAAGGAAGAAAAGTGTTTCCTGGACTATAAGGGGACTTACTAGTAAAAACATTCAATTTTAAATCTAATTTGGTTTTCTGGTTATTCATATTTGGCCTTTTGCAATACTCTACAAACATATCTTATAAAGAAAATAAATAAAGGATAAATTACTTTGATGATTTTCATGTTTAGGTTCCACAGTTGCAGATAAATTTTAAGTAGGTACATGAAAAGTCAAAAATGTATAAGATGGAAAATACCTGCAGCAGAGTCACCGATTTGTGACAAGCCCAAAATAAATCATGTTTTTCTTCTTGCGAGATTCAAAAGAAGTCTAGATTGCATAAGTCATGTTTTACTTATTTTTTTTTGTCACTTTTATGTTTATTTTGTGATATTTATATTAGACGTTTGAGCTCTTTCATTTCTTCTGTGCACCACAGCTATTTGCAAGTGTATTTAATTACGAGACAATCTATTATAAATATTTACTTGCTTTAATGCCTTCCCTTCAGATTTCAAAAACTAATTTATAACATTATAGCTAATATCGTCGAGTAATAATTTCAACTGCATTGCCAACACCCTGTAGAAATATTACGAGAAATTTTCGCCTGGGTTTATGCTGAAGTGTCCTTTCTATTGTTTTTCTCCTATTTTGGCGTTTTTTATTGTTTTTTGATTGGTTATTCCTTCTATTCTGCCACATAAACACTCCTGCCCGAGATAGGACTCGAACCCGCGTTCCTCTGCGCAACGAGCAGGGCTACGAATGCCGGCTATTGATTGTACACGCATAACGTAGGACTTCTAAGCACACATTACTTAAATATGGACATCATTTAAAAGAACTCCAAATGTTCGCAATTTATAGAATAACGTAGATATTACAAAAATACTTTTGAATGCAGTACGTATTCCTAACATGAGCCTTAAAATATGTTTAAAAATTAGTTGTTGGAGATAAACAGTTAAAATAATCCATCTATCATTGTAACATTCTTTCATAAATAGTTATATTTCAAGCTCCATATGTATTAGAACAGGTCCTTCGTCACTGACACAATTTTTGTAGTTATTTCATCACTGAGTAACCTCAGCGAAAGTTACAACCCTATTACAAAACATCAGCAACCAACTAGGCTTTCCTCTTAAGTGATGCTTCCGTGAATTCACAACTGAATTCAGGTGGCCCACTCCAGCCGGCATTGGGGTAAGTATAACCCTCCATGCTTTAAAAGTCTTGCAGAAATCACGGGACTAAGTCCGGTCAGTGGCGTGCGTGAACTTTCTTCTGCTTGTAAGAGAAGCGGGCGGGGTGCCAGGCTAGCGTGTGCAGTGCGTGATAATAGACTAAAATAGTCTTAGTCTTAGTCTTTTTCACTTCACTTACACGACTTTATTTTCTAGGGAATAAACTCATTCCTGTATATGCTGATATTGTCTAACATTACAGATTACAGATTGTAAATTGCCGTAACAAAATCCATGCAAACATGAGGGCACGTTTCTTATTGATGTTATAGTTGTATTTTATCATTATTTTCAGTTATTGTTAGAGCTACTTTGCATTGCCATAGCACAATTCTATTTTAAAACAAAGTCATCAGAACATAATTCCTATTGTTCTCGATATTTTTGGCACCGGCGGATTATGACTTTCATTCTATAGATATATTAGAAAAATCATTTAATTTTATCGATATAACAATGGCAGCCATTTTAAGAAGCCAGAGACTTCTCACTTTTTTCAAAGCGATTTTGCCGAGTTCTTCGATTACAAATCTTACAGCAAAAGTGATAACATTTTAATTGCATTTGTTCATTAGAAACACGATTGATTTCTTCTCATGTTTTTGGAATTGTTTTAGATTCTCCCTTTCCTTTAAGTAACATCAGCTTCTTCCCCTCCTCCTTCTTCCTTGGTTCAACAGTTCAAGTTCAAGTCCACCCCAATTATACTTTTCCATCTGATTCTATACCATGCTTCACATTTCCGGCGGATTACTCCAATTGCCTTGAGATCTCTTTTCACATCATCGAGCCATCTTGTTACTGGTCTTCGAAATTTTATTTTTGTATAAAGTGGTTTGGTAAGAGTGATATTGGAGCGACCTTCATTTTTTACCTACTAAACATAGTTATCAGTGAAGGTCGCGAACAGTATGCGCTCTCTGAGCACTAGTTGCCCAGCCCTGTTTTATACAGGTATCACTGTCATCTAAATTTGCTGGCCTTAATGGCTAATTATACTTCAATCCTTATTAAAATGATGTAATTCATTATTACATGTGATACGCCATCAGGCACCAAAAAACTGTTTATGATTATGAGGTCATTTGCCTTGGGATGAATATGATAAGGTTTCGTATTTAGGCTACGCTCAAATACAAAACTTAGTATGCTCTGTTATAAGTTTCTGCTGTTTTTCTTTTTTTTTTTTTCTTTTTTTTCTTTTTTTTTTTTTTTTTTTTCCTTCCCTTTTCATCTCTTAACGGCGCTGTCAATTGCCACGATCATGTCAGCGCCACCAGTCTACTGACATTAGGTTGTCGTGTTCAAACAACTTAAAAAAAATTGGTCTGGGCCGGGTTTGAACCAGCGACTTGGAATCACTAGGCAAGTTTGGTGATATATATGCCTATATTGACTTCAGTTATTTGCTTTTTTGAGTAAGTAATAAATTGAAATATAATTTACATATAGTTTCTAAACTTTATGCGACATGAATATACGTTATAGTTTCTCTTTTCTAAAGAATATTTTAAAGGAACTTAAAACAAATTTATTTGCAGGAAGAAACCCGTTTTAATATGTTTAGGGTGTTCATATTTGGTTCAAAATAACTTACAGGTGCTTAAAATTAAAATGGTGTAATTGATTTTTAAACTTAAACATCAAAATTCAGAATATGTGATTTACCCATAACACTTTTGCAATCCAGAAAAATTACTGTTGCTTCAAAGGAGCAATTCTTCAGTAATGAAAAGTAGATCATTTTACTGTATCCCCACGATGCTTTTGGTTTACATAAATTCAGTGAAGTAATGAAGATTCATAAAAGAACTGGATTTGATACGCTGTTTTTGAATAACGAATTGTTTTAATTTGAATCCCTTTCAATATGTAATTAAATTCTTATGTAGACTGCATTGTCCATAGTATTAAATTGTGATATAATTGCGCTCTTTTTCTGGAAACACGAATCCTTTGAAGTATTTCTTTTATTAGCTCTATAGTACATACCGTTGCCATTTGGCAACAAGGGTGTTTAGTAAACATTTTGGAGAATATTGTAATAGTGTTTTTTTTTAGTTGTTGCTATTTTCATATTATTTTCCTATCTACTCTTGTACTAACTATTATTACTGACTCTTATCCCTGTATGTCCTTCATGTTAGTTGAGTGAAGCATTTGCGGAAATAATCGTATTACTAATTTTCTTGCGTATACAGTAGACCTAGAGCGAGAGTCACATCCTATAAAATGAAGGATGCCATGTGAAGCCTTTAAAATTACGTTCTCTTTGCACGGCGAAGAGATAAAAAGGTGAATAACGACCTTCCATTTAAAAAGAAAAAATATTGCAAAACTCCCACAAATAACGAGGAATATCTCCAAAATGGTACATTCCACAGAAAATTCAGACATAAATTGCGTGTTTTAACGATATATATATTTTTTTTGTAGAGTAAGATTTGGTTTATCTCTTACGGTTTACCAGTTATGCGAAAGTCACTCAGTAAATAGTGCTACATAGGCTATAGCCAGAAAATTCAAAATATATATTTAATTTGCCATAGAAATATCTTAAACACAGTGCATTTTAATCAAAATCATTAGTTGTTTTCCAGAAAATCAAAATTTTCGAAAATTTTACATGTGCAAGGTAGTTTAGGTGGAGAAATTTTCTTCAAAATGTTTGTGTTGCATACTTAAAAGATTATAAAGTTGAATACCAACTTTGGTTTTTAACCCACTTTTTGTTTTTGAGTTATGTTGTTCTCTCTCTCTCTCTCTCACACACACACACACATATACACACAGATATTTTAAGACATGCTTTTTTGGCAATCAGGGGGCTCAAAACATATATTTCCTTTGCCATCTGGACATCGAAATGTTGGGTCAAATACAATACTTTCCCAACTTACTATACGAAGTAGTGAAAGTAAACATATTAATAATACTGTATGATACTTAAAACGATGTTATAAATTATGGTACAGAATGTGCGACACGTGTTTGAAAACATTTAGATAAATACTGAACATGGTTCAGATGTAATCTGACGCAAAACTCTCAAATAAGTTCGTCGGTTTAACTGAGGTTATCTTCCCGAGTTTTATATGAATTGATTCGTTTTCTACCTCTATACCATTAGTCAATTATTTCACATTGCGCTTCCTCCGACAAAAGGATCATAGAATGAAATGAAAAATGTGTGTAGTTAATACGAATGTGACACGGTGAGAATAATATCATTCTCTGTCTCCAACATGGGGACGAAATCACCAAGCTGGCAACCGAACCGATCCGATCCGAACGTGTCCAATCACAGCACGGTGCTGTTGTTCGCTCCAGGGCGCGACATAATAGCATCCCCTTCTCACCTTAACGCTGAAATGCTTTTTGGCCGGAATCGGAGGCTCATCATTTTGATTTGTAGCGCTCCCGGGTCGGACTGTGTAGTCAATACATCTCTTCTCTTGTGGCACCCACCCTCATGTAGGTCACACCACTCTTCGCCATTCTCCCTTCATTTTGCTTCCAAAATTGTCACATCTGCATTACAAAAGTACCCATAATAATATTTTTGCTTGTTTAAAATTTCCCTACGTTTCGGTTATTTTGTGATCTTCCTATTGTCCTTGCAGACCACGTATTACCATTACCAACACTGGCTCACAAAATAAACATTCTGCTTGTTTGCTTTCTTTTTGTAACTATGTCACTAAATCCTGGCGATAAAAAGGAAATGTTGGGATAAGCGACAGAAGCAGAAATGCAGCATTCCCCTGCTCTATAAAAGTTCATTTACGTGTTCGGAAACCTACCCATGCTTCAGGATTCCTGAGTGGTTTTCTTTATTTAATGTTGGCACAATATGCTTATCGTGTGTGATCTGCATCTGCCCTAGATGAACCAACCTCGTCTTGGTTTGAATTAAAATGTGACACACACGCCTTAGCCTATGAACAAATATCAGGCCTAGGTGAGCGGCGAAAGGGGAGGAGTACATTTCATCAGTGTGACAAGCAGGTGTGATTCCCTCCTGGATGAGTCCGTATCCTATTGTTATGATGCACACAGGTGAATCGCAGACTCAATAGTGAAGGATACCGATGTGTGAAATTTTTAAATCTACGATTTCAGTTAAATTATTTTGAAAGTTTAATACAGCAATTGTGTATTAATTTTACATACCTGTACCAAATTTAAAGCACATCTTTATATCAGCTCCCGAGAGGTTACTTTTTTATGTATTTTACTACTTTGAAAAATTGCCTCACACTCTGCAATTGTCTTCTTAAAACATTAGTACCTTTTGAACTCTTTTGTACTATACTAATAACTTGCAGAGCTATTATAATTATCCCAAAAGTTTGGCATAAAACAAGTATCAAACTTTTGAATCCAATTTTTTCTTAAAACTCAACAAAATATACCATTAATTAGTAACAACGTAAACACAACTTTGTCTCATTATTTATATCTGCTATTTATAAAGGGGTGTATAACATTTTATTACTTATCAGAAAAGACTTTTTCTCTTGTACTAACCATTCTGACAAATTCTTATTCATATATCATCTTCGTGTTAGTTGAGATAAACAGTTGCAGAAATTATCTTATTGCTTATTTCCTTGTAGGTACAAAGGGAGTATGGGAAAACAGTAGGCTTTAACCGATATCAGTTCTTTTAAGGCTTTAATATTCCATTCTCTTTGCACGGCTAAAATATATTAAAAAAATGAATAACGATGTTTCATTTGAAGAAAGTATGAGTATTTTAAAACTCACAGAAATAACAATAAATATCTCTGAAATGTTTCAACAACAAAAAATTACTTGGACATAAATTATGTGTTCTGCCAAGATCCACATTTTTGTATAGTAAGGTTTGATCTATCTCTTGCCGTTTACCAGTTATGCGAAAGTCATCCAGAGTAAACAGGACTGCATAGGCTATAACCAGAATAATTAATTAATACATTTCATTTGCCATAACCTAGGTATCTCAAACATATGGCATTTTAATCAAAATCGTTATATTTTCGAGAAAATAAACATTTTTGAAACATTTTCCATGTAAAAGATACTTTAGGGTGGAAAAATTCTCTTGAAAACCGTCGTGGCCTATCCTTGAAAGATATTAAAGTTAAATACCAACTTTGGTCCTTAACGGATTTTTCTTTTCTGATTTATGCTGTTCACACACACACACACACACACACACACACACACACACACACACACACACACACACACACACACACACACACACACACACACACACACACACACACACACACACACACACACACACACACACACACACACACACACACACACACACACACACACACACACACACACACACACACACACACACACACACACACACACACACACACACACACACACACACACACACACACACACACACACACACACACACACACACACACACACACACACACACACACACACACACACACACACACACACACACACACACACACACACACACACACACACACACACACACACACACACACACACACACACACACACACACACACACACACACACACACACACACACACACACACACACACACACACACACACACACACACACACACACACACACACACACACACACACACACACACACACACACACACACACACACACACACACACACACACACACACACACACACACACACACACACACACACACACACACACACACACACACACACACACACACACACACACACACACACACACACACACACACACACACACACACACACACACACACACACACACACACACACACACACACACACACACACACACACACACACACACACACACACACACACACACACACACACACACACACACACACACACACACACACACACACACACACACACACACACACACACACACACACACACACACACACACACACACACACACACACACACACACACACACACACACACACACACACACACACACACACACACACACACACACACACACACACACACACACACACACACACACACACACACACACACACACACACACACACACACACACACACACACACACACACACACACACACACACACACACACACACACACACACACACACACACACACACACACACACACACACACACACACACACACACACACACACACACACACACACACACACACACACACACACACACACACACACACACACACACACACACACACACACACACACACACACACACACACACACACACACACACACACACACACACACACACACACACACACACACACACACACACACACACACACACACACACACACACACACACACACACACACACACACACACACACACACACACACACACACACACACACACACACACACACACACACACACACCTAAATGAATTACAATTCAATTCATAGCTAAAAATCAAATGATTTATGGTGAAACATAAGAAGCATAGAATCCTGCATATACTTCTCTCCTTTTGGTCATTGATCTGATGTTTTCCACGAGACAGGATTTCTTGCTAGGTGATATACAAGCCTGGACATCGAAACAATTGGTTATATTTCCATACATGCACTACATTCACTTATAATATATAGAAATGTAATATAATAATGTTAATATAGAACTATTATATAACTATCAATGTCATACAAGAAGCATCTCTGTGCTTAAGTAATATATTTGCCATTATTGATTCTGTCCACCATAGTCAAAACTATAATAATGCTGACGTAACCGGAGTTACTGAAATATCCAACAGAATATGCACTGGTTTTAGCGTTAAATATAAATGAAGAGCTTTCGCTAGCAGCTGGTATTTCTGTCATGGTAATTCAAAGAGTTGAATTATTAAATACTTGTGACGCAATACGGACATTTAAAGATTGCACAGGTTAATAACTGGAGAAAGCTGATCCCGCGATGTTAACAAACAACGAAATATGTTGTAGAGCTGGAAAACTAGCTATTGATCCTATCATTTAAATTTAAAATTAAATAAATTTATCTAAAATGTTATTGGAGATACAAGGGGAGTAAAAAAAAACAAAAAAAAAAAAAACAACAAAAAAAAAAACAAAGAACAAAGAAAAAGAAAACCTAATCGATAATCAGATGCATACCATCTAGTTGGTATATGCTGGTATTGAAGGTCTGTAGGCCTTCCATTACATCACGAGTAACAACTGAATAACGAAAGTCCTTAATAAAAGTGATACAGTATTGAAACGTTCAAACCAGCGAGGGATGTCTTGGAAATTACTGTATCACTAAGAGTTATTTGAAAACTAAAGTTTTTTTTTATTTTTTTTTTTTTTAAACCTCAACTATCTACACAAAACATTGCTATCATGGTAAGAGTTACATGTTCAACAAAATTATACAACATTTCTTCCAAATGAAAATGACCTTACAGGTTATTTCCACAAAATTCAATATACGAATATGAATGAAATCATTAGAGACTTTTTGAGATGATTAAAATTTAGAAAAATGTTACACGTAAATAGTAGATAGTGATGGGGAATTTTGTTGAAAATTCTAGTGTCACAACACTGAAATTAAATAAATAATTCAATAATAAATATTTAAATTTAAATAAATAGCATTTATTTCGCATTTAGTTTGCAGTTATGCGTTCACAGATACACATGCACACACACACATACACACACACACACGACCATTTGCTTAAAATTTTTGGGCCTTGAAACATTTGCGTTGAAATCTCTACATTTCAATTTTTGGGTGGGATACAATACTAGCGAATGAATAATATTAGTCGTTAGGCTCCCAATGGGGGTGAAGTGTAAATTGCTTTTCGAGGGGGGAGTTCCAACCTGATACTTTATAATTTAAGGCTGATGTGAATAGCTTTCGAGACTCTTTCAAATGAGACGATAGCCAATGCCATAGGTTTCTAGAATGTTCTAGAACTTCGAAATTCCGCTTTAAGTAGAAATCAATTATCTGATAGTGGTAATATAGTATACTTTAAATGAGACAGGGCTGTCTGAGGAAACACTCGAAGGTAATAATAGAAACTCAGAAATATTAATGAGTATCTTTATTTTAACTTCGAGGACTCTCCGGATCGAGGACGCTCTCGAGTCTCAGCCCACCCAGTAGGGAAGTGAACCAGGTACCATTGGGGAGTCTATCTGTAAATTATAGTACCCTGCCCCTTGTTGTCGTGTCTCTTGGATCCCGCCACCCTATGTCTCCTCTCAGCTCACCCCTGACTCTCGGGGGCGACCTTCAGGGACATAGACATAAAGGATCTTCCATAAGTGGAGGTGCTAATTCTGCCTCCTCCGCATTCGAGGACATTGCCATACTCGCATCTCATGTCATGTCTTATAAATGTAGTATACACTCATTATTGCTCTTGGGGATTTGACAACTCTGCACCGCATTTCATTGGAGCCTTTACAGCAAGCTATCTCTGTTGTGTAGTTTACACTGGTTGAGAAGATGGATTGCTGTTTGTTTTATAGGTGATTGGACCGTTCTAGTTTCTTGCAGATAGTGAAGGAATCTGCCCTGGTGATGAGAAACTGTGTTGTTATTGTTGGTCAAAAATCTCTCGTGTAATGTTACGAAGAAAGGTTTTATGGGACGGTACTGCTTTAAATCTTCTTTGTAAAATGAGGGGGACATATGTCTTATTCTATTTATTTGTGCCTACTTTAGTCAACCTTGGCAAGAAAATCAGTTTTGTCAAAAAAAAAAAAAAAAAAAAAGTAGCAGGCCTGGGGAGCAGTGCTCCTTGGGTGTGAGGCCATTCCCCACACTTCCTCTCCTTTCGTAACCACCAAAGCATAGCGAGGGGCTCCACTTAAGTGTATACTTGTGTGCTACTGGGCACTACAGGTAAGAAGGGGAGGGCTAATTCTTTCGCACTCTCTGAACACTATTCCCCAGGGCTATTTTACACATTCCAACAAACCACTCCGACCCTGGACAAGTACACAGATTCACTTGTGATATTAGTGGTTGCAGTCGTGTAGCCAAATCCGTTTCTCTGCCTTACATGAAAACAGGTTAAATCACTTTTCATCATTGTACACGTGTTTGGTTTATCATTGTCTTTAAGCAGGGAAGAGAGGGATGTAAATGCAAGATCGACAGTGAACTATTGTAATGTAGATGACATGTGACGTCCTGCTTTACAAAATACGAAGCATACGGCGTTGCTGGTTTTGTTACCAGTAATTAATTTTTTCTACGTTTTCAATAACGTCGACATTTAAAATACATTCTGCATGATTGATTTTCCCCGAGGGTTGGGCAATTGTAGATCAAAATCAGAGCAAAATAAAAAGATTCTACTCTACGTAGAGCTCCCAAGTTTTCATTTTATTTTGTGCAGCATTATTTACTGCGTTATTGTTCATTTAAACGTTAAATTCAATATCGAGTGTATGCTAAGTGCCGACTCAATAAAACTACAATCCCATATGAAATATGAATAGCTGAGGGTTTTGTAAACTATTGCATATTTTCCTATGGTCATTTATAAATTATTTGAATTAGTTATAATAGACGAGGCAGACAACGCGACACATGCTTTATGTTCACTACAAAGAATATTGCGAATAAGAAGAAAACCTGGTAAAGGTAGAGCAAGATGGCCCGCAGTAACGGGAGGTTGTGGGTGACCCATGAGTTTTTTCGTGTGTTTCCCGGGTCACTAGGTGCATGTAGAAAAGGATAATTCCATTCCCCGAATTTCCTGTTCTTCCATTCAGTTCATTAGTCATTCCTTGGTTCTTTCAGGGTCGAAAATGTCAACATAAGCGTTAGGTGCAGCTTGGCAGGAACTCTCCCCGTTCCTCGTTGTCATCCTTCCTCCCGGTGGTGCTCCCTTGGGGTACATAGGTACGATAAACACAGCTTCCCCCCGTATCTCTTCTATTCCTAGTTCTAAACCTCCTGGTAGATGTTAACCCTCCCACCAGATAAATACTTGTCAAATATGGCCACTTTGCCATGGCTTACCGCAGCTCAACGCCCGGAGCTCGTCTGTTGTGGCAATCCTAAAATGACATTAAATGGGAATGAGTCCCACTTGTTTGAAATCTGCTGCTTTTCGTAAACTAATCAACTCTCAGAGGAAGAGTTTACTCATATGCAAGGCTGTAAATTGTGTTTGTTGAGGAAATAGTATGAAAAACTATGTACAACAAAAAGGTAAGTTTTCAATAAATGTCTTTTGGTCAACAGGAATTTCTGCAGCTTTGCAATCCCCTGTAAGAAAAAGTTCCAGGATGCTGGGCTAGAATACGAGTTGCCACAAAGGACTGGATATATGATGCAGATCCTTAATCAAAGCAGTTGAACTGAAGTAGCATAATTGTAATAATTTTTACGTTAAGTACATTTCCTTATTTGTGGCAACAAACGTAAAAGATTTTTTTTTTCATCTCTGTACCGCCTTTAACACCTAGATCAGGCATGTCATTAACTATCTCCTAGGAACCACTGCCCCTGCTCAGCTGTATACCTCCCTCCATGCTAGAAGGCTACACGGTGCAGCTGAAACTGGTAAGCAGTATTGGACGGACGTTCAGAATGACTGCTGAGCGTTTCATCAAGAATGCAGAATGACTGCTGAGCGTTTCATCAAGAATGGGAAGAGCGTTATTTTTGTATTTTACATACTGAAGTATCACTTTGTTTAATTTGTGATTATTCACTACGCCATGTATCTCATTCTAATATTAGACTACATTTTAACAATATATATATATATATATATATATATATATATATATATATATATATATATATATATATATATGACAAGATCATTATATCCATATGCTTATATATTTTCTTAAAACACTTAATTGTCATTACTTAATATTTACTTTAACATAATCAATATCATGGGGCTGTACAATAACTAATATTTGTTGGATGAAAAATCATACTACTCGTGCTATCACATTTTTCAACATAATTAATTTTATTGTAGGACACACTCGACAACAGAGAGTTAAGGAATTTAAATCCTAGTTCTCAACAGATTCCATAAAAATAAGCCGTCACAAACTTTCACTAACGCCATTCAACAATCTGTCAGGGCCAGTTACCAGATTTCAAAATTTAATCATGTGAAAATCAGATCCAGGTCTACATTAACAGATGTGAATTTAGTTTATGTTCTAAGACTAAGCTGTTTGGCTTTGAAACCTGATTTAAATAAACTGATCATGAAAAAAGACGGACGCTGATGTAGAACTACGATATCTGCTCAAATAGGTCTCCTTTTATTTTCTTTACTACGTATATTAATTCCCCTCAAAAATTCGATATCAAGATTTCACCAGAAATATTTTTTGAGGCCCCCTGAATCCAAAGAAAGTATTTACAGAAAAAGGTCCGTGTGTGTCTATAAACAGCGTTACTGGAAAAGGTAGAGTCGCTTAAAAACTAAAGTTGGAGTTTAGTATCTTTCAAGGATGCAGCACGAACATTTTGAAGAAAATTCCTCCAACCTAACCTACTCTTTACATGGAAAATGTTTATTTTCTCAAAAATGGCTAACGATTTTGAATGAAATGCCATATGTTTAAGATCTTTGTAAGGCAAATGAAATGCAGTTGCTTATGCTCCATCTCTTTTCCTTATTGACACGAGTGATATGCATCAAATCGGTAGCTTTGCTTTTGGAACAATTACTTACGAGAATGATGTTTATTAGTTTAGTGTTAGTGTTAATCTTTCGCTTGTCTTTATATTCACACACACACACACACACACACACACACACACACACACACACACACACACACACACATTCACACCCTCTTTCATACTTCCAGACAGCCAGAAGTCGAAGCCGAGACCTCTGGGTTCGGAAGCCAGCATACTAAGTTCTAGGCTACTGAGGTAGTCATACGTGAATTTCTCTTGTATGAGAAGACCCTACCACAACAGTACAAATTTAGACTCGTTGACCAGCCCGATGTGTCACGCACATCTGGTCCAGCTGATTATTGGCAAACGGTGGAGGGAAGAGTACACATGACATTAAAATTCACGTCAATTTAGGGCAGTTATCGTGCCAAAACTGCTGGAAAATAAAGCTTTTGTATGCTGGACATGCTTACATAGATCAGTCATTCTGTTGGCATTGGTCCTAGTGGCTGCTTTTATAAGGGTCGTCATGGACACTTTGTTTGGCGTCAGATATGCGTTGAGAAACAGAAGGGCCCTTTCTAAGATACAATGAAAACGTTTGTCTGCAAGTATGTGTGTTTTACTGCATGCATGAGAAAGGTCTTCTATTCGACACAGACGTATTATAAGGAAACTTTTTGAATATGTGAACATATGAAAGAAAATCCCAAAATATTACACCGAGTGGAAGGTACTACTTTAGCCATACGTTCACCAGGGATACTTCATGGTGAGTGTAACAAATATGCTCAATACAACTGTCAATAGAGTGGTTTCGCCCAAAAAATAATTTGTCAAGAATTTGGAGGTAACTAGCTTCTTGATGAATGGACATAAATGCTTCATTATTTCACTAACTGTTGCGCAAACGTGTGAACAAGGCTGGAATGCCTTTTAATCTAAATTCGAACGAATTTAGCCACAATTTAATGTTAAAGTCTCCTGCCAAGTTTCATTTTTAAGAGAAAAATGGCAACATCGTGGACCATTCAAAACATATGTCGCGTGTAAACAAAAAACATAACAATGAGATGACGTAAATAAGGTCGCGGTTCCCCTAATCCTTTACCTATAGAAATAACCCGTTCTTTATCTCCAACTTTTCTTCTGTTTCCCCCCATCAAAGGAAACAATAAAAACAAACAAAAGAAAGGAAAAAAAGGGTACAACAAAACAAAAAGGGACACAGTTAATCAGTGTCATATTTACTTGCAGAGATCAAAACTAAAATACATTTTGCTTTTCTTCTTATTTAGGCACTTTCATAGCCACAACTGTCATTTATGGCGAGATCATTAGTTCTATTTCAGCCCGGTGATGTACAGAAGAGCACAACAATTATTGTTTTAGGAACATAAAGAGGAAGATCTATTTCTGTGTATATTACGAGGAATTACTATTGGTTTAGCTCGTAACGAATAATGATGATGATGATGATGATAATTCTCACAAAACTGCCGCTGTGTCACCGCCCCGAAAGCCTTTATAACCGAGAATGACGTGGCATGGAATTTTCTGGAAATTCATCCTTTTCTCGACGCTTGCCCAAACAAGCCGGCAGTCGAAGCTTCCGAGGCGTTCTCTAAACTCTTTGTTGCACCGAGTTGGCTCTCTTTTTGACGCTTTGGCCACCAAGGGTGCGAGCTTAACCTGACGCTTTTAAGGTATGTACCCGCGGCTGGCGTCACATTACTAATTACACTACGCCACTAAATGTGCCGCTTTGCGAGAATAACAACTCTTCAGTAATAGAAGGCATTTATTTTCATAAATGATGCCAATAAGAGGAAATGATACACTTTCTCAATTATACGAAAGACTACTTAGGTGTCCTAAATTTATTTTACACAAACTCTCATTGAAAAGGCCCGTAAATTATGAACGGAAATTATTGTACGATTTTTTAAAATATTAAATATTACGGAATATGAAGAAATGTGAAAATAATCATAAAATATTGTGCTGCCGGCCCTGGGCATCGGCAACACAACAAAGGACGGTCGGTCCGGGCTGTCCCGGCCCCATTGACGCGGCGCGTAACAAAGGCGTGCAAGGTCAAGCTTCCCCACACTACTCACGCGAGCAAACACGTGGCTAACAACAATCGAGCGGTAACAGAAAGGTTTTCTGGAGTATTCGAGAAGTGCCCGGTGTCCAGTGCTATATAAGGAGACGAGGCAACAAGTAAGAGAAGTTACGGATACAGACATGAGCCGGTCAGGGTGTCAGTGAGTATTGTTGTCATGAAAGATAGTCGAAGTGATGAAGTTTTAATGAGTGGTGAGTGATTGTATCGTCAGAGTTAGTATATAAGAAACACAAAATGTGAAGAAAGACAGTGAATGGACTGAGCCAAGGCTACGAGAAGAAAACAGTTGTTAGTTGTAATGACACGAAAGACTGTAGACTACGTTAACGTCAGTAAAAAAACAACTGTGTTTTTGTACAAAAGTTTAGAAGAAAAATATGGTGATTGTAACTGGGCTGATTTTGTTGTTTTGTCACAATATGAACATGCTATCTAATATTCTGAAACGTTAACTTTGTCACGTACATTAAATTCTACACATGGTAAAACGTAAAAAACACTTGTTCTTATTATGATAGAAAACATGTTTTAGAATATGAGTGCTGTGATGGTTGCAATACCTGCAGAACTCTTAAAGAACTTCCCAATAAACTCTAAGAACAGTGTTGCTATAAGCTGTTTATTTCTCACAGCGTCGTATTTTCAATCGTTTTGTTTTAAACGTTAACTCCTGAAGAGAAGCATGCCTGGGTTAAAAGGAATACAAAATGCAACAAACCTGGCAGCACCAGAACAATGATATTCCCATGGGCTACGCGCAAAAAGCTTGATACCGGCGAGCTGCGCTAATCCGACTCAAAACGAGTAAAATCATTTAAAACGCAAATCGTATTTTAGAACCGCAGAGTGAATGCCTTTGGCAGTTATCTCTACTAAAGTGAATAACATACGACCTGCGAGCCGCCACATCCTTTTAGTTATTTACAAGATACGTATGCTTGAATTCTTGCAGTCTAAAGCAAATATTCTTTGTACATCTTTTTCTAGAATAGAACTACTTTAGCATCACAGGGAATATGGAAATTACTACATTTGTATTTTGGTCCAGCGGATCCCTAAGGTAAAGTAAGTATTGCATTCTATCTAGAATTTCGATGTCATTGTTTCATTGGAAATATACGTGACCCATAAAATGCAAACTGAAATTGTTTTCTATTTTCGCAAAGGCATCTTCGACTATTTCATACATGGAGGCGTTAAATTATAATATACGAACTATAATCTGGTCATTGGTTTTCTATAAATTATCACTAGATAATTTTTTGTTTAGTCAATGTTACCAACTATATCCGATAAATCGCAGAAAAAAAATAATTTATTACTATGGATTATAATCGATTAAGAATCAAAATAACACTCCATTTCAATTTAACATCTATACTTTTAAGAATTAAAGTATTTTTCCAAAGAAAAGGTTATTTATTAATGTTAAAAATAAATTAAAATCCATTTTGAGATTATAAACTGGTTTTCTGTTATAACAAGAGAAGATCGAAATGCATTAATTCTTGGATGTCAATTTTCTCTTTAAGTCGCACTACACTAATCAAAATGAATATATTTTAAGTTATTTTTATGGAATTTAACAGTATCTGATCAAATGTCTTCGATATGATATTATCTAAATTCATATTTTATTTATGAAATTGTACAGATTGTAATATTATCCTAAAGGAAGGAGATCGGTGGGCAGACCCAAGAAACAATGACTGGAGGTCTTT
The DNA here is from genome assembly GCA_030765045.1 of Tenodera sinensis. Classification (NCBI taxonomy): domain Eukaryota; kingdom Metazoa; phylum Arthropoda; class Insecta; order Mantodea; family Mantidae; genus Tenodera; species Tenodera sinensis. The sequence continues at coordinate 152,570,152 of CM060967.1, forward strand.
GAAGCCGGGCAGGCACTTGCTTGCCTATGCCATGAAGTGAAGAAGAAGAAGAAGAAGAAGAAGAAGAAGAAGAAGAAGAAGAAGAAGAAGAAGAAGAAGAAGAAGAAGTACTTGTTACTTGTTCTAATTTTAATTCGAAGATCAAAGCATCATACACAATCTAAATGCACACTTCGAAATAACTGTAAGGTCTTCTTCAAATTCTTTTGTGGTGATCGCTGTTGATATGTTAACTCATAAAAAATTGAAGCAATTTATGTTGATAAAATATTGAAACGTGCGTACAATGAGACAGATACTGTTTCTAAAACAGTGCTTGACTTTTTGATAAAGGAGCAATATTCAGAGAGAATTTAACTTCATTTTATATTAAAACTGCCTAATGCGACTTGCTTCATTTGTTACTATCTCTACCACCATATGCAGCAGTGAAGTAAGCTTAAATAAAGTAGGATTGGCCGGTTCTAATATGGTTTTTCCAGCGTTGTGCAGTCGACATTTTAAACCTCAGATGATAATTTATTTCGTTTATCTCCACACATTCCTTCTGAATTTATCCTGTAATGTAATACATATAGAGCTGAACAAATCTAAAGATATGTAATTTTTCTCCGGAAAGTCGAGTCTGATGAAACCGATATTGCTATTGATACTGTTACAATTACCATCCTTTATTTCCATATGTCTTTTATATCTATCGGTAAATATTTTCCAGTATTGCAGTCATAATAGAGAACAGCTCTAAATTCGGTGGCTTGTTTTTACTGTTAAATCACATTGAAAGCAAATTCATTTATTGCAGCACAAAGAAGACAATCCTGTGCAATGTAATAATAGGTTCAAAATTTGTATCCATGGCAAGAACGTTGAAGACAACTGACTCTCCCCTCAGCGAGATCACAGAACTTGATTACCAGGAGGTGGGGGAGAGGGTACTTTGTGACCACCACTGGTATAAATGTCTGAGCGATTTTTAAAACAAATTTGCTTTAAAACTGGGTATTATACTTCATAACCACGTTTACATTTCATTGTTTCTCAAAAAGACCAACTATGAAACCTTTGAAACAATTACGCGATACAGTAGTAGAAACATTGATATAATTACTTTTGAAACCATGTAGATAAATGCTTACTTCTTTATTTCATTAAATATTTGAACAGTTAATTTCAAAACTATGGCACTAACTTGAAACTCGTTATTAGTAGAGATTAAATATAATCTCTGATCTGTTGCACTCACATGACCTTCTCTACTCTTGTACTAACCAGTCTTACAAACTCTTATTATTTAGTTGAGCTAAACATTTGCAAACATTATCTTATGGCTCGTTTCCTTATAGATGCAAGGGGAATATGACAATGCTGTAGGGTTTGAGCGATAGCCAAATCTTTTAAAGCTTTGAGATTCTGCTCTCTTTCCACATTTAACATATCAAAAAAATGAACAACGATGTTGCATTTGACGAAAGTTTAAGTTTTCCGAAACTGACACAAATAATGAGGAATATCTCCGAAATGGTCCACTCTTAAAATAAATATTTGGACGTAAATTGTGTGTTTTAGCAAGTATAGTAAGATTCTTTTATATCTTACGATTTACGAGTTATTCAAAGGTATTCCAGAGTAAACAGGACTACATAGGCTATAGCCAGAGTATTCGAAATATACATTTCACTTGTCATAAATATATGTTAAAGATACATCATTGTAATCAAAATCATTAGAGCCATTTTCAAGAAAATCAAAATGTTCAATATCTTCGTATCGCATCCTTGAAAGACATTGAACTTAAATAACAGCTTTGGTTTTTAACTGACTTTTCGTTTTTGATTATGCTGTCCACAGACTGACACACACACACGCACGCACGCACGCACGCACACACGTCCTTTTTCGAAAAATGTCTTATTCACGGGCCTCAAACTATGCATTTCCGGAGAAATATCGACATCGAAATTTTGGGTGGAGTACAATACTTCCTCTACTTAGTGGTACAGAAAGTAATAAAAACGTTTTATATTCTATCTTTGTGAATTAGTTCAGTACTTTCTTTTCCTCGTCGCACTAGATTACAAATATTAATTCTAAAGTAAGAACAAATTAGAAACTAAAAACTTCACTTATCTTAGTAATGTTGATATTATTTTTCTCTTTTGCTGACCCAGGGGTTTCAAGCTATGTCCAGCTCATTCTCAAAGCCATATAAACAAAATCGTTGCCAAGCTACAATCTTTTATTTTTTCTGAAAAACAATTATTCTTATTCAATTTTTTATTTACCAATCTCTGAAAACAAAAATTTATAAATACAATCTATAGATGGTAATTCGAAGTTCATGACATGGTTCCTGTTTTTTAAAATAAATTTTTTTTCCCAAACCATTAAATCTATCGGATTACTTAATTGTTTTAGTAATTTAACCTCTGAATTAATTTCATGATTAAATGACCAAAAATGATCTGCCACAGCTGATTTATCAGTTTGTTTATATTTAATATTTCTAAAATGTTCTTTTATTCTGGTTTCTAGATGACGTTTAGTTTTACCAATATAAACTTTATCACAATCTGAACAGCTAAATTGATAAATGCCAGATTTTTTATAATTTGGTATTTTATTTTTTTTTTGAAAAATTAAGTAAATTTTGTATATTAAATTTATTTTGAGGGACCAAATTTATTCCATATTCTTTAAAAATCCTTGTAAATTTTTTATTAGCCCATGGATGGTAAGTAAACTTTTTAAAAATACAATTTAACTTCTTTGACAGCTTTTTGATATTTAAATTCCCCTATCCTTTTATGTATAAAATATGTATTAAAACCATTAATTACTGCAGTGTTAATAATATGTTTATATTCTATGTCAAATTCATCTTTATTAAGGGGTATATTTATTAATCTATAAATTAAACTATTAAAAACAGCAAATTTATGTGCAAAAGGATTAAAACTTTTATATTTTATGTAATTATCAGTATGAGTAGATTTTCTCTAAATATCAAATTTCAATTTATTTTTATGTCTTTTAATTTTTAAGTCCAAAAATGAAAGGAATCCATTATTCTCAGTTTCCAAAGTGAATTGTATAGCTTTATCTTCTAAATTTAAAAGTTTTAAAGCATCATTTATCTGTTTATTAGGGACAACAGCAAAAATGTCATCTTAAATGTCTTACTTTAGAATCTTGTTGCTTCACTGTTAATAGCTTCAATTTTTACTTAATTTACAAATATTAAGTTATATTTGTTTTAGTACAGCTCTATGCCATGGGTTAGGAAAATAGCAAGATGACAAGGAGACAAGAAAGGTACCTACATTTCGCCCAGAGGTTCCCTTTAACCAGGTATACATTTACACTGCTTAACTGCAAGCTGTAGCGTCAGGGAATGGATTTTGGAAATTAAGTCTGAGTGTTCCAATTCATCAGGCAGTTCATCGTCATGCTCGCCGACAACGGTCGCTCCTTTGAGTGTGGAAATACGTTCTCGCAATCGGATTAGCTTCTTGTCGGACAAGTGGAGCGACAAAACCTGAGCATGTTGTGTGGCGATCACAGCTCCATGTATCTGGGCCGTATCCTTCTTTTATAGCTGCCTAGAAATGTCCACTGTACCAATCACGAAACCTCTCAGCTTTAACACTTTTCAATGAGAGCCGTATACATAGCTTATCTCTCCAATACACTTCTTGTTCTATTTTCATTCACAAAAGCTAACAGAAGCTGATTTCTATCCGTCCCAATTCTACTTTATTTTCTCTGTTCGCTCGCTCTTGTAGTTTAAAAAAAGAAATCAACTCTTAAATCAATAAATTTCATCAAACACAAAAGTTCTATTACAGATGATACATAGCGACAGATTTTCATTGCTTCAAGTGCCAATGATAAAGTACCAAATAAATTCTATATTTAATAAGGTTTTCTTTATCTCCATAGGCTGATGTTATCCTACAAAGATCGACGTGTTACATAGCTTTATACACGATGTCCATAAAGTAAGTACTTCGTGTTTGAGCTAACTTACGAATGTCTTTTTGTTACAGTTGATCACTGAGCAATATGTTGACCATTCCTGAACATATTGCCATCTACAGGGTGTTCCGTGCGATGAGCTGCGACGACGGTTTCAACGGGAATTTAGAAAGGATGTAAAACCATATCGAAATTGTTCCAACGAATAGGCACTGTTGTTGACGACTCTCGATCAGGTCGACCTTACACAAGCGTAGCTGATATTGACGCAAAACGAGATTAGAGTTCTAAATCTGTACCAGGCCTGGGGACGTCGTGTATTCGCGTGAGAAAAAACAGGTTTCTACCGTCCCATACGTGCGTGCAATAAAGGCACATGAACCAGTCAGTGGCGTACGCGTGTTGCTTAATTGTAATTTATTACAAACACAAAATTAAACACTATACAATATTTACATACATGTTGTAGTGTTATATTTTCAGATTTTACAATGCTATTTAGACTTGCAAGACTTTGAAGTATATTAATATGCAATAAACTAAAACACTTCGTAAATCACGTAAACCTGGAGTGCTACTTACTGAGTCACTGTTGAAACGTACAATCTTTTGTGCTTCATTATTTCGTCATATTCTGGCTGCAAATTTGAACATTGCAATCGCAATATTTGCACTAAATTTTCATCACTTAAACTACTGCGTGAAGCAGTTTTCACATTGTTCAGCTTACTGAAAAACTGCTCAGAACAATATGTTGTACCAAACATAGCTACAATGCGACTGCCAAAGAGACGTAAATTTGGAAACTTCACTTTGGGTAGTGTACGAAATAACTCTACTCCCAACAGTCCTAAAGTCCGCAGAGGTGTGTTGTTCTGGAGGTCGATTAATTCCATCTGCAAAGAGTGTGGTGCATCTTTAACATCGAATGCAAATGGGTTGATAAACAACCTCCATTCTGTGTCCATGGTCTTCAGATCATTAAATCGGATTTTAAATTCTTCCAGTAAATCTTAAAGAATTGTCTTGTATTTGTTTAGTACTTCAGAAGATCCTTTAATAAATACACATTTCAAATTTGGAAAATGATACAAATCTGTGTGCTGTATTTGATACATCCAGAGTCGCAATTTGTCCATGAAAGCCTTAAGTTCATCAATCATCGTAATGATTAAATTGTCTTTCCCTTGTAGGGTGGTGTTCAATGTATTTAAGTGTAACGTTAGGTCACTCAAAAATGCTAAATCACAAATCCAGTCTTTGGTGCTAAGTTCTCCAAAGTCTATTTTCTGATCTTTTAAAAAAATGTCTATTTCGCTTCGTAACGCGAAAACTCTGTGAAGCACGTTGCCTCTACTTAGGCATCTAATTTGAGGCTGATACGGCAGATCTAAAAACTTAGAATTTATATGTTTTAAAAATTCTTGAAACTGTCAATGACGAAGTGAATTCGACCTAATGGTATTCACAATTCACACAACAACTGACATCACTGTATCCAACGTTACTGATTTCGCACACAATGCCTCGCTATGTACATGTAGTACACCGTCTGGGTTTATTCCTTTAGCTGCAAGAACACCTCGAAGTCTTCCTATAAATCCCGACGTATGACCCAGCGCTCCATCGGTTGCAACACAAACTAGTTTTTCCAATGGAAGATTAAAGTGTTCCATTGTCTTTAGCACAGCATTAAGCACATTCTCACCTGTGGTCCGGTCCTTTAACGATGCAAGATCTAGAAATTCTTCACTGATATTGAAATTTTCATAAACTCCTCTTAAGAAAACAGCTAACTGAGCCGTGTCTTTCCTGTCACTACACTCGTCTAGTGCTAATGAGTAGTACACCAACTGTACGATTTCGTTTTCAGCTGTTTCTCCAAATTGCAAGCAATTTTTGCTATTCGCTCGGTGACTGTTCGACGAGATAAACTCAGAGATTTAAAGGAATTCACTAAATGAGGGCAAATTTCTTCAGCAGCAGTTACCAAGCACTCCTTTATAAAGTCTCCTTCAGAGAGGGGTTTAGAGGATTTGCCAATTTCGTTTGCAATTTTAAAACTGGCACAAACTATGTTTTGCCGGTCAACTATCGTCTTGCTAGTACTGTCACTTTTGGCTTGTAAATTTTCCTTAAGACGATCCAGCATTTTTTCACGAGCCACACCTGTCAGCTTCTCTTCACCATAATCTTGCGCATGCGCATTTGTGAAATGCCTCCTAATGTTATAATGTGAAGGATATGATACTGTTGCACCACAAACCAAACAATGTGATTTTCCACCTTCGAAGACGGCGAAATACTTTTCTCCCCATTCGGGATTAAATGTTGGCGTAACACGTCCTGCACTCATTGTGACAGGTACGTCACTGAACTGGTGTGTCCTCAGCCAACACACACGCTCAAGGTCGTGAGCGCAGTCCCGCTCAATGTGTACCACTTCCCCAGGGCTGATCTGTACGTTGTCTTTCACGTCAATTGCAAGTTTCGAAATCATCAGTGTTTAACTGTTTGGCGTTACAACAAAGTAGTGTATTCCTCCGCGCTCCACTGAGTTCTACCTCTAGTACGCTATTGGTTGACATGGTATCTGCACCTGCGCATGTAAACAACAATATTAATGTTGCCACTACCCAATTTATCTCGTTCAGATAACATGTTTTTTTTTGTAGTGTTTAACGCCCGCTTTTACTACATATGGCACCACAGGCGGTGACATTGATGATACATGGAGTGAAGATGGAGCACCGGTGGAACGAGATGGCGGGGGAAACTGGAGAACCCGGAGGAAACCCGCCCCAGCGGCGCTTCGTCCACCACGAATCCCACATGCGGTTGTCTGGGCCTCTGAAAATCCACATCGCGTTCAAGAAATCCCTTACTATGATCGGATGGATGGGTGATTGGAGTTTAGGGACCCATCGACAGCTAGGTCATTTGGGCCCTAGGTCAGATTATTATGATCGGAGAGTTGGAGTTTGGTGTACTGTTAGCCCTAGACGCACAATCGGTCCAATATTCTACGAGCAGACAGTAAATGCAGAGAGGTACGACATTTTAACCCCATTTCTTCCATGAACTGACACAAGAAGAGAATTCATAAGGATGGCTCCTGAAAGACAAAGCTTACGAGACAAACCCTCAGACATTGGATGAAGTAAAACAAAATATTAGAAGTGAAATCCGAAGCATTACAGTGGCCCAGCTTTTTCGTGTGAATCAGTATGTCCCACTATAATAGTTGTCTCGACATTTCCAGCATCTTCTATAAGGTAAGAGTGTGATACATGCTTTATGCGCGGAGTTTATGTGGGAACAAAGTCGGCTGCGACACACGCAATCGCGCAATGCGCCCGTTAGGTTTTAAATGAAAAAACCTGTACATTTACTTACATTTTGGGCTTTAAGGAGAGAGGCTAGAATTTACTACGCAACTTGGATAGAAAACTACATAGTAAACTGCATATCGGAAATGTGCAAACAGACGTTACTTCCTAGATTACACTTGTTAGTAAACAATGAAATCCATTTTAGGGAAAAAAGCAAATATATGTGGATGATAACAATGGAAAACTGTAAGCCATCTTTAATGCCCACAAAGTACTGAAACACGGACACAATTGCAGTTGATAACTAACCTGTGCATTCAAAATCAAGGATAAAAATCAATATTTAAAATGAGATTGTTTAGGATATAATTGAAAGCCAATACAATTATTTTAAAAGAGCGCGGAGTTTGTGTTTCAGATTGTCGGTGTAAAACGGGAGGTGACCTCTAAAGGTTGTTCCTCTTTAAACTGGTGCGAGAGAACCATTTGATCAATGCAGTACTTCTTGCTATCTAATTGATAACCAGAATTTTCCAATAAAGCTACTGAAAGCGCAAATAAATTTGCGGCATCGAAAATTAAGTTTCTATTTTCACTCTCCCCATACTGTGAGAAATGATTCTCATTTATCTTTCCGGCTATTCGTTCCACTCTTAAACGTCTTTAAAATATTTAATCGCCCATTCGTTTTATACAGCATTTGTTCTGGTACGGCGATTATCATGGTATTATTAAGGCGCTATTCTCCTAACAGTTAAAAGCAGGGTTGTGACTATCAGAGGTACTTTACGTGACCAGGAAATGCACTAAACATCTCAGATTTGCCCTCTTAATAAAAAGAGGATTTTTACGATCCCATTTATATTTGTGCACAGCTTTAATAAACTATTCCTAACAAAGTTTATTTCTGTGCGTACTTCACGTTAATTGAATTAAGATTTTGCAGAAAGTTGCATTACATATTTCTTTGTAGGTATAATAACAGAGGAAAAGAATCGATATTTAGGTGTTTAAAAACTGGAGCGCTATAATCTTTTGGCCTTTAAATCCCATAGTCTTTCTATGAGATCATGAGAAACAACTGAATAGCGACATCACCTTAAATTCAAACCTATATTAAAGAATGTCTAGGAAACGGCCAATGTTTCAAAAAATTATCGTTCAAAATAAACTGTGTGCTGTAAAAGGGCACACATTTTTTGTGCAGTGCGTTTTTCTCTATTACTTGTGGTTTACCAATTATACAGAATAATGTAAAATTGCTCCCGAATGAAAAAAGCTTCAAAGATTGTATCCTAGAATTATCCGAGTGTTGAATTTGTCATAAATATTTTAAACTGACGTTTTTTGATCAAAGTCATCGTATATATTATAAATAAACAACTTCAAAATTTGTCCATATATAGGCAGCTTTTGAATGGGGAATTTAGCATTTCTGTTATAGACATGTGGTTTACTGACACACGCAGTCACAAACAGGGACCTTAATCTAAAAATGGTCTTCTTGTACAGGGGTCTCAAATTGTGTATTTCTGGTAAAATCTCGACATCGAATTTTAGGGTTGAATACAACAATAAAATTCTTCTATACTTTAAATATCCAGTAGGGAAAATTAAACATTATTTGATTTGTTCTCTGCAACAATTATTTTACAAACACAATTTGCAATTGGAGGTGTTATATTTATAAACCAAATTGTGGCTAAGTAGGAATTTTTTTCTGGAGTGATGAACATTTCAAACTCATGATTTGTGAATAGAATCGTATGCCCAACTCATTTAAGACGTAACTTTATAAACTAAGAAGATAAATTCACAGAAGCAGCTTTCAGAAATAAAAATTAAAACGTAGTGTGAGATGCAAGTTTGGAGGAATGCATTGAATATAAATAGTTGACAGCGTGTCTTAAGGAGCAAGTTCCCATTTAAGACAGCGAATTTGAAATGCTCACATTTGAAAATGTCCAGCTATTCTAGGTATTGATTGTGACTATAAATAAAGTTATTTATCCTAAACTTTAAAAAGGAAGATGCTATTCCATATACGTCAAGAAGTTGGATGGAGAATATGAAGGATGGCAATTAACAATTAACATTCAAAAATTAGATTCCAGTTGTCGGAAGTCAAAAAAGAGATTTTCGAATGGATAATGAACGAGTAATTATCTAACCGGTCAATATTAAAAACTTAGGATTTATAATCACAGAAATTTGGTGATTTAGTGTAGCAAAAGCGAGGAATCGAAATACTCAAGCTAAAATACTTTAAGCAGTATACCAATAAAACAGCCAACATAATGGGAATTATAGTGCACTTGGAAACTTCATTTGAAAAGGTAATCGAAACTGGAAAGGGCTAAAGGCTGTGGTGATTGAAATAATCTTACGCTTAGAGGTAAGTAAGACATAAATAATGAAAATTAACTATGAAAAGTTAATTAAATTTGCTTGACAGAATTGAAGCACAAAAATCTGATGTGTTGCACTCACATGACTTTCTGTACCCTTGTACTAACCAATATTACAAACCCTTATTTCTGTATCTTCTTTGTGTTTGTTGAGATAAACATTTGCAGAAATTATCTTCTTGTAGGTACAAGCAGAATATGGGAACATTTGAGCGATAGTCAAATCTTTTAAAGCTTTCAAATTCCGTTCTCTTTGCATGGTTAATAGATAACAAAATTAATAAGGATGTTCCATTTGACAGAAGTATAAGTTCTTCAAATCTCGTACAAATAACCAGGAATATCTCCGAAATGGTTCAGTCTTAAAAAAAAAGTATTTAGACATTGTGAACTTTAGCAAGATATAAATTTTTTTATTTTAATATATTGTTATGCAAAACTCATCCAGAGTAAACAGGACTTCATAGGCTATAGCTAGAGAATTCAAGATATACATTGCACTTGCCATAAAATATCTCAAACATATGGCATTTTAATGGAAATTGTTGGAGCCATTTTCAAGAAAATCAAAAGTTTCGTATAATATTCAATGTAAAGGGTAGTTTAGGGTGGAGTAATTTTCTTCAAAATCATGGTGTCTCGACCTTGAAAGATATTAAACTTAAATACCAACCTTGGTTTGTATTGACTTTTCAGTTTTGAGTTATGCTGTCCACAGACTGACACACACACACACACACACACACACACACACACACACACACACACACACACACACACACACACACACACACGCACGCACACACGCACGCACGCGTGCGTTTCCGGTGAAATCTCGACTTCGAATTTTTTGGGTGGAGTACAATACTTTCTCTACTTTACTATACGTAGTACAGAAAGTGAAAATTGGGCAGCTACAGACAAAAGACGACGGACTTCAAAAATACTAGAATAGATTCCAACCCAAAGAAGACAAAGAGGAACGCACAGAAGAGCTTGGAAATGTGCAGCTATAGCAGTAAAATCACTAACAAGCTAGGATGAAGAGCCACACTACTGCTGTACGAAATTGGATAGAAAATCGACGATAGAAAGGACATGATAATGGGTCAGGAAGGTCGGCAACGGGGATCGAACCCGCAATCTCCCAAATGCGGGCCACAGACGTTACCGCTTAGCCATCCCGTTCAGTTACAGCATCTAAATAACCTATGCAGTATTATTTAAAGTCATCAGAGACAAAAAGATTAAACCAAATATGTATTACACTAAAATTTATTTTGTATTCATTCTCAAAATAAATTTGCATCTTCCTTTGCAATACTCTAGATGCAGGTACCCTTGAATTTCCATCATGACCCTAAGATTTTAAACAAAATTCCCCTCCACGAACCCAGAGTATATTTGATTTTGAAGAAAATACCTTTATGGCCATGTCTACATGTTTAAATTGTTTCAATGACTATTGGAGCTTCTATCTTCAATTTTCTGTGGATAGCCAACGGGCTCTTCTCATTCTTGCTGAATGTTATATACCTTTGTAACTACTGGTAAATTAAGAGAAATATACATTAGGTACGCCATGAAAATGTAGATCTTGTTAAAACTCAGCCTATATCACATATTTTTCTGTCATGAAACATTTCTGAGATAATTGTTGCTCTGGGTTTGAATTTTCCAGTATCGCAGGTGCTTTAAAGCGCTTAATTATCATTCCTTTGTTTCTCGAAGTGCAAAGAGTAGGACATTTTAAAAGGTAGGCTTTGAATTACTTGACTAAAACTTTGTCAGTAGTGTCATTGAAAGGAAACTGAGCGTTATTTTTTACCCTTCCTAGTTACTCCTCACTGGTGATGTGCTAAAATATATAAGGGCAAGGAAGAATTCTGGGACGCCCGACACTCACATTCTTATTTTGTGAAACTCAACAAGGTGCAGACATATCGTACTATTCAATGCTAGTCACCTTTACTGTGCACGGCCAGGCCGCTAAGTCAAAACGAGTGCAGGGGGCAAAGAGGGGAATAATCGTCGGTGTCACTTTGTGGTACCTCTGTCCTATAATCCCTTGTATCTGCAATTAAAATTATTTCTGCAAACATTCATCTCTAATAACACTAAGTGGATACAAAACTAAGTTTCTGTAGGAACAGTCTGCAAAACATATCTAACAATTAATAGTCACTGCCATGAATGTGATAAATCAATACTATTGCGATACTGTTGTGGATCTCCCTGCCGTGGAAAACCGCTTGGTTCTTTGAAGGTACCAATAAAAGAAGCGCTATCCAAGCAAATAGCTTATTTCCATAAGCTTCCAATTATTTCTTAAAAATTCAGGTCCAAAGGGCTTTTAAATATTTATCGCAGATAGTCTAATTTTACTAACTGATATTTTACTAACTGTATACTATTTAATTTAACGACCACAAAAATTTAATCTTAATGTATTCAACATTTTACTAGGGATCTCTTTCGGGAATGAATACTCAACAAGGAATGGTTTAGAGGAAACTCAGCAGTTTTGCATCTGTAATTGCGACATGGCTTCAGAACTGGCTTTAGGAGAGGTTGGGCCTAGAGCCAATTCACCTCTGGGTTTTAGATCCTAGTCTCTTTCCTACATACCCCGCTTTGAGAAAGTAGGACTGGTCAGCGCCCCTATATCTAGCACACAGCGTTGTGCAGTGGTGGATAAATTACTGCCCTACAGGAGAAAAACGACTCCTGCATTGTGCAAAAGCTCTGCTTAAGGTCTCAAGTCATACCGTTGCAGTATATTAAGGAAAGTTCTCTCAGGGAATGCATACTCCCCACTTTGGAACAAGCACAAATGAATTTAAAATTTGTTCAGCTCACTTCGAAATGAATCCTTGAATAAAGGGACCTGTAAAACATTTAACGTGTTGCACTCACATGACTTTCTCTACTTCTGTAAGCTCTTATTCCTATATCTTAGTGTTAGTTGAGATAAACATTTGTACAAATTATCTCATTGCTTATTTCCTAGTAGGTGCAAGGGGAATATGAGAATACAGTAGGCTTTGTGCGATAGTTGATACGGAAATTCAGTTGATACCAGTGGTCCATGTAGACACTCTTTTGACTTCATCAGTCCGTTCCTCAATGTGCGTCCAATCCACTTCCATTTCCGCTTCTTTATTTGCATGGCTATCTCAACTTCCCCCGTCCTTTTCCAACGCTCATAGTTTGAAATAACTTCTGGCCAGTAGCTAGATGAATAAATAAATAAGTAAAAAGAGCACCTTTTATTTAAGAAAACTATAAGTATCGTAAAATTCAAACGAATAGCAAGGGATATCTTAGATTTAATTCACTCCACATAAAAGTATAAATACACATAAATACGTGTTTTAATGAAATCCACATTTTTGTAAAGTAAGATTTTGTCTTTATTAATTAAGGCTTCAAGTGTGATCAGCCGCGTGAGGTATAAAAACATTGAGCTTTCAGCCATTCTAGACTGTTGTAAAAAGCTTGTAAACTTGGCTGGAAACCCAGAACTCACTCTCGGTAAACGAGTCGTATGTTTTAGAACTGTACTTCAACGAGGAGTGCGTTCTATTCCTTAAACTACTGTTCCTCTAAATTTTGCGCATTCGTCTAAGAACGTCAAGCAATGCTTCTTAGTAAGCGCAAAACTGGACTAAAGCGCACATACCGTTTGATGGGTGACCTACCTTCCAAAAAAACAAGGGGCTGACTCACCTCATAATCTGGATTTCAGTAGGAGCAAAAATTAGACATTAGGTAGTTAAAAATTATATGAAGAAGTTTTGTTCCATGTTGTGATCATTACTACAGTTTCCGGAAGTGACTTCAGTGTTCTTCCATGTAACTTAGAGATTTTTGCACCTGTGTTTGAGTGCGATGCATAAAATCTATGAAGGGGAATACTCCCCGCGCTAAGGCACCCTCCAATGCTCGACGTTTATAATAGGTGTACATCATAAAGTTATGAAAAGAACTCGGCCTTCTCACAAGTGCGATAATTCGCTGTCATGAATATTTCACACTTCCTTAAAACGCTATTTATCACACGTTACAAAGGGTTCAACGTGAGCAATTTTTCATCTCCATTTTCAGTTATATTTCAGAGAGAGGGATATATGAGCGTTATAACTTACTAAAAAGAGAAGTTGTTGCTGCCTTTGACTAATACAGTTTTAAGGTGAGGCATTAATGTGTGAGAGATACAAACAGCTACTGTGGAAGGATGAGATTGCGTCCTTCGCATTTATTTCTTTTAACGCTACAACCGTTGATACTTAGAACCGCGGCTGTGTCGCTTATGACCCTGGTACTTTTCCCTTTAACTATTATAGGTCATTGGGTGGGTTTTTAGGTACTAATGAATCTATACTTTGAAGACCTGTATATTTTATTATAAAATCATAAAATTAAAGTACCTTTTCACATATTATCAATTATTATTAAGAAAGCTTAAATTTTCTGAGTGCCTTCATTGGCTGGCACCACATAATGAATACAAATAATCATGTTTTGACGTGTGTGTGTTACAGACAGTTCCCCACAAATGACACTTCACAAGCAATTTGTTTCCAGTGCAGTCAAACTTTATAGGCAACGCGTTCGCTTTCCCTGTCTTTCAGAAACGTCTTCGGGAGTGATGCAGGTACTAGTCTTCCTAGCTGTTGGTACTTTCAGCGACGTCCTCGGCCAGTTGCGGTATCAAGTCCCTGCGTTTCAACTTGTTCTCGTTTAGAGCATTGTTCAACACTCATGTATATATTCCAGCCAAATCCAGCAAGTTATAAAATGGGTGAACAGGCCAACGTCTGGATGGTGCGTTGACTGAATATTTGTGAGCCATTTGGTCGACTACGTCCACTCCATATTTAGAGCAGTTATGAAGTGTAACTCGATCTGGCTTCTTTTTCAAACCAGCCTCAATTTTCACATAAGAATGAACATTCTTGCTGGTATTTCTCCAAAAACACTCAATGTGGTATCATTCTTCTTCAACAACACTGTACTATATAACTCTTCTTCTGTCTTCTTGGTAGAAACTGGTATTTCCCTCCAAGATCGACTTACTGTGCCCACAGTACTTGTAGCATTTGTGTCAAGGTTTCAAAGAGAGCCAAGGAAGTAAAAACATGCTCATCACTCGGCCTAGTGTCATCTCTTTCTAGGTAAGGGAAAGTAATTGAAAAGTATGTCTATACAACACATAGACAAACAGTTACAAAAATAAACATGCCAACATGCATACACTGTTCATCGTTATTCAGCGGAGTAACATCATCTGATGAAACTACAGACTGGTAATTCCTCAGATGAAGACA
Organism: Tenodera sinensis; assembly: GCA_030765045.1. Taxonomy (NCBI): domain Eukaryota; kingdom Metazoa; phylum Arthropoda; class Insecta; order Mantodea; family Mantidae; genus Tenodera; species Tenodera sinensis. Next base: position 152,585,197 of record CM060967.1, read on the forward strand.
CCAGCAGCTCACAGTTGGATTCATGGGCCAAAATCTCGTTCATTGCATTTACAATGTTCCATTCGTAGAGGTTTGGTCGCTCGCGCGCGTGTGTGTGCGTGTGTTGCAAGCACTATACAGTTACATGCAAAGCACTACTAAAATGGTATTTCATGGAATGACGGTCTAGCTGTATAACACTGTGTACACGTTCAGATATGCCGCCTCCCCTCTCTTCTACCAACCCACCACCAATGCTGGAGAAATGCAATGTCATCACTAAGCGACATAAAAATGATTTTAGATATTTTTGACCAAACACAATTTAAAAATAAACGTAAACGATACAACATATAAGATCACTATAGCAGCTGCAGCCGTGGAGTTCAGAACTGACCCATCCGCGGTTCTAAGCGAGTTTGGATTTTTTTTCTTTTAAAATTTCTTCATAACAATTAAAATTAAATGTGATGGATAATTATCCCCTTCCAACTAAATAGACATATAAATTCAAGCTAGCCAATCATAAATAAAGGATAAAGGAGAGATTTAAGGAGTGGGTCACGGTCACACAGCCGTGGTTCTAGAGGGAGGCCCTGGGTTTAAATCCCGTGGACAGACCAATCTGACTGGGGCGCTTTTGTGGTTTCTCTCCGTCGTCAAGCTAAGCATCAGATTGATAGTTAATGCCTAAGTTGCACCTTAGGTCTAATATAATACTAAAAGTGATAAACAGGTGGTAATAGTGAATGCTGTGCCATCTATCCACAGACAATAAAAGCCGATAGACTGAATGGCACCCTAATGCCATCTGCAGTCACAAAGACGGAGGTACAGTTGTCCTGTATTGGTCCCTTTGTGGACCCGTGACGAAGCAGCATGGTGTGGAAAAGCATGGGACCCTGAAGACAAACTGCCATCCACAAACGGCACATACCGTTCTTAATAGATCCATCGCGATATGACTACTTAGTTGAAGTGACACAAAAGAAATACTATTACAAAAGAACCCTAATACTGTTTTGCTAACTGGAGGTTCACATTTATGGTTAATGTACTTACATGACATTCAATGTTTTCCCCTCATGTGTTCAAAAATACCCTGCATCACGAAGAAATTTACAGCTATGACAATTGAACTGCAATGAAATGTCATACTTTCTGAGCGCACACACACACACGCACGCACGCACACACACAGAGGGAGAGAGAGCGAGTATAGAGAGAACTGTAGTTTGATATTGTTACTTCAACATTATATGTGTATCAAAATTCATGGTAGAAAGATGAGAAATAGAAAAAAAGAACTGATATATTATATTCATTAGATTTTCTCTATGGAGTATAGTTTATTACCTTCTCTACTGGTAAATAGTAGGAAGTATTCACCCAAAAATTCGATGTTGAGGTTTTGAGGTTTCACCGGAAATATGTTTTGAGAACCCCTGAATAAAAAAAAAATTAGAAAGAGATCCGTTTATGTGTGTGTGTGTGTGTGTGTGTGTGTGTGTGTGCGCGCGCGCGTGTGCGTGTGGTGGTATTTAAGTTTAATGTCTTTCAAGGATGTGACACGAAGATTTCAAAGAAAATAGCCCCAGGAGGCGAAATTCACAACAATGAACTCAAAAGAAGTGGTGACCTACAAAACTGTTTGCCTCGGTAACAGTTAAAATAATTGTCCTATAATAACGATCCACGCTAGTTGTGGCTCAGGTAATTGTAGAATTATTACTAACTCTTCTATTCCATTATAGCATATTCGTAATACTCATTAAGATAACTGAAATATATTTCTGATGTAACAGAAGATTTAGGTTGACAGTGTTCCATAAGTCATATATCACCCAGTGCTACGTTTTTAGTAACTGCACATTCTTTCCTTTAAGTTTATTCATAACACCATTTGTGAAATTGCTCTGTTCTGCTAACTTCGCGCAATTTAGCATCCGTTGACTACAGCTTTATAATATGGAGTCAACGCTTGCAAATTGTTTGTAAGCACTCCTGCTGGTATTACAGTCATCCACCTACATTAATAATGAGGGCAAAGAAATGTTTTCACTCACTACTTTTTTCCAAGGCTACAAATGTCAAGTTTATACGCTTTCTAAGCGATAAAATTGAAGATAAAAATGAAGAAAATACAGGACATGTATAATACAATAAATAAGTAGAAAGTAAAGGAATTACATACACCTTACAACAAAGCTTAATAGCACCTCCAAAAGACCTAAAAAGCCAACCTTATTTGGACCCTTCCGTAAGTGAATATATTCCAACACCTTCCGCTCCACGATGCGTTCGGTAGTATAAATAAATGGTTCTGTCTCATGTATTGAAGTACTGGAATGAGAGAGAAGATCTAAATCAGTTTGAATGTCCCTTTCAGTATGAATTAACACATTTTTGCAACTTATACTACAGCAGACATTAATTATTGTTACAATTCAAATTTGCAAAAATGATTGCAGGATAAGAAGCTGTTAAAGTGAGTTAATGAAGCACACTGTCGCCCCATTAATTTTTTACAGTATGAAGTGTTACGAATTCAAGGACAGTTATCTCAATAACAAATAGACTATACTACTTTTAAAGGTTTTACTTACGACTGTCATTAAAGGAGATGCTGAAACTGGCCACAGTCGTTGTCCATACTTTTTGGCAACTCTTTAAGAAACTATCCATCACTTGCCATAGTTCACGTTGAGAAGTGCTGGCAATTTCCTTCCAGAGTGTGTGGATTTGTCTTTATATTTTAAGTTACCCCAGAGATAGATATCGCACAACACCTGGAAATCTTTCTGCAAATTGCACTTTCACTTGGCGAGCTGACTGGCTTAACACATAAGAATCGTAAATAAATACACGCTGTGCAATAGAAAAAAAAAGCTGAGCAATAACACACTTTGTGAGTAACTACAGATCAAAATAATAAAGCAACTAGAAATAATTCAATCACACGTTATCACGTCAGCTCAATACTGCACTTTCAGAACAGAGAAAAACAAGTCAACCACATCACCTTGTGTACAGCAGCTGCGTAATCGTTTTTCTGTGAACGCAGCGGTTGAGATGTTTTGTAAATATTTATGTCAAGCTCATTATTCATTACTTCAAATCACATTTACAGAATATCTATGAAACCGTAGGTAAAGCTAGTGTCGCTTGAACACGAGAATGAAACGAATTTGAGAAAAAAAGTATTTAAAACTTAGGTCATCTCCTTAGCGCGGCGCTACTTACCAATCCGGAGGCCCGGATTCGATTCTTTGTACTAGCGTGGAGATTTTCTCTCGCTGGTAGACCTGTTCCGTGGCCCACTCAGCCTCGTTAGGCCTCTAAGGGACCAAGTCAGGAAATACTTGATTGAAAAGTAGCGGCCCCTGATCGAAAAGACCATATAAACAGTCGGAAGGGACCGGGGCGCTGACCACGTTCCACCTCGAATACTGCACCCCACTCATGACGCCTGTAGTGAGCTGGGGGACGCATCAGTCAGGCAGTAGGCGTTGGCCCGAATAGGCTGTTGTGCCACGGAGAATTTGAAGCTTCAAATGGGGCATAAGGAATATCTTAGAAATTATTTACTCTACAAAAACAAAGTGTACGATAAACGAGATCTACATTTTGTGGACGGAATTAATGTCATCTTTTACGTTTTACCAATAATACAAATATCGATGAAGCCCTGATGAGTAATGTGCTGCTCAGTGATGAAGCAACATTGGTACATGGGTCACGTGAACAGGAGCTATTGTAGGATTTCGGCGGTAGAACAGCGAAAGACTACTTTCCAAATGATAGGTGGTTTGGTTGTCACTCACGAAGAATTGTTCATCCCGCTTTCCAGACCTGACGCCCTTAGACTTTTTCGCCTTCAGGTTCATTATCTCTAAAGGGAGTTCAGTATCTTGATAGCGAATAACTGCAGCAGTAGACAAGATCAGGTCCACTTTGTTGAACCCGCTCGACAGAAGAAAGACGGCGAATCTGTCACTAAATTGAAATGCACTAAATGTAGTACATACTTTGTATAATATGTTTTGGGAGTATAGGTAAGTACTTCTTTTTTACTAAACTGTTCAGAGACTTTTGAATCACTCTGTACATCCATCATCAGCTCCAAATTATTTGTAGCAATATGCAAGTTACCAGCTTCTTTCCTGTAGACCAACGATACTTCTAAAAGGGGTTGGTATCATTGTTATTCAACTGCATTCCAACCTCTGCGTATCAAACTATTAAGTGACACAGATAAAATGTGGGGAAGAGACTCCCAAAGTTCCAGGAAAAGTCGGCTGAATTTTCTGTGGCGTGCTTTTAATCTAAGTTGTTTTGTAGCGGAGAGTGAGGGAGGTCTCTTTTAATCTCTTTATGTGAGGAGAGAAACACTCGCGGTCTCCACTAGATGAAATGTCTAGGCACTGGAGCAGAAAAGTTGCCCATTTATCGCGCAGTTGCCCTTTCTCACTCAGACGTAAATATAGGCAGAGGCACAAAGCCTGCTGCTCGTATTCCACAATTACAAGAAAGAGAAACTGAGAAATCCGTTGGAAAGATCGTTAAACCTCGCTTATTGTTCCTGCAAAATGTCTACAGAGTCAGTCTTGAAAACATTTTAACGCTGCAGAAAAATGTCAAAGCACATTCTTTGAAAGAAACTCCTCAGGTAGGGCTCGTGGGTATTTTGCATAAATATACAGGGATATGCAAAGAAGTTCACGTTTTCGTTGTTTATACTTCTATGGAATTTATATTTAGGTAAGCGTTAGTAAAACTGAAAGCAGAGAGATCTGGGTGAAAAGTGGCAAAGAAGCTCCTGTTTCTTAAAGCGGCTCATTTCAAAACAATCTGTCATTAAGTGCCGTGAGATAAAATAGTGTGGACTATTTTATACGTAGCGCTAAATTATCATTTACAAATTATCAACTGGTCATTCTTTTGTTTTGTCGCTTTCGCCAACGCATCCCACGAATCTCTAAGAAACAATCTATTGCACATTGCAATTGATTAGCAATCAAAATAACACTCCATTTGAATTTGACGACCGTGTTCTTAACAACTCTTCTTTTAATAATTCATGTACTTATCCAGAAGAAAGATTATTGGTTAATGTTAAACATGAAGTGAGATTTAAGATCATAAACTGGTTTTGTGTCATTACAAGAGATCGGAATACATATAATTATGGTTTGTTTTCCTCAGCAGTGTTGAGGATCGAAATTATATACTAATCGAAATTGAATACATTTTGGGTTCTTTTTGTACAATTTACATTTTATGGTCAAATATTTGCGGTATTCAATGCAAAACCGGAGCTGTTAACAGTAAAGTAACACAAATCTTAAATATAGTAAATATCTGGAGACTAAAAGCTTTACTTATCTATTATTTGATGCAAATTCTTGAGGATATTCTGAATACACCAGAAACTACTTTGCGTATCATTTCAAGAACTTGCAGCAAATAAAAAGATAAGTGAATCTTTTAGTCTCTATGCTCTATCCGGCCTAAGATCCACACCTTGTATCCCTCCGCGATTACCTGGTGTTCGTACTAATACAAACAAACGCCACGTGGACTCGCCTCGTATTTATGTTGCAACAGAATGATATTTACTCGGGAGTTTAGGGAACAGCGTTACATTCAAGTAGTTGTTACAAGGGTCTTGAAAACTAACAGATAATCGCCTGTTTTCAAGGTACTATATGTTATGGTGTGCTTTGGTTCCAGAGTATCGAGGGTTAGATGTTGACAGTCTGTGTTTACATCAAGTGCGGATCTAAGGGTGGAGCGATTATAGCTATTTATTATGTTTAAGATTTGTGTTGCTTTAGTGGTAATAGCTTCTTTCAAATGAGACAAATATAGTCTGGTACGTAAAATAAATATAAGCAAATTACAATATTGCTTTATATATAATACTTAATCTAAGTATACCAAAGGCATTCCACTATAAATGCTAGAAGGGAAGTCATTACATTAATTTAAACCAGTAATAGATCTCTGTATTTGGAACACATTTTGTATCTTACGTTTATTTCTCTGACCATTTTCTACACAGATATTTGCTTTTTTTTTTTTTTTTTTTTTTTTTTTTTTTTTGAAAACAACAGACAAACAGGCAACACTGCACATTGTGTAGGTGTCACTTTTACTAGGTCAGTATATAAACAAACACTGCAGTGTGGTGTCCCATGAACGTAAACAAATACCATGCCATGTCTAGCCTGTTTGCTGTGCGAGTGTGGGCAAATCAGAATACCAGTTGCAGTCGTCATCACCCAAAACATTACACTACCGTGGGTCGTGTTCACAAGCGATAGATGTGTTTACAACCAGAAACCGGTTCAGATCCCTGATCAACCTCAATGCAACCTTACCGAGTTACTTCACCTCTGAATAGTCTGCTGGGATATACCTATAATTCTTTTAAGTGATTAATTATTTCGAAACCCTGTGTGATGTCCCATAATTACTACCGAAACTATGTCAAGAATACGTCACTACGCATTTACAAGTAACAAACTATTATCTTCGTATATTCTTGTGGAATTACGTATCCAATTTGGAACAAAAACCATTTATTTTTTCTAAATCGGCTGATCAAAGAACAAAATGCCATTAGACTCTATGTATAGTAAACTAGAGAAATTATTGTGTTCCACACAAAAATTCAATGTTGAGATTTCACCGGAAATAAATGTTTTGACGTTCCGTGAATTAAGAAAAAAGTTCGCGCGTGTTGTCTATCAATCTGTGGGCAGTTGATATTTTAAGTTCAATGTCTTTCAAGGAAGCAACATGAAGATTTTGAAGAAAATTCCCCCACCCTAAACTGGCGTTTACATGAAAGAATTTTCGAAAATTTTGATTTTCATGAAAAGGACTAACGATTGTGATTAAAATGCCATATATTTAAGACATTTGCATGATAAATGAAATATATATCTTGATTTTTCTGGCTATAGTCCATGCAGTCCTATTTACTCTGAATGACTTTTGCATAACTGGTAAACCGTAAGAGATAGACTAAATCTTACAATACAAAAATGTAGATCTTGCTAAAACAGATAATTTCTCTCTCTCTCTCTCTCTCTCTCTCTCTCTCTCTCTCTGTCTCTCTCTCTCTGTCTCTCTCTCTCTTTTAGGTAGAGTGAACCATTTGAGATTATCATTGTTATGTGTGCGAGTTTTGGAGAATTTAATACTTTTGTCAAATGGAACATCGTTATTAATCTTTTTATATGTTAACCGTGCAAAGATAACGGAATCTGAAGGATTATCACTCAAAGCCTACTGTATTCCCATATTCTTCTTGTACCTTTAAGAAGATAACCATGCAAATGTTTGTTTCAACTAACACGAAGAAGATTTTGTAAGAATGGTTGGAACAAGAGTAGAGAAAGTCAAGCGAATGCAACACATCAGATTTTGTTTGTTTGTAATGCTTCTATGAAGCAGGAATGTAATAAGTTCCCTTCCACCCTGTATGTGTAAGCCAATAACCACGAGGCACTTGTTTCCAAAAATAGAATTTGCATATCATTTACATAGCGAATGAGCACAATCCTGACATTTCTTGGTTGATCAAAAGCTACACGTAATGACTTAATTGCCAAGTTACTTAAGACTTCGTTAGTACCATTATGAATGGGGAAAGCATTAGAAACGTAGTATACTGTTTTTATTACAACGCAGCGAACCATTAACCACGTAAAGGTACTATTTTAGAACCATTAAATTAATAGGCAATGACTTGACTTACTTTTCGAATCGCTGAGGAACATTAAGGCGCCATTTACAGCGAAGACATAACAAAGTTAAAGACAGCCATGAGGGAAGACGTAAGACAAGAAGATAGTGCGGGTTTCTAGATTGTAAATTGCACAAATTCAGTAATAAAACCAATAATATCCAACATGCATATACACTTAATCTTATAAATGAACAAAATGTAAACATGTTTTAAACCAAACAAAAACGATAAGCATACGAATGCGAATGACGTACCACTTAATTTGGTCTATTATTGTATAGTAGGTCATGATTAGCATAAAATTAATATCCTGGCATGTTATTGGTTGAAGAAACTTAATTATAATACACTTGGATATATCATAGAACGTGATGAAAAGGCGCCAATAAGAAACTATTTGATAGAGGAATACCAAGAAGAATGGGACACAATTGATGAAGGAAGACGAGTTTATGAAGGTTTTTCCAAATATACTAAAGCATTTACGCATGAAGAATTTTAAACGAAGAAAAGGTGCAATACAATGCATAATCGGTCATGGTCATATGGCACTATTTAAGGAACACTGGAAAATGTGAAAGCGATATCTGTGACGTATGTGATGAAGTTCCTACTCCGGAGCAATGTATTACAAATAAGGAAATTCTGCAGAAGTACTACAAGGGAAGAGCACTTGGGATATTGTAAGATCAAAAATAGATTACGTAGATTTAGATCGAATGGTTGAAGTAATTTCCACGATACATTAAGCAATATTAAATATACATATTAAATAATAAAAGACTAGTAAATCTTGCGGAAACAAAAAGAGTATGCAATAAAATACGAATGTGATCTGATGTTTTCTGCGTCACCTAATGGTTTGTTTATTTAGTTGTAGCACACTTTCCTCATTTTATTTTATTTCTTTCCTGCCAAATCACTGCGTTTGCGTCCGGGTATATCTCTGATTTTGTCTTGTTCACATTCTTCAGTCTAGTAAATGTGCGCATTTGAACAACGCACTTTACGATGTATTGTTCTGTATGCGAATATTTAGAGTGAAGTTATCCATGAGGGTCTTGATTACTTTTGGACACTTAAGCCACTTCCATGAAAGCTAATGAAATCTTACTCTAGAAGACTAATGACGGAGTGAAGCCACTGCTCAGTTGGTTTACTTAGCCTTCCTCTTGAAAGCGACGAAACCAACGATTTATCTGCAGGAAAGTATCTTACCTTATAAAACGAAGCAATTTCTTCTGGTTTTAAGCTTTCCAATCAATATGCTACATAGCCTGCCAGCATTTCTAAAAATTCCACTTTTTGGGAACTTGTGGCCGTGTTACTGCTTGTTTCTTTTCTGTAATCCCCTGTGGCATCTCCCCTATGCAGAGGTTACCCTCATCGCCCGGCCGCTGCGTCCTTCAGCCGCAGCCAAGGACACGCAGAAGTGCAGGTAGGGGGTGGCGAGGGTCAGCACGCCGACTCCCCCGACCGTAAGGTGACTACCTGACCTTTTAGGAACGCTACCTTTTTATCAGTATAGCTTCTCAATTGGCCCCTCAGGGACCAAACGAGGCTGAGTGCACCCCGTATCAGACCTCCCAGCGAGGGAAAAATCCCATGCCGGTGCCGGGGATCGAACCTGGGTCCGAGCCAGAGGAAGGCGCGCTACCAACTGCGCTACGGAGGCGGCCGTTTCTTATATGTAATCTAGTTTTTCTATAATATGGTTAACACAGGAAAAGAACTTATAATCCAGATATTCCTACTGGTATCTTACCTAAATTCCTTTCTTCTTCCCCTACTTCTGCCTCTTTATTGTCACTTTTCTCAGACTTAATATCTCAGAACAGTTGCGTCCAAGAAGCTAGGATTTTATTCTCTGGTTCACGGTATTTGGTAAGAGGTGATCATGGAATTTAGCTAATACCCTGATTTGAGAAAAACAATTCTCAATTACGTCGCGATTACATTTTGATCCCTGCTACTGAACGTAGGTGACTCACATTTATACATTTCAGTGTTTTAAAACGATTCCGCGAGCTATACTATCACTAGTCCTCATAAATACTGCCATGTCAATCGGAGCAGGCGGATAGCCGGCAACACCAGCTGACGTCATTAGCAGGGAGGTGTACTGCGCCTCTAGCTGGTGATATCTATCGTACTGCTCAACATATCTTGGTACTCCAAATTTCTATATTAGCAACAGGGGAGAGAAGCAGTTCGACATGTCAGGGAACAACGTATTCAACCAATGGAAAGAACCTAACTAGAAGATCAGAGAGGGTACGTCAGAGATTGGAAGGAACGTTGCAAGAATACCAAGAAGAGGAGATACCACAGTAGGAGATGCTGGAAGACATGGAAGAAAAGGACTATAAGGACAAAATGCAGTTACTTCTACTCTCGATAGAATCAACGGGAGAAACATCATAGGACATTAATGGGAAGACTGGAGGCGGCAAGTAGAAGGGGAGAGAAGGAACGGAAAGATGACTTATGATGAGTAATTTTATGTTTGTTTTTTTTTTTTTGTTTTTTTTTTTTTTTTTTTTAAATTATTGTTGTCTCTTAACTTTTGTTATTACAACATAATCTGTATATTAATTATATTAATATTAATTATCCCCATTGTTTTGTTGTACTTAGTAATTCCCTGGGAAATGTTTCACTATTACCAATGATATAGAAAATGTTTCGAAATTGGTGGCAGTAAGTTTGAAAACTTTCAGTAGTTGATTAAAATATTACTGTTTACTTTCATTATTTCAGTTTGCTTTTTTTGTTTCATTCCATCCTACACTTTATGCAAGAAGTTAAGGAGTTCTAAACTTTACAGACTAAAGAAAGTAACAATTTGATATTGGAACACACAACCATCTAGCTCTCATTTGGCATTTCTAACACCTTGCTTTCCAATCTTCAGCTATGCAATCATGCTAGTAGATGACAATCTGAGGGAATATGGCGCCATTATGGATCCCGCCTGGTCATGAAATTTTCAAATCTGATTGAAGTACCAGTCATTATGGATGTCCTCCATTCAATTGCGTTTAATGCGAGACGCATGTCACGATGAAAACGGCATAGCCGTATGACTAAACCTCATCAAACGCTGAGAAAACCCTGGTGTGCTCGTCTAGTTGTGTGCCACTGGTGATTGCTCAATAATGCTGCTCTTTAGGAGAAGAACAAGACTTCCAATAACGGTAATCACCATCGTGTACATGCAAATCGGACAATGGGAGCCTTGTCTACCTCCCTTTGTACCCCCCATTTATAGCATGTATAAAAGAGGAAATTAAACGCCGCATGTGCTACAAAACATCCTTACAATTACTCAATCATTATTCAAGGCAAACTGTCCTTTGCCAAAGTTTTATTACATTTAAAAGAAATTTACCTAATTATTCTCAAACAAGAATTTAATGGCGCAAATTACTTGGTTTTGGTGAAGGGATGTAAGTCAGGAAATTGATTTTTGACATATTTCAACTATAAGCAACACTTTAGGCTTGTTGGCCTGTTCCGGCCCTCACATTTTCTGTTAAAATTTTTGGAAGCTTAACATTGTTTAATTTTAACACTAAATAGTTGAACATATTAATTACGAGTTTTGTAAATTTAAAATATATGAGTGATTCACACCAGCAGCTGTACTCGTAGAATATAGCTTGAAATTACTGGAAGTCTTAGGTTAGTTAGTTAATTTAGCTCTGCACTTTCACTGAGTCTATTATACATTTTCAATAATTTATTAGGTTGGCAACTGTTTATTGACTTACAGAACTATGTAGGTGCCAGTAGAATACTTATATTTGCGTATAAACCTTCCATTTTCCAATCATAAAGCTTGCTCATTTTACTTGTTTTGATACTGTTCATACTGTTTTATTCCCTCATTAAATCTTAAGGAGGTTCCGAAAAATCTATGCAACCAATGTTAAATTTCCTACATTCATGTTCCTTTTTCACATAAACCATATGGAGTAGAGAGTTGAAATTTTTACTACTTAATATTGAATATATTGTTATGGTTTTAACATTAGAGTTAGTCTCTGATCTATTTTGTTTTTAATAAATACTTTTTAAACAAAGCACTTAGAAACAAATTCAAATTTGAGAACAATATAAGATAAAAATAAATCCCCATGTCGAAAGTATTAAGCATATGCAAGGAGCATGTGGTAAAAAATGTACACACGTATCTTTTATAAGAGCGGAGAAAAAGGTGCATATATCTATATGAGAAAATGTAGTGTTTAAGAAATTAGCGATGAACCTAAACCTACACACTTCTGCACAGACGTGGTAACTGGACCCTGACATTTTTGCAACTGGCACGCTTGCCTTGTGCAGCTTGTAATGAAGATATATCAATTAATTCATAGTGAAAGTAAACACTTTCATTTTCTAACATTTCTTCATAAAGTTCCAGTGCAAACTTTATCTTTTTGTGCGATGAAGTATGTACATCTGTTTGTATTGAGGTTAGGGGTATCACATCCATTTCTTTGTGTTATTTCTTACTGCTTACTGACGTTTTTCCGTTTCGTGAATAGTCTCGTACTTCTAGGCATTTAAATATTAATATATAAACACAGGGATAAGCAAGCATCACCTTTCACCATATAATACAAAAAATTGTAAGGCAAAGCGACAATGTACTACGAATAACCGACAGCCATGCTGTAGCAGGCTGGCCAACGCAGAAATTTCCTCTTGCAGTTTATTATTTGGTTTCATTCGAAACACTCATCTATGTGGGCTCCATTTATATATATATTTTTTTTCTGAAAGTCCAGTATTCATATCCATACAAAAGAGAACAACTAGAACTTTTTTAAATTGTTTCTTTAATAGTATTGTTTGGCAAAAAAAAAAAAAAAACTTTTAATTGTTCTAAATAGACAATTGGATCATTGAATTTTATTTTGCACATCGTCATTTCTATGTTTATAATTTCTCATCCTAAATAATAATTAAAATATGAAAAAAATCGCTTTAAAACATGGGATGAAATTAAACATAATAAGTGTTATTGCTAAAACACGCACCTTGAAGCATGCTAATACAGTAGAATCCCGAAATAACGTGGTTGCAGGGGGACTTGTTTTAGCCGTGCTACATTAACTATGTCAGTACATACATTACTAATAATTACTTATAGTTACTTAGGTACAGCATTGAATCACCTAGCATATTTCATATTTACAAAACAGCAAAGTTCAATGAAAAGTTGACAAAATTTCACCTCCCGTTCGCGTCGTTGCTCAGTGCTGTGAACCAAGATTTTCCTGGAGGAGTGTGATTTAGTCTCTGGTATTGATGTGCGCTGACCGTTTCATAACAGAAAACGTGGGGCGGTTATTCGCCTTGCGCTCTTTCGCTCACCGCACGCCAGTATTAAATCTCTCACAACTGAATTTAATAAAATTCTTCAAACAAAAAGAGGTAAAATGAAAACATTAGTCTACAAATCGAAAACTTCATTACAAACGGGCCGTCGCAACCGGGATAGAACATCCTAGTTGACCATCCAACCCTTTGTGCATTCTACACAAAGAATGTAGGCCCCTGGAAGGGAGGGATGAGAAGAGTGACTCGATAGGCGACCAGGTCGAATAACGACGTGTGCAGGAAAAAAACGACGTCCCTAATATTTCCAATTCGAACGCATCCAACGCCTATCGCGCCCACCCACAAGTCCTTACAGCACAGAGGCTCCCTCAAGTGTGACCCACACAAAGACGGGTCCTGACTGGCAGTCACAATTGAGATTAGGTAAGAAACCTTTTCAGAGCGCACATCAACCGCCCAGCCGAAACCCACCAAACACCGTCGTCTGGTCCTACATCCCACAAGCAGATGACAATGAAGCAAACGATGCGTACAGTAAAAGGAGAAAGTGGGGGAGAAGAGGAAGAATCCCAGCATATGCCTAATAGCATGGAGAACCTAGGAAAAACCTATGGGTCTTCCTGATTGTGAGTTGTACAGGTTACCCCAGCACCACTTCGTTCTGTAAAAATCAATTGCACTTGATGGTAAATGAACATAAACATAAATACTTCATTGTAAACATGATCATATGTAACAGATAGCCATGAAGGCTCACATTTTTCCCTCCGAAGCCCAGCATCAAGATTTCCACGCGCCAAGATAAGGTATAGGTCGTGAGCACGAGGTCAAACGGATACTGATACCTCTGAGTATAGCGTATGGCGTATGGCTCATCAGGGCAGCCGACTTGTGCATTCAAGGTTCCTTGCATTTCGATAGAGAGAAAGAAAGAGCAAGAGAGAGAGAGAGAGAGAGAGAGAGAGAGAGAAAGAGAGAGAGATCCTCGTGGAAGGCAAATGGCCATGTGAAATAAAGAGTCAGTGTAGTGAGAACGAAAGTAACAGGTGTGCAAGAGTAACGCAGCCATGCCAAAATCCTAAAATTTTGTTCATCCGTATTGGTGATTTCTTTAAAGTTTTGAATTGTATTCAAGTGCCACTACTTTGAATTATTACGTGAGCCGGGAGGCTAGTGCTTAATAATTTGATTTTAGATTGAAATTGTTACGCTTTTAAAATTGCACTGTCTCAGAGGTGCCATTTTTTAATAATCTAAATGTTATGTGCAGATATTCCAATCTCATCCATGATTAAATACATGGTGCATATGATTAATATTATGCTCAAGTTAAAATTTGGATATTGATATTGCCAGTGAAAACAATAACATTTTGGTTTTGAAAAGGAATTGTTAAAGTCAGTGTATAGACGAAGTATATTTACCTGAGTCGAACTGGAGGGGGGGGGGGGGGGGGGGGAGTTACATTTTACAATTAACGCAGTTCATTACTAAACTCACAACGGTGAAATTTTCTTTTACCGTTTTACATTTTAATCTTGCCTTTTAGATATTGAGGTGTGCCTAAATTGCATAACCTAGGTAATATTACTCACGTTGTCAAGTGTTTATATTACTTATTTAATATTTTAGTAAGTCAGAAATGTATGCAAGGAAACAACCAACTAAAGCGACATACCATGTACAATTTAATATTTTAATGCAAATTCAGCATTTCCTGCAGTGCAAGATATCTTGATTCTATCATGGTTACTCTTATTTATTCTGTGTAGAACATTTCTTCCATAAAACTGAACCTGAGCTTAAAACTACCTCTAAGAGTAGAAACTTGCATTTGGGCGAAAGACATCCCGAGATCGAAATTAGCTAGGATAATGATCAAGTATAGGAAGTCTTAAGCAGTTGGCTTCAAGCTATTTATACTCAAACATTTCAAAGAACGTAAATACAAGAATCAATGACAAACTAAATGTATTCTGCTCAGTCTTGAGATCTTTGCAATTAATAAAGTTTTGAAACACCTACAAATTCCAAATAATTAAAATATATAATTTGAACAGATTCCCGCAGGTAGCTGAAAGCATCCTAAGCCATGACAACTAATAATAATTGAATAAATCAAGGAGCTTTGCATCGAAATTCATGTCCACAAACACTTACAATAATGTGGATACAATCCCAATAATCCCCCTATGCAGTGGGAAAGAATATTTATATATAAATGACTATAATAATAATATACATATGCTTTTGCAGTTTGTACTTCCTTATTTTGTTTTGCTGAACTTCTTCCCTTCTTCCTCTTTTGTCTTTTGGCGATAATTGGTTTCCCGCACTGTCTTTTCTATTTCTGTTTTGTATTTTAATGCTGCAATACATCACTAAAACAGTGGAAGTTACACTGAGCGCTTAGTGTGTTCCGATGTTAATACCAAAATGATGTGCTGGAGGAGATGTAGGTTTAAGGTTGCTCAACTGCATGGTCATCAGCACCCTTAAAAACATTAATGGCAGAAGCTTCATATAAACTTTAACTTAACTCACTTCACAGTGTCCGAAACACTTTATTTACACTCAGAAATTTCCAGTCTATAAATGGTTCCTTTTACAAAATTTGTGACTAAACAATGGCGGATTTCGTCGTAGATAAGGACTAGCTAAGTACAGCTAACGATCGTATAACATACTTTAATTGCTTTAATTCACAGCAAATAGTTGAATTAAATTAACATCACTTGCAAATCAGTTTCATTTATGAGCATCATACATAAAGCACAATTCCTTTCACAACACAACGGACATTTAGCATCTTCCGTAATTAAACTATCGATCAGTGTGCATTCTTTTACTTGGTCGTAGAACCTTAAAACAAAAGAAGTTAACCTACGCTGCGTCTATTCTCACAGAATCATTTCAGGGGGCTTTTTTCTACCTCTATTTTGTACAGTTGGAATAATTGCACAAAATACTGTCTCAACCACTTGCTTATCGTCCGTCGGACTTCTGCAAGACTGGCAGGCGGCTACAAGAACGTGGTGATTGAGAATTCCCAGATCTACCTCTGAACCCGTAATAATCAGGGTATAGCTGTCTAGATTTCCACAGTAATAGCAGGCTAAGTAAAACACCAAAGGTATGACTGAAGTTAGTCTTTTATTTCGGTGAGTAAACCATAACCGCGAAAAGGTAGGCCATCAGTGGCAAATCAACCAGTGCATGCTTAAAGGGTTCATTTTACCAAATATGTTTCCAGCTGCGATTGGGGAGTTTCTTGGTAATATACGCGGTATACTCCTGTTGTCCCCACAGGAAGCAATAAATCGGTTTGGCAGTCTCTGCTCTTCGAGGCATCGGGGAGATTAATAAACAGTTTACAATTCCGTTGAAAAGCCGGGGAGCGATACGCAGAGGTACAGTATTGTTGTTCTATATGCTGTTCTAAATATGCACCTAATACATGGGCTACAAGCATTTCCGAGAAAAACATCCAAAACAGATTTTCACCGTTGCAGACAATAACCCATCCGTCCTTATGTTTTGTGATAATAGAGTTGTCTTCTGTCGATGCTGCAAAAATACATACGCTTTCAACTGCACGCACTACGCCCAGGGCATATTGTTGTTTCTGACGTAAAAAGAAATCGATTTTTTTTTTCTTTTCACTGTTGAAATTTCCACTCCTTTGCACACTTTGTAATTGTCAAAATCGCATGTAAATATCATGCTGCACATGCCACGCCCCATTCTTTTTTCATTTTCCCGGAACTTATAATTTTCTACATGTGGGTGTCCTGTCTCCAAAAGTATTGTATCTAGGAAACTCAAATTTTTTAGCCTCTAAAACATATGAGTGGAGCAATTTTGTCATATTTTATATACTATTTAGAAAATATAGCGCTCTGTATTACACAAATTAAGCTATTTTTAATTATAATCATAAAAAGAAATTTTCACTACAGAATTGTAATTTTGAAAAATTAACCCACTCATTTTGTCAGAAATACTGCTTTCTGGGCTCAAACCCATTAGAACAGAGGGTTCTTGAAATAAGTGCATATAAGTGAACATCAGGAAACCAAACATTATTAATTTGCATGGATGTCACAGGCCTTACCTATAAATTTTATTTTGAGATATTTTACCCTAAGAACTGCACATTGTGTAGTGCAATTATTACTATCATCATCATCATCATCATTGACAGTACATTTCAAATTACAAGTTTTATACCTGAACATTGCAATTTATTACCCTTCTATACAGTATAGTACAAATTCTAATGTATACTGTGCACATTTCATTCACCTTTGATTTACCCAATAACATAATACTAATAAAAGTCATGTATATTTGAGCTAAATGAAACTAAACATGCTAATGAAGGAAAATTGAAATTTAAAGAAATAAATACAAGAACTTAAGTACCTCAATATAGCGCGGGCTTTAACGAGTTTCATTCATAATTAATCATATTTTAAACGCCAGTTACAATGAGAATGCACATGAGTGACAAATTCTGAAAGGAATAATCGACTCTTCGAGAAACTTTATAATCAAGCGCTGTGGAAACTGCTTTCTTTTGCAGCCCCGACGATAAACAATCAATGTTTTACTTAGCAGTATTCAGGCCACCTGTTCTACGGATCTAACGCCAGCACCGCAATCCCTCATCATGAATCTTAATGAGGTCTCTTAGCCTTAATGAGGTTTCCTCTTGGGTTTGGAAAAGCCTTTGTTTCCCCTCGCGGCCGATACAGATTACAGCGCCACGGCGGCAGCCACCAAAACAAGCGTGATGCTTTGCTGGTCAGCAAATTTAAATCCACTTATTTCATGTTTTTGTTACCTTAACACTCACATTAACACAAAAGCAGCTTTAATACAACCTAAGCTTTATGTAGAATCATAACATCTTTAAAAGATAGTTTAGCGTGCAAATCCTCTGTCGCTTTTAAAGCTTATCACAGCAGTATGCAAATTATAAAGTTATACTTTTATTTTGTTTCAGTGATGCATATGGAGGTGTTCCAGTTGTATGCAAATTAATTTTATTTTATTCCAGAGGCATTTTTATAGGGAACATAACAATAAACTACAATAATGGATGGCTAGCGCTGTTTGTAATCAGTCACTAAAATCTAGTGCCTTGCTTTTGTGCCATAATGAATAAATTGCATCCTGGTAAGTATCGTATTATTGGCAAAAGATGTGTAACTTACCGATAAAAACAACCAATGTTTTATATTGGTGACCTGGGAGTTTTAAATCTCAGTTCATTCTATATTTAGAGGTTTCTGCGTTATGAAAATTATTTAGCTTTGATTTTATTAAATAACGATGAAAACAAGGTGCAAAAGTTAAAAATGCAACCTGGTATCATTAAAATCTTAAATTTTGCACTCGCATGACTTTCCCTACTCTTGTACTAACCATTCCTACAAACTCTTATTCCTAGATCTTCTTATGTTCATACAGACAAAAATTTGAAGAAGTTATTTTACTGCTGATTTCCTCGTAGGTGCAAGCGGAATATGGGAATACTTTGAGCGATAGTCAAATCTTTAAAGCTTTCAAATTTCGTTCTATTTTTACGGTTGACAGATAACAAAATGAATAACGATATTCCATTTCACAGCAGTATATAAGTTCTCCAAAACTCACACAAATAACAAGCAATATTTCCGAAATGGCTCACTCTATAAGAAATTTATGTACACATAAATTGTGTGTTTTAGCAAGATCTACATTTCTGTATAGTAAGATTTTGTCTATCTCTTACTGTTTACCAGTTATGCAAAAGTCATCCAGAGTAAATAGGACTCCATTGGCTATAGCCAGAAAATTTAATTTCTCATAAAAATATCTCAAACATATGACATTTTAATAAAATTCGTTAGAACCATTTTCAAGAAAATCAAAACTTTCGAAAAATTTTACATGTTAAGCATAGTTTAGGGTGGAGGCATTTTCTTCAAAATCTTCATGTCACGTCCTTGAAAGACATTAAACTTAAATACCGACTTTGGATTTTAGCCGACTTTTCGTTTTTGAATTACGCTCTCCACAGACAGACAGACAGACAGACAGACAGACAGACAGACAGACACACACACACACCTTTTTAAAACACGCTTTTTTTTTATTTAGGCGGCCCAAAACATGTATTTCCGGTGAAATCTTGACGTCGAAATTTTGGGTGGAATAGAAACCTCCCTCTACTTTACTATACGTAGCAGAGAAAGTAAAAATTAGGCGACCATTCCTCCACTACCAAAGCTTATTTAGACACTATGGTACATTTTCAGAACTTGAAAGACTATCAAGGAAGATTAAGAAAATCAGAAGTTCTGCCGAAATTAGACGCAAATTTGGGTAAATGTCGCAGCATTTCTCAATCCGTTATTTGTAGTAGTCAGGATCGTATAAAATTACAATTATTAAGGTGATAAGGTAGGATTAACCATAAAATCCTCTAAATCATTGTATAATAGTTTCACAAAAACTGGCTAGGTACATAGATGAACTTAGTCATTGCAGTTTGAAGTGTTACTGTGCGTCAGGTAAGCCAGGTATTACTGGTGCATTTTTAGACGTGCTAGGATCTGTGCGAGTAACGTCAAGCAATTTGATGCTAGCGCTAACGTCTCTGTTTTCTGCTTGAAATAAACAAGAGATTGCTGATTATGGGAACGGTGCAGTGTGCCGCGATGTTTACTACACGGAAGTCTGAGGAATGCTAACTTGAGAACCCTATGGTCTTATAAATATTGTGACGGTTGGGCTAAGCTACTTCGAACCACATACCAGACCGAGCGAAACAAGGGCGTTTGAGGTCAGGCTGCCTAAGGCGATTGTTTCTGTGTAACTGACTAACAACAATGAGCGCTTAGCAAAGGATTGCTGAAACCTTCAAGAGGCATCGGGTAACCGGGCGGAAAGGACCGTGTGACGTCATCCCCACTATATAAGGAGACAAGGCAACGAGTTAGAGGAGTTACGGTTGCAGATATGAGCCGATCAGTGTATCAGTGGCTGCAAGACAGCTGTGTGTATGTGCGTTACTGTCATTAAAAATGCATCGCGTCGAAGTGAAGAAGTCTTGATGAGTGTTGAATGATTGTATCGTCAGAGTTAATGTATGAGAGACAGAGAAGGTGAGGAAAGAAAAAGTTGTGAGCTGTAATATTACGAAATACTGTTGGCTGTTTTACTGTCAGTAGGAAAAGAGAATGTGTGTTTGTGCAAAAAGTTTAGAAGTAAACTAAAGTGATATAAAGATAACTGGACTGCTTATGTTATTTTGTAATAATATAAAAGTGAGTCTACGTAAACCGCTACGCAACTTCCACCCATTTGCCCTGTACCTTATTTCCCTACCCCCCCCCCCCTCTCTCTCTCTCTCTCTCTGTCTCTCGTGGTCATGCAAACATAAGGACATTTCAAAGCAATCACACAGCAATTTGTTCTTTAAACAGCTGACTATGGCTTAGGCCTACTTTATTCTCTCATACCTACTGTACCTTTAAGAAAATATGTAGCAAAACAATTTTTGTAGATAATGACTAGCATAAAATAAAGATAACTAATATTAGACATCACCATATACAGTAGTGATTTTATTCCCTGGAAAATAAAGATCCAGTAAGTGAAGTGGGGTCTTATCTGTTGTTTATATTGTTGTTTATTATTGTGGACTACAGACGCTAGTTCAACTGCCTTTCACCTCAGGTCTTCGCTGAAAGGCAGAACACGCCACCGCAGTCTCTTGCGCCACGGAGTTCTGCAACTGTTTTAACGCACGAAATGGGCCACCTGGTATATATTTTGAGATAAGCATAAAATTAAACATGTTTAACTTTAGTATGGGTTAACTCTTAGATCAATCGGTTTAGGAATGAGGCATTCCGTAGTATTTGTCAAAAATGCACTCTTCAATGTCAGGATATACAACAAATTACATTGAACTGTGAGATAAGGCCTTCTTGCTAAGCTGGTTGGCTAACAGCAAAACCATTACGGGAAGAATCATACAACCTTCTTTATTGTTTAATTTACCAGTTCTTTCCAGTTATTGCGGTCCCTTGCTCTGGTTGAATTTCTTCTCTAGATCCCTTTCTATCTCGCCGTTTATTTTATTTTCTTTTGTGTGCTTAAGCTGCTCCTTCTAACTTCCCGGTTTTCAGAATGACACACTGAGAATCTCAGAATCACGTTTGGTTGTTTTACAAATCCTACCTAGCTCAATTAACTTAACTGTCCAAATTACACGACTTCTGTTTTACTTGGTCTTAGGAGCTGCTATAAATAACTGGCAGAGAAAACATTACATTACGTTAAAAAATTCGACGTGTTTACACCACGTACGCATGCATAAACACGCAGCTTTTTTTACCTTCTCTACTGCTATCTATAGTAGTAGACAAAGTATTGTATTCCACTCAATTCGAGATTTCAACGGAAATATGTTTTGAGGCTCCCTGAATCCAAAAAGAAAGTATGTTTAGAGAAAAGGTGTGTGTGTGTGTATGTGTGTGTGTGTGTGTGTGCGTGTGTGCGTGCGCGTGTATGGAAAACATAACTCAAGTTGGTTAAAAGACAAAGTTGGTACTTAAGTTTAATATTTTTCATGGATGCGACACGAAGATTTCTCCACCCTAAACTGTCTTTTATATGGAAAAAGTTTTCGAAAACTTTGGTTTTGATTAAACGCCATATGCTTGTTGGTGGGTAACCACGTCAAACTGATTTGGTACAATAATACCACAAATTCTAGAGAGTAATAAGCGAGCTTTCCAAGACCTTCTGTGTTGCCTCTGAAATTCCATTCCATTGTTTCTTTGCTAAATACCATTTTTGTATGCTGTTCATAGGCACAGGTACTCGCGTGCGCAAGAGCGCACACAAAGACACGTACATACCCACTCATATTTCTCTAAAAAAGCTTTTTATTTTTTATTAACAGGACTTCAACACGTTTATTTCCACTAGAATTCAATGGCTTGTTTCGCAGTCCTACGGTGCCTTGATTGATCATACGGTTTAGTAATATTAAGATTAGGAACGTGTGACAACTTCTTGCTGCCGTTACACAACCGTATCGCGGATGGTGTAAACAAGGCGCTGTGTTGTGTAGGACTTATAGATGCTCACTTTTTTTCCTGCGGGTGTACTTCGTAGAGAAAGTACAAATACAAATAAAATAAATCTGCAATATATAATTCTGGCGTTTAGTTGCCTGAGCTTACATGTAAATTCCAAATGTATTGGTTCTTAATACCTATTACATAGTGTTTTCATTTATAATTGTGCGAAGTATGGTTAATCTGATTAATTAAATAATATAAAACACGTATTTTATTAAAATTTTGATACTATTAACCACTGTTTTTGTTGCTATCGAAAGTCAGCAGGCTCTTACAGTTGTTGCCAGTTGACATCTACTACCCTTTAATTTTTTAACCTAATTGAAACTTCTAATTGTAAGCAGCTGTGTTGGATACTGGAAACTTAATCTAAGAGTACATATTATAAAGATAATTAATCCATAATTTCACTTTTATCTACCACATATTCTCTAAACGATCTCATTTTAAAGCGCTGCTATTCGTTATTTATTTAATTGAGTGAAATTTGAGGGAAATCCTCCAAAAGGGCAAGTTTTGTTTATAGCATATAATTAAGAAATAGTGATCTTTCATAAGGTATATTTGGTGGCCATTACTGATGATTAGAAATAATCTCACTCAGTTTTAATGTGTCGCAATACAAGGCCAGGGAGCCCTATATATTTTCAAATCTATTTTTCTCGCATTGTATTTTACATGCTCAAATGTTTCATGCCATTCAAATTGTGGCCAATGTTATTACTGCAAGAATATTATGTAGAATATGTGTATAATATATTGAGAATGGTGAAAAATATGCCTTTTCTTATAATGTTTTCTCAAAAACTGAGACATCAATAAAAAGTAAATTTACAACATTTTTCGTACACATTAGTCATCGAAAATATACGGGTGGAAGGGAAGTAATTACATTAATTTAAACCAGTGGTAAATCTTGATATTTGGAACACATTTTTATCCTACAGTTTAGTCTCCGTTTCCTACGGAGATATTTTAGTTTTGTCGAAAACAACCTGGCAACACTGCAGATTGTGTGAGTGGTCACTTTCCCTAGCTCACGACATAAACAAACAACGTAACGTTGCGTCTTGAAAACAAACTCACACCCTGCCTTGTTATTCCGTGTTTACCGTGCGAGTATAGGCCAATTACAAGCGTTAGCAAAAGCTGTTTACATCCAAAAACCAGTTCAATTTCCTGACCAAGCTCAACGCAACGTTGTCGAGATAGTCACGTCTCTAAAGGCTGCTGGATTATTCCAATTCTTTTAAGTAATTTATGATTTCGAAACCCTGTGTGATGCACCACAATTACTACCGAAGCTATATCAGCTATATTTACGCATCTTATAAGTAACAAACTGTTATCTTCGTACAATCATGTGCAATTACGCATCCAATTTGGATCCAAAACTATTAATTTTTTTTGGAAATTGGCTGATCAAAGAACAAAGTGCCATTGGACATTTTTGTGTGTAATGATTCTATGAAGCACATATTAGCTGGAATGTAATGACTTTCCTTCCACCCTGTATATTTATATTACTAACATTTTAGTTTTTTCAGTTTATGGACTATTTCTTTTACTGACATAACAACTTTTAATTATTGTAATGAAAACTGTATACGTGCAGAATTACCTTCAGTATTAATTTGAAGAACATATGTTCATAATTGTGAAATTTAGTGTACCCTTAATTAACTAAATTCACTTTATTGATACGTCATTGTTTATTAATCCTTATTTAAGTTGTTTTTCAGTTGTGTGTATAGCCTCGTTTATTTAGCTAATGCTGTTGTTTCTACGTTCAGTTTATTTGTTTTATTTAGCTTTAAACATAATTGCTTGCCGACCGATATACAAGAATAATGGAGAAGGGAAAAATAAAATATTAAGGAGGTTTCTCTGAATATGAAATGCAATACATTAGCAGCATTGTCCTCGCTGAAAGCGAGACATTTAAAAAAGCCAAATGTGATAACCATGGGCAGTGTCTGCTTTTAAAGACGCATAACCTTTTGAGAGTTGGGGTGACATGGCTTCATTAAGAACTACACTTCCTGTGAATGGCCCAACGCCTGTTTTTATACGCTCCGCTTTCAACAGAAGGAAAAGGATGGAATAGGATTAAAAAAGTGACATTTTTTTCCTTCTAATTAAGCTTCAAGTCCGCTTTAACAAGCCGGTTACCTCACGTAACAAGGCTGACATAATTAATTTTGTGTAAAGTTTCGCTATCTAGCCAGTTAATCTTGACTTGTGACTGTTAAGTAGACATCTTGTGAATGGGTAGATCCTCTTTGGATCGACTGAGCTTTGATTTGAGATTCAGGAAGCGGTTAGGAATTTCAACGCCGCGGATTCTCCGGCACAAAGGGAATCGACAAACAGTACAGTCAGTGCCACGATATGTGGAGAACCAGATCGTGAAGCAACACTGTTTAATAACTAATAATATCGACTAGCGAGTATGCATTTAAGGAATAAAGATCAATGGCATTAATTCATTTTAAAACCGTATAGTTGGGAATAAAAATATTTTCATCCTCTCACTCTGCAGGAATGATTTTCATTCAGCAATGATATCTCTAGCATTACATCCACCTAAGTTTTAGTATAGACCCTTTGGACCAAAAACACTTTCACTTTTGAGTGAGTGAGTGAGTGAGTGAGGGGTTAAACGGCCCGTCTACGAGGTCATTTGAGCCCTCACTTTTTGAAATACAGACCTAACCCAACCATCGAAGTTCTACGTTCGAACAATTGAAATGCCCCTCCTTCACTGCGAATCTCACACTTCCTTAGTTCCGTAACTGTCCCATTTATATTGCGACACCGGTCGCGGCGCACCACAAAGGTCACTCGGGGCTCGGCTGATCCGACCCACTGTGCCGCTCAAAGTCGTGTTTCCTCGCGCGATTGTTGTAAACACGCGGCAACAATCAGAGCGGCAGAACCAAAAGGGGGTTTCTAGGTCATTCGACAAGTGTCCGGAGGCCGGCGTACTTGTAGAAGTTCAAGAAAGGACCGTGTTACTTCATCCCGCTATATAAGGAGGCGAGGCGATGTGGCGGGAGTCACTCGGTCAGTCAGTTTTTTATTTCAGTATGTGTGCGTGCCCGCGTGTGTGTATGTGTGTCATCTATTCGTGCGGCCACGTCGAAAGGAAGATAGCAAAGTAGTTAATGACTGTCGAGTAATTGTATCATCAAAATCAGCTGTTTGAGAGACAGAGAAATTGAAGAGTGACACTGAAAGGAGCGAGCAAGACTACCATAAAAATACAGTTTTGAGATGCAATATCGCGAAAAACTGTAGACTGTGTTAACGTCAATAAACAACTGTGTATTTGCGCAAATATTTTGGAAGAAAATAAAGTGATAAAAAAGTAATTGGACTGAACTACAGTCGTCTTTGTCACAATATAATGTACAACGGGCAGTATTAAGATTGCAATTTTATTTTTATGTTAGTAGATTCAGGGCATAAATCTGGTTAGAAAACTCATCTGACTTCAAATATTAACTTCGTCCTGGAAGGTGTGTGTAATCTGCTTTCAAGCGATAAATGAGAAGTGCCTCTTTAGATTTAACAGTGCTAATTTTTCAACCTAAAGGTAATGTACTAAAACACTAATACCTCCTGGCCTCTGAAGTTTTGCACATAGCTTAATATGTGTTGTGTGAATGCGGATTTTTGTCTTTTTGTTCAAGAAAATGCTAGTGCAACTTGAAAGCCAGATCTGATTTTCTAATTCTGAGTTTGATAATGGTTTCTAAGCGTTTCAGCTGTTTTCATGCTGGATCAATCACAAGCGCCTATGTTGCTCACATTGAACCAGTACAACATTCATTGAAAGTAATATTTGTAGATGTGCTGCAATGCGCAAAATGTGTGTGCAGTTTTCAGCTGTCACAAAAGACTAATTATACCCACATAATGGTGATTCTTCCATTGAATAAAGCCCATATTGTGGCTTTTCATCGGTGAAAGTTTTGAAAACCCACATGTCACCTTTTATGTTTGAATTATCTGTATTCCTTCTTTCTTCAATTGTAGCTCTGAAGACTTTTTCTAAGGAACGCATAAATGTCTAATGCAGCATGAAACTTTGCAAAGCAGGTAATGAGCTAGTGTGTCGAAACTTCAATATTATTAATGTGACATTGTGACAAAATAGGGTGAACAACAGGATGTATTCTACCAAGAGAAGCGCCTTAAATTATTTTCTTTTACAATCAACATTAGCAGACTTTTATCAGAAGGTAAACAGTGCTAATGGCAACCATCAGGTATAACTGTCACTTTAAAATAGTAAGTAGTCCAAGCTCCATGAGTAAATTGGAAATGTGGAATGGGTTCGGAGAAGTAGCATCTGTATTACCCTGTATTACAAAATAGCTTTAGTTGCAGCAATAAGTGGTATCTCGATTTACTATGGAAAGTGGCATTTCTAATTTATTCTACAATTAAAGGATTATTTAAAAAGAGCTGTCCTTCTGATCCAGAGTGCAAATCGAGGAAGAAGGATCTCCGTTTCTCCTCAGTCGATAGTCATGTTACTTTAATGAGCAAGAGCAAAGGTAGATTACAAACTTTATTAATAATTTCACAAATGAAAGACAAAATGTGGAACTGTCACGAAAAGTTACCGGTTCACACATCGCAAATTATGTGCCTTCTGCAATGCTCCTAGATTTGCTACAGTATAAAAATGCCGACCTCTTTTCTTGCTTCTGTGTCAAATTCATTTTATTTGTTGGAAGCTCAACAGGTGTTGTTTCAGTAAATCCAAATGGAGAGGAAATTTATCCATGGGTAATAGAGTATATGCCCATTTGGAGGTCTATTTTCACGAATAAAGTATAATAAAGCAATAAATAAGTTTTCTGATTGCCAAAGAAGGTAATAAAATTGATGACTGATCCCGAGGAAAACTACTACCATCTATTACAGTTCAATATTCTTGTGGAACTATGTAAAAAGACGTAAAAGAAGTACATAGAAAAAAAAAAAAAAAAAAAAAAAAAAGAGATGAAGTTGATCACCTCCGTCGTATTTCCCAAAAGTAGCACAGAGGAATAACATAAATAATGGCACTTTGAAACTTCAACTCAACTGTTTTTTTTTCCTTAAACACTCTATGCACACAATATTCATTTGTTTATATCCGCTTTTTAATTTCTGTCCGTTACACATTTAGAGAATAATAAATGTACAACAGAAACTATATACATCTTTAGTAGGTCGTTTAGCATCCGATAGATAACGAATATAACAGGAATTCGCCGTTAATTTCTAGTTTGTGCATAACGGTGCGGTAAACAACACAAATCATGACGTCTGTCTTCCCTCAACCTATTTCCCGAGCGTTTCTCTTGCACACAAAAGAGATTTATGAGCACAGATATGTTGAGTGTAGGGCAAGTTTCTACGGCTTTTACTGTGTCACAAGAACAGGTAGAGCTTTTATCTCTTCGTGTAGTAAACACGTAAATCATGCAAAATGAGCGGCTAAAAGCGTCACAGCAGTAGCGACTGTACATCTGTGTTTCGTTATTTATCCAAAATTGCTTACCAAATAGTCGTTCACTGAGAATGGAACACTTGGAATCAATTTGTGAAAGGTCTCACGTTTAATGTCAGTAACTACACTAATATTGCACATCAAGAGAGAATTTATGTACTATTTGCCTATAAATATTGCTTTGTAGCTCATTTCCTATTATCCATCATTAAATTGGATAAATATTTAAGCCCTTTATGAGGCAATATTTCTCACTCGACCGCTTCACCTCCATCAGAGTAACACAGAATATTAGGAAAAGGGCTTTATACAATCCTATAATTTGACAGCTACTTGAGATTTCAGGTAGATAAACATTTTCAGTAAACAAACTTGATCGTGCCATTAAATCACAGGCTAGATAATAGTCTATTTACATTGCCACGATAGTTACTACGTTTCCATGGGTAATTCAAATCGATTTCAGTTCTCATTCCAGATTGAATACTACATGGGAAGGCGGATTTAGAGCGAATTGAATCCTTGGATTGGGCCCTCTTATAAGTGGGGCTGGATGGAAATTGTGTTGCATGGAAACACCTACTGTATTCAAATCGATTTGAATCGCCGAAGATGCTAATGCTGCATGCTGCATGCTCGTCAATTTGTTTTCATAGTCAAGGTAGTGTAATAAAACAACAATAAAGCCACTTTTGTTGTTTCTATAATCTCGTAATACATTTTATAAAGTATGTCAAGAAGCCCTGGTCCACTGGGCTTCATTCCACTCCCAGAATGAAAATGTGCCCGGAAGCATATTATACAAATTATGACTCGCAATATAGTTTTCTCAAAAATATCCACTAACCTCAAAAGCTGCAGAAAACAGTTTTCACAGGCTCGCCAACATAAGCCAAGTGACCAATATAAAAGCTTCAATTATTTGTGCTCTACTCTTGCGGATTGAATTTAACATATATATATATATAGATCGTATTGAGAACGGGACTGGACTCAAATCGATTTCAATTCCCCATGGCAACGTAATAAGTATGTGATTCTCTAAAACAAGCTAGAGCCGGCAACCCAGCTCCGATCCTCTGTGCAGAAAAGTGCCAAACCAGTTCTCCGCCACGGGGCTTTTCATTAGAGCCAATACCTGTTTGATAAACAGGCAAGTAGATAAAACACATTGTTAGTGTAATAAAAGCAAGGTATTTTTTCCCAAAAGCTATATTTACATGAAATATAAACCACAATTATAATAATTACTCTAAATCAGTAATGAAGAAGTAACCTTTTAGAAAAAGGTCCGTGTATATATGTGGTGTGTGTGTGGGCGCGCAGCATAACTCAGAAACAATAAATTGGCAAAATATTAAACTTGGTATTGAATCTCAGTATCTTCCAAGGGTGCGAAAGGAAATCCCTCACCCTAAGCTACCCTTTACAAAGAAACATTATTGATAATTCTGTTTTATGTTAGTTGTAACGATCTGGATTACGGGAATACAATGTTTAGGATATTTTGCTCAAAAATAAATGTATATGTTGAATTTTCTAGAAATAGCCTCTGAAGCCCTGCTCATTGTGGATGAGTTTTGCATTATTGGTAAAGCCTAAGAGATAAAGAAGGCTTAGTACACAAGCAACATGGATCTAGTTGAAGTACAAATTTGTATCTTATACGTGTTTTGGGAGCTAATCATTTTAGAGATACTCCTTGTAATTTACACTCTTATTTGAATTTTCAATGCTTGCACTTTTCTCAAATAGAAGTCGTTATCGTGTTGAGCATACAAATATAATAGAATTTCAAAGTCAGGTCTTAGCAACCAGCTCTTAGAACATTTGACTATCGTTTAAACTCACTACATTCCCCTATTTTCATTGCAGCTATAGGGAGACAGATGGTAAAAGCACTTCTATGGACGTTTATTCCGATTAACACGTAGTAGGTAGAAAAGTAAACCTATTTATTAGAATTGAGTAGAGAAAATCATGTGAGTGCATACATTGGATTTTTCAAATAGTACTCAGTACTTTTCAAATCGGTAAACTCGTCTTGAAAATTGTCAATTAATAAATCAATAGGCTATTGTGCACGGAACATTTTGAACAATGGAACTTTTTAAAGAAAGAGTATTGGAATTTAAGATTCAATGTAGTGATGTACCTGAATGGTTAATGACTAATTAAAATATCTCTTTCTGCCTTTACAATTTTTGTTAGCAAAAAGACCAATTGTGAAGTGAAATTACAAGTTATAGATATAAAAATAACAAAACAAAAAATAAAACAGATTCATATTTTACACTGAATTTTACGAAAGCATTGCCTTAGATATATTTATCCTCGGCGTTTATCTGCGCTCTAAAAGGCTATTCCTTGCCAACTGCAGATGAAACTAATTAGTTGTTGATTAAATATCAGGTTTAATTTGTAGACAGAACCATGAAATTGACATACAAAACTGAATTATACGTTAAACTAATTCTTTAGATCTCAAAAAGCTGAGTTCGAATGGATGCGGCATGTTGGTTGGTTGCTTCTCTCAGCTGACACTACTCTGTTCTGCTCACATAAACATGAAGCCACCAAATTAAACCTTTGTGGCAACATAATCATCTTTGAGTTTGACCACTGAGGCAATGTTGTGCTGCCAGCCGTAACGTGCAGTTAATACTAGTCTTTGAGATGAATTTACCCTTTAACTTGCCAACATCCCTCTCTTTCTTCTATGTTAGCAAACACATACACTGCAACCACTTCACTTCGCATCACTTAACCTGAGAGATTTTTTAACGGAACGGGCACCGTTCTCTGTCTGAAGCGAATATACAACAGCTCTTTGCTTTTAATTTCTGATTTAAATTAATAATATGATACTCTTTCACTTATCTCAATTTAAAACTTCCAAATGTATTTTAGAATAGCTCTTAAATACAGAACTTTTTCATCTTGATCCACTTATCAATTAATTAATATGTATGTAAATGGTGAAGTTACAGTACAAACTAAAGGAAGGGCCATCGCTAACGAAACAGTAACGCAGTTGGCCATCCGGCCCTTCCTGCTTATACTGACCCCTGGAAGGGAGGGATAAGGGCCGGTATTCGTAGGGCAATATAAATCCTCACTTTTGTGAATAAACTCATTTCTTTCTACTTCCATGTTTATTTAATCTTCATTTTCCTCTTTTATTTGTTCTTTATTTTCCACCTTCTGTGTAACCTTTTCTTTCTTTCCTAACAGTAAGAGTAGATTTTCCGTACTTTTAGTCCCTTTTCATTTCATTAATTTCTCTCTTTTTTTTCCTTCTTTCCTCCAATACTTGGCCTGCCCATTGTCTTTTTCTCCACTGAACGTTTTCACACACACAGTACGCGGTACTACAAAATTAAAGCTTTATGATTAACCCGACTACAAAAGAAGTCACAGTTTTCATTAAGTTGAACAAAGGCAGCTTTGCCCTTCTCCCAGTGCTGAACAAACACGTTAAAACAGAAGCAGATATCCCTTTACTGACAGATTTACGGTCACACAATTACCGACAGAGCTGGCTTTAGCTGTAGCCAAGACTACACTGACGATATGGTAATCAAATTTACTGCTGCAATAAAAATACAAACAAAAAACAACAAGCAAACGGAAACATTGTTCGATGGTGTTTCATTAATGGTACCGTTTAGTCGTAGAGTAATGTGGGAATCCTTATCGGAAACGCGTTGGGAACGTTATGGAAAATATGCATTCATCACTGAGAAAAGTATCCGTTCCATTTGCTATCTGCACTAATGAAGATTGTAACAATTGAAGCTTCCGTGTGAAACAGAAGACTGCACGCTAAATATTTCGATTTAGAGCTTCTATCAGATTACTAATAGGAGCTTACCAGTGCTTTGTCAGAGACTGTGTTCCTTTGTTTCTGATCCTGCAGGATAAAGTACAGAGAGAGTCAAGGAACTAAGAACCGCTGCGGGGTGTCTTTTTCACTGGGCGAGTGGATACAAGTTTTCGCGCTACCTCTGCAATCAGGTGCTCTGTACAGTGTCTGCAGTATTCAATTGACAGCGATGTGGTGTAATTCGGTTATTAGGAATTATATAATATTATCTTCTCCTGCATTTATTCACAAAGTAGATTATGACACAGTTATAGGTTTTTCTACCGCGCAGTATGCATTTATCATTCGTATTTGCTAACTCAGCTCCTGATGTAAAAATTGCAGGCCGTACAAATAGGCATATACTTTATAATACATTTTTGGTGATAGGAACTGTTTAATGTAAGAAACCTAACAGATAGCCTTCTGAGTGAAGAAACATTAGACAACATCGGTCATCGTTTGGAACTTTCCCCCAAAATCACTTAGGTGTCTTTCACAATAGACATTTCTTATGCCTCTGTGCAAAGAGTTACTAAATAGATGAAGTTGAATCCATAAAGTGGGCAAGTAAAGACCTTAAAAGTAGTTTCAAAAGTTTTTACTGTAATGCTCTCTCAATATATTGTACACAGAGTACAAATAGTAATAGACAACCAATTTCTAATGATCTGTAGGGGCATTTTTGGGCGTGTCTTCTGATATCGGTTTTCACCAGTTTGAAAGGAGACATCTCACCTCCCTTCCAGTTGAGGGAGGTGGCTCTACCTATTCGTAATTAGCCAATGAGTTGACAACACCAGCTGGTTCGGTGCAGAACATAAGACACCTGCAATGTGACAGTATCAGCCGAGACAATGAAAGCTTGACGTACTAAGTACGCTACAAACGGTAAGGAATGAGGTGTCCGCAACAAGGCAGTCCTGATTTCTTTCCGTACCGACTACACAGCAAAATTCACTCGTATTTCCGGAGTAGTTCACCTCGATTAACCACAAAATTGCTCGTCATCTAGCCCCACCTTTTTCTTATTTTTGATGTTTTAAGTTTAGCGTCATCAAACCACTTAGATCATGTCTGACGATATGAATAAAAGAAGTAAAGCAGTGCTGAAATGTGCCCTGGGTTTATAGAACCTTAAGTCGCCGAAATTTTTTCTTCTCAAAATGAGCTTCAACGGGATCTACATTTCTGTGTAGTAAGTTTTTGTCTCTTACGGTTTACCATTTACACAAAAGTCGTCCATGAAGAGTGAGTGAGTGAGTGAGTGAGTGAGTGTTGTTTAAGGGTCCGTCGACAGGTCATTTGGGTCCGTTCAGGATAACGATTTCAGATGGTGTTCTCAGAAAATTCAAGATACAAATTTTATTTGCCACCAAAATATCTTAAAAATAACTAGAATAATTTTTGATAAAATAGTAACTTTGGAATACTTTTCAAGTAAAGAATACTTTCGGGTGGGGGATTTTCTTAAACATTGTCGCGCTGCATTCTTAGAAGTTACTGAACTTAAATATCCAATTTTGGTATTTAAACTTTTCTTTTTTGAGTTATATTGTTCACAGAAACACACTCCCACAGGGACCTGTTTCTAAAGATTTCCTTTTTGCGTCTGGGAGCCTCAAAACATGTATTTGTACTGAAATCTCTCACTTTTTTAGTTGGAATACAAGACCTTTCCGCCCACCTGTACGTAGTAGAGACAGAGAGAGCGAGAGAGAAAGAGAGAAATGTTACCTCAGTCTTATTACACGATCCAGGGAAGTTTTCTTCCGAATTTAAAGTAAATAGCCTAGAATTCTAACAAAGAGAATCGTGCACAGCCTGAGAAACGTATGTAAAGTGCATCAATAACTATTTCGTAACCTGTTAATCCCCAAGTTGGGCTCATACACCACCTTTGATGTTTATGGTCAATGAAGCAGTACCGCAAAGTGAATAGAATAAGCTTTTACAATACAACCCAGAACTTCCTCTCAGTCTGTTGAATCTCTTGATGGACTAGGATCTAAAACTTCTTAACTTGGTCCTTGAAACAGGGTATTAGCTGTGTTAATAATGGAAAGCACGTTAGCAAACTATGCTGCTGAAAACTATAACATCAAAGAAAAGCTTTTATGGAGAGCTAACTAATACTGCATCATGAGTATTATCTGGCTTGTTTAGCCAGAAGGTGCTGCATTCAAATGTTGGAGGGTTTCTATATACTACATAAGGGAAGTATGGCACAAACTTCCAAGAGGAATATGTGCAAAGTAACGGGCAATTCACATATGCATATTTGATGTCTCATATCAATACGTTAAGTACATACTTTTTTCAACACAATTACGAGAATAATCATAGAGGAAATAAAACACAGCAAAATATTTTTAATGTAAATTGCGATTGAATTTCGAGAATTTTCTTTAATATATGTATGTTTATACCATAATGGAAATAGCCAAATTTAAATACTAAATAAGTTTGCTACTTTCGGTTTTTGAACTTTAAATAAAAAAAAATAAAAAAACCACACACACACACACACACACACACACACACACACACACACACACACACACACACACACACACACACACACACACACACACACACACACACACACACAAATACCGTTTATTGCTTCAGAGAACCTCAAAATTTTCAATTCTAATAAAATCTCACTTTTAAGTTTAAGGTTTCTCTACCTAAAGGAACTGGCAGAGGACTATAAATCGCAATGAGGGAGTCTTCAGAATTTTTCTAACACTTGGCTTGAGCAACTATACGAAGCGAAACAAAGGTGCCCATTTTTTTGTTACTTCTAGATACTGCAGTGCGCATAAGAAAGTCACTTTCGGTACCCCTTCTGTACAGTAACCAGAGTTTATACCCCGATAGACGCACAATAAAGTACCTCGGGAACTTGCTTGACCTCTTTCCAACCTTGTACATCCCTAAGAGTGCGGCTGATCTGTTTGTTGTGTCGAATAGCGTCAATACAAACATGGATTAAATAATAAATAACCAGTGTTATGTTCCAGGGAAACATTTGGCATTTAGGACAGGAGTAGCATATCAAATGTATGTCGGAAAGGTGCGATATTTCAGAACACCTCTGTTTGCCTTGAAGATGTCCCAGTTTATATCAATCATATCACAATATATAGTATTCATCTTGCCACATTTGCGCAGTACTGGAGCAGTGACATCACTGGTTCACTCTTACCCATTATAATTACGTATTAACTGTATTATTACACAATTCATCATAAAAGGTAGGCGTACAAATATTAAGACTAAAATCTGAATTATGTATCACAAAATGAATACTCATGTTGTTAAACCAATATTAAACT
Organism: Tenodera sinensis; assembly: GCA_030765045.1. Lineage (NCBI taxonomy): Eukaryota > Metazoa > Arthropoda > Insecta > Mantodea > Mantidae > Tenodera > Tenodera sinensis. The sequence continues at coordinate 152,620,142 of CM060967.1, forward strand.
AAACAGAAATTTAAGTCGGAATTTGGAATTTTTTATTAACAAAACGAAATTATACCCGGATTTCAAAACTGTTATAGCATAAATAGAATTGCCCGTTACCACTGGTGGATGGATAGTTAAATAAGATATTGCCTCCTGAAAAGACATTCCTCTTCTTCTATATTAATTACTTTCTCTACTACGTATAGTAAGTAGAGGAAGTGTCGTATTCGACCCAAAATTTCGATGTCGAGATTTCACTCAAAATACATATTTTGAGGTCCCCTGAATCCAAAAAAGGCAGTTTCAGAAAAAGGTCAATGCGGGTGTGTCGAGGTGCTGTCTGTGGACAACATAACTCAAAAACGAAAAGGTGGTTAAAAAGCAAATTTGGTATTTAAGTTTCAAGGCTGTGAAACAAAGATTTTGAAGAAAATTTCTTCAGCCTAAATAACCCCCTATATATCTCAAATTTTGACTTTCTCAAAAATGTCTACAACAGTTTTGATTAAAATGTTTAAGACATTTTTATGGCAAATGAAATGTATATTTTTAATTTTTTTTGGCTATAGATATATATAGTCCTGTTTACTCTTTGACTTGTTTAACCGGTAAACTGCAAAAAGTAGACCAAATCTTATTAAAAAAATATATATTGATCTCGTTAAAACACACAAGCTATGTCCAAATAAATTTTTGTGGAGTGAAACATTTCTGAGATATTCTTATGTGTTATTCGTTTTCAATACTTCGGTATAATTTTCTCAAATAGAAGGTCGTTATTCACTTCCTCTTCGTTGTTATTAGTCCTGGCCATCAAGCATACAAACATAATACCTTCCTTGCGGTGCAAGCAGATAGCTTGTAGTGAGATAGTAGGGTCTTTGATGCCCATATTTATTACACAAAGTACCACAAGAGTTGGATACTGAACTGAAATAACAGTTGGAAAATGTAATTTGGAACAGAAATGTGCTAGACGTAAGTTTTGGTGCACTTCTCCTGCATTTCTCAGTTTGAAGACCAGGGGTAACCTCGTAAGAAACTCAAATCACGGGGTGTAGTCCTGCGGGATTTAAACCGCGGACCCTCCTTCGTTTAACAACCTGAGTGTCGTTCCCTTGCTTCGGAAAAACGTGAGGTAACAGAGTACAATATTACAACCCTTTGTAATTTCCTTATGCAAACTTCTACATAGCAGCTTTGTGCAATCCATTAAGGAGAACCTCGTATCTGGTCCTGTTTGCCGAGGAAATAATCACAGATTATAAACCTCCATCTCGTACAAGTTATATAAAACATTGTTAGTGACTCCGTGCATGCACACCTCGTACTAGAAACTTTAAATAACATGTAGTTAAGGTTCCAAGATAAAATGAGAATTTCCCTCATTTCCACTTTATCTTAATGGCATCTTGTTCTAAATTAAACATAACGCTAATCTTGCAGGATGTGGTACACCTTAATAATGTTGCAGATTTGTTTGCAACATTATATATCTGTTTTGACTTTATCACCTATCACCAAACTACAATTTGCATAGAATTTTTTCGTAACTTTTTATTTTCTCAAAACTTGCCGCATTGATTTTGACTACAGTATCATATACTCAGGATGTTAATACGACAAATTAAATGTATATCTTGAGTATTCTGGGAAAAGCCTCTTCATTCTAAAGGAATTTTATGTAACTTTAGAACAGCTAAACCATAAGAGATAGACAGAAAGGTGCTACCGAAGTACTTATTAAAATAGCGTTTTTTTAGTATCAGCCATTTCCGAGATAGCGTTGTATTTTACATTACTAACCCAAAGGACCCTACTCTTCTCTCACCTAGCCACTCCTCTTATACGGCTTATTTTGAATTCATCCACAGTGACTGCTATCCTAAATGCTTTCAATGTATGTTTCACGGAGAATGGAGACCACAGTTCTGACTGCAATCTATGATATGCGCTCTGTGCTTGAGTATGAATCGATTCCTAGCAGCAAATTACCTCTTTGTAAGGATTTGAATAGTGTTTCCACCACTATGCAATGCTGCAATGCAACAAAGCCTATTTATGCTAGAGTCCTTAACAACTTGATAATTCTTTATTATCCTGCCTATCGGAGAGACACGTCGCAAAATGGGGTTAAAATGATTCTGAACTTTAAAACTGCAAACAGTCGAGTAAGGTGCTTACATTTGTACTCATTTTCCCCTGCCCATTACTACAACGTTCAACTGTTACCGTCATATCAGAAAACTTGATGCTGTTTTTACTCTTTGAATAGGCGAGGTCACTATAGGTCAGGTATGGGCACGAGTAGCGATTGAGCTTGCCCTACTCACTCCACATTCTCTTACAGAGTGACAAAGGTTGTTTTGATTCAAGCACAGTGGTGGCTACGTTCCACCTGCGCGATAGCAGTGATTTCTACGGTGTTATTAACTATTTTATTTTACTTGTTTACAATAATTATTACAGCCGCGTACTGTGGTTAGGCAAATTACATAATCTTCATGTTTATAATCTTCCTTTATCTTCTGCACGTAATATTCTTACGTTGTCTTATGATTAACAAACTGAATTGTTTTTCTTTCACAGTAAATAAAGCAGTAAAGTTCCATTGCTATTTAACCTTACAAATATTTTAAAACTACTTCATCAATATAATAAAGTGTTTGGTTTTAAAATAAATATTAGGCTCAAACTTTCAAACGCGAAATTCAATAGCTTATATTAAATAAATTAATAATAAACTGAGCCTCGAGAGCGGAATCATGTCATTCCTTTTATATGTTTACAAATACAAGTATTGAGAAATTACTCTTTAAAATTGTAAATAAGTATGCTAAGATCGTCAAAGTTTGCTTTGTACTTCTGATATTGTAAAGCTTTATATTTGCACATTTAAATACGCCTATTAAACAGGGAAATTTCCTGTTTTTTGTAACTGACAAAACATTCACCCTGCCATTCTTCAGAAGAAGACGTTCCGATGAAGGCATACTCATTACTGAATGAGGTGTGTCGGAACCTAAGCAGCAGTGAAAGGGAACGACGGCCGGTGGAGTGAAGCAAGAACTGGTTTCATTGGAGTGGCCCTTTTGAGCCGATTTTGGTCATGCTTGCATAGGTTTTCAACTTACTTTTACATTTACGCCCACTGTTCCAAACTCTATGAACGGTAGGAAATACTAATTAAAGAAATATCCCCACCCCAGGGCTGAGAATCGAACTCGCAACCTCCGACCAGAAGTCGTTGAGCTGACTACTCGACCAGTGAAAAACTACAATTTCCTTGTATTTATCCTTCAGTTAGTCACTATCCTCTATATCATTTCAAATTTGAGCCCATAACTTTATATAATTGATCAAAATGAGTAAACAAATTAATCTAACACAATTGCACCGTTTCGTTTTATTTATAAGTTTTAAGTGGGGAAACAAAAGCAGCTCGAGAGCCGGGTTGGGCTCCCGGATCGTAATTTGGCAAACTGTGATCTAGAATTCTAGATAACAGGAAATTTCTAATCGTCTTCGACAACCTCACCATTGATGAACATTCAGACTTGAGTGTCCGCCCAGACTCCAGCACTACTAGGGTTCGAACCTTTATACAGCTGTCGCGAAATGAGGCGATCGCAGGCTACCTGCCACATGGACAGAACGTACAGCACAAAACAACTTGGTTCACTGCCTACAGTGTTTCTCGAGTGTATTCACAATTTCCACACACACACAGACAAAAATGTCTCCAACATGAAAATTGAAATATTTACGTACTACTGAACTCGTATAACAATTTGGAAGTGAATATTGTACTGCAAATGGTGACAAAATTTAATGTAAGTTATACAACAAATTTATCTACGCCCGTACGTCGACTGTACCTTGCCTCGTGTGTGTGTAATCATGTGACAAACTTACCCTTCCCACACCCTATAGTCCAAACTCCGCAACCTTTTGCTTCCTGTAAGAAGGTTCAATGCCTATTTATTACTTACTTGCTAGTTTTTATTGTATGGACTCCATTGCAAGAGTTATGACATGCGGCACATTGCAGTCTCAAATAATACACCGCAGGAATAAAATTTTCCGGATTTTTGATCTTATCAAAGCGCTTGGGAGTGTAATTTAAAGCAGAAGTTAATGACATCAAACTGATAGAAGATCGCCGTGGATAAAAAGTTGAAAGTAGCTGCAGAATTGGGAGTTGCTACGTACCAGTTGACAAACATTATGGCGTACGTGGAGCCTCACCCCAACACCAATCCAGTTGCTAAAGCATTTGCGTGCCCGTACTTCGTTCAAACGCCACGCGTGTTTAAAACACAGGATCACTTACTTCTTAAGAAATGTAATTGTATGCGATTAAAATTTTTATATTTTTAATGTCGTGTAAACATTACAAACTATGCACTGTACATAATTTTATTACAAGAGTTTTTTACAGTCATAGAGGTTTAAGAATTTTATTTTGCTTATTACTCATTTAACCCAGATTATCCTTATTTTCGATTTTCCGGATTGCCTTTGGTCCCAGTTTGTCCGGATAAATGAGCTTTTACTGTATGCTCTTAGAAAAATAATCTGCGGTTGCCAAGTCGGCTACAGTTATGCATTCAGCGTAGTTAAAGATTCAGCTTGAGTTACACCTCAGAACGACCGAAGCAAAAGGACGTGACAACATCGTCCACGCGACGAACTGACACTCCAAAAGGCACTGGGATTGGGGAGGTCGTAAAGGCATGGGCGATACAATACCTGTTTTCCATACGGGATGCCATTATTATACGTCATTGTGCAGGTTTATTTTCTGTAGATGGAAAACATTTTATCGAAAGTGTATTAACTTATAAGCAAATTTTGCTAACTTAGCGCTAACTAAATATAGGAAGGCACAGATTAATGATTTGAGGTGGCTAATAATAATAATAATAATAATAATAATAATAATAATAATAATAATAATAATAATAATAATAATAATAATAATAATAATAATAATAATAATAATAATAATAATAATAATAATAATAATAATAATAATAATAATAATAATAATAACATTAACAGCAATAATGACAATAATAACAACAATAACAGTAATAATAACAATAGACATGGTTTGTTTGCCAAGACAATACATAGGTTGTATAGCAACGTCAGGAAAACATACATAAAAATAACATTAAAACATTACAAAAACATGTTACTGCTATAAAACTCTGCAATACTGTAGACAGGATTTGAGAGCAATGTAAATTTAACTTTTCTTTTAAATGGCACTAATGGCAGAGCTTTGAGATTGTTAGGAAGACTATTAAATAGATTTAAAGATGTAATTTCAAATGAATGTTGAACTTTGCTGTATTTGCATTTGACAATATAAATGTTAGCACTATTTCTTGTGGAGTAATTATGAACTGAAGAACACAATGTATATAAATGTATATTCATCTTAACATATAAGACAGAGTTCATGATAAACAAAGAGGGCATAGGTAAAATGCCCAACTGAATAAGTAACGGTTTACAGTGTGTCCTAGACGATGTTCCACACATGAGTCGAATAGCTCTCTTTTGAAGTACAAAAATTTTATTGGATGAAGCATGGTTTCCCAAAAGTAAAATGCCATAATTCAAATGGCTATTTATGCATCTAAAATACAAAGGTTTTAGAGAGTTGAAAGATAAATATTTCTTTAAAATTCGTAATAGGAAAAGTCCTCTGCTTAATTTTCCAGCAACATTCTCAAAATGAGTGCGCCAACCCAAACAAGATTCAAGACTAATGCCCAAAAACTTAACAAATTCAAAAGAGTCAATTTTCAATTCTGTTAGACAAATCAGTTATTTTAGAACACACCAGAGTTGTCATTTAAAGCAATATTAATTGCCAAATCATCTGCATAGAGGTATGTCCTTAGGCAGTTTTCTTGAATATCATATGGTAGATCATTTATATACATGATAAAAAACAAGGGTCCAGGTATGGAACCCTGTGGGACACCACGTTTCACCATCACAAAATTAGAAAGTATTCCGTTATAATATACAGATTGGTATCTGTGTGACAAATACGATCTTTTCTATTTCAGACTATCATTATTAAAACCATAGTATTTTAGTTTCTTGAGCAAAGTATCATGTGAAATAGTGTCGAAGGCCTTTGTCAAATCGAAATATCGGCTATGTACAATATCTCCCCTTTCAAGGCTGGAATAACACCTGGTTAAAAAAGAAACCATAGCATCAATGGTACTTCGTTTGGCTCGAAATCCAAATTCACTATTTGAAAACAGTGAGTTATCTTCAAAATATTTGGTAATTTGTTTACTTAACAAAATTTCAAAGACCTTGGACATAATTGCTAATATACTAATAGGTCTATAGTTTAACATATCATGTTTGTCCCCTTTTTTATGTACAGGTATAACCTTTGCATATTTAAAAACGCCAGGAAACTCGCAAGTATCCAAACAAAGATTAAATATATAAGCTAAAGGTTCAGAAATATATGTAGATGCTATTTTAAGTATTTTTTAGTTAAGTCCATATATATCAAGGCAGGTACTATTATTTAGAGTTAGAATAGTTAAGGTTGAAGATGTCCATTCAAGTGATGAAATTTAAAATTGCAATTACAGTACCTTGAACCTTATTGATAAAAAATGAATTAAAAATATCTGCAGTCAAATCAGATCGAATATAATTGCTTTTTGAACTATTGCTTATACACATAGATGCAATGGACTATATGCATTTTGATTTATTTGAAGTGTTTTCAATTTGTGAGGAATAATACCTCATTCTTGTACATTTAGGCATATTTTTATATTTCTTTTTAATTTCTATATATTTGCTTTTTAAGTCAGTGAAACCAAAATGTGCATACATATCATAGTAATATAAACATTCATGTTTCAAGTTCTTGAGTTCAACTGTGTACCATTTAGTTGTGGATTTCTTAGTGGATTCAACAGCACGAGATACTAAGGGAAAATGTGTTTCTACTATTTCTAACAAAGCCTTAAAAAATACTTGACCTTTTCACTAAAATTGGTAGTGCTATACAACTCAATCCAACATGTCTCAAATGACAAAATTATATGCATTAAAATAATTTAAAGGACGCATAAGATTTAGGTAATTATGCATGTCACTATTAAAATCATATACTGGCCCTACATTTATCAGTATGAATTGAGGTTACAATACTATCCAGGCAAGATCCATAACTGCCATTTATACCTGGCCTTGTAGACCGTTTAATAGTCCGACTCAAAACAAACTATGCAGTATATTGTTGAACTCACTAACAACATTCGAGTTTACTAAATTAGTACGAAACTTATAAACTAGGTTTAAAATCTTCCAAGAAAATTCTGTATTGTTAAGACTTAATATCAGGTATTCTATAAAAATACACACATAGTAAATTAAGAGAGACAATATAGCTCGTGCATATTTCAAAAGTAGATTCTTGAGCAAGACTGGTAACAATAATACTTTCTCCAAACAACCCGTCTTTAATGAAAATCGCTGTTCTACATCAGTATCATTAATAACAACTTTAAAGGATCCATATGCATCTGGATATTTAGCACACGTTGCTTCAGGGAAACTTTCCTTAACATAAAGCTCTAATTGCTCCGTTTTTGTAGCTGGGGCAAGTCTTGATACAAATAAATAACCTTTCTTTGGTACAGTTTTTAACCCAAAGTCTTTATTTATAGTCTTTTTGCCAACTATTGTTTAAGTTGTCTGGCTTTTCTCTTATTCCTACTTACGACACTAGGCCATTTTAGATACGACGTCATGTGTAACGGCGGTGTCTTGTTAGAAGCAACACACTTCTCCCCTACCGGGCGGCATGTCATCGTCAGATTGTGCAGTTTCACTACATGTATTTTCACCAGATATAAACTTCACATTTTCACTATCACCTCCATTAATTTCACCATTAGAAGCCGGTTCACTATTGCCAGGATGTGAAGTAGGTGTATTTGGTCCTTGAGTAGTTTAACTCGTTCACGTAGTTCGTAAATTACCAAGTCTTTTTGGTGGATAATGTAGTTAACAATACGAATGTCAATTTTGTTTTCTGAATCAGCTATTTCGCTTATAGCTTCGTAAAAGCTTGTTTCCATGACATCAGGATATGTAGGCTTGTTTTCACGTTCACAGCAATGGACACTATTATCGATCATTTTAATATTACTTAATTTAGCACAGTTATTATGGTAGAAGTTTTCACAGATGCAACATTTTAAGCCATTCACTAATTTAGCTTTACATCTCTTACAGCATTCGTCAGGAACACTAGTACACGATCCTCCGGCCATTAGGTTATATTTAATTTGACGAGCGAAGCACAGACAGGTCCGCTCACTTGCACAGCCAGCGTAATAACCACAGTAAAAAAGAAACAGTAAAAAAAAAAACTACAGTAAAAGAACAACAGTAAAAACAACAGTAAAAGAACAGTAAAAAACAGTAAAAAAACATTAAAAATATTAAAACAGTAGAAAAACAGTAAAAAAAAAGCATTAAAACCACAGTAGAAAAACAGTAAAAAACAAAACCGTAAAAAAAACAGTGAAAAACAATACAGATAAAAACACTAAAAACAGCAGTAAAAAACAGCAGCAAAAAAAACCAGCAGTAAAAACCGCATTTAAAAACAGCAGTAAAAAGCATCGCTAAAAACACCGCAGTAAAAAAACAGCAGTAATAAAAACAACACTTAAAACAGCAGTAAAAACAAGCAGTAAACAGCAGTAGAAAAAACAGCAGTAAATAAACAGCAGTAAAAAGCAGCAAAAACAGCAGGAAAAAACAGTAAAAAACAGCAGTGCAAAAACAGCAGTAAAAACAGCAGCTAAAAACAGCAGTAAAAAAAAGCAGTAAAAACACAGCAGTAACAAAAAACCAGTAAAAACCACGGAAAAAAACAGTAAAAGTAGTAAAAAAAAACAACAGAAAAAAAAGAAAACCGTAATAAACAAAACGGTAATAAACAAAACCGTAAAAAACAAAACACTAAAAAACAAACCAGTAAAAAGACTACAAAAACAGTAAAAACTGTAAAAAACTAAAAAGACGGTAAAAATACAGTAAAAGGACAGCAAAAAACACAAGTAAAACAGCTGTAAAAAACAAGCACTAGAAAAACAAGCATTACAAAAGAAGCAATTAAAAAAACAGCAGTTAAAAACAGTAGTAAAAACAGCAGTAAAAGAACTGCAGTTAAAAACAGCAGTAAAAAGCACTAAAAACAACAGCAAAAACAGTAACAAACACTAAAAACAACAGTATTATACCTCAGTGGTCACAAAGTGATTATAAAATAGTCAAACCATTTGTCAAAGGACTACCCTTTGAATATAGGTGTGCCTCAGGGGTTCATTTTAGGGCCATTATTATTTCTACTCTATTTTAACGATCTGGATCAATACATTGATAGTGATAAATGAATAATAAAAACAACAGAAAAAACAACACTAAACCAGTAAAAAGCCGTAAGAAACAAAACAGTAAAAAACAAAACCGTAAAAAACAAAACAAAACAATAAAGGAACAGTACAAAACAGTAAAAAAAAGCGGTAAAAAACAAGCAGTAAAACAGCAGGAAAAAACACTAAAACAACACTAAAAACAACAGTAAAAAGCAAAACAATAAACAGAAAAAACAGAACAGTAAAAACAGTAGTAAAAGCAGCAGTAAAAACAAGTAGTAAAAAACAGGCACTAAAAACAAGCAGTAAAAACACTGTAAAAACAAGCAGTAAACACACTGTAAAAACAAGCAGTAAAAAAACAAGCAGTAAAACAGCAGTAGAACAGAATTAATAAACAAGCAGTAAAAACAAACAGTAAAACAGAAGTAGTAAAAAACAAGCAGTAAAAAACAAGCAGTAAAGTAGTAGGAAGATTAGGGGCATCATAATGTACTAAGTGCCCTGTGCTAGAGGCAATCTGTTTTGAAAAAACTTAGTTACCAATGTACCCTGTGGCAGGACCAGTATGCATTGCACGTTCTACATCAGTATCATTAATAACAACTTTAAAGGATGCATATGCATCTGGATATTTAGATTTTAAAATCTCACACGTTGCTTCAGGGAAACTTTCCTTAACATAAAGCTCTAATTGCTCCGCTTTTGTAGCTGGGGCAAGTCTTGATACAAATACATAACCTTTCCTTGGTACAGTTTTTAACCCAAAGTCTTTATTTATAGCCTTTTTGCCAACTATTGTTTGTTTAAGTTGTCTGGCTTTTCTCTTATTCCTACTTACGACTCTAGACCATTTAGATACGACGTCATGTGTAGCGTCGGTGGCCTCAGAACGTTCACCACGAATATAATCAAGGAGGTCATTAACATATATAATAAATAATACCGGGCCTAACACGGAGCCTTGCGGCACACCATACTCGAGTAATTTAGAATCAGATAATTTACCATTTACAGATACAGCTTGATACCTATTAAAGAGATAGGAAGATACAAAATTAACACTTGACTTATTAAATCCATAGAAGGTAAGTTTCTGTAATAATGTGGTATGAGTAACTGTATCAAAGGCTTTTGAGAGGTCAAAAAAACTACACCCAACTTTACATCCATTTTCGATAGCTCCAAAACACCGATTTATAAATAATATTACTGCGTCCACAGTACCACAAGAAGTCCTAAAGCCAAATTGGTAATTAGAAAATAAAGAGTTGGCTTCAAAATAATTATAAAGTTGCTTATTTAATAAGATCTCAAAAACCTTTGACACGGTAGGTATAATGCTAATTGGTCTGTAATTAGACAGACAGTAAAAAGACAGTAAAAACAGCAGTAAAAAGCAAGCAGTAAAAAACTAACACTAAAAACAAACAGTAAAATACAACAGTAAAAACAGTAAAAACAGCATAAAAAACAATAAAAAGCAGTAAAAATCAGCAGAAAAAAAAATAGCAGAAAAAACCAGCAGGAAAAAACAGCAACAAAAAACAGCAGTAAAACAACAGTAAAAACACTAAAAAACAAAAAACTAAAAAACAAAACACTAAAAAACAAAACAGTAAAAAACAAAACAGTAAAAACAACAGTAAAAAACAACAGTAAAAAACAAAACAGTAAAAAAACCGTAAAAAAGCAGCAAAAGAAACAGCAAATAAACAGTAAACGAACAGTAAAAAGACAACAGAAAAACAGCAGTAATAAACAGCAGTTAAAAACACAAGAGTTAAAAAATTAGCAGTTAAAACAGCAGTACAAACAGCAGTAAAAAACAGCAGTAAAACAGTGGTAAAAAACAGCAGTAAAACACAGTTAAACAACAGTAAAAACAACTGTAAAAAACGAAACAGTAAAAAAACTAACCAGTAAAAAAAACAGCAAAAAAACCAAAACAGTAAAAAAACAAAACAGTAAAAAACAAAACAGTAAAAAACAAAACAGTAAAAAACAAAACAGTAAAAAACAACAGCAAAAAACAAAACAGTAAAAAACAAAACAGTATAAAAGCAGTAAAAAGAAAGTAAAAACAGCAGAAAAGAAACACCAGTAAAAAAAGCAATAAAAACAGCAGTAATAAACAAGCAGTGAACAAGCAGTTAAAAACAAGCAGTAAAAAATAAACACTAAAAACAAACAGTAAAATACAACAGTAAAAAAACGAGTAAAAACAATAAAAGAACAGTAAATATCAGTAAAAAACAGTAAATATCAGTAAAAAAAACAGTAAATATCAGTAAAAAACAGTAAATATCAGCAAAAAAACAGTAAATATCAGCAAAAAACAGTAAATATCAGCAAAAACAGTAAATATCAGCAAAAACAGTAAATATCAGCAAAAACAGTAAATATCAGCAAAAACAGTAAATATCAGCAAAAAACAGTAAATATCAGCAAAAAAACAGTAAATATCAGTAAAAAACTGTAAGGATCAGTAAAAAAACAGTAAAAGTCAGTAAAAAAACAGTAAATATCAGTAAAAAAACAGTAAAAAACAGCAAAAAAGCAGGAAAAAACAGCAACTAAAAGCAGTAAAAACACAGCAGTAACAAAAAAGCAGTAAAACAACAGTAATAAGAACAGTAAAAACAACAGTAGAAACAGTAAAAAACGAAACAGTAAGAAAACAAATCACTAAAAAACAAAACAGTAAGAAAACAAATCACTAAAAAACAAAACAGTAAAAAACAAAACAGTAAAATATAAAACTGTGAAAAACAAAACAGTAAAAATAAAACAGTAAAAAAAACTAAACACTAAAAAACAAAACAGTAAAAAAGCAGTAAAAAGACAGTAAAACAGCAGTAAAAAACAAACAGCAAAACAGCAGAAAAAACAGCAGTAAAGAAAGCAATAAAAACAGCAGTAATAAACAAGCAGAAAAAACAAGCACTTGAAAACAACAGTAAAAAATTCAGTAATAAACAAGCAGTAAAAAACAAGCACTTAAAAACAGCAGAAAAAACAGCAGTAATAAACAAGCAGTGAACAACTAGCAGTTAAAAACAAGCAGTACAGAACAGCAGTAAAAAAATGCAGTAAAACAGTGAAAAAACAACACTAAAAACAACAGTAAAAACAATAGTGAAAAAACAGTACAACAGTAAAAAACAAAACAGTAGAAAACAAAACAGTAGAAAACAAAACAGTAGAAAACAAAACAAAACAGTAAAAAACAAAACTGTAAAAAACCAGTAAATAGCAATAAAAACAGCAGTAATAAACAAGCAGTAAAAAACAAGCACTTAAAAACAAACAGTAAAAACAGGAGGGAAAAAAAGAGCAGTAAAAACAACACTAAAAAAAAACAGCAGTAAGATACCTCAGTGGTCGCAAAGCGATTATAAAAATATCAAACCATTTGTCAAAGGACTAGCCGTTGAATATAGGTGTGCCTCAGGGGTCCATTTTGGGGCAATTATTATTTTTACTTTATGTTAACGATCTGGATCAATACAGTGATAGTGATAAATTAATATATGCTGACGATGTGTCTATGGCTACATCAGCAGGTACCATTGAAGAATTGGATAAACGTATTAATGATACCAATTGTTCTTTCATAAAATGGTGTGATGCTGATAGATTGATGATAAACATGGGTAAGGCTTATTTTGTCGTTTCCCAATACTTTGTTTCCTCCCTTAATAAATACTCAAACTGCTCCTATTGCTAAATTTTTAGGTATTTTCGCTGACGAAAAACTATTTTAATGCTCATTTGGATGATATCGGCAAGAGATTTAGTAAAGTGTGTTTTTCTCTTAGATGTCTTAAACAATCGTTGGATCTCGAAAGTTTATTAAACATTTTTCTCTTGGTCATTCTACATTAATGTATAACGTGATCCTTTGGGGCAATGCTTACAATAATCAGAGGGTTTTCCTCATTCAAAAACGAATGTTGAGAATTGTTTTTAATTTAAGACCTAGGGATTCTCTTAGAGATGTTTTAGTATATTTAAAATTTTGGCTCTCACATCTATTTTTATTTATAAATCTGCCTTATATTACAAAAAAATATCCTGAATCATTTATTCCAAATACAGATGTACACGATTACGACACCAGAAATAAAAGTAATATACATATAGAGCATTATAGGACATCTAAATTTACTAAGTCACCAATATGCTCCATAAGTAACGTGGTAAATAATTTGCCAAAAGAAATAATGTGCATCAAATGTTTAAACAGCTTTAAAACCTGTTTAAAGAATTCTTATAAACAAATGTTTTATTCCTTACATGAATTTTATAATTAAGTGTATCTTCTTTGTACTCACATGTCCATCTGTGCATTGTATGGCAGTGACAATATAAGCTTACTTACTAAAAAAACACAGTAAAAACAACAGTAAAAACAAAACAGTAGAAAAGCAGTAAAAAGACAGTAAAACATCAGTAAAAATCAAGCAGTAAAAACAGCAGTAATAACCAAGCACTTAAAACAGCAGTAAAACAGCAGTAATAAACAAGCAGTAAAAAAGAAGCACTTAAAAACAGCAGTAAACAAGCAGTAAAACAGCAGTAATAAACAAGCAGTGAACAACTAGCAGTAAAAAACAGCAGTAAAAAACAAGCCGTAAAAAACAAGCCGTAAAAAACAAGCCCGAAAAAAACAAGCCCGAAAAAAACAAGCCGTAAAAAAACAAGCAGTAAAAAAACAAGCTGTAAAAAAACAAGCAGTAAAAAACAAGCAGTAAAAAAACAAGCAGTAAAAAAACAAGCACTAAAAAACAAGCAGCAAAAAAAAAAAAAAAAACAAGAAGCAAAAAACAAGATGAAAAAAAAAAAAGCAGCAACACAAAGCAGCAAAACCCAAAACAGCAAAAAAAAGCAGTAATAAACCAAGCAGTAAAAACCAAGCAGTATAGAAACAAAGCAGTAAGAAAACAGTAACAATAACAATTATAAAATAATAACAACATACACAATAACAATAATAACAATAATAACGACAACAACGACAACAACGACGACAACGACGACGACGACAACGACGACGACGACAACGACGACGACGACAACGACGACGACAACAACAACAACAATAATAATACTAACAATAACAATAATAATAAATAATTGTTCTCCATAATCGCACTTAATTTGCTGCATATTAATGAACAGGTGTTATGCGTACCTCTACTTCATTCTGTTGTTCCAGTCTATTGATTAAAATGTATCCAGGAATTTGCATTCCAATGTAATTATTTCACACTTACATTAACGAATCATTGCTAGGCAGCAACTTGGACGTGCAGACATTTATTCAGCTTACCTGAAAATAAAACACATACCGTTATGTTTCAACTAAAATACCCAAATTTCTAATTACAGAACCAAAAATTTGGTGAGCTCACAACTACTTCAAAGCATCCGTATAACGGCAGTGTTCGTGGGAAACCAACAAGTACCAAACCACACTTTCTAGGAAATAAGAAAGCAAGAGAGAAAGAAAGGGAGAGAGACAGTGAGAAAGAAAGCAAAAAGAAAGCTTCTCAAAACGTGTTGATTTTTAAATGGGAAACCATATTTTATCTCATATTTTGTTGACAGCAATTAATTTAACATCTTGCTGAAGTTGTTCATAGGTTATTGCTTAAAATAAATAGATACAAAGGAAAAACTTTTACATGCCTTTTTTTCGGTGCAAAAGCCACTACGTTTTACCCTGGATAACTTGCTAAAATTAAGTAATCCTTAAACTCAATTCTTTTCTCTGCAAACAGTGAGCAGGATTTCACTTTCAAACATTTCTGTAAAAGCCGTGATATTTTGCATCCATGAAGTCAAGCATGGTCTTAAACCCTTTTTTCACTACTTATTGCATGAGATGAGTTTTTCGATGAAACATCTGTTGGTTTTCCTATGTGATTCATATAGTTATCACGTTCTTCCAGAAATGTCTGCTTCCTTCATCATTTGTCCCTATTTTTTCCATTTTTGCTTCCAACCACCCCTGCCCACCATCTATTTTTATTTATCATATGCCTTTGTTGTACCACGCATCGCTTTAATATTTCCGAGTACCCCATTTTTATGCACCTGTACCAGAATTTTAGGCGCCTACTGTCCCTTTTGTATTTGTTGTTCCCAGTTCCACCGTTGTCTACCCTACTCTCTAGTAACCTCTTTCACTTTCTGACGCTGTCTCTAAATTGTGCCCCTATTACTCAAACAACTACAAATACGAGTAAATACTTGGTCTACGCCTGGCAGTAACGGACGGTTGGAAAGAGCAGACTCGTGTCCAGCGGGTTTAAGCAATAAAAGGGCCATTCCACCTGATGACCTCAAAGTGGGGCAGAGAGAAAGGGAATTTTGTTTACGGTTGAAGTTCCAGTTGAAAATTGAGGAACCGTTTCACAATGACAAAGATGTGAGATTAAGAGGTAAGTCAATTATATTAATTCTCTGCTAAAACTGGTCTACTGTAAGGAATTAGGGAATCGAATTGTGCGACACGTCTGAACATACACTGAACCAAGGAAACGCGCAGTACTTCCGTGCGCCGATCTGTGTAAAACTGATTGTAGCAACAGTACTATACCATACGATATCATATGAAGTTAGCCTGAAATAAAAATAATAATATAATCATTTTAACCTTTTAGGTTGCTTTCCCAGCAAGTACTTGAAGCAGGGATATGAAATGTTTACTGTCCATGTTGTGTTCCTGAAGTGGAGAATTTAATCCACTCTCTCTCTCTGATTAAAGCGAATAGACATTTTTGCTTACAATTTTAACAGAAAATGTTCAATATTTTAAAAAAATCATTCAAAATTGTAATTACAACTCAGTGATTTTAGCGTAATTTATAAGCAAGGAAAATGTAGCTTCGAGATAATTCAAACTTAAATTTAGCCGAAGTAACATAGCTCTTCTTCGAGGAGTTCTAAGGACTACTTATTAACTGCATCCTATATTATTCTGGTTGACCAAAAATGCCCCGCGTTTGACACCACAGGGAACAGAACCCTGAAGGTTGTCAAGGTATTCCATAGAGCCCCAGAATTGTAAATTAAAAATACTTTAATGTTCATTCACTCCGGTTTGTTTGTTGTTTTTTCTGTTAGTGAAACAGTTTTGCCACAAACCAATTCTAGTTACTGTGAGGTCATTGGCCTTGCAGGAAGCATTCGAACTTAGTTCAGATTCAACATTCATTATCGCGAAGCCTGCTCACACTACGTGCTCGGGGGAAAATAAACACGTATAGTTGCACTTTTAGGCGTGGGGAGTGGCTGGAAGTTGCGCATTTGTTTATGATCGAGTTCACGTTTGTATTTATAAGACCACAGGGGTGCCAAGTTAGTATCTCTCCGTCTTCCATGTAGTAAACATGGCGGGAAAGTGTCTGATTAAGTACCCACTGGAACTATCAGCAATCCCTTTTTTATTGCTAGTAGGAAACAGACATTATCCCCACCATCAATTTGCACGAGGTCACTAGCGCAGGTCCTATTGAGATCATTCGCCGCGTTTAAAATATGCATTATATGGCTTTTTTGTACCATGCCTACTTAACGTATTAACCAACCTACAAACATGCTACTCTCAAGAAGTAAAACTAAGTCCCCAAATGTTGACGCAATTATTCATTACCTGTCGTCAATTGTCAATAAGAATATCTGCATACTATATGACAAACGTATGTAGTAGTCCTGCAAGTTGACCAGCTCTTGCTATTTCCTTCCACGGCTGCAGTTGTGTTACCTCAAGGTTGTATCCACTGCTAGGGTATTGTTTCATTAATTAACCAATTACTCCCATCACAATAACCTAGAGGGTAACAACTAGGTAATTAAGGAAGGTGCTGCTAGAGACGATCTTGGTAGGGTCAGTTTAATTGCTCTTGTATACAAACTGAGCCCTTGGGAATACATATGCGTAATGTTTCACGGAAAAAATTGGTGTATTAATACTCAATTACACTTCCATAGATATCCCACGTAAATAATACTATATATTGTTTTCTCCGCCTTACATTAATCACAGCTTACATCAACCAATCATGATAAATGCTTGTCAAATTACACAACACAGACTTCCTTACAGTTCGCACGTTAGTTCTTGACGAGTGAAATTCTTAAATGAGAGGCTAGTTGCGAGTCACGTACATTTACGGGAGCATAGACACCCAGAAGCAGAAATGACAGCCGTAGGTAGTGTAAATTGCTCTCATGTTTTTGCGCTGAAGAAGTACAAACCAAATCAGCCACTATCAATGTTTACACTTAATTTGCTTGTATTTCTTCTATTCCGGACATTCCACCTTCGTCTTCTTCGTCTGCATTGTTGTCATTTTCATTATCCCTCGTTAAAACACCGGCACTGGCAGTGCACAAAACCTTGCAGTCAACTGTTCTCTATGTATTCTTCGGAATATAACAAAGGTAAGTAGAGCTGATAGTAATAACCACTCTTTTAGCGGATGAAATCAAGCATTTATATGCATATTTGATCAACCATTGATGTTTAGCAAGGTACAAGAAAACTTAGAATCTATTACGGTGACATTTACAAACTCATATGAAGCTAATATGTAAATTAATTCATTCAAATAGCGTTAATACACCCTTTCCAAACAGCTCATATAAATAAAATTCCCAAATAGTTTCTAAATAGAGTGGATAACACGATTAGAAGCTCAATCAAACAAATTTGACTGCCTCTGCGGCCCAGTGACCAGCGTTCTGACTTCTTAAATTAGACTTCCCGGGTTCGACTCCCAGCTGGGATTTTTTCTTTAACCGAAATTCTTTCCTATCCCTCACAGTCTACACCGTGGGATCAAATGTGTGTTTATTGTTAAAAATGATAAAAGATCAAAGTAAAGAAATATTGCAGTTCAGCGAGTGATAACACCGTCAATTATTGTCTTTCAGGTCAAAGCCCACGATATGACCAAATAAGTTAAAAGGCGGTATACAAGTTAACAATAATAATAAAACAATTTAAAATTTGATAAGGATGTGATGCCTTTGAAATTCCATTCAGTTTGCCTGATCACCAGAAAAAGACCAATTGTTTAAAAATTGAAACCAATAATAAAGGATATTTTGGAAATAAATAAACCACAAAAATATTATATGAGAAACTTTGTGGTTTAACGAGACACACATTCCATTTCTTATATTATCAATTATTCAGAAGTCACTCAGAATGAAAAGGAACTCAGACTTAGAGAAAATATAAAGTATGGATTTTCTACGCTATAAGAATATCTTAAAATATGGTACTTTAATCAAAATTGTTAAGAGTTATTTTTGAGAAGATCAGAAATAAGTTTTTCAAGTAAAGGGTAGTTTGGGGTGGGAAATTTTCTTGAGAATCTTCGGGGTTAGAATACCCGGACTGAAATCACAAGATCCGTGGTTGATATCACGGTTGTAGCATTCAAATTTTCAGCCTAATACTACCCTTTTAACTCCTACAATAGCTAGTGTTAAAAAATACAAGCATACGAGTTCGTAGAATTTGTAGACAAATTTTGAGAGCTCTAAAACGAAGTGGATGCCAAAGTTGAACGGTTAGGGGGAAAAACAATTAGTTTTATAACGTTCCCTTATTCAACTAAAATGTGTATGCATTTATATTCGATTTATGTATTATAATATTCCACGAGAAACATTGAAATCAACGAACGCTTTAACAGTAGGTATCGCTGCCCTGTAGTTGTAACTTTATTGGATCTCCTCACTGGCAGTCGATGATGAAACCTTCACTCGATATTTATAATCGAATTAGAGTCGCGTAACAGTTTCAATTTAACACGAAATGGCAGCAGCCAATCAGCAGGTCCGTGGGAAATAGCCTGCCATCCTTCCACCGCTTGCTACTTTATTCCTCACGATAGCAGTAATACCAACTGTATTTTAGAGGATTATATCGATTGACGAGGGTATTAACATATCGCAATCCTTGCCAAGAGTTATGATGCCGTCTATTCCTGTTACTAAACTTGAAGCTCTCCATTTTCACCTTCAGAATCCGTTCATATTGCCACTCGCTCTGCTAGCTTCATTGCCCACTGAAAAGCAGGATTACGATTAGTCAGATGGAGCGGCCTCCAGTCATTGGAGCACGTAGGCCACAATAGGCCCTTTCTACTTCCAATGTGACTTCCTGAAGACCCAAAGACGACTAGACTCGGTCGACGATGCGCGCTTGCAAGGTTGGGGTCATTAACGATTCAAGAATGCTACTGTCATTAAATCAGGAGAACGTGTTTGTCCTTGAACGCGCAATCGCGCTGTGGTGTGGGGAGCTTGGTACGATGTAAATAGAGCAATACGAGCAGTTAAAAATTATTCTCTGCAATGCAGTTGAACTGTAAACAGTGTCAGTGTTGCTACGATATTATATCATATGGTGTCTCGGGTATCCAATAAACATGATTCATTCATGACATTATTGAAATTATGATCACAATTGCTTTGTTTCATGCGGTAATGCAATTTATCGGTGATGCTCTTTCATGTAATATTTATTGCCCTGGCAAAGAAAGTTACTTTTGAAGCAGGGTGTAAAACGTCAGAGTGAGAGGAATAAACAATAGCGCGCTATCTCAGGTTCAGTTGTATTAACTGCAAGGTCATAGCTAAACTCCTGAGACAAATACTGTACCAATTCCACCGGTGGTCCTGCCTTAGTTTACAACCTGGAGGTTTGGTAATGAATGATTTTTCTTTCTTCTAAATTAAGCTGGAAATACTTGAAAATTTACCACGAAGTTTGTTTTCCGTGGATATTGTGATAATTACTAGAGTTACAAACATTTAAAGTCTACATTTAATATGCGTGGCAGGTGTGCCGTTTTCTCGACTGTTAGTTTTCTCCGCACAAAAGCCTTTCATTTGAACACAATTCACAGAATTGCATGTCATTTGTTCCTAGTGTATCTGGATTCATGATTGTTAATGTGGACTATAAACGTTTGCATACTATTTATATAGCACTTGTAAAAAACAAATTAAGTATGCAAAAATATTTTTATTTTCAATTTTTATAAAATAATCTGATACTTGAGATTACTTTTCAGAGTAATTTTATAGCAGACATAACATTTAATGGCGGGTGGCGGTAGGAGCTGGTCAACACAACATCCAATCAGAGACTTGCCACGCCTGGTGGTGTTGTATAGCCAAACACGCTATGAAATCACAATGTAAAGCCGGTGGTATAAATATAATTTGGGTCCACAAAATTTATTTGTACAACAAGGAAAGAGAATAGCAGCTGAGATTAAATTTTGTGCCTGCCATAATAGATAGTACAAGTGTAAAATCTCTTATAGGACACCATTAATGTAGCTGGTAATAATAAACCTGTGAAATTTAAACCGTAACCATTTTTTCGATTAACAGATAGTTCCTTGTTAGTAGCTATCTGCAGAAAGAGAGAGAAACAAAATGGACACTATATAAGCTACAGAGAAGGGCTCAGTTTATATAAAAATCTGCCAATCAAGACAAAAGATATTATTGCATTAAAAGATAGACCTGTATGGTTTCCAAAAGAATTTATTCATAAACTATGAACATTTGAATAATTCAAGAGATACAAATTCTAGAAAAGAGTGATGGGAAAGCGATTACCACAAACTCCGCCCTGCTACAACCCTGAAACATGTGATGAAATAGATGAAAAGAAATGGATAGAAAATGTATGGTAGAAGAGGACCCCCCCCCCCCCCCCCGCGCCAGGATTCGCCTACCTGGGGAAACCGCAACAAACTCACTATCGGCAAGTTGCCGGCCCAACGGAAATCGAATCCAGGAACTCGGAAAACCGAACCTTGCACGTTACCATGTGGGCATTGCTGGCAAGCCAATTCGATTTGGAGTATCTTGCGTAAATATAACGCGATGAAACTAAGCAATATGAAAATAACTACACCGGTATTTCTGTTGCCTGTTCTCTATAAGCATGGATAAAGGGTCCTCCATATTTGCTGAATAACAAATATTGGCATTCATAAAAGCACACGCTTCTACTACTACTACTTCATAGTTAAGTGGAACAGAGTCTGTAAGAGGTCAAACATAGCCAGGAATCCTCGTTATATAACAACTGGATGCAGAGGTCGCCTCTCAACGTATATAATTCATTCATTCTCTTCACCACAGGTGATCTATGAAATCATAATTATACACCGAAAAAAGGAACGGGCAAACTACTTCATTTATTATACCAGACATTTTTATTTTTTCCAGTTGCTTCCAATAGTGAGCACAGGAAATATTGCACCTTACCCAAAAATAAATACTGAAATTTCACTAAGATTCCAGGTTATCTTTCAATTGAAATATAGTAGTATAATATAATGAGCTAAAAATTGCTAAAAGATGGTCTGATTTTTACAGTTAACCTTTTTTTAAATATATAAGATTCGCAACAGCTCCTTTTCCAAAAATGTTATGTATTTAATCTTCATTTTAATTAAACATATTAATACAATTATCATTATGCATCGAAGTAGTTAATTCTATATACAATAAATATATTAGGACTACATATAGTTATTTGTGGACTATATTCATAGCTTATGCATTGCTTTGTGAAAATTACAAAAATAAACACACACAATGTTCGCAATTGTACTAGAGTACTGTTCATAGATTATTGTTAATAAAACACTCGTGTTATTATTACAGAGTATTCTATTTATGGCACGAAGCACTAGAGTCGAATAGCATTTAGAAAGCTATCAACATATCACTTCAAGAAAGTAGTAATTGTCATGTGATAATTATGCCTCAATACGAACAGAAATTTAATGTTCCAAAAATCCTTGTAAAATAGGTACAGATATTAATTTATGCCTTAAAGCTTGTATCGTTTGCACATAAATATGTCCTGGACCCGAAGTTCCTAGAGTTTAGATGTGTCCGACTTTGTTCTTCTCGAAATAAAACTTCCCGGAGAAAACTTCATCCAAATAAGTCAACCTAAAGGAGACAAGAACTTGGATTTCTTGAATGTGAGATAGACATGCTGGCCCCACAATGCCCCCACTAAATGGGGCTGGGCTTGAACTACTTTGACTGTGAAAGGTAGCATAACAAATAGTGTTTTAATTTAAGGCTATTTATTAATTCATATTGAATCTATAGTTTTAAATAAAAATACGTTGTCGTAAATGTGTGTATTGCAATCCCTGGAACAAACCTGCTTTGAAGCAGTATTGTAGCAACACTAGAGCACTGCAACCCTTATCCCATATTTGTGTCTATTGCACGATGCAATTCAATTGGAATCAGTTACACGGCTTGTTGTGTGTTCAGTATTTCTCCACAAGCTGCACTATGTAACACTAATAGTCAAAGCGTCGATAATCATCACTGAGGTAATCTAATTATTGAAGCGCACTCAAAATAACACAATCAGTGCTCGCTTCATATAGTGTACCTAATAAATTGTGCACGATCACCGTTAGGACGATGCAGCATTTACTGAAGTGTTCGCATTGGCAATCACACATCATGAAGTTATTTCTCTTCAGAATTCCAGAACTGCTCGAGTTCAACTTTCTTTACCACGTACGTACGAGTAGGCACAGAAGGTATGACACTCCATTAGAAAATCAGTACCGACATTTCACCTAAAATGTATCCTTTGAGATGCTCTCAATCCAAAAGGAGCATTTTTAGAAAAAGGTCCGTGTGTATATATGTCCGTATGTGTGCCTGTGAACAGTGTAACTCAAAAAGGAACAGTAGGTTAAATACCAAACTTGGTATTTTAATCAGCTGCTTCCAAGGATACCACAAAGTTTCAAAAAGAAAGAAACAAACAATGAAACAAAGAAAGAAGGAAACGAATAAAGAAAGAAGCGAATAAAGAAACAAACAAATAACGAAACAAAGAAACGAATAAAGAAAGAAACAAACGAAGAAACAAAGAGAAAAAAAATTCCCCACCTGAAAGTACCCTTTACCTGCAAAGCTTTCCATCTTTTGATTTTCTCAAAAATGACTAGCGATTTTGATTAAAATACAACATATTTAAGATAAAATTTGTAAGTAATAAATTGTAAAATGTCATACAATATTGTCACCGCGCCCGCCGCATCTAATTGCCGACAGCCGCAATTGTCACCCATCGCATTATTGTCGGCACTACCGCAAAGGAGCCGAAGGAAAGAGACAGAGAATGGCCGCATTGTTGGGGCGCTTGCCGAAAGAGAGAAAAGGATAGAGGCTACTGGAAATCCATATTTGGACCACCCATCAGCAGTGCCCAACGGCAGTTGCATGCTGAAAGTAACATCCGACGAGGAGCATAAAAAATGCTACCTCCCAACAATCCTCAATCCTCATTCTTCACCAGCCATCCTATAACTTCCTAATCCCGTCATGCAGTGGTTAAGCCCTAAAAGGGCAGGTACACGGATGACACACCTCGGGCTGTTCTCAGCCTGCCATCTGGTAGTCTAGTCTCCTTCTACTTTGTATATCTCGCCGCAATAAGTGAACGTTCCTGAAGCTTCTAGAATAGTGCCTGGGAGATATAAATAGCGGTAAAGTGTGAGAAGAGGCAGTGAGACGTACGTGAAGCGTTGAGTAGTGCCGACGGAGAACAGTCAGACGTATGTGAAGGTTGAGTAGTCGTGCCGACGGAGACGGACAGACGATGTGGAGAGTTGTGCCGACGGAGAAGGGACAGTTGTTGTGTTACTAGTTCGGAGCCGTGCTGTTGGTGAATGGGAAAAGACTTTCTTGCTGTTGCAACGAGTGTACAAAGTTACTGTTTACGGAAATAAAAGTGTTTCTTTATCTCGACTACATCTGTCTACTTTACTTTACACCCAAACCAAAAAGTTACAATATGCTACGCAGATGATGCTGTCTTCATATCAGAAGCAGAAGATGGATTGCAAAAACCATTACACCAATTCAATATAATATGGAAATAAACAAATAAAAACTAACAGTGTAACAGTATCGAAAGCACCACTGAGATGCAAATTAGAAGTGCAAGGAACAATTATTGAACAGGTATCAGAATTTAATTTAGTTATTCAAACTACAAGCACCAAACTTTTCAATCGAGATGTAAAAATACAGGTCGATAAAACTTTGCAGATATCAGGATACATAAGACAATTTGGCGAAATAAGTGTATGGCAGTAGGAAGTAAAGTTCACATTCGTAAAACAATAGACCAATGCAGCAGCAAAATCAGAGCAGATACAGTAAAATAAAAACCAATATTAAGTACATGCGAATTGAAAATAGGAGGAAAACTGAAGAGAAAATCTTATTAGATGAAGTACATAATACAGAAATCAGAGAAAATTGCCAAATTCAGGATATAATATAATTTATTAATGACCGACGGAAATACTGGTATGAACTCATTAATAGAATGGGAAACAACAGCCGTCTAGTAAAAAGAACAAAGAAGACAGATCTTAAGGTGAGAAAACCAGAAGAGAAAGACCCGCAAGGAGCTCTTTAGCTATCTGACTATTACTTAAAGTCAACTCTATTCCATTATTCCTCTTGCACCTACAACGAAATATGCAGCAAAATAATTTTTGCAAATGCTATCTCAATTAACATGAAGTAGATAGAGGAATAAATATTTGTAGGAATAGACTGTACAAGAGTAGAGAAACTCTTGTGAGGACAACGCTTCAGATTTTTTTAAAACATACTAAAATTTTATGGTTTAATTTTTTTACAAGTTATCTGATCACAAAAAGATGAGAAAATATCCATTCTACAGTGGAGAAGAAACGTGCAAACGTTCTGGTAGCGTTGAGAGAAACAGAATTATTAGGAATGCAATATTTATCATCACGGTTTCTGGACTCCAATGGGGAAATAGATGCTTACTTGAATGTAATATTGGACTCGGAGTGTCATAAATCGGGGCCATTTTAATCTAACTTTCGGTAAAGGAGATTAACTGGCATGGAAAACGGAAGAAGGATGGAGAGTATAATATGTATAAGAGTGAGGGCTCTGTTCATAAAGGAATGAACAATGAAATTTCCTGAAAATATGCGGACATGAGATTTAGAACTGCGCGTCCAAATGCACCTTAAGCTATAATTGCGAAGTTTGTTCTAGTAAGTTTGTGGTCATTTATTTTTATACGCAGAAAGAAACAATAAACTAATAAATTCATGTATCTGGATACCTCTGCCCATAAAGTACTTGTGCTTCTCTGCCATTACTCAATAGTCTTCAACTAATCCGTTGTTTCCATATCGTGGGTGATCCATGATAGCACCAGTGAAAAAGTAATCATAGCCAATAACGGAACACGAGTAATTTAGTTACCAAGCATGAGCATGTGTCTGCCGGAAGCTATGCGTTGCTGCTACGCAGTAATATATATCCATTCCGAGGAGATAATTCCCTTATACAGGTATACCACCCAACCTACTGCTCACAATTTATCCGAGCCACCAACACATCCTGAAAATTGAAACAATTAAAAACTTCATTTATATTTATCACACTCGTGGGCTTTGAGTAATTGATTTTTAAAGCAAAGGGAGATACAAAAACTGGAGATGCCTACGTATAAAAAATGGATGTGTGGCACTCACATGACTTCCTCTACTCTTGTACTGACCATTCTTGCAAACTCTCATTCTATATTCTTCGTGTCAGTTGAGATAAACATTTGTACAAATTATCTTATTGCTTATTTCCTTGTAGGTGCAACGGGAATATGGGAATACAATAGGCTTAGAGCAATAGTCAACTCTTTTGAAGCTTTTAGTTTCCGTTCTCTTTGCATAACATAAAAAACTGAATAACGATGTTCCATTTCACAGAAGTGTAAATACTCCAAAACTTACACAAGTAACGAGGAATATCTCCGAAATGATTCACTCTATAAAAAACTTATTCAGACATAAATTATGTGTTTTAGCAAGATCTATAGTTTTTGTATATTAAGATTTGGTCTATCTCTTATTCAAGATATACATTTCATTTGTCACTAAAATATCTCAAACTATGACATTTTAATCAAAATCGTTAGACCCATTTTCAAGAACATAAACATTTTCGAAAAATTGTAAGGGGTAGTCTAGCGTGGAGCAATTTTCTTCAAAATTTTCCTTGAAAGACATACTTGAATACCAAATTTGGTTTTTAAACGGGTTTTCTTTTTTGAGTTATGCTGTCCACAGACTGACAGACACACAGACGACAGACGGACGTACAGACACACACGCATATGGACATTTTTCAAAAAATGCGCTTTTGGATTCAGAGGCCTCAAAAGATATATTTCCGGTGAAATATCAACATCGAATTTTTGGGTGGAATACAATACTTCCTCCAGTTTACTAAACGTAGTAGAGAGAGTAATAATACGAGTGTTTTGTGCTCAATAAAAATATAACGTCAGGGTTATTTACATTAAATATGATTTCTAAAACTTTATCGTGTGGAATATTTGGCATGGAATCCTTCCTGGGCTGTTGCGCTGGGGGTTTATTCTATTTCGCTAAAATTTATTTTTGAAATTTAGTAACTTGCAAACTAGAAAGGTTATCGAAACAAAATAAATTAAACTTCATATGCAATTTTCACTAAAATTTAATGACACTTTTAACAGTATATTTCCTTAAATGTCAGAACACTGTAATGTTTAATGCTACGTTTGTTTAAATACATTAATTAAACTGTACAGGCCACTTGGAAATTTCAGATACTTTTGCACCACTTATTTTTCCAGCTTAGTGTGAGAAACGGTAAGCTGTTACTCTTTTGTTCCTTTACTTCCCTTCTAAAACTGAACTACAAAAACATAGTTCCTATTCTATCGTTAACACAAACAGTTCACCGTGACCTTGCAATTGGCATCCGTTCTGTCCAATCACAACCTTGACGTAAGCGTTACTGCTCACAGTTCTGCTACTCTCTCTCTCTAATAAAGAGCTAGCTACGACCACACACACACGCACACGCGCACGAGCACGCGCACGAGCACGCGCACGCACACGCACACCAACCAGCGATTCGATTAAATGTCCCAACTTTTTCTGAAACTCACATGCTCAAACTCTCTCAGCACTCACTGTACAGAACACACACTTAAAAACTCTCTTCTATACGGCTCTCTCGGGTTTACATACTCCAAGCGAAATGCTAGCGAATTCTCTGGAAAATACACCTCTTCAAATTTCTCGTAAACACAGAAAGTTTCTCGAACAGTCTAGAACTGATGTTTGTTCCGGCCCGGCCTATTGTTGTCCTCGTTTATCGGCCGAGCGTTACCTAGCAGCTAAGTGGTGTGAGGTATCTTGACCTTGAACATCGGCTGGCGTCCTGTTTCGTAATGCCTTGTAGACGTAGAATACGTCTATGCTATGCTTAACGCTCAGTCTTATTAAACATGGCTCCACAGGCGGTAACACTGATGATACGGATATGAAGTGATAATTGGGAACGGAAATTTGGGAAGGGAACTTCTAGGCCTATGCTTATTGTAGCTACTTGTCATTTGCCAGTTGTGAGGACAGAGGAAAGCGTGGTAGAAATGTCAGTCAGGATAGACGGTCCTGGCGAGATTTGAACTGCAGACTTCCAGTTCAGCAGTCCATACTGTAACGACCTTGATCCCCTGTAGTTTTATTGTTAGATGTAATCAAAATGATACACTTTCAACCGAAACACATGAAAAATAAAGAAAGGTGGTGCAATATAGATTAAATACATTTGTTGGCGTTGCTGTAATGAAGGAGGGCTTTCTTAACAACACGCACTTCAGAGTTTTAAAACATTTGGTTCATATTGAACAATGCATACCTATGTTTAATAAACTTTACTACTGTAATAATCAATAATCTTTTTACAAGAAGATAAACAACAAAATAATTTCTGCAAATTTTTAACTCAAATAACACAAAGGAGATATAGGAATAAGAGTTTGTAAGAATGGTTAATTTAAGAGTAGAAAAAGTCATGTGATTGCAACACATAAAATGTTTAACTTTAAATTCATATGTGAAACTAGCATCCAAAATTTCAGAATATAACAGTAATATTTGCTGTTTATTTGTTTATTTTAGTTTCAAAGTAAAATCCTATAGCACTATTTCCCTGTACCAAAAGGTAATTCTCCCTTCCTCAATCCAGCATGTTATAATAGCATTAACGTTTTTATAAAAGGATCATTACCCGTATAAGGTATGCCTATATTGGTTTCAGCATCGCGAGATAAATCCAATATTATTGGATGTACAGGAATTCTGGTTTCTAATGACATGGTTAGCGATAAATAGCTCATTCAAACATTCCTATGTTTCATCTTGCAGGTGGGTATTTGAAGGGCATTAAGGGTTTGCCAGAATATCCTGCAGACTACAAATATTGCACTCAGTTCCGATGAATGTTGAAATAATATAAATTATATAGATTTTATTTTAAACATTTAAAAGGATGAGTGTAGCACTAAAAACATTCTTGTTAATTTTATAATTGTTTTCGACATGAGGAATTATAGCCCACAATTGGCTCGGAGCATTTATCACTTGAGTGTTTTTAGCTATGTATTCCTTTCTTGTTTCTTTGCCATTGCCTATCTTTCTGTTAGATTGGCTAATACTTTATTTTCTTCTTCTGTCCCTTGATATCGTTAGGTGTTGGGTTCACTTGTTCAGTCCAGACTAAATCATAATTTCTCTAAATCATAATTAACCCTCGGAAGTTAAGATGGTTTACCTAGTTTTCCGTCTCTTCCTTGGTTCTTGAGGCGGAGCCCGGACATTTCCTCCCTGACTCGGTTGCTCTTGTTTTTCCGCCATTTCTCGGGTAGGTGACTACTGTGGTTTCCCACTAGACGATGGGGTCGCCACTTCCCCATGCTGATTTTATTTTCATTTGTTTAAAAGGAGAAACTACTTATGGTCTAGTGAAAGAAAAGCTCAAATTTAAAGTCATTGTGTGTGTGTGTGTGTGTGTGTGTGTGTGTGTGTGTGTGTGTGTGTGTGTGTGTGTGTGTGTGTGTGTGTGTGTGTGTGTGTGTGAGAGAGTGTCAAACGGAGGTAGGAGAGAGTAAGGGGAGATGGTATATATACTATATGTATAATGTATATAATGTTTACAATAATGTAAACTTTAAAACATGCTCAATATTCGTTTCCTCATAAAAATATTTTAAAATTATAGTGCATTCATCACATTTTGCCCCAATTTTGTAAACGTAGTGTACGAAATAAAACGAAGGATAGAAGCTATTTAAAATATAGCATAGTCAAGTGTATTCAAAACTAAAATTGAATTATCTGTATCAACAAACCTCATCACATGACCTGAACCGTTTTGCTATTGATGATGACATTTTGGAAGACATGAAAACAGTGTCCATCTGCTTGAAGCAGTTTTAAAACCCTTAGCTTAATATAAATAGAAGCAGGCATGGATTAAAAGAATTAAAAAGTCTTCTTGAATCAAAATAATTTTGCATGCTAGTGTTATTGGATACGACACAAGTGGTGAACGAGGATGTTGAATAAAATGAAATGTTTATTGCGAAAGGAAATTTGGGAAGGAAACGTTCTAGACTAAGCTTAATTGTAGAAGAAAAAACTGCCAGGAAGAAAGATCTGATAGAATTTGAACCGTGGACCTCCCACTCACGAGTGCATAGTTAAACGAGCCTGACAGTCAGTTTAATTCTGACTTAAAAATAATCCATATTTCTTTGCTATATGCCAATAAAGTTATGCAAATCATAAGATCTTCAAACAGGCGTATTTGTAAGTATAAAAACCACAAAATTTAATGGCGGATGGCTCAACGCAACATCCAATCATAGGCTTGCTGCACTTGCTGTATAATTACGCTGTAAAGCCGGTCATTTACGCCTACAAAACTTATTTGTGCAGCAGGAAAAAGGATAATATGATCTTGGAGTGGTCAGCTATCAGCCGCCCTTAAATTTTGTGTCTGCCATATCTCATTTCGATAACAAAGCGCTGTTTTCCATTTTCTGAAAAAAAAAAGGCTATGGGGTGTAGTTTTATGATTGGACGACTTAAATCAGAGTTTAACTTACCACGAGGTTTAAAAATTAACTTTGCAGAGACATGCAACTCGGGTTTCCCTACTCTAAACTCAACACTTAATGAAAACGATTGGATTTGTGGTGCGGTACGGTCACCTTCAAGGGCGAGGTAATATATGTGTGTGCAAAATTAAGAACAGGAAAGAGAAAAGCACAAATGCAGTGCCTTAACCATTACAACCTATACGTGCGTGAGGGCCAGGGCCAGCAGCAAAGACCACATTTAAAAATTTCTCTGTAAATAGCTTTTCGCCGTTGCTTTTCCAAAGCACACACCCTCACAAAAGCGTTGTCTCTAAGGGCTGCTAACATTTCCGGAAAATGGGAAATGTGAGAGCCGGAGTGGAGCATTTTGGCGATATCTTCAACACACAGTGGCTGCGTGTCTGGCTATATGAATGGAACTCGAGAAATCTTCGTCCAGCGGAAGTATCCCTTTTTACGTGAGAAGAATTCCAATTCCTCACATTTAGGCTCTTACAGAATATGGCATCGTTATTTCCTCCGGTTCTCCTCCTACGTTGTAAAGGCTTCCAGTGCTAAGGTCATACCTGCAATCTATTGAACACGTGCTTTATGCATCGCTTTTCACAAAACATATTGGAGTCTGCAACTGATCGACAGAGGATTACATCTCTACCTACATATGGACTAACAAGCCACCACTATTACATTGATGTCACAGATTGAGCTGCAATTTTGATAGTGAAAATACTTTGGAAACCAAAACGCGTATGTCTTGGCTTTCTCTTGCATAGGGTCCTTATTTGCCGATGAAAAAAAAAAAATTGAAGTTTTAAGATGTAACGGGTGACAGGTTCTGTTTCTCAGTTAACCCCGCACCGAGGCTATAAGTATTGGCGTGCAAGACCATACTAAAGGTAACGTACAGCCAAACTGCAGGTAGCGATGAGAAAATCGGCCGTAGTTACCTTTCTTTTTTCCATCGAGGATGTCTTCCGCCAAGAGAAAATTTAATTCATCAATATTGTACATTTTTGTATGTTCTCTCGCTTAAATTTTAGAAACATTTAGAAATTATATACTAGTGAATCACTCTAATTTGAAAAAAAAAAAAAAAAAAAAAAAATCCCTTGTTCAAACTTGGAACAATTGGAGAGAAAACTGAGACAGGAGTGTCTTTATTTTCGATCTACATTGTAAACAAATCTGCAGCTCGGTCTGTAGTGTCAATGTAAGAGGGGAAACTTATCACATGAAAGCGATCGATTGGTACAGAAGTTTACCATACATAAGAGCCATTTATGCTTAATTAATAATAGCTGGATAGTTGTGCACGAAAAGATCAAGTATTAAGCAGTGGACATACCTAACTATAGTCCCTCCGAGCTTAAAGTGGGTACGCACATAAACACTGCGATTGTATCACTCCGCCAACAAGCATGTGTTGTTCTCTGCGCCCAGCTGTTCAGATCTGACTGTTATCGCAACCGTCAAATGTTTCACTGTAGCAATGTGAAGTTAGAATTGCGCTCGGCTCATATTTATTAAAGAAACTACATTAACTAATTTAAAAAAATTGGTTAACAAAATTTGTGAAATGTAATTTTGTGAGTAAAAACTTACGTTAACCTCAGTGCAGTTCATTCAGGAAGAAAAACAGAATATTAGAAATTACCACTTTTCTGAGTAATCCAAAGCGTTTTCATAATTATGATCTGCTATTTTAGGGACATTTCTATGTATAAACAATTTAAATTATGAACAGCTTCCTTCGTATACGTTAATACTTTATCGCGCTATTGCTAAATTCCTTATATAATATTCTATATGTTTTAATATGCTCTTTATTCCTGTGATTCCACTATTGTTCTCGTATAATGTACCGGCATCCAAGAGACGCTAAAAGTCACGTTGGTTCTCAAAACTGCTTGTAAATACGCTGCCAGACAGCGGAGCGACAAAAGAAAGTGATTACAAAGAGTTTTCGAAGGTGTTTATGTACTGGGCTCTTTTATGAGAAGTTTCGAGAAAGAATGTATTTTCCAGAGAATTCGCCTGGCATATAAAAGCGATTAAGCCCGAATAGAGTCAATCGTTTTGAGCTAGAGCATCTTCAAGTGAAGCAGTTTTAGTTGAGTGTATCGTTGAAGCCAGCTGTTTGGGAGACAGTGAAGTGTGTTTTTGTGATTCAGTTGTAAAAAGGAAATAAAGTGACATAAAAGGTACTTGAAAGTGTCATTTTGTCACAGTATTATATATGTAGTATATAATGTAAACAAGCAACCTAGTTCTACGGCCTTAAATAAGAGGATAAAGAAAGAGTCCGAACTCAAGCTATATTCTTTGAATACTTTGGAAGCAAATGAACCACTCGCTAAGTCATTGTCAGCATGTCTGAAAGACTAAGTTGAAAGCCTCTTACTACCACGCTATGCTCCTCTGCTTTAACCGGGCTCTAAAATTAGCTGTGCCTTTTTTGTTTTGATGTAAAGTGCTCCGAAGTCAGGTGAGAGGGGAGAGAATGTATTAGGAATTACCAAGACTAAGGGTGGTGGAGTGAATGAAGCCGTCTTGCAAGTTTCCGTGGCTTCACAGCATATCTTAAAAGGGGGCACCAACAACACTGTTACCCACCAATTAGATTACAACTTTGCACATATATCGAATAACCCCTTCCAACTGTATTAGCAAAATTACAAATCTTGGTATTGGATGGCTTCACTTCGGGATGTTATTCAGCGTTCATCGATATTCGAACCAAGTGTAACGTAGAATGAAGTCAAATACTCTATTGTGACAAAAACGACAAAAGACCATTCCAATTACTTTTACTCCTTTATTTTCTTCCAAAATATTTGCACAACTGACATTAACATAGTCTAGTCTTTCGTGAAATTACAACTCAACTGTTTTCTTCTCATAACCTTAACTCACTCCTTTCTGTCTTCCCTTTCTCTACCTCTCAAACAGCTGACTTAGAGGATGCAATCAACTGACGTTCATTAACTGCTTGGCTATTGTCTTATCGTCACCTCACTTACCTGTATATAGGGAATGTATATCTATGACATTAACTCATCTGGCGCTTAAACGGACCACCGCAGCAAAATCCTTTTCTTAACAAAAAGTATTTAAATAACGTTATCTATCAGCCCCCAAAGTTGGTCGGTCTAATTTTGGGTTGCCCTGTTTATCTGGATGGGATCCATTTGTTGCTTGTGTTTAAAAGCCAATGAAACGGTAAAACGCCTCTTATTAAAATGCGAAGCTACGGAACGGAGCACATACCAGATTCTCGGGGCCACAGCAAAACTAGAGAAAGGTTCTAATCTAGTGAGGCAAATGGTACAACTATGTATGTTCTAATTTCTAGATTAGAAAACAGGAAGTTTTTCTAGGCTGCAGTGCAAAAGAGAAATCTGCTTCCAAACTTAGCTAAAAGTCACACTAGTTATATGCCAAAAAAAGCAAAAGAGGGTTTAAGGGTAAGGGTATTTTAAAAGGCAGGCTGTAAATCCATTACAGAGACGAGTTATGCACAAGATCCTTCCAGCTACACAACAACAAGCCATGCCATTATCTATCGAACATTGGGTATATGAACTTAATGAAATTATAATTTCATAACAGACATTTTATTTAAACTTTATGCTCGGAACTGAGCGTTTCATCCCCTATGGCCTGGCCATGAAATTCCGGATATTTGGCCTACGGACAAAAGCATTCATCAGCAGATGGGATATAGGATATTGATTCTGGGGCAGTCCGCAACAAACCACGGCTATCGGCCATCCTTATTACCTTGGAGCAGCTGTGGCGTGGACAATCGTAACGCTCATATCAAAATCTCAACAGCGTTCAGAACATTATTGCTCCAATTTGTTGATATCTCCTGTCGCTGTAGGGTTTGTCTTACAATAACTTAACCAGCTTGAAAGTGCTTTGCATGTCACAGAAATGCTCAAACATATTATCGGTTCGTAAAGGCTTGTTCTTATTCCATTAAAATTACAAAAAATTATATATTGGGACAAATATCAGGTCTAGTTATTTTCTTATCACTTTATTTCTCTAAACTCAATCACAAAAATATAATATGTTGCACTCACATGACTTTCTCTACTCTTATACTAACCATTCTTACAAGCTCTCTTGTAAATGCAAGGGGAATGTAGGAATACAGTAGGCTTTGAGCGATAGTCAAATCTTTAACCAGTCAAAGCGTACGGTGTTCCCATGTTCCTTTTGTATCTATACGCAAATTAACAGTAAGATAATTTCTGCAAAAGTTTATCTCGAATAACGTGAAAAAGATAAAGGTATAAGAGTTTGTAATAATAGTTGGCGCAATAGTAGAGAAAGTCATGTGAGTGCAACACATCAGAATTTTTACGCACAAACACCCATGCTGAGGCGGCACTCGAACTCGCGACGGGCCCTAATGACCTAGTTGTCGACGGACCCTTAAACACTCATCCATTCACACGACACATTTTATTTTTATTAACGTATATTTATGATTAAATAATACCAATATTATTAAAATGAAGGAATATTTTTATTTAAACAAAAGAATGCTAAAAGTTTTACATGAGAGGAATAAACACTATAATGAAAAGCTTCATAACCTATATCGAAGTCACTAACACGTGTGACTTCATGTCTTTTTGCCCTTTTATTTTAGAAACGAATGGCAAAGGTGCTAAATAATGTAAACTATACCTACCGACGTTTACTCTTTCTGCATATATATAAGGAAAAATTTCCCTTGTTTTTAACCTCTTAGAGTGCAGACAAATATGCTCTGATGTCACTTTATTTGAAATAATACAAGTTTGGTGCGCCCCAATGGCCTCTCTGTGGTCCCTTAAACCCCATTTACTCACTCAATGCTCGGGTACAAAAGACATAATCAGTGTTCATCTCAAAGTATGCTAATACGTTATTGTTTTGGATCAACTTTTTAAGCGAGTGTTAGGTTTTAGAGGATCGACGTAAGATAGTAATTGTGTTTTGGAGAAGTTGCCTGGCAAGCACGGTGCTCAGCTTGAAGAGTACAACAAGGTAATGAACCCCTGCCACGGTTGAAATGTTCATGCTTTTAAACGCTGAGGCACGAGATGATTGCATCACTATCAGAATAACAGGGAGAGGGAAAATAGGATTAGTTTTTTTTTTTTTTTAATATCTTCGAAGGACAAGATGAACACTAAGCACGTTTGTAATGAGTGTAGTTATTAGCCACGAAGTCTATTGGCTACTTCAAGGTTAAACCTGGTTGTCATGACAACAGACCGCTCTCCCCCTCCCCTTCTATGCGCATAACGCATGTCAAGGGAACTGTCAGAGTACACAAGTTACGTTAACTCGAGTATAAACTGGAACACTTCCTGGCACTCTTTGAAATGAACACCAAGTATGCTTATCTTCATACCCTATTAGGCAGGTACAAAACAAAGGAATGGCTCTCATTATCACTGCTTCGCAACGTTAGTGCTTTTTGACACTAAGTTTGTGCCCGTTGAATAATGGAAGGCGGATAAAGCTTATTTGAGTTAGCGAAGCTCTGTAATGAGCTACCTATGTTAACGCCCCTGCTCGTCTGTCTTCATGATGTTGTTAAGGTGAAGGTTTCCTTTCAAACTTTGATGGGATTTTACGATTATATCCCAGAGGAAGCAATATCGCAAGCAACGTACGTTTCACTTATGCAGGTCCCTCGCAAGTAAAGAATTAAGCTAGTTTATTAAGCATAAATCTCCATGACGTTCTGCCATTTATAACCGGCTCAGCTTAAATACCATGGGTAAATTAACTGCCGCTCTACTCAAGGTTTTTATTAAGAGATGTTCTTTTGTTGCACCTGGCTGCAAGCATAGGATGTATATTCAGAATTTAATACCAAGACCCAAGCGGTTGTACACCTTCAAGAATGGGTTTTCTTTCCAGCTATGTAGACTATTTATTATGTGTAGCACCTTTAATCCAAGAGCAGGCGCGCTGGGTATAAAATGTATTTAATGTTTCATATCCAGTAGCACAGTTGTGGTTCATTCCCCTCTGGAGTAAGGGAGATTAGGAACACATTTTTGGGCATTTATCTCGAACCAGGCTCAGGCTGAAAATTTCACATTGATAATGCAGTTAATGTATGCGTCTCGTATTCGAGAGGTACTAGTTTCGATTCCCGACGACCGCATCCTCTTACCCACTGGTTTTTGTGTTTTCCCGAGTCGGTTGGCGAATGCTGGGGTGGTTCCCCTTCTATTACGGCTTTCCTGCTCTTCGTTCCCTGTGACCATAATTTCCTTCATTATCATTTGTTTCAAAGTAGATATAACACAACGAAGGCTTGCCAACGAGAGCTGCGCGAAACTTCGACTTTATCCGAGTAGAACCGGATTATCTTGTTCGATTGAAGGCCCAATGCCGCTTCCAGTCCCCGCATTGTACCTACGGCTCAAACTATCTAATCCCCCTGTATTCCTTCACTGTGATATGCACACTTCGAGGCATTAGATATTGAGGCCCATAGTAGGGATACTGTCACTCTGCAACAGGCGTAACGGTAAGCTGCGGATTAGTAGGCCTTCCTTGTGCCAGTTCTAGTTGAGGACGATTTTCGGCTGAGCAGTGAATGTGCGTTTTGTAAAGATTTTTTTCCACGGTGTCGGTTGGGACCACTCAGTCAGAATCCATCGTCCGTCTGGGCTTCACCAGAGAGAACCATTGGTGTTACGGGCTCGTGCAGTCTAGGATGAATTCAAACTGGAAAGTTTGGGCCGTGACCATGTTTGCGCCCGTCGTCATTAAGATCTGGCCGCCCTTTCTGTCTCTCCTCTCATTTCACCCTCATAAGGGTCACGATAGAAGCCAAATGGACCCTAAGAGCCTACGTCTAGTGCTTTGCCCCGGTTGCAGGAGCCCCTCTGTAATATACATGTATATACGGACTGGAATGTACTGCTTCGGCCACACGTTAACCGGCGATTCTATGTGATGAGTGTAAAAAATATGTCCATTACAATTTTTGTATATAAAACATTCCTTAATTTATACCGATTTTTTCGGTATCGCCCTTTGAAAGCATCAAGGGCTATGAGTTGTCTACTTGTGGTGCTGTGTTCCGGTTACAGAAGGGCCCTTGCTGTTCCTACTTCTCCTAACCTACCTGTTATGCTAAACAAAAGAACTAACTTTTTGCTAATGAAAACTTGTCCGCCTCCCGTGACTTGTTCTGTTTTTAGCCTTTAAACTTCTTGGTTAAGTGGAAATCAAATAAAATCCACAGCATTTTAAAAGCAAAACGCGAGAAGTACACGCTCTAACCATTATCCGTCTTGCTTCTATGACAAGCGACAATAGTATGCACTTTGATGCTTAGCTAATTTCTAAATTAAAACCTTCGCTTCTTGTGAACATCCACAGACAGCTGTCAAGTATGAAGTTACCAATTCTATATACGGTGCAAGGATTATACATAATGAATGTTACATTTATCCCACTTTTTGCCCTTTTTAGGTTGAGTGTCGCTAACAAAATTCTGCTGGCTGTGCCCCTTATACGCCAGATATTTTTACTTTCTCTACTGGCAAGTAGGGGAAGTATTGTATTCCACCCAAAAATTCGATGTCGAGATTTCAACGGAAATATTATATATATATCTTGAGACCCCCTGAATCCTAAGAAAGCATTTTATAAAAGGCTCGTACGTGTGTGTCAGTCGGTCTGTCTATATGTGACTCTGTGGACACCATAACTCAAACACGAAAAGTCGCTTAAAAACCAAAGTTGGTATTCAAGTCTATCAAGGATGCAACACGAAGACTACACGGAAAACTTTTCGAAAATTTTTATTTTCTTGAAAATGGCTCTAAGGATTTTGATTAAAATTGTCATACGTTTAAGATATTTGTATGCCATATGAAATGTATGTTGTGAATTTTCTGGGTATAGCCTATGTAGTCCTGTTTACTCTGGATGACTTTTAAATAACCCGCAAACCGTAAGAGATAGACTAAATCATACTATACAAAAATGTAGGTCTTGCTAAAAGACACAATTGATGTCTAAATACATTTTTTTTGTAGAGTGAACAACTTCGGAGATATTCCTTATTATTTGTGTGAGTTTCGGAAAACTTAAAACTTTTGTGAAATGGAACATCGTTGTTCTTTTTTTATATGTTAACCGTGCAAAGTGAACGGGATCTCAAAGCTTTAAAATATTTGACTATCGCTCTAAGCCTACAGTATTCTAATATTCATCTTACACCTACAAGGAAATTAGCAATAAGATAATTTGTACAAATGTTTATCTCAATTAACACAAAGAAGATACAGGAATAAAAGCTTGAAAGAATGGTTGGTAGAAGGGTAGAGAAATTCATGTGAGTACAACAGATTATAGTTTTAAATTGAATAATTAAACTAAGGCTGTTTTCCATAGCAATCAAAGCTACTGTAATCTTGTAGAGGTTAATTTATCACAGTTGAGAGATATCTAGAAACATTTTCGCTGTGATTTTCAACTATCCATAGATAAAAACCCTATTCCGCAATACAAAATTAATGCATCTCGAGAACGAGCTTGCGCATTTGGTTCCTTCCTATATAGAGTGCAAACTATTAGGCACATATTTCTTACTTGCTTTCTTTCCCTTTCAATCCCTCTTTATTTCTCTCTCTGTCTCTCTCTCTCCCTCTCTCTCTCTCTCTCTCTCTCTCTCTCTCTTTTGCGTATGATAGTGTTTATTGTATTTCACTAAAATGTATAGCAACCGGATTTTCAAAAGTTTGGTAGTTACTTTAGCTTACTGCATCCTTTTTATGCCTGGAAAGAAACGTGCAAATGCCTAATTAAATTATGTCTTACGAAGAATAGGTCTTCGTAAGAACGGCCTGTAGAAAAAGGAGTCGAGAAAGTAATGTTAATCCAACAATGAGATTTTTTTAATAATAATTCAAAATCAACATTCATTCAGAAGATTTTAATATCTAGTATTTACTTCATCTGATTACCCTTCCCGTATGGAGGACTGACATTCCCTAGGACTTACAAGCCTATGCCTGGGTCAGATACCACTTGGAGAGCAGACGAACCTAGGGATCCAACACAGTAAAGACCTGGAAGCGGGTGGGCAGCCCAACCTCAGGTTGCAGAGTGAGGAAGAGGATGACCCAGGGAATGAATCTTTCCACTCGGCCAATACGCCGCTATGTGGTATTTATGGCTTTAAAAATCCAAGCTCCAAGTTAGACTACTTAAGACATTCCTGAGATAGCCTATCCACTATTGCAAGACAAAGAGTCACCCCCTTCTCGGAAAGGAATATATTCGGCAAGCTAAGATAACGCTTATGTACTCCAGGGCACTTTTATTAAGTGCTTCCAAATTCCTTTCTTGGTTCACTTTTGTCCTTTGAACTATATTCTCCGTTAGTTCTTGAATTAGTTCTGTCTTTTGCTTTTCTCTAGATATTGGAATTTCCGCCCGCATAACTTTCAACGTTAAGATGAAAACTCTTTGCAATATAACAAAACTTAAGTTGCATTATTACGACAAACTGGGAGGACGAGATTTCTCTAAATGTTGGTAATTGTTTCCGAAGCACAGTGCTTCCTTAGAGCTTTCCATAGCGTTCAGTAAATTACATTAATGATGCTGTAAGTCGTGTTATCGGCATAGAGAAGTGATTATAAGAGATCGGAAGTCACGAAGCAGGAAGGTAATGATGCCGAAAGCGCTTCCTTTCGTTGGTAACTGGAGCAATTCCACCCAAGAACTCCAATCCTCAGTGTCGCTTTCCTCATCCTGATAAGCAGAGAAGAGAGAAGAGGAATGCGCAATTCAAAACGTGATGTGCGTCCCACAGCACCGGCACCTCTAAATCTCCCTCCCTAAACGAGGCACGCATTTCACTTCTGAAACAGTCTGGATACTGCGTACCTTAAGCGTTCATTTAAGACCCAGAGAACGAGTTTCTTACTGCCTACTCCAAATATAAAGTCACTACAAAATACAAGTTGTAGTGGCCATATTATTGCGTTAACGTAAATCTGTTCTATATTTAATAACAGAATATAACAAAGCTAGAATCAATAATAGGTCGACAATGTCGTAATAAAAGGGAAGCTCTACTAGCAGAATGACAATCATAATGGGCTGCTAAGAATTGCATGCTCTCTGCTTTTGGTGGCTCTCTGCTTTGGGTGGCTCCTCGATCAGCTACCCTCTGTCATCTCTTAACTCACCCCTCCCTTCCTCACTGTAACCATTTTGGGACACAGGTATAGTGGACACAGTACTCGTATATCGGCAGTTCCCAAGAGTTTAACATTGCCGACATTACACTAAACAGCAGACGAAAGTATCCCAAAAAGCACTCCTGACAACGTACACAAAGGCATTTCTAACCTCAAATATTACAGAGTTACAGTATCATGTTTTCAAACGATAATCCTTGAACATCGTTACCACACAACAGAGAACGAACTCCCCTTTGGCAAATCTTGTTCTGCAATAACACTTTTGCATAAAATCACTTCTGAGCGCTAAATAACATAATATATATAATTTAATGCATTACTGTGTAGAGCACATGGAAATAACAGTAAATATAATTGCATATACTGGTGTAAAAGAATTCAAGAGAAAATAAGGCAAACACGAGCAGTACGTCCACAGATTAATTAAATAATACGACGTCTATAGAGAAACTTATTTTAAAATTTATCGGTTGACCTCTCTGCAATGCGTTCATAAAAATCTGATGTGTTGCACTCACATGACTTTCTCTACTCTTGTACTAACCATTCTAACAAACTCTTATTCCTATATATTCACGATAGTTAAGATAAACATTCGCACAAATTATTTTATTGCTTATGTCCTTGTAGGTGCAAGGGAGATATTAGAATACAGAAGGCTTTGTGCAACAGTCAAATCTTTTTTAACCTTTGAGATTCCGTTCTCTTTGCACGATTAACATATAAAAATCTGATGTGTTGCACTCACATGACTTTCTCTACTCCTGTACTAACCATTCTTACAAACTCTTATTCCTGTATCTTCTTCGTGTTAGTTAAAATAAACATTTGTACAAATTATCTTATTGCTTATTTCCTTGTAGGTGCAAGGGGAATATTGGAATACAGTAGGCTTTGTGCGATAGTCAAATCTTTTAAAGCTTTGAGATTCCGTTCTCTTTGTACACGTAACATATAAAAAAATGAACAACGATGACCCATTTCACGAAAGTTCCAAGTTTTCCGAAACTCACACACATAACAAGGTACATCTCCGAAATGGTTCACCCTACAAGAAAATTTATTGAGACATAAATTGTGTATTTTAGAAGATCTACATTTTTTGTATAGTATAATTTGGTCTATCTCTAACGGTTTACCAGTTATGCAAAAGTCGTCCAGAGTAAATACGACTACAGGGGCTATAGCCAGAAAATTCAAGATATACATTTCATTTGTCATAAAAATATCTCAAACAATGACATTTTAATCAAAATCGTTAGAGCCATTTTCAAGAAAATCAAAATTTTAGAAAAATTATCCATGTAAAGGGTAGTTTAGGGTGGGGCTATTTTCTTCAAAATCTTCGTGTCACATCCTTGAACGACATTAAACTTAAATACCAACTTTGGTTTTTAACCGACTTTTCGTTTTTGAGCTATGCTGTCCACAGACTGACAGACACACAGACGGACCTTTTTCTAAAAATGCTTTTTTTGGATTCAGGGGGCCTCAAAACATGTATTTCCGGTGAAATCTCGACTTCGAATTTTTGGGTGGAATACAATACTTCCCCTACTTACCAGTAGAGAAAGTAAAAAAGAGCTTGTGTGGCAACATAACAGACGCAATAACTCCAACTATAGCCGTAGCTTTACCATGGTTATATGTTACGAACAGTTGGCGGCACTAATGGAACCTAACGGATAGAATGTCACCAAATATAACCAGACTGCACCATAATGGGGGAAAATGCCAAGGTTGTTTTTGGGGCTACCTCAATAAGTTGTGCCTACTACACTAAAGGCCAAATGGGTCGCAAGCGCCTCAATTCCTCCTCCTTGTTCTGTTACAGGTAAGTAGTAGAGAAAGTAGAAACTTATTCTATACTTCTGAACATACTCGCTTGTAAACCAGAGATATTGAAAATGAGCAATGCGGTAAAGCGTGTGATTTTAGAATCTGCTATTTCTGGCCAGTGAATGCCACCGTGAAATGAGCGTAGGTACTTTCCAATGAAAGATCAAAGCTTTAAGCGTGTACCTGGTGGAGATTCAACTCCAAAGAGCAACTTACCATGCACGAAAATGCGCAAGCAGTTTTCTGTAAAATTGTTTGCTTGGTTTTGCTTCAAATAATTGCGTACGTAGGAAAGACCTGAGGCGCCCCATGCTACATTATCCATTTGAACCAAAGCTCAAAACCTCTCTAAATAAGTAATATGCTAATTAGCTTCTAAGTTTTGCTTAAACACTCTTTTAGATTTCGTTCACCAAAGGAAAACGTTGTTCAAATGAAACGGTCTGAAAAAGAGAACTTTAAGATAAAAGGTACGCATTACAAATAAACTGGGCAATGATTCAGTCTGTGAAATTCTGATGCGTTCAATCATATCACTTTCTCTACTCACCTTTGTACATACTATTCTGAAGAACACGTATTCTATCAACTTCAGGTTCATCGAGGGAAACATTTATACAATTTTTTATTTATATACTCGTATTTCCTAGTAGGTCCAATATGAATAGGGAAATGTGGTAGATTTTAAGCAATCGCCAAATCTTTAAATCTCCAAATTCTATTCTTTGGGACATAAAATAACAAAAACGATTTGTTATTCGACAAAAGTATAAGCCCTGGAGAGTCAAACAAGTAACCAGGGACATCTCGGAAATGGTTCACTCACAGAAGATGATGTGTTTGATATAAATTGTGTTTTTAACGAGATCTAATCACCTTCTGTAGAAAGAGTTTGTCTATCCCTTACGTTTTACTAGTTATGCAATAGTCATTATAAGTGAAGAGGTCTTTGAATAGGCAATGTTCTACTAAATATATATTTAACTAGCCGCGAGAATATTAGACACATTTGGAATTTTTTACAAATTAATATTTTTGAATCCTGTTTTTGAGAAAATAAAAAGAAATATTAGAAAATTTTGTGTAAAAGGTAGACTCAGAGTATTTTCTTTACAATCTGCGTGTTGTATCCTTGAAAGGTGGTGAATTTATA
The DNA here is from genome assembly GCA_030765045.1 of Tenodera sinensis. Classification (NCBI taxonomy): domain Eukaryota; kingdom Metazoa; phylum Arthropoda; class Insecta; order Mantodea; family Mantidae; genus Tenodera; species Tenodera sinensis. Next base: position 152,663,897 of record CM060967.1, read on the forward strand.
TATCACGTGTAGCGTTTAACAGACTTTTCGGTTTTAACTTATGCTCTACACACACACACGCACGCACACACACACACACACTCTCACGTGCGCGCGTTTTGCTTAATATACCATATGTATAATGTATTTGCACAGAAAATCAAATGTAGATTTGTATTTTCTTGGAATACCCTGTGAAGTCCTTGGTTATATAATTGGCAAACCTAAGAGTGCGACAAAATTTTACCACAAAAAACTTCCAAGCTCTATTGACCTCGGGCTCGTTTGTACACCACTTCACCCATTTCAATCAATTATCGTCCGATAGAACTATGAGGCTAATGAACGTTAACAATTAAAATAAGTAAAATAAAAGTTTAAGTTGTAGAGGAGTGAGTAGAGGACAGCATGTGAATTTAGGATACAACTGTGCCGACCACACAATTTATTTCCGTTAACTTATAAGTAATCCGCTAAGTTGTGCCCTGTTACAATTAATACCGATAACTAGCCTGGTAGCACTTTACTAGATGTGACAGCAGGGCCCGCTCCGGTCCATGATCGGGAGTGAGTGCTTGACCTCTGACCACAGGGCGGACATCTAGTTCGAAGTAAGTTTGATGTTTGGGCCTAGCTTGATTTCGCTTAACCATGTTCAGTTTGCCCATTAAGAGATCTTGGACTGCATCTTTTCATATTAGGATTTGGGTATAACTCATAGGGGGTGATTTATTTTGTGTGCGGATCGGGCGGGTTTTAAGTGTGCCAAAATGCTACTACAGGAAACATACTGTCTAATACTTGGGGGGCACTCTTTTCTGAGTACCAGTCCTGCCGATTTACCACTGTTAGGATCCGCACTTTCTTCGTTTCGTTTCTTATAGTCAGAGAATTTAATTACCCCCACAACGGTATACAACACATCCACGTTTTGCTTTGTTTTGTTTCTTGTTTACTCGGAGAGACAACATATTCTCAATACTCTTCAACCTTACCTGTAACATGTATTCAAACACATCGGTTTCATTTATTTAATAGAAGACTGTGGATAACTTAAAATGGTCTTCTAAATAAACAACAAATTAGAGGGTAGTTGAAAAATCTAGAAGTAAACTACACTAATTACGGAGCACTTCAATAAAACTTTTTGAGTGGGCAAAATGTGATAAGGTGATCATAATCATAGACTGATAATTTTATATTTATTCATTATAACATCCTGCATATTCCTTAGTAACAATAACCTGCCAATATCTATAAAGTGTGTTTCTATTCCTTCTCTCCTGTTTTTCGTTTGTTATACTTAGTCTACCCACTTTAGTATTGCTATTCTTTATATGCAGTATAGATACATCATTTCTATGGAGCCTTGCCAGAAGAAGAAAATAAATATGACTGTCAGGATATCTATGTAAATTATATGTTATCTGCTCTCTCTTCCGCATTAAGAACATGTCTTGCGTTGGATTCACGTAACTTCGTTTAATCTTATCCCAACTCTCCTTCCAAATGCTTAATCCTTTATCCCTTCATGTTAATTGAGATAAACTTGGCGGAAATTCCTTATTGCATATTCCAGTGTATTTACAAGGGGAATAAAAAGACACAGTATGCTTTAAGTGATAGTCAAATCTTTTTAAGAGCTGATCACTTTATGACGGCTTTGAACTTACGCTGCCTTTTACTCCAAAGTGATTCAAATAAAAAAATTATTTACAAATTCAAAACATAACAAGGAATATATCGGAAATTGTTAGCTCCATAAAAACAAATATTTGACTTAAATTGTGTGCTTTAACAAGATCTATATTGTTTGTGTAGTTCAGTGGTTCTAATGGAGGGGTCGAGATAAACCCATCCCATGTGTTGATTTGCGGTCTGCCTATAGTCCAAGGAACACACGAATATACATATATACTATTTTCCTAAAAGTCTGATGTATTCCACTCGACTCTTGTACTAATTATTCTTACAAACTCTCATTCCTCTAGCTTTGTCATATAAGCCGAGATAAAAATTTGTAGAAATTATCTTATTGCTAATTTTCTTGTAAGTGAAAGGGAAATATGGGGATACAGGAGGCTTTGAGCGATAGGCAAACGTTTTAAGGCTGTTCGGAATGTGAAGGCCTTAAAATGCCGTTCTCATTGCACGGCTAAGAGACAAAAAAGTACAAAAAACCTATTTGAGGAACATGAAAGTATTGTAAAACTTGCACAAATAACAAGGAATATCTCCGAAAAGGTTCACTACACACAAAAATGCACTAGGACATAGATTGTATGCTCTAGCGAGATCTACATTTTTCTGTAGTAAGATTTGGTCTATTCTTTACGGTTTACCAGTTATGCAAAAGTCATCAACAGTAAATAGGATAACATGGGCTGTAGCCAGAAAATTCAAAATATACATTTCATTTGACACAAAAACATGTTAAATAGGTTTTAATCAAAATCGTTAGCCATTTTTGAGAAAATCAACATTTTCGAAAAATTTTCCAAGTAAAGGATAGTTTAAGGTGGAAGAATTTTATTCAAAATCTTTGGAAGATATTGAACGTAAGTACCAACTTTGATTTTTAACCGACTTTTCGTTTTTGAGTTATGCTGTTAAAACACACACACACACACACACACACACACACACACACACACACACACACACACACACACACACACACACACACACCACATTTTTAAAAGACATTTTTTTTTTATTTTGGAGGCCTCAAAACATATATTTCCGGTGAAATCTCGACGTCGAATTTTTAAGTGGAATGCAATACTTCCCCTAGTTACTATGCGTAATAATGAAAGTAAAAATGCTATGTTTGGCGCATGGTATTTTAACATATGTAGACAATACCTGCATCAAATTTTTGAGTGGAATTCAGAGAAAGTAAAAGTATGCTGGACATTTTGTCAGCTGTGTGGCTATTTGATAGAAATGTAATCACTTGATCCATTTACGTTTTAGAAATGAACACGATATTTAAGAATCGGAGTGAACGAAAAACCTCTGAATAAAAAAGCACTATTTCATGTTTCTCCGAAGCTAATTCCCACAATTACCAGTGCAGAGCAGAAACTAACCTGGGCGCTCCGATCAAGGGTGTTCAAGAGATTTTCATTCCCGAGATTGGAAACCACTGAACCAGAGGCGTTATAGAATCGCTTCCACAAGCAATATTTGTCCTATGGATACTGCTAAGCCACTGTGGTCATAAACTATGAATAATGTTGAGAGAGGTAGTGAGGGGTATGGGGAAGTCCGCGTTGCCATGGAGATAAAACATACTGCATTTGTAACTTGCTGGAAGGCACTTCCTGTTGCAAACCAAACTTTGCTATTTCCAACAGATAAAACACCAACCTCCAGGAAGTTGTACATTTGCTGGTGTGCGGAATTAAACTAAATGGAATTATGATTATTATTTATTTATATCATATTTATAGTTGCATATGGTATGCTGTATGGCATTCGTTAAATAAAACAGTTTTCAATTATTGACATTACCAAAGTATTCATTTAAGCAACGAAATAATTCCGAATCAAAAAGTTCTTAAAATGCAAATTTTAGACAGTGTGACGTAGAATAGCCATGGGGAAGAGGGGTGACAGAAATTAAATCGAATATTTAGCCTCTCAATACTAAATGCAGGCCACCGTTTCCGGTTCTGTTTGTTTATGTATACACTGTCTCTGCAAATAAGGTACATAAATTTCCAGGCGTAACCGAATAGAAACATTGTGTTTGTTTTGTGATTACGTTATGTACATTTTCTTTTGGCATAACAAACACAAAGTGTTATTTTTACTGGCAACAAAAAGTACTTATATTCCCATTCTACTTTGAAGTATCTTCTTACATTGTTGTGCGACATGATTCCACCACTGACACAATTGGAGGGACCAACCAGTTCTCCGAGGCAGATAGATAACAGCGGGGGCTGGCCTGGTAGCTAGCCTGTGTGTAGGAGAGTGGACGGGGTTAAAACTAGACTGCAGGGGAAATTACACAATGTGTCGGTTCTCCACCCATCTATGGCGTGAAGACGAACTTAAAGCTTAAGACCATCCACTGGTGCGACAAAATGTTTATTACTACTAGTTCATTGTCACCTTTGATTGCAACTTCAAGCACATGGAAATTACGTTTTCTATTTGTATATGTTTAATAATTCGACTTTATTTGGTTAGGTTTCACTTTTCTTTGTCCTTTCACATAATTAAATGCTTTTGAACATAACTTGTGTTTTAACGAGATAAACGTTTTTGTATATTAAGATTTTGTCGATCTCTTACGGTTTACCATTTACGCAAGTCATCAAGAATAAGCAGGACTACGTACCTATAGCCAGATTATTCAGAATACACATTTCATGTCATAAAAATATCTTTAACATATGGTATTTTAATCAAAACCGTTAGAGAAAATCGAAATTTTCCAAAAATTTTCCATGTCGAGGGTAGTTTAAGGTGGAGGAATTTTCTTCAAAATCTCCTTGTCACATTCTTGAAAGGCATTAAACTTAAATACCAACTTTGGTTTTCATCTGACTTTTCGTTTTTGAGTTATGTTGTTACACACACACACACACACACACACACACACACACACACACACACACACACACACACACACACACACACACACACACACACACACACCCTTTTTCTAAAAATGTTTTTTTTTTATTCAGGGGACTCCAAAAACGCCTTTCTAAGTAAATTTTTACTTAGGAGTTGGGGAACTTGCTAACAGAGATGGTCTTACATTACTAAAAGGTCCTGACTTACGAAAGAAAAATGTGCATAGCGAAATTTTCCTCTTTGAGCTCTGCTGTTGTGTATAAGGTATGTAGGCTCCAGGGGGACCTGGTGCTTCGAGTCATGGAAGATGCCTTATACCCATGCCCATTACGGAACGCCCCCGTGAGGGAGGGATGAGGGGAGAGGAGACAGAAGGTAGCGGAAATAGACTCTGGTGGCAGCTCGTACAACTGGCTCCCTTCCCTATCCTCCCTGCAGGCTCACACATCCCACCTGGGTGGGGGCTATCGGAGACAGCCCGATCCGGAAGATCATATTTCCTAACATGTAACGCCGAAACTTCCGCTGACACAACCCTGAAACAGCAAAGAAGGACCAAGGTAAAGGGAAATGAGAAGTGGGGTGAAATGCAGTGACAGGAAATTCGACGGATGTAATTAACCTTCTCAGCAGTCGTCTGCGATCCGGAACCCGCCCCCCCCCCCCCCCCTAAATACCCATGGGTTAGAAAGTTCGACCGCAGATATCAAACCTACCACTTCCCGAATGCAAGTCGTACATAATGCCACCTCGCTCGGTATACTATTCCATAAAAAGACAGTTCTTTCGTAATTTTCTCTTTCGGTTATACCTCAAAAGGGTAATGTTGCCGAGTACGGGCTTCTGTGATGTGTAGTGTTGCTAAACCATGCCAACTTGACATGAAGAAATACGCTACTGGACAAAGAGGTTGGCAACTACGAATCAGAGGAACACGGGTAATGGAACAGAGGCGCAATCTAAAACTGAAACAACGGAATAGAAGCAGTAACTAAATAGTGGAATAATGTGAATAAAGTAGGCGTAATAATAGCAGAAGAATTCCTCGTTCCCCTATAGCTGTTATAATAATAATAATAATAATAATAATAATAATAATAATAATAATAATAATAATAATAATAATAATAATAATAATAATAACAACAATAATAACAATAATAACAATAATAATAATTTGTATATATTTTTATCATTATTTTTATCATCATCATTATCATTATCACCATTATCATCATCATCATTATTATTATTATCATTATTATTATTATCATTATTATTATTATTATTATTATTATTATTATTATTATTATTATTATTATTATTATTATTATTATTATTATTATTATTATTATTATTATTATTATTATTATTATTATTATTATTATTATTATTATTATTATTATTATTATTATTATTATTATTATTATTATTATTATTATTATTATTATTATTATTATTATTATTATTATTATTATTATTATTATTATTATTGGAAATTCGCATTTCAAGTAACGTTGAAATTGCTAGTAATCTGCAAGTTACTTCCAGTAAAATCCGACGTTTAAAGCATTCCCTTTGTCAATCTCTACCACATTTAACTCTTAAAAAACATTGCACGTGTTTCATAAAGGTACATTATGAAATATATTCATATTGTACGGTTATCTACAGTATCTCATGCACAATTGCATGAAATAGTGATATTTAAGGTTAACTCCTGCTGCACAACCGCATAAGTTTATGATTTCATAGGTATTTGAGGTTATGTTATTCATAACTTAATTTGATAATAAGAAGGGATCCCCATTTATTCTGTAATTATGGTGCTCATATAACTTTTGGGAGATCTTTTGGTTGGAATTGAGGAATGTATGTGTAAGTAAAATAGAGTTTCTTGCCTTCTGCGTATCGTAAACTATGTACAGTTGTACACGCATTGCCGAAATTACCTCCATTCTCATCTTTATGCATTTCCATTTACACAATTCTAACTTCACTGAAATTCTTTTTACTACCGCTGGCTACTTTCATTTCTGATACGTTGGCGCCCTGCGTCGCGCTCCTTAAGCCCGTATATTTCCAACAACGTCTCCATTCCGAGCTTTTTGGTCGAGCGATTCAAGTAAGGCATACATAAGAACAGTAATGTGAGTAGAAATATTTCGTTCTATATTAATGCAATATACACACACTACACAGAAATAGATGAGGAGACTATGTCTATCTGTGCGTATATCTGTTTCTGGTAGCACATACAATAAATGAGGACAACGGCGTTTTAAATGAAATCTTCTGAATTTTGTTCCTTCACTACTTCACGAAATTGAGCTGTTTGTAACTGAACCTCATCATCTTGGATTTGGTGATCTGATCTTCCCATTTCCAAGGTTTTGCAGTCTCTTTATTGCTCTTCGATATTGTAATGGCTTTTGTATTATAGCTCCAGATAACTGTGGGTGCTTTAACGTCTGTGGAATTTTCTCTTTAAGGTTTTCTCCATTACATAAATATTTCCGAGGTAGATAGAGGAAGTATTGAATTCCTTTTATTTCCTCTTTTCCTTTATTGGAATTTAATGTGGATGGATATTCAAATTTACCTTCAGAAACAGCATTTTATTGTGTCCCGCCGAGTTATTGCATTTTAAAATGATTCCACAATTAAAGTTGTTCTACCCTGGGAAGCGAGGAAGAACACGTATTAGGCTTAGAGTTTCATAATAAAGAACTTAACTTTTTCCCATATTTACTATGAAATTCACTACATTCTCTTGTCTAAGCACGACGATGCACCTGGCAACCTGGTTCTGCTTCGTTCACTACTCGCATCCAGTTCCTCGGCGAATTCTATGAATTGGCTTACGAAATCCAGCCCTTCCCTAATGACCTGCTTAACGATATGGTGATCATTAGAGCCCGGATTTTTATGTAATATCACGGTGCGAAATATGTACATATTTATGTAACAAAAAACATGAAAATATGTAATGGAATATGCAATATCAACAAAATATGTAAAATTATGTAATACTCTAAATCCTAACATTACAACCTCAAATCTAAATGCAGACTGCAAATTACCCAGAATTTTGTAATTTGATGGGTCTGTAAGTACATAAATTAATTGCAATGAGTTAAAATGTACTGAATATAGAATTAATTATAGGCAAAATGTTTTGTTGTATGCAGAATTTACCTAAAATTTATTTTCAAGTAGCTAATCACGAAATAAAATGTTTTGGATTATGTTTATTAAACTTACTCATTTCACATAATTGTTTTACTTAAATAATGTTGAAATACTGAACTAATTTATCAATGAGTGAAACAATGAATTCAAAATAATTAAATTTTATAATGAAGATGCATTTTCAGTTTTATATCTCTTGACATACAATGAACAACCCGGCATTTTCATTTTGAGTCTTTTGCTTCTTTCAACGTACAGTGAATAACCATATACTTCTCCATATTTTCAGAGGTCATTTTTTGTCTCCTACCGGATAAAATGTTCTTTTAAGCAGAGAAGCTTCTCCCCAAGTAATAATAGGAGCTATTTTAGTATAGGAATCTGATTTGCAGAGAAATTAAGAGCTGGCCGCTATGTGATGGCTTTGAAATTCCGTTCTCTTGAAAAATTCAAACCAATAATAAGGAAAACAATCAGTTATGCAAAGACCTTCCAGAATAAACAGGATTTTATAGGCAACTCTCAGAAAATTTAAGATACGCATTTTAATTGTCATAAAAATATCTTAAACGCACTATATTTTAGTCATCTTCCGGTCGTATGTTTGGAAGATATTACACTTAACTTTAATCGATTTTCCATTGTTGAGTTACACTGTTCACACACAACCACCCACCCACCCACACACTGAAACCTTTTTCTAATAGGATCTTTTCTATCCAGAGAGTGTCAAAACGTGTATATCGGAAAGAGTTTTGGATGGCATACATTACTTCTTCTGGTTACTGTAAGTACATATTAAACAGACTAACAATAAAACTTAGAGAGAAAGAAATAAAGCAAATATGCTGGGTTAATGTAAATTCTGCAAAATGTTTATTCCATAGGAATATGATCTTCCAAAATGAAAGTCTCTTATGATTCATCTCCCTTAATTCAAAGCCAGTTTATCTACATTCCTTTACTGCTGGCAGACGACCAAAGTTAGTCGCTGGGATTCTGCAATATCTGTTGCTAACACACGACCTATATTCTGTGATAGCTGTCTGTTTTCCTAATTTTATTGAGTTAATCGAATTATGCAGTCTTAGGAGGTGGTACCGTACACTGCTATTTGGAAGTACAAAAGTCCGTGTGATGCCAGCCAGACATTTTTATAGTCGCTACCTGAATCATTTGAGTAGCTTTACAAAAAGGCATTAGTTGTGAAGTTAGTTTCCTGTACAATTTATTTTTGTGTCTGTTTATTTTATTCTCCCAGAGAAATATTCAGGAACTGTAATAAAAGTTCCAATAATATGCACCTTGTCACTGAGAGAAAGCATATAAAACAGCTCGATATGCGTAGTTCTGAACCTTGCACACCCGAAAGCCGTGCTGTCACTGTCATCTGGATTGTCGGCATCATTTCATGCCTCCCCATAAGGGAGTACTTGATGGAATGGATAGTTCTAAGAAGAGTGAAATTTCCTCAGTTATCCCAGCAGAATATTTATCTAACGTTAAGTTGCAGCATAAATATTACAACCTATCCGAACTTCAACTTTTTAAATGACTTGCTAACATTATTGTGCTCGCATTTCATGTATAATTCTTTATTTAAAAACTTGAACAATAACCTCATTAGAGATTAGTGAAACAAACATGCGACTTAGAAATCGAACTTAAATGCTTGTGTCTAAAAATCTAAGGACCCAAATTATTTTATGTTTTACAATTTAACATGTATATGAACCTCATTGCATCATGAAAGGAAAAATAACAGAGAAATGTATTAAGTGGTGCAACACTGCTTTACGCTGACAAAATAATAATAAAAAAATAATCTGATGTGTTGCACTTTCTCTACTCTTGCACTAACCATTCTTACAAACTCTTATTCTTCTATGTTCTTCGTGTTAGTTGAGATAAACACTTGCAGAAATTATCTTATTGCTCGTTTTCTTGCACCTGCAACGTATATGGGAATACAGTAGGCTTTGAGCGATAGTCAATCTTTTAAAGCTTTCAAAGTCCGTTTTTCTTTGCACGGTTAACATATAAAAAAATTAATAGCGATGTTCCATTTGACAGAAGTATAAGCTAACATTTATAACATTTGGTCTATCTTTTACGGTTTACCAGTTATACAAAACTAATCCAGAGTATATAGATCTACATGGGCTATAGCCAGAAAGTTCAAGATATGCATTTCATTTGCCATAAAAATATCTCAAACACATGGCACTTTAATTAAAATCGTTAGAGCCATCTTAAAGAAAATCAAAACATTCCACGTAAAGGGAGTTTAGGGTGGAGAAATTTTCTTCAAAATCTTCGTGTCGCATCCTTGAAAGACATTAAACTTAAATACTAACTTTGGGTCTTAACCGATTCTTCGTCTCAGACACAAAGATATACGCACGGACCTAGAAAAACTGATTTTTTTTCGATTCAGTAGGCCTCAAAACATGTATTTCCGGTGAAATCTCGACATCAAATTTTTGGGTGGAATATAAAACAATCCGCTTTACTAAACGTAGAAGAGAAAGTAATAATGACTTTGAAATGCTCGTACATAGTTCGGTCCAAAATAGTGGTAGAAAACGATTATTGAACAAATCACAGAATATAACTTCCTAGACTGCAATACGACTGTAGATAAAGAACGGATATAAAAAAATCATTAAATACAATTACGTAAACAGAGCAGTAAGCTAAAGACCTAAAAGAACATTTTTCCCTATGTTGCAGAACCTTGCATAAAAACTGCATATTTTAAAATTGATAATCAAAGACTGAGTTTCTTAGATGATGAGCAGGTTGTATCTACTAGAATTGATATAAAAGAAGACAGTAAAATAAGTTAACTGGGTACTGAAAACCTAAGCATCGTCTATCAAAACGCAGGACTCAGTGGAAACAACATATAAATATCATGACTAATAATATAATGGCAAAAACATGTTTACACTACAGTGACCTCTATGAATTCGCAAACATGGAAGACCGACAAAGAGATGGACAGAAAAAAGTCAGGACGATCTGACTGTAACAGAGAAAGTATTGTATCTAGGAAACATTAGCTTGTCTTACTGGAACAGTGATGTATTCTCAGTTCAAATATAAGTTCCGAATTTGAAGTTAAATTCATAATAATGCTCTTTATGTAGTGTTGTGCTATTATAAATACAACAGTCATATTTTATAGTAGACATAAGGCTTTTTTATTGATGTCAAATTATTTTAAGTTACTTAACACCTACTTAGTGCACTGATAATTGAGGTTAAGTTAAAATTAAGGATGACAAACAAGGAAATAAAAAAGAGATAAATTGCTTCTGGCTATCTGAAAAGATATACGAGTGGCGCTGTGTATGTACTTCCGTCAAAAAATTGACTGTTTTGTCAGTTCCTCTAGTCAGTCAAAAGATCATATGTCCATTTGCTTCTAGCAGACTAAAAAGGTTTCTACGAGTTTAGTTTTTCTCTGGTTCTCCCATTGTGCACATTTCATCAAAATTTGAGTCATTCCATATCAAATCGCACAAAATTTGACCTTCATGTCTCATGTCTACCTCCTAAAAGGGGCCTATTTTATATTTTGAGTGAACCTAAAACAATGGCATGCAAAACTGCAATTTTTTTTTACTTTAGACTGCTGCAACCACGAAAATTCTAAACTTCAAATAGTATTCGGTATGATGATTTTTATACAATACAGTATGCGAATATACCGTAAAAATAATATTAATAACGCGCAAAATAAACGTGTCACACCAAAAAGAAAACATACGGATTATTTAATCTCATCTATCGATAAGATTAAAAAAATGGAGAAAATAGTATGTCAAGTTTAAAAAATGTTTGATTTGACGTTAAATGACCCATTTCAGTATTTATGCTAAGAGTTTGACCTTGACGGAAGTACAACGCATGACTCGCTATCAGCTGCACGCGGTGTGTATACCTTCTGGTAGTGTATACAGCGTTACTCCAGTCTGCACGGTTTGGTAAGTTATTTAATTTCTCTGCATGTATTTAGAATTCCATTCTGAACTTTTTCTAGGATTACAGGGCATCATCAAGCTACGTTTTAAAATTTTTCCCGGAAATTTTTAGTGTAGAGTAAGTATTGTTAATGATGTTTATAATGTTAATGGCCTTGTAAAAATAGGAAATATCAAACTAATTGTTTTTTGTTTAACGTATAAAAAGTACACATTTCAATGTTCAAAATGAGCTACAGGTCATATTTATTTGAAAAATAATACCAGAGATATTTGTGTTTATGTAGAACAGTGTGCGAGAAATATACGAAAATTTAATGCTTTATATTTACCAAAATAATTAATTTACAGACAAACAAAAAAATAGGGGTATCATTTTTTCATTCACAGAACACGTACATCTAATATTAATGAAATCGGAGACATTAAGGTCAAATTTTTTCCGATTTGACATGGAATGACTCATATGTACCCAGTCTTCAACCAAATCATGGAATGGACAGAATCATTTGTCAGAATCGTCAGAGTTTAATAATTTACGCACTTTAAGTGATATATCGCAGAATTTAGTCAAATTGGAGCGGTAATAAAACTAAATCTGACGGAACACTTTTTGAAATATATGTAACCTTTAGACATGAAAATGAGTTAATTTCCAGAATTTTATAGCTCTTGAAGACCTCGAAGTGTTCTAAACGTATAACTCAAGCGTTCCACTGCATCCTTTATCCATTTCTGAAGTCAGATTCAGAAAAGCAGGGATTTGAAAGGTATGAAAGTATTATCTCCTTTCTGTGCCTCGGTTTTCACTGTTCGGTTTGCTTTAGGCAACAGTTATTTGAAGTATCTACCTTCGATAAGGCAATAAAAATATATCTGACGCCTCCAGGTCTTTGAAATGTTGTGTTGGCGAGATGCTTCTTGAAAGCGCCCTGTGTGTTAGATGGGACTGTTACCTTCTCGCATCAATGTTCTGGGGCACGTTCATATGGCGCTCACAGAATATGAAATTCTATTTTCCTCATGTTTGTTTCCTCTTTCCGCTTGTCGCTTCTCAAAGAATGCTCAGGTTACGTAGCAGCAACATTGGTGTCGTATTGCATTCCCTTCTGGGCCATGTATAGCAGATTTCAAGGGAAAAAGTCTTATGTGTAACCTTCAAACGATCTTCTGTATCTATATGTGTAGTATAATGCATTAGTATTATAAAATCAGAAAATTTACTTTTGATGAAAATTAGAAACCACTGTACAGATTTACCGCTGAGAATTAATGTTCTGAATTCATATGCTACAGCTCGCGCATTGAGCACTAATCTTTACCCAAAGGAAGTTAACGAGCCGGGATCCCCGTTCTTATCACCTGCATTGTGCGAGCTTATGTCTCATATTACTGGTGCAATATGCAGCGTGAACCGTCTGCGCCCTCCCCCCCCCCCCCCTCCTCCCTCGACTTTCCTGTGTAGACATGTATGAATAAACAGTCAAGTGATACTTGAGATGGTAACATAGCATTGAGATAACACTGCTACTAACGGCAAGTAACTCGTATCAAAGCTTTCATTTGAATATTTCAGTTTTCAAAAAAGATTGCGCGATCTATATAAAACACCTTCTGATTTAACTACCTAAAGCAGCATTCCTAAATAGCCTGACAGTGATTCCAGCTTCGTCTGGGAACCATTCAAAATCGAATGCTTTTTGGCATGAGGTCGCGTTGCCAAGGAGGAAGAGAGTAGCTTTGTGAGCTTAGAAGGCTAGTTTGTGAAAGTTGGTGTACAAAAAGTGATTTTGGATATGTAAGTGTTAATTCATGTTGGATGAGGCCATAGTAATTGTAGAAGTAGAGAAAATACAGTAAGTGAAATAAGATTTAACTACAATAATAATAATAATAATAATAATAATAATAATAATAATAATAATAATAATAATAATAATAATAATAATAATAATAATAATAATAATAATAATAATAATAATAATAATAATAATAATAATAATAATAATAACAATAACAACAACAATAATAACAATAATAACAATAACAACAATAACAACAATAACAACAACAATAACAATAAGAAGAAGAAGAAGAAGAAGAAGAAGAAGAAGACGAAAAGGAAAGTATTATAGTAAAATGACCCTGTGTGTGTTGTCTCTCTCTCTGTATGAACTATATAACTAAAAAATGAGAGTCGGTTAGACACCAAACTTCTATTTCAGTTGGGCATCTTCGAAGGAGCGTCCTGAAGACTTCAAACCCACCTCCATACTTAACTATCCATTAGACATATGAACATTTCTGGTTACCTTTGAGTTTTCAAAATAGGATTAAAGATGTTTGTTAAAATACCACGTATTTAAGATACTTTCTTGATAAATTACATGTAAAACTTGAAAATTCTGAGAATAATGTGTAAAACTTTCAATGTAATAAGATTTGTGTAACTGGAAAACTCAGAGATACATGCTGAAAATCTTTCTACATAAAAATGCATACCTTATTACAAGGAAAGAGCTTATTTCAGAATGCACATCCGAGTTAGTTATTCGTTTGAATTTTAAAACATGTAACATTGTTTACTTTTAAGTACTTAAATTATTCCACCCAGAATTTACATACAAACATGTCACCAGAAAATATTTCGAGGCCTCCTGAATCTAAAAATAGCCTTTTAGAACAAAGTGTGCATTTTCTTGGATATATGTTTGTGAACAGCATAACCAAAAACGAAAAGGTGATAGATACCAAACTAATTTAAATTCAGCATCTTACAAGATTATGTCACTAAAATTTACATGTAAATCCCACCCTCCACTACCGTTTACATAGTAGAATTTTCGTTGCCTCAGATTTTCTAAAATATGAGTAAGGTAATTTTGATTGAAACAGATACCACAATTTTAAGATATTTTAATGGTATAATATATTGCACTTTCATAATCACTTTTGAATAATTTATAATCCGCAAGAAATGGGAAAATGTTACTCCATCAAAAATGTAAACAGGTTAAAGGGCAGTTTATGTCAAACAAAATGTTCTGTAAGGTTAGCCATTTCCGAGAGTACTTGTTTGAATTCTCAAATTAGCCATATAGTTTCTCAGCTGCAGTTTGCTTATAACCAGAGCGTTTCTCGGAATATTTATTCGGCTTAATGTAAAACAAGTGAAGCAATACGCTTGTTTAAGAATAGCTTGCAGAAAAGTAAAACGGGAAGGTTACCTGAGTGTAGCGCATTTTATGTTTTTAAACACACAAATAGCAAGTCGAAGATAATTATGAAACTGCATTCATATATCTGGGTATTTCGCTATAAGAATCACACAGTTAATTGTTAACTGTCCAAGGCTCATCAGCGATTACGAAAGGATGAACAATTTTGCAGGATGATGTCTATCCCGGTACCTAAAGAGAGGACGTTTCAGTCAATGTGTTTTGCAAAGGCTTTCAAAACGTAACACGAAACTCCGCTAATACCACGAAATCTGGTGTAGCTTAACACAGACTGTAGAACTAGTTCTAGCAAAGTGTTTCTATTGCTTTTAGTTAAACTGCTGTTAAACCTTTAATGCTTCAATTACTGATCTTGCAACTACGTCTACCAGAATCACGTACTGTGATATACAAAAAGAGCAGTTTTAAGAAATGTATATGAAACAAAATCACTGTCTATTGGATGGTGAAAAATAAATAATAGTAATGACAATAATAATAGTTATAATTATGATAAAGCACATTTCAAAGAATCTTATCGTAAGTTTATAAAAGATAAAATTCCTGGAACCAATGTCATCAGTATGTCATTTATGTTCTAAAGTTAACTATTTCTTTTTCCCGTAAATGGCTTCCATTTCTGTAACGACTTTTCCCAATCACTGATAAAGATCGTGAAGTAAATGACATATTTCAGCTGGAATAGCAGCAATTTTTCTACGAATTCCTTCTTAGTTGTTTGTTCAAGCCTTGGCCTCTGAACCTATTTGATAATATGATATTCTTCAGAATTATCAGAGAAGGTTGTCATATATAAAAAATCTAAAGATCAAGGTGGTCAAGCAATATCCCCGTACTTAGAAAGAAGTTAAATCTTGAAGAGATAACGCACAGCTGCCATATGTGAGTAAATAATTGAATAAGTTCATCAAACGTGCGTAGGGTATGTCGAGAAATAAATTCACCTACATATTTGCAATAACTGTAAATAGGTTAAACGTTGGTATGAAATAATGTTATTACGGTTTCACATGGAAGTTTTTAGGGGCTTAGAAAAATATACTGAAGTATAAATCTAAAAACAGTAAGTTATACAACGTGGATCAAAATAATGCAGAGTAAGACATTAGTAAATTCGAGCAACAATTTAAAATAAATAAAGCAATGCGAGTATAAATTATGTGGATGAATAGACAAGTTACAGAGTGCTTTTTATGATTAAATAAGAATATTATTCTAAAGTCTTCTGTACTTTTAAATTTTATTATATGCATAAAATATATTCGTCCTTTTAAGTTCATGAAAAACACAAACTAATATTATAAGTATGTCACTAGTAAAACGCTTATCAACACTTCTGTGGTTGCCACAGAAAACACGTACATTTTTTAGAATTTTTATAGACTTGCTGTCCCAGATACCTAATGCTGTAGTTTATAAATAAACTACAATAATTTATTGACTGTTTGGCGTTTATGGGAATGGAAAATAAACTAAAACATTGTTTCGACATGCCAAGTTAAAAATATTTCATTGTGGGCCAGTATTTGTTGGAAATGCACCAAGCATTCCAACTTCCAGTGTGCAATTGTAGAATGGAATCCCCAGAAGAGGTTTTAGTTAGTATGTCCTGATCAATAAAGTATTTATTTTTTCACAGAACTATGTTGGCATCAAAGCACCGACTAATTGCACCACTCACCCACCTAATAAAAAGCAGGTGAAACTATTTGCGTTTTCAGTGCAGAGTTTTCGGACCTGATGTGGGGAACGCAGCTAATAGAAATTTATGTGACATGTTCATAGTCTTGATGATTATGGTACGCGAGTGTCTTATGAATTTATGAAATCTTAGCACCATTAATTTTATTCATAGCCAACATAAGCAAAAACCTCTTATATGTTATGAACTGTAAATTTCTCCTGCTATATCATTATCATTACTAGTACCACTACCACTACCACAATTTTATTAAGATAAAATGCTTATCTACAAAACTGAAAACTAATAAACCATTTCTATCATTTTGTCAAGAAGCTAGACCACTCCAAACATTCCAAATGTTTGACACAAATTACTTTTTTCGGCGAAACATATTTATTGACAATAATGTTATTGGAATAAAGCTTTATAGGAATTATTTTATAAGATAACGCCTAGTAGGTACAGCGGAAATAGGTAAAAGAGAAATACAGCAGATCTAAGCGATAATCAAATCATAAGAGCTGGTCTGTGTATGGCTCTTGAAGTATAAGAGGAAAAGGTAAAAGAGATTAACTAACTCCCATTTGAAATAGTATATATATATATATTTCATTTGTCATGAGAAACCTTAAACCTCTGATGTTTTAATTAAAATCGTTAGAGCTTTATTTCAGAAAATCGACATTTTCGCGAATTATTCCATCTGAAGGGTAGTTTAGGGTGAGGCTATTTTCTTCAAAATCTTCGTGTCGCATCATTGAAAGACATTAAACTTAAATACCAACTTTGGTTTTTAACCGACTTTTCGTTTTTTAGTTAGGCTGTCCAAGAGTGAGACACACAGATTGACACACACGGACCTTTTTCCAAAAATGTTTTTTTTTTTTTTTTTTTTTTTTTTTTTTTTTGGGATTCAGGGGGCCTCGAAACATATTTCTGGTGAAATATCGACATCGAATTTTTGGGTGGAATACAATAATTCCTCTACTTACCAATAGAGAAAGTAAAAATCACAATCTACCTCAATCGAATTGAGTGAATTTCAAAACTAGTATTTGGCGAGCACGTTTTAAAGGCTTCACTATCTTTCCAACTCTGTAGCTCTCTTTTCCCATAATGTAGAAATGTGTAACTAAGCAATTTCTGCAAAATTCTTTCTGGATTAGATTAAAATAGATAGAGAAATCAGTATTTCTAAGAAGAAAATAAAGAAAACTAAGTTTGTTCGATACAGAAACTGGTTTGTATGTCATATTAATATTTCACAATGCTTAGTGATATGCTTTCCTTTGTAATTTATTCTTCAATTGTTATACAAACTTTACTATATAAATGTACTGCCTATCTGATGGCAGAGTTTAATTTCCATACTGTCTCTACTGCACGGGTATAGTGGAGTGGAGTGGAGTGTGGAGTTTAAGGGCCCGTCGACAGCTGGGTCATTTGGGCCCACGGGTATAGTAAGCAGGAGAAATACTACATTCCATTTCACCGCAAATATGTTTTGAGGTCCCATGAATCCAAAAGGCACGCTTTTAGAAAAATAAATTTTCATGACAAACGAATTGTATATCTTGAACTTTCTGGGAATAACCTCTGGCACCCTCTTCTATCTCAATAACTTTTGCATTTGTGCTAAACATTAAAACAAACACAAAATCTTACTACACAATAATATAGATATCCTTAGAATACACAATTTATCTTTGTCTTATTAATATTTTTTCTTTTTTCTCTTTTTCTTATGACAATCTTTTCCAAGATTTTTCTTCATATTTGTTCGATTTTTCAAATATCTATACTTTTTTTTTCCAAAAGTGTAGTTCATTTTTTTTTTCTTCTTTTCTTCTCTTAGACACGTAAAAAGATGGAAATTTCAAGATGATTGCATTACGAACAGCTCTTACATGGATTGAGTATCACTTAAAACTTGATGTGTTCACCTACAGTACCTATAAGAAAATATTTAATACGAAATTTTCAGTCAGTATGAAGTGCATGGAAAAATAAGCAATTGCACAAACTGAGTAGAGAAAGGCGTGTGAGGGAAGTAAGTCAGCTTTTTTTCTATTTTGATTCTAGCACTCTACTTTATAATATAATATTTCACACACATATTTTGCACATTATCCTTTGTTGAACATTGCACTAGATCTTGTTACATTTTTATGCTGAAGGAAAAGTGTGTAAACATTAAATTCCGTTTTGTTGCTCACGCAGAAAGCGACAGAAACAATGGTTAATAGCATGGCATAAATGAGGGAGGCGTGAATTTATAACCTTTTCTTGCACATTTAGTTTTATATTTGGCAGGGAGCCTGAAAAGGCAGATCGGTTGAAAAACCTGGCGCCTGAGAGGCGCAGTACAAACAGAAAGAACATCACATTTAAAATAAATCTGATGTGCTGAACTCACATAACTTTCTCTACTCGTGTACAAACTATTCCTACAAGCTTATTCCTCTTTCCACTTTACGGTAATTGAGATAAACATTTGCAGAGATAATTCTTTTGCTAATTTTCTTGTAGGTGCAAAGGGAATATGGAAATATAGTATAGGCTTTGAGCGAAAGTCAAAATACTACTGGTCGTTATGTGATGACACTGAAATTCTGATGTCCAATACTGAATTGGACACTGAGAACGATAGCAGTGACAGTGAGTGCGGGACAGCTGTGTGTGTTAGCGTCGTCGTGACAGATACGTCGGTCTTCGTAAAGAAGATCTAACGGGCGGTGTGATTCTAACGTCGTAGTTAGTGTATGAGAGACAGAGAAAGTGAAGAAAGACCCTGAAACAACTGGGGCAAGGTTATGTGAAGTGAAAGTTGTGAGCTGTGGTAGCACAAAAGACTGTAGACTGTTAATGACGAGAAGAAAGCTGTATATTTGTGATAAAATTTTAGAGGACAATAGAGTGACAGAGAAAACAATGTAGTGAACGTTCCACACGAGGCAACAGTTTGCAGGCACACAGCATACCTCGAAGACCCCGCTCACTACTGGAGGCGGCCTTCTTCTGGTTACCCCCACCATCCCAGGATACAAAATCTAAGACGCACACCTGAAATATGAAAAGGAAAAGCAACTAAGGCAATTGAGGGGGGATGTGGTATAAGAAAAACCAGCTCAATATTTGCCTGCTGACCAGAGAGAGAGAAAGACAGGGGAGAGAGGCTAAATAGAACACGAGAAACCCAAGATCGGACTGGTTGGTCAACGGAGACGTCAAAAATTACCGGAATCAACTGGTTTGATATCCTTTCATTAATGGGTATGAGCATCTTTTTTAACCGTTTCTAAAATTAACGCTCTAATACAGGGCTAGGTAACTGATAACCGTATGTTTGGCAGGTAAACTAATTAAGGTCGCTCAAAATATGCCACGAGTTGCCTAAGCCTGGTGTAATATCATTATACGTTGCATTACAATGTTATTCTTACCAATATGTATATGATGCAAGAACTTGGAACTGTGCCAATTTTCCAACGCCGATCACTTTTAGTTGTTTGTTTATGAGCTCTTGTGGTATGCAAAAGCCAATTACTCAAGATGCCGTTTTGGAACAGATTGTCAAGCAAGCTGATACATGACGTTTAGCACTACAGTGATGACCTTTAATTCCCTTTACCTGTTAAGCGAGCGGTATTCATTCTTTAGGTTGGTGAATGAAGAAAGCACGGGACAGTGTCTTCCAATACCGGAACAACTGGAAATCTACTAAGGGAAGCAACGAAAAGATGAACTGAAGGTATTTTGCTGTTAGGGTTAAGCGAGCGTAGGCTACCATGATTTTATAATAGTTGAAACCGAGGTCATTTTTCATGTTTATACTTCTTTCTTTTGTTCCTCTCTTTTTTGGGTGGCTAGAACGACCGGAGCTGTTTCTGAAAAACGGGAACATTTTTTCCACCTCTATATTCTACGTGTTGCTGGCTGATGACATGCAGGTGGCGTCTGTAATTCCATGGTTGCTGGAGAGGAATCGACGCTTCATGCAAAGGAACAAGATGTAGGAGCACGAAATCTATAGTATGACTCTTTGCTTGGTGACGTATAGCAGCAAATAGTTGAGCTAGAAAAATAATTAAAATAGTCTCGAGCATTTCGCGTTGTGTTGGCTTGTAGAAGATCCTGTACTCATCAGCCAATTCTCTTTTAGAATTTACTTTTTCAGGCTTAATAAACCTAATTGAATTTTTTTATTGCGCGCAAACCTGTTTCCAAATGAATTGTTTACGCGTCTGTTATTTCCTAGGTTGTATTTAAATTTGTTATGATATTAGCTGAATAAGCATGTGTTACGTTGTAATTTACCAGACATTTTCTGGAGAGAATACGATGCAGCTCGATCCTGAAGAATAAGCAAAAATGAAGTCAGTCCCTAGTAGTACCTACATTTGAAATTATTTACAGCCCTTCCTATAATAGCTAAACTTTTTCTATTATTATTATTAGTTTAGGACGATGTCCTGTGTAACTGCTTCTCTATTGATATTCTCTGTATACACCTCTTTCAGGATCTCTTCCTGGTTGTGATGCGTCTGGTTTGAAGTTATTCGTAAATTTCGGGAAATTACTTCCTGTCGCCTTTCCAGTCTTTTCTTCTTTGTTTAATCCAGCTCGTAATGCCTACAATTGCACATAGGCTATATATTTTTCATGGGTCCTTTTATTATATAATGTAAGTAGATATATTCTATTATTAATAAAAATCGCTATTTTGTTTATTCGAAAAGATTCTCTTCTATGCTCCAGGAATGATGGGGAATAATTCTTACTAAATAAAATTTCCTACCTTCCAGCCTTCATTCGAAACCGGGACCTCCGGATTTGAAGGTTGGCATGATCACCACTAGCTCGACGGCGACAGTAATGTGTTTGTCTTGTTGATTGCCCAGTTTAAAATCTCTGCTAACCTGTTTTGTTTGCTCTATGATTTCATCCATTGTTGCATTAAACAAGGTAGGATCTCCTATTCTTATACCTACAAATATGAGAAGTCGCATCTTTGTTCTGTAAAAGTTGAAGGATATAACTAAGTTTCTGCCTATAAATTCAATACAACCAATACTTCACTACCATTTTGAATGTGAACGAGCTAAGAAGACAGACTCCAGCTAATTGTACACTGGACCAAGCAGACGCTGCTTTGTATGTTGCATGACCTCAGCTTCTGATACTTTTTCACAACATGTATTTAAATTACTCTTGAAGACTGTTTACGTAAACTTATTCGAGTTCCACGAAGGGAAGGGAATGAAAGCACTGTGGTTCTTTAGAGAACTAAATCAATAATTCTAGCTCAGTGGGCACGGGGGATTGAGTTTCACTCTCGGAAAGTGCCTTTAGATTAATTCAGCTAGGAAACGGTTACAGCATTTGTAGAGACCTGACTCTAATATCATTCCACTGAAGAAATTGGTAAAACGAGACAAACTACCTGGGAGGAGAGTCGTGTTCAAACAGATATCTTACAGTTGCGTGGCATCCGGAGAAGCGAACTTTTTCCCGAAAAACTGTTCTGTGCCGTTGAAGACAGCCTAAGCTGTGATCAGTGTTTAGTTAAGATTGAATGTTACTCAAGCTGTTGGCAGACGAATAAACGAACAAATAAATCACCTTGAAGCCGACGGTCTGTTTCAGTTGAAAATGGGAAAGCATGCGTGACTCCCCGCTATTCTTCCTCTGCAACGTCCCCTTCTATCGGTTGAACTCTAAACGGTTTAGACTCTCAGGGTCAGTATTTCCTAATGTTGTGTAATAATAGCTCCGGATATTTTTATCCACTTTGTTTTATTTGGTATATAAATATATTTACAATTACACTGACTCTAGGAAATCGCCACCTCAATACTAACACGTGTCCTAAGCCGTAAGAGATAGACCGAATCTTAGTATACAAAAAATATAGGTCTTGCTAAAACACACAATTTATGTCCAAATAAATTTTGTTGTAGAGGGAAGCATTTACGAGATATTCCTCGTTATATGCGTAAGTTTTGGAGAATGTATACTTCTGTCAAATGGACCATCGCTATTCATTTATTATATTTTAACCGTGCAAAGAGAACGGTATTTGAAAGCTTCAAAATATTTGACTACCACTCAATGCCTACTGTATTCGCATATTCCCGTTACATGTCCAAGGAAACGAGAAATAAGATAATTTTATCTCTTACGGTTTATAGTTAAGAGAAAGTCAAATAGTAAATAGGACTTCATGGGCTATAGACAGAAAATTCAAGAGACCTATACATTTCATGTCACAAAAATATCTCAAACATATGGCATTTTAATCAAAATCGTTAGAGCCATTTTCAAGAAAATCAAAATTTTCGAAAGTTTTTCCATGTAAAAGGTAGTTTACAGCGGGGATATTTTCTTCAAAAATCTTCGTGTTGTATTCCTGAAAGAGATTAAACTTAAATACCAACTTTGATTTTTAACTGAGTATTCATTTTTGAGCTGTGGTGTCCACAACAGACACACACAGATGTTTTTCTAAAAATGTTTTTTGTTTGGATTCGGGGGCCCCAAAACACATATTTCCGCTGAAATACGGACATTGAGTTTTTGGATGGAATACAATACTTCGTCTACCTTACTAAACGTACTAGAGAAAGCAAAAATGTTTATAACAGGAATGGTTTGATGCCATGTGCTATGACTATATGACCTGACAGCTTAAACCATAGTTCCTCAGGGCTACTTTTAAACTACAGCTTTGGTTTTTCCTTCGTCCCACGTTATTTATACTTTTCTTTAAGCAAAGCAAGCAGAGGAACATTTTAAATAGCATGCCCTTTAATACTGGCCTGAACCATCAGTTCACTCGCACTCTGTACATAAGTCACGCGTGTCGGCCCCGGGCAATTTCCGGAGAAAGAAACACACCATTTCCTCGTCCTATCATTAAAACTCACATTTTTACAAGCGTTTTCTCATGTTGCACTGCCCCAAGCGTTTCTTCTCTGTTGAGGCCTGTCTGCCGCCCTGAAGTACAAACCAGCACCACCATTATAATCCTGATGGAACAAAATCCAACGGAAATGGAACAGGAAGATACCTAAAACTACTGCTGGGGATCGCAAAATATTTTGCTTTTCTCAGTATTTTAATATACGATCAAATATCAGACAAGGATTGGAAATAAAACATTCAAATTTTACCTATCCAAAGAGTCACCCCGGTTAGGAATTTAAAAGAACTTCTGCTCCTATAGTCGTTCTTTTCCTTTTGTTCAATTCAACGACCACGTAACAATGGGAAGGTTTGCATCCCATGCAAGTGTCACTTTAATTATAATGATAGTAATGATGATGATGCTAATAATACTAACAATAACAATAATAATATCAATAATAATAATAATATCAATAATAATATCAATAACAATAACAATAACAACAATAACAATAACAATAACAATAACAATAACAATAACAATAACAATAACAATAACAATAACAATAACAATAACAATAACAATAACAATAACAATAACAATAACAATAACAATAACAATAACAATAACAATAACAATAACAACAATAATAATAATAATAATAATAATAATAATAATAATAATAATAACAATAATAACAATAATAACAACAATAATAATAATAATTTAGGGCCAATTCTGGCCTAAATGATGAAACAAATTTGATAAATGAAAGGTACTAAAAGTCTCTTTCGTGATGATTTAATAGTTACCGTACCTTATTTTAATCTATATGTTCCTTTATGCTCAATTGCAAGCTTTTATTTACTTTTTGCGACCGAAAGGTCTTTTTTTCTTCAATCAGGTTTTGTCTTAGGAATACAATATCTTGTCAAGATTTCACGAATAGAACATTTGTAGCACGTGCCTATCCTTTAAGCTTATAGATTTTTGTAAGCCTTGTCAAAGCGTAGTCATTTGTTAGTTCCGCCTTCTTTGATTCCTCTTACTTTCGTTCCTTTGTGTGTGGCTTGGAGAGACATCTAATTCCCCGGACTCGAACTATCGAGATTCCGCTGTCTATAAACCATAAAAAGCCTAATAATCTGCTTCCGTTATTTCGGCTCATTATGTGCCGGATTTTAAAACGTGCAATTTCATTAAATATTGTTACATTTAGCAATAAGTACTGTTTTCTTTCAATAATCAAAGTAAACATTACCTCACATGCCGAAAATTTTAATAGCACGGATATGCATAATATACAATTTTATTGTGAACTCAACATTTATTTTTGATCTTCCGAAAAAAATTTGCAATTTGTTGATAGCTTAGCTATTAACCTTTTTATGAATTAAGATACGCCCTATAGAATATTTAAGATGTTAAGGGTATAAGTGCAGCTAATTTCATACCTGTTAGGTACATTAATATTCATTCACCTCAGTACTCTAATGTTTTCCCACAAATATGTAATACAATTAATTAGCTGATATTTTCTTCACGGTCTTAACTTCGCCACAAAATTAACAATACCTCTTAGTATAGATCATCCGGTTTACCACACGTTCACACCTGTACCTAACCCACTGCCCACATGTAGTTTGGGGTCATTAGCCTTGCAGAAAGATCACTGTTATCCTGCTCAGAGTAACCCATCCCTTGCTCTTAGAGAAAATATACACGTATGGCTTGTGTGTGCCACGCGAATTCAACATTATTAAATACACTCAGTCTGCAAATGAAACAAAATGTATGAAATGTTCGCTGTTCTATGATTACCCTGTTCTGAGTTATCAATACACGTATCTACATTTATACCCTTGTAAATGCAGTAAGATACAACGAAGCTATAAAATGATGTGCTTATAGAATTTTATTCTCAAAAACTAAGACTGCCGTAATCAAGGTGAGGAAAACATGGATGCTATTTCTGATAAATTAACTAAAAATATTTCAACAGCAGTGAATAAAGAAGGCAATTAAATTTGCCTAAGTTCTGAAGCTAAACAGCTTTATTCGATTACGCTACTTAAGCATTGTAATAGAATTAATCAATCCGTTACTTTTATTTCCTCTACTTACAACAAAACCAGCTTAAAATCACACAAATTAACATATATACAATTATGGTCAACTCTTAATTCTTTGCAAAAAAAAAAAAAAAAAAAAATCAATGGACGACGTGACAACAGCCATAGAATAACCGCGCAAAGAATGATTTCTACTTCCAATCAATTCCGTTGCACAGCGTTTAGCGTTGCATAGCTCTTCTACGCCAACGCGACACTATAAAGGAGTGTTCGTTTTGTTAATCGTTAGGGGAATCATCAAGTATTACATTCATATGACTTGCTTTACCTATTTTCGTGTTTGTACCTTTTGTTCCATAATTATTTTGTACTCTTGTGGCGCTAAAGCTCGCGAAGGGCCAACCCGACTTCTGGCTTCACCCACGGCAGAGTTGGGTGATCATCAATTGATACCTCACTTTCCTCAGCGGTCCTGTATGAGACTTAAAATCTGCAACCTCTTAGATTTCATCGAAGCCGGGCACATTTCGCAGAGGTCCACGCTCTGACCCACAGCGCCTCGACGGAGGACTATTTTATCCGTCCACTTCATGCTAATTAAAATAAATAGTTTAATTACACACTTAGTTATATATACAAGAAGTATCACCCATTCTTTCTATTTCTCACACTTTCCTCCAGTCTGTGCCTCTCTGTTACTCCAACTCTATTTCCTCCTCTCTTTTTATTTTCTCCGCCACTCTTTCCTCCTATTCAGCTTGAATGTAATGCCATTTTTGAAAATCTGTGGTAAAACCATATAGGCTGGGGTGATAACAAAAATAAAAGGTAAACTTTATCGTGCGATTACTCCAATGGCTGTTTTAGAATTGGTCACATATGCGAATAATATAAATTAAACCTTAGCACAAAAATTGCAAAATATTTATAAATTATGTTAATTTTTATTTTGCAACACAATATTGTCACTTTGTGATAGGTACTTAATAAGGCTTATTTTACAAATGGAAACAAAGTATGCCTACATTTCGTGACAGTTTATTCTTTCTTCATAAAATAAAACCACACTTTTTAGAATGTGATTTTTAGCTCCGTAGCTTATTATGCAGGCCGTTAAGGGTATAAGCGCACTGTTGAGGAACAGTGTAATAAACAATATTACGTCAACGTTTGCTTCGTTTTCGAACTTATAATTTTACTTAAGAGTGGTATTTTTCGATTGGTTAGTATCACAAAGTAAGTGTGGCATAAAAGGCTTGAAGCAGAGTGAGCAGGGATCGCGATAACAAATGTTTGTCGTATCTGAGTTCGAATGCTTTCTGCAATGCCAATGATCTCATAGTACTTAGGCTATTAGACCACGCATTGAGTTACGAAGCAAAGCGGATGGTCTATGATCAAAGGCATTGTTCACCTTGCGGTGCAGTTATGACTGTGCAAAAAACATCAAGAAGTGAAGTATGTGATTGGTCTTTGGGAAAAAAACTGTTACACAAAGAAAAGAATAACAACTAACACAGTGAAGTGCATATCATATATTATGTTACACACTGTTACACAGAAAGAGGGAGAGAGAGAGAGAAATGTCTGGCAGTAGCCAAAGAATAAGAAATGGCAGTCATAGCTCCACAGTAGAACCTAACCTCAATTATCGATAAGTTGGATTGTCCAAAGGAGAGACAAGACATAATTCTATAAGCACAGTGTATTATTGTCATCTAGGAAGCCAGAATGCATTAAACTTGATGAACTACCCTCAAGGGAGCTGTAATCCCTGAAGAGCCCGTCCCCATATGGTGCACAGCGGAAGCGCAATCGGTCTTTAAACCGACGGATAGGTACGGAATAAAACATCACCCGCGGACCAAACAGATGGAACCGACGGAGCCCCTTAGCAGCAGTGCTTCAAGGAGGAAATACTGCGCTGGGTTAAAGTCCCATTCATCAGTCGGAGAGTATAAAACTGGGTGGGAAAGCAAACGAATACAAGGCTAACCGAAAAAAGCAAAAGAAGTTATGTAACAAATTATGTTTCTGTGAAACAACATGGAAGATGATGGGGTATTTAATTGTCTATCATTTTAGAAAAACTACCATACTTCCAGGTTCTATACTTGAAAATTGGGTGGTGGATGTAGAAGTCTACTAGAGTTATCGGCTTTCAAGAACTAAGGTCACTCTCATCTTCAGAGAATAATGTTGACACTCTTCAATTCAGCTTACGCAGAGCCAAAACTTCATTCCCTAAAGATGACAACGACATAAGTGTTTAAAACCTTACATAGCCCAAGAAGAGGTTATTCCAGTATCTTGGTTGCAATGTAACTTACGAATCAAGAAAGGATATAAACAAAAAAGATACAATGTCTTAAGTAGCTTTTATGGACTTCAAAGCCCTTTAGGAACAAAGTAAGATAAGAAGCATAACCAAATTCTACTCGGACATTACATCAGAAATTCAAAATGGAAGTGAAGCATGATCACTCGAAAGTATAAAATGAAGATATAATGCTTTACACTCAGTCAAGGGCTCTATGAGGAAACAATGAAGAAGAAATGTGACAGAGAGCAACTGAAACTGTAACCCGCTTTTAAAGCAAATAGAAAATTGAAACAAGTGATTTAGATTCTTCCCAATAACTGAATTTTTTCCATGGTTGTTCGTAAAGTATAGGGTCTTGCATAGTGAACTTGGCAGTGAACTTAATTGTGTATCCAGTTTGATTTGTAACGCACTTTTCATTTTTTAGTTATGATCTTCACACAGACATACACGCAAGGCATTTTTCTATTTTTTGAGCCCCAAACATGTACTTTCGGTGTAGAATTTTTGGATGGAATGAAACTTTCTCTTCTTACGATATGTAGTCGTAGAGAAAGTAGTGAAAATACCGAAAAATGTAAACTCAAAACAGTCAGAATTAGAACGCTGTCTATTGAACATCCCTTATTGAAAAATGTA
Source organism: Tenodera sinensis (assembly GCA_030765045.1). Lineage (NCBI taxonomy): Eukaryota > Metazoa > Arthropoda > Insecta > Mantodea > Mantidae > Tenodera > Tenodera sinensis. Next base: position 152,692,514 of record CM060967.1, read on the forward strand.
ATACTTATTTTGAAGCTAATTAGTTGTCTTCCCCGTGAATGTGTGCTAGAACGTATGAAAAATAAGAATAAAAAATACTTGCCTTTTAATAAATCCACAATACTTTTGTTTCTATCGTACCAGTACTTATTGTTACACAAATACCCTTTATACAGGCAGAATGCGTAGAAATAGCTGAACAAAAGATTAAATGCTATTTAGTATATGCTAAGCCAATTAAACTTTTAACATAAATCCTCTTTGACCTGATATCATTTGCTTTAGTTTTAGCAGTAATTACTTTTAACTTTTCTCTCATCTCTAGAGAAAACAAGCTATTCCAGAAACTGAACACATTTAATTAATTGCTAGTTCTACTTGGAAATCAGCTGTTTCTCTGAACTTAAATCCTTTCTGAGCCGAAATCGGTTTTATCTATCTTTTGTGCAAAGTTGAACCTGCAGAAAGACGAGCAGCCAGGCTTGAGGATGCACAATTGCGAGCAGTCGCAACATATTTGGTTCGTTATCAACGGAATGAACGCGAAAGGGTGAGGATAGTTGGAACACTTACACTAAGAACAGCAGAACTGAATCTGCAATGCAATCGTCTTGCAATCCGGTACAACGCAACTGTTGATTATAGTTACAGTGACCATAAATTCCTTCAAATGTACTTTATAGGTTATGATCAAGATGAAGTTGATGCACGTTATGGAATACATACTTCGCTAAGAAGATCCATCATTTCACAACTGTAGAAGCTCCTTCACGAAATGAATAATTTGGTGCGTTTGTTTAAAATAGTAATTATTGATATGATACATAAATCGATAGACACCGTTCTGAAAGCAGATGCAGTTAATTACCCATCGGTGTTTTTTAACTCTCTTGATCTGCCAGGAATGCCAGCACACATTAAAATTAAAAATAGGTGTGCTAATTATGTTGAGTAATATTAATCAGCCAAAATTTTATATCGGCACGAGGTTCGCAGTTAAGAAATTGATGAACAATGTAGCGATATTAACTGGGCCTTCCAAAGGCGAAGATGTCCTCATTCCTGAAATTCCCATGATCCCGACCGATACACCATTTAAATTTAAAAGACTACAATTCCCAATTCGACACACACACACACACGCACGCACACACACACGCACGCACACACACACACACACACACACACACACACACGCTTCTACAAACACTTGTATTTTTGGATTAAGGATATCTCAAAACGTGTATTTTGATATCGAATTTTTAGGTGGAAGAAAATACTGTGACTTTTTGTGGGTGTAAAAAGTAAAGTAGACAGATGTAGTCGGGATAAAGAAACACTTTTATTTCCGTAAACAGTAACTTTGTACACTCGTTGCAACAACAAGAAAGTATTTTTCGATTCTCCTTCTCACACTTTACCGCTATTTATGTATATCTCCCAGGCACTATTCTGGAAGCTTCAGGAACGTTCAGTTATTGCGGCGAGATATACAAAGTAGAAGATTCCAGTAGCCTCTATCCTTTTCTCTCTTTCGGCAAGCGCCCCAACAATGCGGTCATTCTCTATCTCTTTCCTTCGGCTCCTTTGCGGTAGTGCCGACAATAATGCGATGGGTGACAGTGCTGTTGTCGGCAATTAGATGCGGCGGGCGCGGTGACAATACTTTGCCAACTGTAGGGGGATAACAGAAAAAAGTAGAACTAGGAAGTCAAAAATCTATTAAACTTGACGTGCATTAGCCTACTAATTTATTTAATCTCTCTGCTTGACCGCCCTTTTTTTCTAGTTCTCTTATCTATATACTACACGGCCTATAAATTAGATACGTTTCACAATTCCCCAAACAGTACTCCCAGGTGCATTATTATGTAACTCGTGCACTCTAAAGCCCCTAATTATGTAATGCATCATTGCGGAACTACGTGCGTGTGAATATATTTAAAACCCATGAACAGTTTTGCTGCATGAACATTCAGCATCGTAAACAAAGCTATTATAATTATTGTTATAATTTTTAAATAACTGTTTTAAAATAATCAACGAAGACACGCTTCCCCTTGATGGCCTGCCCCCCCCCCCCCCCCCCGCCCCACACAAAAAGAGATCTTAAAATTGAGTTAGTAATTTTGTTCCTACTATCTTCAATACACAGGTTTCTTATCTTCTAATATGCACGTTAAATCTGACATTGGTACTATTCAGCCCGTGCATTTTTTGAAACATCAGGCATATTTAGTGTTCAATATGTGCCTTAAAAATTTAATACGTAAAATCTCAGACAATCGTGTTCAATTATAATTTCCAGTCTTATGTAAAATTTTGTTTTCAGAACCTAAAACAGCTCAATTGCATACATACATTGGTTTTTGATATTGTACACAGAATATAGATGCAATGTAACTTTTTATTACCAAAAAGCATACCAATAGGAAACGAGTACTATTATCAACAGACGTCATTATGTGATACAGGTCTATCCGCAGAGAATACTTAAAGATCGCGGATAGGAAATGTCGTTATAGCAATATCAGTTAAAGGACTGCAAGAGGGAGAATCACAAAACTGCCTAAAAGTTGGTATTGTGTAATTACTGATGTATCCTAGTAAAAGTGAAATAAAGTAACAATATGAAGTTTAGGAAGACGTATGGATAAAACATAACTTCAGCATGTTGGGAGAAAATTTGATTGTTTTGTTTTTAATAGTGAAAAGTTACTTTGATAATAGAAATTATGGACTAAGAGTTCGTAGGAGCATCTTCAACACATGTCAGAACTTGAGGATCAATAATAATCCAAATACAATCAATCACCAATGCTTTCACTTTTACACAGGTAATATCACAAGGCGTCTGAGCGATAAACTCTGGAATGGCCACACATCGAATGACATTTATCTGCACGTTTAAAAAATAAAGTATATTCTTGAATACTATTTCTTAATGATTTGACCATAAAATGATTCTTAATTGATGTACGGTGCATACATGCTTTTCAGAAATTTATGGGAATACAGTTGGCGACACTGACTAAACAAAAACAATGACCTCGTGATAAATGGTACAAAACAAAAGAAGGACCAGTTAGTAAATCGCATGAGGTAAATTAAAGTTTCTACGCATGACATAGCCATAGAAAAATATGAAAATAAGTTTTACTTCAACATTATGTCAAAATCTCATTGAATCGCTTGTAGTAATATCAATATTTATTTCAATTAATATTTTCTTTTGTTCATTTTAAATCGTGAACGATTAGGAAGGCTTTTGAACCCCTTCGCAAATATCGGGCTCTGGCCCTGGGCGATCGCCGATTAGCCGGAATGGCCGGAACGAGCCCTATATTTTCAAATGGAAGAAACAAGCATCTGTTATCAGTATTTGTAGCTGGGTGGAAAACATATTTTTATATTACCCAGGAGATGGAAGTTTCTGCGAAAGCTGCACATCAAAACTACCTCTCTGCATCTACCGATCATAAAGAGCCATAAAAATATGCCCCAGAGAAATCTTCCTAGATATGAGTTGCAATGCACTACATTGAGTGCTTCTCTCATACGTTGTTGCCCTGGCTTCGTATGATAATGTTCATTTTCTAACATTTTCGTATTTAAGTACAATTTTAAGTGAAGATGCAATGTTTAAATGAAGGCTGAAGTATAAATACCGTTGTAATGAGATAAATTGTAACTAAAAATATAAACAGCGACAAAATTAACTTGAGTTTTCTTTTGTTATGACCATGTAACAATAACTTTTACAGTCTTGAGTTACTTTCTGTGCTCGGTTTCTGCTATTATTAAAGCATCTCTATAAGCAAATGAAATGAATGATGACTCATTGGCACCAGCAGTCATTCCCTGTTCAACCAACCACGCATGTATTATGAGAAATTAAAAGCTGAGTGAGCCCTCTGGTAGGCAAGAAACAACCCACTTCAATAAGAATATTTAAGATTATTTTCCAACGAACTACCAACAGTTCCTTGAGCTGGCACATTCAGCATTACCTGAATCATAGAGCCAGACTGAAAAGAACTACTCAGGAATTTAGAAGAACGTGATTTCACATTATCTGATCCTCAGTTTCATACTCTTACACATTTATTATTAATGTTCACGGGTATTTCTTTTATTTGTCGACAGTAATTCTTGTATACTTATGTGATGTGACTATAACGATGGTTATATGCCAACAATTATTTCCATGTGAACTGCAATTTTTTCAGCTGCACACTGTTATGGTAATGTTTGCTCATTCGCGGCAAGCTCACCCGCTTTCCCCCTCCCAGCTGTTGCAGAGAGGGAGGGAAGGAAAGCAACTTCCCCTATGCGCGAGGTGTTCATGTTTCACCTCATGATCTATACTACAATTTGATTAGTCTTGTTTGGGTAAAATGGAATCCTTCCATGAACCTTATTCTCCGTATACACTGTATAACACTACTCGTAAAGTACACCGTTTGTTAAAGTTACCCGTTTGAGTTGTGGCGGCTCTGTGCAACTGTTCTCTCCATAAACTCGCCGAGTTCCAGTTCCGTTAAAATCAAGCAATCGCTAGGTACCCATGAGGGACGTTCTCGCGCGCTGGACACAACTTCGTGAACTGCACTTGCTCAGCCATGCACCAAAGCCTCCTTAAAATTTCCCTTTACCAAGGAGCCTGAAACTACTAAACTTGCATCAAAGGTAAAAGACCTATGCTATTCTCCTCTTTGGAGAATTTCCTACTTTCTGAACTTAACTACATTTCCGGTTTTGGCCATTTCAAATAGATTGACCTTTCCATTATGCACTTACTACTTACATTTCGTAGACCTTCATCAAACCACAAAAAGCAACCACTTTCTGAACAATAATAACATGGTAAACATGTTTCATTACGTTTACGTGGCTTTCTCTAACTACTATCGTTATATTATGATACAACCTCTACAAAGCATTCCTACGAAAGCCTTTACCCCTTCTACTTCATTATAACTCAGATAAACTTTTGAACAAATAGCTTCATTATACATTTCGTTGAAGGTACAATGGAGATGGACACAGAGTCGATAATCAGATGTTGGTTGTACCTGAATTGCTGGTCTAGAGATAGAGGTAGAAGTAGAGTATATACGGAGGGGATTCCACACTGAGCCTGGGAGGAAAGGATGGAATAAGAACGTACTGTGTCGTGAGAGGGAACCCGGTCGAGCAGCGAACCGACGTTAGGATCCCTAACGTGTGCTGGAGATTCTTCATCTCGACACTACGGCTTGCCAAGCAGCACCGGCTGCATGGTTTTCGACAACGGTCCTCCCTCCCCCGGCAGGCCTGCCAACTACAAGGCCACCCAGACGTCGAGAACATCAGTTACAGTGTGCAAATCCCCCACACTTCAGCGTAACTCGACCATTGCCAACACTTCCTACCCTGAAAGACTGGATTAAAATCAAGATAAAATCAAACGGAGAAACAGAAAATTCGGGGAATGTAATTATCCATCCCATTATCCACTTGGTGAACCGGGAACACCCCGAAAAAATCTGAGTCAGGAAGGTCGGCCGCAGGAATCGAATCGAACCCACGACCTCCCGAATTCTAACTTTACACGTTACTAACTCGCTCGGTTAGTGACCTACATATTGCACACCTTTGGATGACATTGCAACAAACAAGTAAACAGCGACAGCTTTTTTGAACATTCTGATGTTAGTATATTCATATAATCTCTCTGCCTATAAGTTTTCTATTTTCCCATAACTTCTACGTACCATTTTATGAAGGTCTATCCACTTCATGTTAATGCAGATATATGATATGATTACACTTCGAAATAATTTCTAAGTATGGAAACATTCAAACCAACAGTAACGAGTATTTCATATACTGCTAATGCCATAAGAAGTTTTTTATAAGTATATTGTGTGCTTTAAACAGTTATACATTTTTCGGTTTAGTATGTTTTTCTCTGTCTCTGAAGGATTGCAGTTGCGCAAAAGAATTCAACGTTCTTTTCTTGTGAAACGGACTTCAGACAATTCACAGAAAATATCTTATATATTATGTAATGCAAATCTTTCAAACCATTTGAGTAAACAAAAATCTCCGAGAATCTTTCCCCTTAAAGACCAGTTTGAGTGACAAAATATTACCAAGAAGCTTCCTTTTGCGTTACTGAACTGTAATAACGTTTGATATTTATCTGACTTCTCACCTTTGAGTTATTCTGTTCAAAAATAGACAAACCAAGTTTTCCCAAAAAGACATTTTACTCAGGGGCCTCAAAATATATATTTCAGATGAAATTTCCACATCTTTTGGATGGAATGCGTCGTACTTCTAGGAAGCCCATTTATTAAGTAACTTGGTGGAGATGGTAAATGTTCAGGAATTAGTGTTGGAACAACTTTCTAAGCAAGCAAAACTATTGCCTCAGATGAAGAGGCATACCACAATGCCAAAAGAGCTCGTGGTTTAAAAGTTTTTCTAGAGGATTCAGAAGAGAACCTCAGCACACCAATCAATTCAGGATTGATAGTCGAGAGAATAACCCTTACCCTCCAAGATAAAGGACTCTTTTTAACTTGAACGAGTTGTTCCATTGAACTCAATGCAATCGTGGACTGGTGCTTTAAAGTCTGTGTGAAACTGCCACAGCTGGAAGGAGCATGTGCTTGAACCTAATTTGGTATTTGATGTAGTTGGCTTCCGAACCGCAGAAGCAAGACTGCGATACCAAATTTGATTTTACTATCTAATACTATCGGATAGTTCTAATTTGTTTTCCTAGAGTTCTTCATAACTATCCGACTTATATATTAGCCAATTATATTGCACAACCGTTGTAAGATCGAGTGTGTTAGAAAGACACAGAACATGTATTCAAGTTAGACCTGTTTGCTGTAAACATTCCTTTCCTTACAGATTGCGCTATTTTCCGTAGTATTTACTTTCGATTCTTCAAGGATTTTCCAAGTTGGAATGGTGTACCTCAGTACCCCATATTGGAAAGTTGAGCATGAGGTTCAAAACTTGTTTCATTTGGTCACATGTTGAAATAATAGAAAATGCTGTTCATTCTTGTAAATCATATTTGTTTTTACACAAGAATGTTCTTAATCCGTCACGATAATGTCTTGTTTTCACGCGTACGGCTGGATAGTTCGTAGGTTTGCCACCTGGGGTCGGTACTTTGCCGGGAACTGTGAATATGTTATACTCTATTTCGTTGTGCTCTGAAACCCTCGTCCCGCTCCATCACAAGGGAATGCATAACATTATCTTCAGCACTTAGTGTACTTGATTTCTCGATACGCTAAATTATCACATTGTAAAGTTTTAAGGCAGAATGTTTAGCTAATCTGTCTTTTCGGTTTGGGTGTGTCTGAAAATTATCCCCTTCATGTGGGTGTGTCGATTGATACACCAGTCACGCATCAGCGCTTCATAATTTGCGTATTTCACACTCCTCCCCGGCGATTAGTAGAAACACTGACTAATTTTGACGTGCATGATGTCAGTTTCGCGATAGTTTTGCAAGTTCTTCGCAAGTACTGTTGAATATGCGTCAGCTTATCAGATTCACCAATTCCTTACTGTTAGAAGCGATTAAGCTACATTAAATGAGGCGCCTTTGCACATCATAGCACTTGGTAAAACCTCCCCCGAACTGTTGGGGGTTTTCGTCCAATTCCATTTTGATTTCTTCATTCCTCGTCACGAACTTGTGTTTTGCACCTATGTTCAGGAGTTTACGAAAATTATTTGTGTAATTTATACAAAGAGCCAGTTGCTTGACACATATTTTAGGATTTCTGGAACAAGAGTTAATTGAACAGTGTTCGACAAATTCCGTACCTAATGCAACGTTACACGAAAATTCATCCTCATTAACATTAAGAAATATATTTTACTTTCTCTACTGGTAAGTAGAGGAAGTACTGTATTACACCCAAGAATTCGATGTCGAGATTTCACGGGAAATATATGTTTTAAGACCACCTGAATCCAAAAAAGCATTTTCAGAAAAAGGTCTGTGTGTGTGTGTGTGTGTGTGTGTGTGTGTGTGTGTGTGTGTGTGTGTGTGTGTGTGTGTGCGTGCGTGTGTGGCAAGCAATGTTGGAGAAATGCAATGTCATCAGTAAGTAGTGACAAAGATTTTAAATATTTTTGACCAAACACAATTTAAAAATAAACGTGAACGATACAAGATATAAGATCACTATAGCAGCTGCAGCCGTGGAGTTCAGAACTGACCCATCCGCGGTTCTAAGTGAGTTTGGATTTTTCTCTTTTAAAATTTCTCCATAACAATTAAAATTAAATATGATGGATAATTATGTCGTTCCAATGAATGAATGAAAAAGTTATTTGGCCATTTTCGACATGAGGATAAAGGAGAGATTTAAGGAGTGGGTCATAGTCACACAGCCGTGGTTCTAGACAGGGAGGGCCTGGGTTTAAATCCCGTGGACAGACCAATCTGACTGGGGCGCTTTTGTGGTTTCTCTCCGTCGTCAAGCTAAGCATCAGATTAGATAGTTAATGCCTAAGTTGCACCTTAAGTCTAAAGTAATACCAGAGCGTATAGAAGGAGAAGTGTGATCACTCCACTGCTCTTCCATATGATTATACAAGAGCTACCTGGCGCCTCCGTCAGGTGGCAGCAAAGTCGTTAGTGCGGCTATTTACAGCACGTTTCGCTGGCCATTGCATTGAAGTATTGTTGTGTATGGTTGCTCTGTTTGTTACAGTGCGATGAATTGTTGTTAATTTTTATGAAACTGTGTATTTATAGAAATAATCGACATGCCTATGTGTTTCGTGCCTGGTTGTAGATCTGGATATGACAAATCTAAAGGTAAACATTTCTTTACACCTCCAAAAGATAAACTACTGTTTTCTAAATGGGAGAGGGCCATACCAAGAGAGGACAAGTGCCTTTCATCTAATAGTTACGTGTGTGATTTACATTTTTCAGAAGAGCTTTTGATAAAGTTAGACAAGTTTGTAGTTAATGGAGAAAATGTAGAGATTGCAAGGCAAAGATGGAAGTTAATGCCTCATGCAGTTCCACATCTTTTTCCTAATCTTCCTTAATACTTATCACGGTCAATACACTCCCGTAAACATCCTTCACAGCGACCATCAAAAAGGGTTGAAAGAGATACCAATTTAGAAGATAGTGGGAATCATGCAGAAGGCTTTCAAAATACGACTTAATCTTCCCCTCATAGGGGATACCAGTAGACATTTTAATAATAAAGTAGACCTATTAAAGAAAAAGTTAAAGCAACAACAGCGTAATATAATTAGACTAAAAAGCCAATTGAAAATAGCCAATGCCAAGATTCAAGTACTTAAAAGGAAAGTAAATGGAAGTAGTAGCAATATAGATGAATCTGATGGAACAAAATGCCTAAGTAAAAAACAAAAAATTATTGTTGATACAATTTTCAAAAGATCAAAGGTAACTAAAAAGAAAGGCATGAGATATAATGAATAATTTCTTTTAGATAGCCTGCTTTTAAAAATCAAGTCACCCAAAGGATACAGACATTGTTTAAATCACAATCTATTTCCCCTCCCATCAGAATCACATTTAAGAAAGTTAATCAAAGGTCTTAAATGTCCTTATGGCATTAATATCCATGCTGTAAATGCAATATCTGAATTTTTAAAGCATAAGAATGAAAACGAACGATGTGGAATTTTAATTTTTGACGAAGTTAAGAGAAGAAGTTCGATTTGATTCTAATTCTTTGAAAGTGGATGGGTTTGTGGATTTGGGGGATTTAACCCCCGATAAAAGTAAAAATGAATTGGCCAATCATGTCCTGGTATTTATGTATGTCCCTTTATTGTATAATTGGGTGTAACCTGTAGCTATCTACGCAAGTAGAAACACAACTCCAGGGGGCATTTTGGCACAAATTTTAATGCAGGTTATAATTCAACTGGAAGGTTCAGGAGCTAGAATACTTGGTTTTACATCAGACGGGAGGCAATCTAACAAGCAACTGTGGAACTGTTTGGGAGTATGTGGCAAACGTAATAATGTTAAATGTTCGGTAGCCCATCCTACCGATACAAGCAGGTGATTTTGGGCTTTCTCAGACTTTGTGCACATAATTAAATGCATAAGAAATAATGTGCACAAAAACTACGAAGTTTCTTACAGCAATGAAAACGTACATTTTCTGTGCTATAGAGGCCTTTATGAAGCTGATACTTGTTCTCAGTTTTCGAGAATGAGAGTCTGCCCCAAATTTACGAAAGCTCATATCAACCCAAATACATTTTAAAAAAATAATGTGAGGCTTGCTTTCCAGCTGTTTAGCCGATCTGTGGCTGATAGTATTAAATTCTTCCGGGAGACACACTTTGCTGGATTCGAAGGAAGTGAAAAAACGGAACAATTCACCAGAGAGCCTCGTAGATATATTAAATGCACCACTGCCTGTAAATGGGCTGTACAAAGGATCAAACAAAGTCGATATACTTACGAGTTGGAAATCACTTCTTAATGAAGAACAGAATACTTTTACTTCTGAAAGGACATTACATTTGTGGAGAAATGGACTGAAATACCTACTGACAGCCAAGTTAAATCAAGATACAATAGAAATACAAGTGGCTTGTACTATTCTTGCAGCAAAGTTAACTCTTCATTCACAGGAAATTATATTTTACTTCATTCCTTTAATGCCATTTTGCATTCTAGTGGTAACATTATTGTCTTGAATTTCTGTGAATGACTGTCAGAATGTGCATGTGTGAATTAGTTATTGTTAAACGACACTATTCTTCTCCTTTGCTACTTTTCCAGGTGAATTTCCTGCTAAACGCTAGTGTTTGTATTAGCATTGTACCGCACTAACAGTTGCACTGCCATCTGTGCGGCGGAACACATGAACTACAGCAGTGATCACACTTCTCCTTCTAAACGCTCTGGTAATACTAAAAGTGAAAGACAGGTGGTAATAGTGAATGCTGTGCCATCTATCCACAGACAATAAAAGCCGATAGACTGGATGGCACCCTAATGCCATCTGCCGTCACAAAGACGGAGGTACAGTTGTCCTGTATTGGTCCCTTTGTGGACCCGTGACGAAGCAGCATGGTGTGGAAAAGGATGGGACCCTGAAGACAAACTGCCCGCCACAAACTGCACATACCGTTCTTAATAGATCCATCGCTGTAAGACTACTTAGAGGAAGTGACACAAAAGAAATACTATTACAAAAGAACCCTAATACTGTTTTGCTAACTGGAGGTTCACATTTATGGTTAATGTACTTACATCACATTCAACATGTTCAAAAACACCCTGCATCACGAAGAAATTTACAGCTATGAGAATTGAACTGCAACTGCAATGAAATGTCATTTTCTGAATACACCAAAGAGAGAGACACAGAGAGAGAGAGAGAGAGAGAGAGAGAGAGAGAGAGAGAGAGAGTAGAAAGAGAACTGTAGTTTGATATTGTTACTTCAACATTATATATCAAATTTCATGGTAGAAAGAAAGATGAGAAATAGAAAAAAAAAAAAAAAAAAAAAAAAAACTGATATTATATTCATTAGATGCTCTCTATGTAGTATAGTTTATTACTTTCTCTACTGGTATGTAGAAGGAAGTATTGTATTCCGCCCAAAAATTCGATGTCAAGGTTTCACCGGAAGTATATGTTTTGAGACCCCCTGAATCAAAAAGAGCATTTTTAGGAAGGGATCCGTGTGTGTGTGTGTGTGTGTGTGTGTGTGTGTGTGTGTGTGTGTGTGTGTGTGTGTGTGTGTCAGTCTGTAGATAGCTCAACTCAAAAATCTGATGTGTTGCACTCACATGATTTTCTCTACTCTTGTACTAACCATTCTTACAAACTCTTATTCATATCTTCTTCGTGTTAGTTGAGATAAACATTTGTACAAATTATCTTATTATTTCCTTTAGGTGCAAGGGGAATATTCTAATACAGTAGGCTTTGAGCAATAGTAAAATCTTTTAAAGCTTTGAGATCCCGTTCTCTTTGCACGCCTAACGTATAAAAAATGAACAACGTTGTTCCATTTCACCAAAATTTTGTTTTTCGAAACTGGCACTAATAACAATGAATACCTCCGAAATGGTACCCTCTACAAAAAAATTATTTGGATATAAAGTGTGTTTTAGCGAGCTCTATAGTTTTTATAGAGTAAGTCTTGGTCTATCTCTTACGGTTTACGAGTTATTCAAAACTCACCCAGAGTAAACAGGACTACAGGGGCTACAGTTCAAAATATACATTTCATTTGTCATATGCATATCCTAAACATAGGGAATTTTAATCGAAATCGTTAAAGCCATTTGAAAGAAAATCAAAAATTTTGAAATACTTTCCTTGTAGTTTGGGCTGGAGGAATTTTCTTCAGAATCTTTTGTCGCAGCCTTAAAAGACATTTAACTTAAATACCAACTTTGGTTTTTAATGGACTTTTCGTTTCTGAGTAATGCTGTCCACAGACGCACACACAGACCTTTTTCTATTTTTTTTTTAAATTCAGGGGCCTCAAAATATATTTCCGGTGAAATCTTAACATCGAAATTTTGGGTGAAATTACTTCTCTGTACGTAGTACAGAAAGTGAAAATGGTAGGCTTATTCTCCAAAAGTTTCGCAAACCCGCTATAGCCCATAGCCCTTGGGAGGAAGCCCAGATGTCTAATGCGGAACTAGATCTGAATGTGTACTAATTAAAAATATGAACTAAAACCTTAGAGTGTGTGAAAGTTTACGCTACTGTTTAATGCAGTTAGTATCAATGCAGCAAACAGATAAAGGCAGCTAGTCTGGGATAAACCACAACAAACAAATTCTAAAGCCTTCTTATAAAAAGAACTAAACAAATGACCTCACTGAATCCACAAAAGGGAATTTGCTGCCGTCACTATACATCACTGTCCTCTAGATAATATATTGAGCATTTGGCACTATTCCGAAATCTAAAAGTTGGCTTTTGCTTCTGAAATCGGCAATGCTAGCCGACCTGATTGTAGACTCGTGACAGCCGATATGCAGGCAGGTTTTGGGTTATTAATCTTCCGTGTTGTTGAGCTGAAGGATTTGTTTAGCAGGATTTGTCACCAGATGAACAATAGATATGAGCTTACAAGTTTTATTGGGTCAAAAAGAGGAAAAACGGGTGTGTTGAAGGTCCAGATATAGCTAGTTGTCAGTTTGATTGTTTATGACTAGGCTAGTACTTTTTCCTTCTCTACCTGTCTTCCTTACCTGTAAAGTATGGGTAGGGCACACTAATCTAAATTACTGACAAAAATTTGATGTGTTGCACTCGTATGTCCTTCTCTACTCTTGTCCTATTCTTACAAACTCTTACGCTTTATCTTCATCTTAGTTGAGATAAACATTTGCAGGAATTATGCTATTGCTGATTTGCTTGTAGATGTAAGTGGAATATAGGAACACAGTAGGCTTTGAGCGATACTCAAATCTTTTGAAGCTTTGAAGAAATACAGGTGAATAACAAGTTCACATTACCCCCATTCAACTCCAGCAAACGAGGAGTTGGGCAGTATTAGCCTATTTGACAGTGCCCAGATAATTCACGTGTATATCTTACGGGTTACGAGAATTGCTTCCCTAAACTTTAACACATCCGCAATACAAGTCATTTTCCAGGCAATGGCGGTCAGAAAACCAATCCAAAATGTCTTGAGCCTTAGTGAAAACAAACAACACGAAAACACTTACCCTGTGCACCAAGAAAGGAGAGACACACGACTGTCTCCACTGTGGTAAGCCCGAGAGGAACCCCAAAAAAAGCACTAGCGCTTCCTAGCGGGAAAAACCCGAGTCGCGAAACAAAAGGCATGCTTCCATAAAACAACCGAAGTGCGATCAGCACAATCTAAACTGTGTGTTTATAACGATATGTACGTTTTTGTATAGTAAGATTTGGTCCATCTCTTACGGATTATCACTTATGCAAAAGTCAAGACTAAACATGACTACATGCCCAGAAAATTTAAAATATACATTTCATTTGCCATAACAATATGTTAAACATATAGTATTTAATAAAACGTTAAGACGATTTTTGATAAAATTAAAATGTTGAAAAAATGTCCATGTAAAGGGTAGTTTTCAAAATCTCTGTGTCTCGTCCTTGAAATATATTAAACTTAAACAGCATCTTTTTTTTTAACCGACTCTTCGTTTTTTAGTTATACTGTTCACAGACAGGCAACTGTTCATAAGAAGTTGACAGCGCAATCGCAAAAGTGAAACAATGTAAATGAAATGACCACATAACCAGCCATTTACGATATTTTGAATGTTATTTTTTGTGTTGCTCATTTTTGGAGTGCTGCTTTTTACTTTCTCTACTGGTAAGTAGGGGAAGTATTGTATTCCACCCAAAAATCCGATGTCGAGATTTCACCGTAAATACATGTTTTGAGGCCCCCTGAATCCAAAAAACGCATTTTTAGAGAAAGGTCCGTGTGTGTGTCAGTCTGTCAGTCTGTGGACAGCATAACTCAAAAACGAAAAGTCGGTTAAAAACCAAAGTTGGTATTTAAATTTAATGTCTTTCAAGGATGCGACACGAACATTTTGAAGAAAATAGCCCCACCCAAAAGTACCCTTTACATTGAAAATTTTTCGAAAATTTTGATTTTCTTGAAAATGGCTCTAACGATTTTAATTAAAATGTCATATGTTTGAGATATTTTGATGACAAATGAAATGTATATCTTGAATTTTCTGGCTATAGCCCCTGTAGTCGTATTTACTCTGGACGACTTTTGCATAACTGGTAAACCGTTAGAGATAGACCAAATTATACTATACAAAAAATGTAGATCTTGCTAAAATACACAATTGATGTCTGAATAAATTTTCTTGTAGGGTGAACCATTTCGGAGATATTCCTTGTTGTATGTGTGAGTTTCGGAAAACTTAGAACTTTACCGAAATGCAACAATGTTGTTCATTTTTTTATGTTAATCGTGCAAAGAGAACGGAATCTCAAAGGTAAAAAAGATTTGACTGTCGCACAAAGTGTTCTGTATTCTAATATTCCCCTTGCATCTACAAGGAAATAAGCAATAAGATAATTTGTACAAATGTTTATCTCAACTAACATGGAAATATAGGAGTAAGAGTTTGTAAGAATGGTTAGTACAAGAGTAGAGAAGGTCATGTGAGTGCAACACATCAGATTTCTTATATATCTTCCTCAGTGTGATACGAAGATCTTCAACAAAATTCTCCCACCCGAAAGTACCTTTTACAGCAAGAAGTTTCGTATTTTTCATGTTCCCAAAAATTCCTTTAACAAATTCAAATAGTATTTATTGCATGACACAATGCATATATTGGCTTATCTGGCAATAGCCTGTGAAGTCCTCTTCATTCTCAATGACTGCAGTTTGGCAAACAGTAGAAGACAAAAACAATCTTGCCACACAAACACGAAATTTCGTTAATGCACAGAATTTATGTAAATTTCTTGTGACCTCTGTTTGCGAGACATTCGTTGTTATTGGTCTGAAGTTTTAAATATTTAAGCATTTACAAGTACTAAGTCGCTACTCAGTGTTTTCTTTTTCTGAAGTTAAGAGTTTATCCCAAAAAATTTGGCAGGTAGTTGGTGAGCCCCATTTTTTTTTGATAGAAACAACTCCTGCTGTTCGTACAGTGCCTGGGCGCGAGTGTGAATAAAAAGTAGTGTGTGAATGTATTCCCTTTTTAGCATTCTCTCAAGCAGGTAACCCTATGTAACAGCCAACTCCTCTTTTCACCTCCAACAAGAACAAACAAAGCACCTAGAATCCCTTTCAAGTAGCGTGAAGATGTATCGGTGAAAGGGCAGCCAAAACCTAGATAGTTTCGGTTGAAGACCCACAGTGTTGGGCTGCGCTTCCTGTGGAGAGGAATTTGTAGCGGACTTCCGTGATAACGCTCTCTCAATAACAATGGAGTGTGAAGGGAAGCAAATAAACCATTACTGCAGCAAGGGTTTCGATGTTAGGATGTGCCAACATTTTTGCATTCCCAGTGTTTCTGTACACATTTCACTACCCGTTATCAAGATAATTGTGCTCATACCCATTTCGTGTTTATTATAATGGGTTTGCAACACTGTTGGGAGTAAAGCAGTGAAAGTCAATATATAACACGCCTACTATCAACTGCAGCTATGTAGAACAGCAGCGAAATAACGTGAAGAATGACAAACGAGAAATGTACGGGGTGTCCTAGGGGGTGTAAGTCCTACACAAGAGGGTAATCAGGTGAAGAAGAAGACTGCACCGGAAATACACGTTTTGAAACTTCTGAATCCAAAATAAGGATCTCTGGAAAAAGGTGTGCGTGTCTGTTTGGGAACAGCGTATGTAAAAATTGAAAAACAAATTAAATACTAAATGTGGTACTTAAGTTTTCTCCAAAATGGCTTTAGTGATTTTGATTAAAATACCGTATGTTTAAAATATATTTTAAATGTCAAAGGAAATGTAGGTCTCGAATTTTCTGGACATTTTCTTAGAGGCTCTCTTCTTTCTAAAGGAGTCTGTAATTCTATGATCTTTTACTAATCATTAAAAGAAGAAAAAATCTGATGTGCTGCACTCACATGACTTTCTCTACTCTTGTACTAACCATTCTTACAAACTCTTATTCCTATATCTTCTTCGTGTTAGTTAAAATAAACATTTGTACAAATTATCTTATTGCTTATTTCCTTGTAGGTACAAGGGGAATATTAGAATACAGTAGGCTTTGTGCGATAGTCAAATCTTTTAAAGCTTTGAGATTCCGTTCTCTTTGCACACGTAACATAAAAAAATGAATAACGATGACCCATTTCACGAAAGTTCTAAGTTTTCCGAAACTCCCACACATAACAAGGAATATCTCCGAAATGGTTCACCCTACAAGAAAATGTATTGAGACATAAATTGTGTATTTTAGCAAGATGTACATTTTTAGTATAGTATGATTTGGTCTATCTCTAACGGTTTACCAGTTATGCAAAAGTCGTCCAGAGTAAATACGACTACAGGGGCTATAGCCAGAAAATTCAAGATATACATTTCATTTGTCATCAAAATATCTCAAACATATGACATTTTAATAAAAATCGTTAGAGCCATTTTCAAGAAAATCAAAATTTTCGAAAAATTGTCCATGTAAAGGGTAGTTTAGGGTGGGGCTATTTTCTTCAAAATCTTCGTGTCACATCCTTGAAAGACATTAAACTTAAATACGAACTTTGGTTTCTAACCGACTTTTCGTTTTTGAGTTATCCTGTCCACAGACTGACAGACTGACTGACTGACACACAGACACACGCACACGGACCTTTTTCTAAAAATGCTTTTTTTTGGATTCAGGGGGCCTCAAAACATGTATTTCCGGTGAAATCTCGACATCGAATTTTTGGGTGGAATACAATACTTCCCCTACTTACCAGTAGAGAGAGTAAAAACCTTCCGATTTGAGGAAAGTGTATTTCAAAATTCAAAGCAGTAGCAGGGATATTTATAACTAAATAATTCCGCAAAGGAATTATTTGACAGAAACTGTGTGGTTTAAGACACCTTATGGTTTACAATTATGCGTCATCCAGAATGAACAGGACTTCACAGGTTATTCCCAGAAAATGTAAGTTTTGTATTTCACTTCATATACAGATATCTTAAGCATGTGGTATTTTAATGAAAATAGTTATTTTGTTTAAATCTTGAAAATAAAAGGTTGAAAAATGTTTCCATGCGAAAGGCAGTTTTGTTGAACATATTCGTGTTGCATCTTTGGTGATACGGGACTTAAGTGCCAAGTTTTACACATAACTAACTTTTCGGTGTTGAAGCAGTTAAATAAACACACACACACACACACACACACACACACACACACACACACACACACACACACACACACACACACACACACGCACGCACGCACAAGAGCGTTTTATAAATTTTTGTGTTTTTACTTAGCGAATTTCAAATGGTACATTCGCAGTAAAATATCGTTATTGAATTTTATGGTTGAAATGCAATAAGCTATAGTGAAAGTAATTAGGATTTTCTGTTCGTTAATTTGGCTGCTGGAATTTCTTAAAGTGCAAAGGAAAACGTTCTGGGGTTACTGCAGCTTGCAAACTACATTTAATCTGCTCTTAATAAAAGCGAAGATTAAGAAGATATTAAACAGAAGAGAAACTACGTGAAGTTGTGAAGCATAATCATATACAACAAATTATCAGGATCATGACTACGATCATAGCTACAGGGTCCCTTGCTTCACAAAATATCAGCTTAACATTTTCTAGGACACCTAACATCTTGTAATTCTTTGCAAGTAGTTTGTAACTCTCTTCATTCATTCGATTCATGCGCTTAATTTACATTTGCCTGTGTTTCTTCATCTGTAATCCTGCCGAGTTTGGTGTAGCCTTCACTTGCCTCTTAAACCTCATCTCCGTCTAGTTCAATATGTCTGTTTCTTTGTTGGAATGTAAGTTACACAGGCACACAAACTTGTGGGGATTGCTTTAACTCTGAAGAGTTTTATTTTTGTTAAATTCCTCGCTTTGTTTTTAAACGCTTTTTGTATAGTTCTGTAAACTGATCGGTTTTACATTCATATCGCATCCTAAATATTTGAAATGTGCTGATGGTATTTTCTGAATGTTTCAGATATATATGGATTTATGGGTTCCTTTGTCTCAGTTATGTTTCTATTTTCATTGAAACTGTAGTTGCAATTTGTGAAAGCTAATCGCCAGGAATTAACCGTTGCAACAAAACTAACAGTTGCAGCATTAAGGTATATTTATACGATAGACTGTTATAGAACTTAATCCAACAACTTTCAGAATTGCAAAGGAATGATAGGTGAGCTCTTCGATATATGGCAGTTATGCTCTTTGAATTCGTGAATATTTTCTCCTCCTTCATCCTCTTCTTTCACTTTGTATTCCTCGCATATATGACTTCCCCCAAGAATTACAAGTGGGCACCTGGGGTCAGATGCCTGTCAAGGAGCACACAAGGTTTGTCAGTGAGATTGGCCAGGATGAGTGTTCGGTTCGAACTAGTAAATGGCCAAATGAATGAAGGGAAAGGTGATGGTGGAACGAATGCCGGAGGAAACCGCAGAACCTGGAGTAAACCAGCCCACACACCATTTTGATAACCACCAATCCCATATACGGTCTCCGGATCAAACCCGGAGGAGCGGTCTCACCACTCGGCCACGACACTACCTCATCCTTGTTTCCAACACAGTTCAAAATAAATAGTGAATATGCATGCCACTGATAAAGCTTCCAGTTGCTGTGACTTACAGGTAATTTGGCAATGTTATGCACGAGCATTCCTCGCGAGTGAAATTCCGTCACATTCTTCCTATTTATTTTTATTTATCTATAAGAATATTCACATGAAAGTCGTTGCATAACTTCAAACTTTGTTATAGATAATGTCTTCTACATCAAGGCCATCCTACAGCATTCGCCTGTAACTCTCTAAAGTTTGTCAGTTGTATTCTTTAACACTCTTTTATAGGAAAAACTGAATAAAAGGGATAATAAACGAATTAATTGTTCAGTAGGTTATATGCGAGAAGCTGTCCCTTGAATAAAAGATGATCAATATGCACCTGCACAACAAGGAGAAAGAAAACAAAGAGGAATACATAAATAAATAGATGTGTATACTGAGAAATGCTTATGTTATTGTGCATAAGATAATCTGAATGATAAATTATCCTGTTAATGCTTACACTGCTTTGTAAGTAATCTCTAGCTTCTTCAGTGACAAATCATTGTTAATTACATTTGATAGGTGTGTGAAAGATACCTAAATGTATATGTATAGAACAATCTGAAAAAATATGTCATTCATTACTAATTATACTATAACTAAATTGTAATTATATTATAAATAAACACTAAGACGTGGCAGGAAAAGTCTAGTGAAAGTTTAAAACAGAGTTCAGTTTATATCCATAAATACACATTATATAAGTCATAATTACAGGGAAGTTTTGATTGTTTCTCCATTACCGTATTTTTTACTTTTTTACTTTTTTTTCTGCCTGTATATGCGTTTTATATGCTATTCTGTATATTGATTGACGTGATTGTACATTTCAATTTATATGTTCAATGTTCAGCGGCCTCCATGGCTACTTGTGAACTCGTTGAACGCAATGCAATCTAATCTAGCCTAATCTAATCTGCCAACGACTTACATCTGAAACTGCTACTGGTGAAACGGGTGACACACTGAAAGGACAGACTATATGTATGCCTTCGTCTTTGCATTATAAAATGCCAGAAAGCAAACATGGAAATTGTTCGCATTTGTTTGCCAAATTTTACAGACATGTTGATTGCCTTAAAGGTCTTTCCGAGGTTTCCTCATGTCACTTAGGCGAATGCTGGGATGCATTATTTCATAGCACGGTTTTCTTTCCACCATTTCCTTTCATTCTATTTCGTTATCATCTTGCAGGCGGTGCAGTTCCAGGCATGTAGTGTGGGCAGGGTCGGTCAGATGGCGTGGATGATGTGAACAATTTACATGCTTGCTTTCTGGCATTTTATTATACACATAAGTTGTACCTTAATCTAAAGAATTGCATTTTTAAAGTCAACAATGTTGACTTATCTACTTAATTGGTCCTACACCATTTAGGCAAAGCACCGGTTAAAAATACTAAGTACTCTTTTTCCAGTATTTTTACTATTCAAGATGCTCCTTACGCCATTTGTTGGCTTAGAACGTTCAGGTAGGCCTAAAAAATTATGGATTTAGAAATTGTTGCGTGTTTGTTAAACGATACTAAACAGTTCATGGAAAATAATTATTTTACATTACCCATATTGAAACAGTTTATAAATGCAATAACTTTATACAACATTGATGTTTTTCTTAAAAATAATTAATACTAAGAAATACTGCCATAATACTTATTTAAGTAGCAATAGTAAGCTTAAGTTAAAAGAAGCTGATATGTGCACTCGCATATCTTTCTCTACTCAATCTTGTGCACACTACTTTTAAAAATACTTGTAGTACTGCCTACTTTATTTTAATCAAGATTAATGTGTGTACAATGGTTTCACTAGATATTTTCTTAGAGGTGCAACTGGAATAGAAGAATAAAATAGGCCTAAGCGATAGGTAAATCCTGTAAGTGCTGGTCACTCTGTGATGACTTTGACATTGCAGTTGTTTTGCATGGCTAGGACATAACAAAACGAATAACGACTTCCTGCTTAAGAAAGTTACAAGTACTTTAAAATTAAAAACAATAGGAAATATATTTGAAACAGTTATCTGCAAAAAAAAACTAACACATTTATGCTTTAACAGATCTACATTTTTGTATAGTCAAACCTGTGCATTTTTTACGGTCTCAGAATTATATAAAGTTATCCAGAACGAAGCAGGCTTCAGAGATTTCCCAAAAAAGGCAAAATATAATTTTGATTTGTTATTACTACTCTTTACCACCGGTTGTACGTTGTTGGTATTTAAGTTATGCTTGCAGGGAGGTTTTCTACCGCCCCTACCTAAAGCCGTAGGTTGGGTAGGGTTGGTACAGTCGTGTCGCTTTACAAATAGGTTACTGTAGCGGTGTATCGCCCTCCCCTTCCCTACTGTCAACAAACATGAAATAGAAACGGGTACAGTAAAGTAGCTCTCAACCTAACGTCGTTTGCAACCACTGCCAAAGCCTATTTATGACATTAATCAGAATGGTTGGAGCCATTGTTGAAATTTTTTCCAGTGTAAGTTAATTTATTGTGAGGGGATTTTACTGGAAATCTTCATGTCACATTCTTGGAAAATTAAGAGAAATACAAATGTTGGTGTTTATCCGACTTTTAATCTCTGAGTTATGAATTTATGATGTTCAAATACATAAATAACAGACAAGGTAGACACACACGCGCGCGTTTTTATAATTTCTTTTATTGAGTGAATCTAAAAAAAAATTTGGGTGGAATACAATAATCCTCTGTTTATTGTAAGAATTTTGGAGCAATACTATAAACTGTAGGGTACAAATATTTTATATTCCAATGTCAAAATTAATTATTTAGAATAAAATACTAATATACGTTCTGAATAAGTATATCATAAAACACTCGAAGTATTCACAAGAAAATTATATATTTTTGGATCTCTGTACAAACATTGCCTTGAGCTTTTACTTCACGATTTGCTATAGTTACGTGTATTCTATTCTGTAGAAATGATTGTAGCCGCATTAAATGCAGTTTAAGAACTATCAAGCTCAGAAATGCCGCTAAATCATAAGTTCCAAATAGTCCTCTTTAAAATCCACACGCGCGTTCTGTAAATGTCAGGGAGATCGATCATAGGCAAGATAAACAACACACGTCAACACGGGTTTTGCCTAACCTATAACCTAAGAGAATGAAAGGGGGTGGGTTTGAGACCATTTAATAAATTAGTTACACAATAGCAGCTCAGCACTTTGCGCGATTGCCCACTATCCTGACATTAAGTGACCCCACCTTCTTTTGTTGCCCTTATGTTACCTGTCTATCCTAATGCTAGATTTGAGTTAGCAGGGACTGGCTTGACAATCTAAGACAAAGATAAGGACTAAACCTCAACATTCCGTGCCTTTCTTAGCAGCAAGCACAACAATAACTCGCCACTCAATATATACAGGCTGTGTAAGTGCAAACAGTTTTGGAACAAACAGAACTTGATTTACCATTGATATTGATAGTTTTCGTTTTTGTTCAAAATCACACAAACTATCCTTTTCCAAAAATGATTTTGGAACATTTATTTTCCGCGATATCTCTATCCAAATTTTGGACGGAGTGCAATTACTTCTTACTAGATAAGTACGTCATAGAGGAAGCCAAATTCAACTGCAAACTGGTAGGAAAAAGCCGTAAATTGAAGTATGTTGGTTCAAATACAGCCAAGGAATTGAATTTTCCAAATATACTTCAAGTTTTCAATCGATAATTTATTTTGACCCAGAAGACAATAACCGCCGGTGCTCAGCATTGTAAGCTTAGCAATATAATTTTCTACGAACCGCACGTTTTCCTTTAGTTATGTCGGTGATTTTAGGAAATTTAGGAGCGTGTGAGTAATAGAACTGAGTTTGCGGTACTAATAACCTGTCACGACTGACCTTCTAATGGAAAATGCCAAGCACAGCGACCAGTTCCATTTCCTTACTTCCTTCTGTAGAGCCGTGGATCAGATCTATGTTTAATCCGAAAGTACACAATGGGAGGTCATCTATCCAGGCTAATCCGTCCTATAACGTACGTATCTCTCTCTCTCTCTCTCTCTCTCTCATGAATGACCTCATGATTGTATTACTGCAGCATGTTTATTTCGATATGATTTTCTTTCTTTATGCACTCTTATTAATTACAATTTCATCTTTAATTTGATATATATTCTGACGCCGACCGGCAACCGCCATCAAAGAGGACCAAGGTTGACTAACTCACACCACTACGCGGTAAATAAACAAGACAATGACCGTGGCAGAACGGAGCGATTCCGGGCAATTCTGGAAGCTGTTCACGTGCCGGGCTCTTTATAAGAAGATTCGGGAAAAAGTGTATTTTCGAGAGTCAATCGTTAATTAACGATTAATTATTATTACTGTTGAACGACAACACAGCTTTTTAAGTGTGTGTGTGTGTGTGTGTGTGTGTGTGTGTGTGTGTGTGTGTGTGTGTGTGTGTGTGTGTGTGTGTGTGTGTGTGTGTGTGTGTGTGTGTGTGTGTGTGTGCGCGCGCGCAGTCAGTGTTGAGAGACTAATTATCATCAGATACAGTTGTAGAAATTTAATCTTCGCGTCCGAGTTGTTTGTTGTGTGAAGCAGTTTTTAGTTTAAGGACTAAAAAATGACAAAAACTATTCATTGACAATTTTTTAGGTTTAAGCATATAAATGTTTCCCAAAACTTCAGTCATGGGTTGGCAATGAAATTTTTTAGATTCCACCAGCCTAGTGCAGGCTTTAAATTCCAGGTGTGATACCTTTAAACACCCCTTTTCTGCTTACATTTTCGGCAGTATTTGAACAAAGATGGACCAAAAAGGACTCAAAAGCAACCAAATTCAGCGGAAAAGACCGATTACCGGCATCTCGCCACAAGGAAAGCGCTATAAATCTGTGAGGAGAGAGTGCTTACTACACAAAAGAGAGAATAGAGAAAGCCATGTGAGTGCAACACACAGCATTTTTTTAGGCGAATTCAAATAAAACAAAATCTGATGTGTTGCACTCACATGACTTCCTCTAGTCTTGTACTAACCATTCTTACAAACTCTTATTGCTATACCTTCTTCGTGTTAGTTGATAAACATTTGTACAAATTATCTTATTGCTTATTTTCTCGTAGGTACAAGGGTAATATGGGAATACAGTAGGCTTTGAGCGATAGTCAAATCGTTTAAAGCTTTCAAATTCCGTTGCCTTTGTACGGTCAACATATATAAGATGAATAACGATGTTCCATTTGACAAAAGTACAAGTTCTCCAAAGCTCACACAAATAAATAGGAATATACCCGAAATGGGTATTAAGATATAAATTGTGTATTTTAGCAAGATCTACTGTTTTTGTACAGTAAGGTTTGGTCTATCTCTTACAGTATATCAGTCTACAAAAGACATCCAGAGTAAATTGGACTACATGGGCTATAGCCAGAAAATTCAAAATATGCATTTCATTTATCATAAAAATATCTCAAACATATGTCATTTTAATCAAAATCCTTAGAGCCATTTTCAAGAAAACCAAACCTTTCGAAGAGTTTTCTATGTAAACGATAGTTTATGGTGGGGCTATTTTCTTCAAAATCTTGGTATCCCATCCTTGAAAGACATTAAACTTAAATACCAATTTTGGTTCTCCACTGACTTATCGTTTTTGAGTATGGCGGCCCACAGACTAACAAACGTTTTTCTAAAAATGCCTTTTTGTGTTATATTTATATTTCTAGTGAAATCTCGACATCGAATTTTTTGGTGGAATTCAATACTTCCTCTACTTACCAGTAGAGAAAGTAAAAAGAGCAATAGTAATTAAAGGAAGAAAAACTGAAGAGAAAAGAGGAAACAGGAGAATAAAGACAAGAGAAGTATTTAAAATTAACGCATCGCTTCTGCTCTATGTGTGCTTTCATTCAGTATGTAACGACGTTTTTGTGTTTCTTCTGTTTAGCACTTTCTGTGAAAGCAGTTCTTTAACCCACTATTTATTTCTTTAAATGGCTTATTTTTAAGTCTTAATTTCGCTATTCAGAAAATATGCTTTTAATTGCCGCAGCTCTTTTGTTCTAGCGAGGCAGACAATGTTGCCAACCACTTGAAATTCCGTTTCCCCGCCAGCGCTTGGCTTTCTTCTCTACCTTTGATTTGCTCTCCCACGCTTTAATCTGCACCACGCTGCCTGCATGTATGTTATTTTCCTAGTGGTAATGGCGCTAGTGCAAGGTTCCAACTAAGTCAATAGGCCTCAAAGTTTACCACTCTGCTTAAAGGGGAGCAGTCCACCGTGTTCTTTACTTCATGCCCTAGTGCAGAGGATTTTTTCCATTACTGAGAAAACTCCTCTTCTTTTTTATTTTCTCTACTACGTGTATAGTATTGTATTCCACCCAAAAATTCGATATCGAGATTTCAGCGAAAATATGTTTTGAGGCCCCCGGAATAGAAAAAAAAGCAAAGGTCCGTGTGTGTATATATGTTTGTGTGTGTCTGTGTGTCTGTCAGACTGTGGACAGCATAACTCAAAAACGAAAAGTCGGTTAAAAACCAAAGTATGTATTTAAGTGCTAATGTCTTTCAAGGATGTGACACAAAGATTTTGAAGAAAATTGACCCAGCATAAACTACTCTTTACACGGAAATTTTTTTTTAATATTTTGATTTTCTTGAAGGTGACTAACGATTTTGATTAAAATTACATATGTTTGAGATATTGTTATGATAAATGAAATGTATATCTTGAATTTTCTGGCTATAGCCCATGCAGTCCTATTTATTCTGGATGTCTTTTGCATAACTGTTAAACCGTAAGAGATAGACCACATCTTACTCTACAAAAAGAGTAGATCTTGCTAAAAATACACAATTTATGTCCCAATAATGTTTTGTTTTGTTTGTTTTTTAGAATGAACCATTTCGGATATATTACTTTATTTGTGTGAGTTTTGGAGAACTTATACTTTAGTCAAATGGAACATCGTTATTCATTTTATATATTTTAACCATGCAAAGACAACGGAATTTGAAAGCTTTTAAAGATTCGACTATCGCTCAAAGCCTAATGTATACACGTAATCCCCTTATATCTACAAGAAAAAAGCAGGAACGTAATTTCTGCAAATGTTTATTTCAACGAAGATGATATAGGAATAAGATTTTTTAAAACTGATTAGTACAAGAGTAGAGGATGTCATGTGAGTGCAAAAGATCAGATTTTTTAAAGCAATATTATTGCAGGAGCTCAAAAACGTCCTTAAAAATTCTGGGAAATCAATTTCAACAAGGTCACAGAACTTAAAGCAAACCTAAAAGCCATATCTAAAACATTAAAAAAAATCTAATGTATTTACATATTATACTTTGTTTCCGTCAGAAATTTTCAAGATATACATTTCATTTGTCATAAAAGTATCTCAAACACATGGCATTTCAATCAAAATCGTTTGAGCCATTTTCGAAACATTTTCCATGTAAAGGGTAGTTTAGGGTGAGGCAATTTTCTTGAAAATCTTCGTGTCGCATCATTGAAAGACATCTAACTTAAATACCACCTTTGGTTTTTAACTGACTTTTCGTTTTTGAGTTATGCTATCCACAGGCTGACTGACCCACAGACAGACACACATATATGCACACGCATACGGACCTCTTTCTAAAAATGATCTTTTTGATTCGGGGGGGGGGGGGCTCAAAATATATATTTCCGGTGAATCTCGAATTTTTGGGTGGAATACAATACCTCCTCTAATTGACTACACGGAGTGGAGAAGTTAAAAAGTGAGAACAATAGTCAAAACAGTGAGACTCAGGCTCAGAGGCGTGAAACAAACTAGAAATAAAAAGAAATAATAGAAATAAAAATCATAGTATGGCATGTGAATTATGTTTCCCAAAGCGGTGGGGGAAAACTTTTTACTTGGCAAAATGTGACGTATTTCAAGAGAAATATCTCCATTTGAAACAAAACAGGTTAACTTAATAATTTGTTACTTAAACAATTTGAATTATGAAATAGTTATTTATAAGACCCTTTCAGTACTACTACTTGCTACATAATGCGATTACAAAGAGAATGTCGGGGTAGAGAAAAGAGCCTCCGTATTTAATAAAATAAAGCGACCAGAGCTGCGGGATGTCAATACTTATGCATATAAAACTAATGCTCCAGCTGAGAAGGAAAATATTTACCAAGGAACGAAACTGTTAGTCATGGACGGAAGTTATGGCGCAAATAGAAATGGTGTAATAAAAAGTGGGATTACTTGGAAGATAATAAGATACTATACTAAAATGAAAACGCGTAGAAAATCTACGAGCAAGAAAACTGGGACGGTTTATTAGAAAAAGTGGGAGGCATCTGGGTAAGCAAGAGTTTCTTTCTCGTTTAGCCATATACCAAAAAGAAACTGGAAGCATAAAATAGTATGAGAAACACAAGCATGCAAAATGGCGGTAGGTTTAAGGGCGCTGAACTTCATGGTCGTCAGCGCCCTTAGAAAAAAATTCACGTCAAAAGCCAGATGTAAACTTCAATAAAAAATAAAAAAATAAATATATAAATATAAAAAACAGGGCGGCAAAGGCCAGAATTAAAACAAAGTGGTAAAGATGTCAAAAGAGTATTGAAACTAGATATCTAAACTTTTAAATCCTCAAATTCATCTTACTCTTCGCTAAAAACTTAAAAACTCTTTCGACCGCTTGTTTGTGGTCCGCCAAGACCTCTGCAAGTATGGCAGGCAGCTGCAGAGAGTCTCCAAAGTGCACTAGAGAGGAACACACTAGTAGCACGTGACAGACTGACAAAAAGTTGTCACACAGCGGACAAAGAGGAGTATTTTTTGAAGCCGGCAATGGCATTATTAAAAAATGTATATTACACCCCTGATGAAGGTGAAGCTATTATACGCTGCACTAGTAGAATCAAGGTGGATGTATGGTATATAAATATGGGGAGCTGAAGGATAGGAGAAAATGGATATTATCTTAAGAGCATTTTGTAAGTTAACGTTGGGTGTGCCCAGAATATAACCTACTAGAAATTACTAGAAATGGAAAAAAGTTTGAGAGGAATGGTGATAGAGCATTGAAATACTCGTATAGGTTAAGTCAGTTCTCAGATGATAAGAGGAAATTGAAGCTTAAGTACATATTTTGTTGGTATGTAAAGGAATAAATGAATGGAGAAAATTTATTAGGGAGAAATGATTCAAAATTGGTAGCATTGTAAAAGTAAATTACATGTTTTTAGACCAGTCTCAAATAAGGAGCTGAGAAGAAGTTTTGTGTAATGTAAAAAGGAAATTGAATTGAAACGTTGAAAAAAGATGAAAATACTTTGAAAAAGGAAAAATGAGGAAAATTTTCTAATTTAAGAAGCTGAAAAATGTGATTAAACGTTTTTAATCGGTGGTCTAGGGGAACAAGTAGCCACGGTCACTTACATAAGAACCCGAAGTGTAACTTAGCACAAATAAATATTGATATTGCTGTTTCAGGCCTGCGAAAGGCACTTAACCTAAGCAAACCAAGGCAACGGAAAATCTTAAATGACAGGGATTTACCAGTTTCTTATGTTTCATGTAGATATAAACACTAAGGCTTGGAACCTGCGAAGTTATACAACATTTACGTTATAACTTTATGCCAAGTTTATGTCATCGAATAACTTGCCTAAGACCACACATACTATGAACTGGAAATAGAGACGGCAGAAATTCTGGAGCACCTTATGGAACAAATTTAATGAGATCATACGCCATGTTCAAACCACTGCGGCGCCCAAAAGTAGTAGCAAGTTAACTTAACTCGTTTCAGAAATGTGCTGAAGAGGTTTTTGTTCCTTAGCATATGGGGCAAGTTAACATAGTTTAGAAGACTACTGTAGTTTCCATAATAAACGTCATGAAACAAGAGCAACCAGTAAGTAGCAGCACATGATACAACATATTCTTGCTATCATAACAGTAATAATTACTGTAGAAAAACCATCAAAATAGTTTTCAATGAAAGCTTTTAATAAAAATGTGATGTGTTGCCCTCTACTTACTCTTGTGTAAACTATTCTTACAAATGCACAGTCATCTACTTCATCTTAATCAAGATAGCAATGGATTTAATACATATTTCCTAGTAAATAAATAGGGATATAGGGAATGCCTACTGCAACTTAAGGGATAGAGGGAGTCGCTGTGCAATGACTGAAATTTCACAGTCTTTGCATGGCCAAGAAAGGAAAAAACCAAACAAAATAAATAGTGACTTAGCATATGAGAGAAATATAAGTGCTGGAAGAATTCAAACAATAACAAGCAATACTTCGGAAACGCTAAACACGACCAAAAATGAAAGTTCAAGATATGCACTTTTTTGATATTCCTTGACTGAAAATGGCCTACGATTTAGTGCCTATTAATCAATTTTGGGATGCAATGGTGGGTGTGGGTATTGAGTTACCACTGATTTCGGTTATTCGGTGGATGTGCCAACAATTGTTGTTCATTCAGAACTTCAAAAGGCCTAAGACAGAGTAATAGCATGTCCCCCACTTTACTTTATATATAGAACAATGGAATTTAATTTACACAAAAACCGTGGAATCCATTGAAATACGCCAAAGGAAAAAGTTGTTTATTCAATTTTATTTGAACATAGCTACAAACGAAGAACCTTCAGTCAATAATAACTTAGCCAGGTGATGATGAATTTTTTTGATAAAAATATTTTTTTTCTAGAAAACTAAAAGCTTTCAAACATTTTGGTATTAGACTTTCTTGTTATTCACAACATGAGAAATTTGCTGTTAAAGTCTGGCGGATCATTTCACTTCCATCATGTATATTACCCCATTCGCATGCACATATAACAAGTGAAAGATTAATTTGCATTGCATTCACATTACTTTCTCTACTCACTCTCCTCAAAATTATTAGCCTAAAGCTTATTTTTATATCTACTTTTGTTAATCGATAAACGTTCATTACGTATTTGCATATTTTACTGCATGTATAAGAAAAATATAGTAAGATAGAGGAATACTCCTTTGCTTAGTAACTAAAGCAACAATTCTTAGTCACCTTACCGTGTGCACGGCACTGTTTTGTTCAGTGCTGATAGCTGGCCTCTCGGTCTGGGCGAACACACTCACGGCATTACTGACACTCCTACACACGATACGGTACTAAAAATTGTGGTTTTATTGATAACACTTCGGTGCGTCATGGATTACAAATTTCATTCTACTTGCATGATCACGAGAGAAAACGAATAGACACTTCATCTGAGAAAAATATATTTGACAATTCAAACCAATAATAAAGAATAACTAGGAAAGTGCTAACGCCAAAGGCATGCTTTTTGTCTTTAGCTGCTTGTTTTATTGAGATCAGCATTTATTGTGCAGCATAATTTATTTGTATACTGCGTATTATTAGTTATTCAAAAGGAATTCAGAATGAAAAGGACTTCAGAGGCTATTCGCAGAAAATAAAAGATATTTCATGAGCTATGCCAATATCTTAAGCAGGTTATTTTCTTCAATAGCCGTAGATCCATTTGGGAGAATATCCACATTTTCGAAAATATTTCCATTAAGGGGTAGTTTGGATTAGTAGGGGGATATTCTTGTCAATATTTGTTGCATGGAAGATCCTAAACTCAAATGCCATGGAAATGTTTTGCCAAAATAAATGTTTAACAGATTACTGGCTGGTTGAAAGGATCCCGTCGTATGACATTTGCAGTGCCTATGATATCGCACGAACCCAAAGATCATTATTTTGAAAGTCTGATTCTTCTGCTAGGCAGTCCAAACACACTGTTAAATGTCCATCTTCAGATTCAACAATTCAACTGGTGCTTCATGGTCCAGGACTTCACGTACCATCTTCACCAGCTGACACCACAATGACTAAAGAATTTCCTGATGTTGAGGAATCACTGAGTGATTCATATTTTGCTTAAGATGGTGCTATGACGTATACCTGAGCTCACTGCGACGATTACACCTATAGAGGTATTGCGTCCATAGCGGTGTCGAGGGGTTCGCCATATATTCACTTGGGGCGCTGAAGGTCAAAGAGCGTGATACCGTTGCATTCGGAGCTCTCTTGACACCACTGGCATCTGTTGACACGATTGGTGTACACATTAAATACATTTTTTGCCCCATAAATGGGTCGCTTTACCTTTGTTAATTAAAAAATCACTTTTCCCAGCTTCGATGGACGTGTTCACACACTGGCATCACAAACACAGGAGAAAAGAGAAATTAATAGGTACTTTTATTTATATACCTAATAACAATGTTTGAGCTCGAGTTTGAAACACGAGTTAACATTTGCCTGCTCCCTTTAGTGATAGTATAGCACACCATTACTTTGAAAAGGAACTGAACATCAACTCATTCCTTTTTAAACTGCGAGGTTTGTCGTTTCATAGTAGATCATATGCTTGGATATGTTTGACTTGGAGAGCAAGAAATGCTGGTGTTTTTCGGGCTTATCTGAATGTTGAGTAACGATGACCATGTGAAGATAAAACACATGCATAGTATAGTGACATTGGTCGTACAACATACGGACGAGAGGGGGCAGTGTGACCTTGGATACGGGGAGCGGTTGTGTGTACGAGGCAGTAATAATGGCGGTAAAACACAAAAGAAGGGAGTCGAGAGTCCTCTCCAATTCTCGCTGAGTCATTGCACACGTGTGTATGGAGGGTTCTAGGATAGGTCACGTGTACAGTATAAATAGGATCACATAGACAGCACGAGCAGTGAGTTCGAGTTAGTTTAGACTTTAGAGTTAGTTTTAGAGTTAGTCAGTAGCAGTTTAAGTTTTGAGTTGGTACAGTTAGTTTTTCTTTTTCTTTTTTTCTTTTTTTTTTTTTTTTACGAGAGTGAGTTGGCCAGCCTGTAAGTGAGTATGCATTTGTCGTCGAGTGACTGCATTGTAATAGACAAGAAATAGAGACAGTGATAGTAGAGAAAGACATTGAGAGACTGAGGAAGATTATCAGAATAATAATTGTAAATTGTAATAACAGAGATGACTATAAACTGTGTTAGCAACAAGTAGGAAATTATGCATTTGTAGTAAAATTTAGAGGACAAACTGATAGGAAAGTAACAGGATTTTGCATTTTTCAGTTTTGTTACAGTATTTTTCAGGCTTATCCATGCTGAATCAAGTTAACTTAAGATAATTCTGTAGCCCACGCTCTAAGTATCGCAGATACACGATTTATCAACATGAGAACATCAGAAAATAAACATGTCTAGTTTTAGAATTGACATTAATCATTTTCAAGTGCAATTAATGAAAATACTGTTGTAAGATGCGTGTACCCGTACTTGGCAGTGCTGACATGAGGAACAAGTATATGGTTCCTGGAGTCTTCAGTACGACACGCCTTCATATGCCCTTAACGCTTGCACTTCCTTTAGTCGCGACGTCGGGTGCAGCTCGTGAGGTCATATATATGTGAACCGCGTCCTCTCAGTAGACGAGTGGAATTGCGAAGAAAGAGATTCCGACGGGCCGACAAACGGGATGCATATCCACCTTTGGCTCTGCATCGGGCGAATCGGAAGTATCTGAATCCAACAATTTTCGGAGCTTGTCTAAATTATACGGCAGCATTTTTTTTACTTGGAATTGATCTTAAAAGTTTAATTCTCTTGGTCTAGTATTTATTACGTGTGTCGGAAATAAAGGCAAGAAAATGGAGCCAAATTATATTAACATTGAAAACACGCTAGTGTAATCAAGCAAATTCAGGCAAGATATCTTCAAACATAATAAAATGTATAAACGCAAAGAAGACGAGTTCGTATTTGTTAAATATTTGATGAGAATGTTTAATTGAAAATACAGCCTTACTTCTAGTCAACACCATATATTTTCTCTTTGTGCGAACCTTAGATAAGCCACTCGTTATCCCTAGAGCTTTCACTGAAAACAAAACGTTACATGGTCTCTGTGGCTATCTCACCACACTAATTAGTAAAATGGGTTTCAATAATAAATGGCATATTAGCTAGTATTAATAAAAGCAGTGCAACGTATGCATATGCTTGGTAGCTTGGAAATGTGCACGACATTCACCCAATATTATCAACATATTGTGATGCCGGCCGTGGCCACAGGCCTCATAGACGCGAGTAAACGGGTAACAATGCGCACCGCAGAACAAAGCCTTTTCAGACAGTTCGATAAACTGTTCATAGGCCAACTTGTTTACGAAAAGGTGGATTTCGAGAAAAATCCATGCCACGTCATGTAAAATAATTGTGTCACACGCTCTTC
Organism: Tenodera sinensis; assembly: GCA_030765045.1. NCBI lineage: Eukaryota > Metazoa > Arthropoda > Insecta > Mantodea > Mantidae > Tenodera > Tenodera sinensis. The sequence continues at coordinate 152,726,091 of CM060967.1, forward strand.
AACCAGGTGGTCCTGCAATGAGGTGCACATTTTCTGAGTGGACTCTCAATAGTGTATGCAATGGCGAAATTGACCTACATTTAATATTTTTCAGGGACGAGGCTTGGTTACACCTTCATGGATATCTGTGTACACAAAATAATCGTTATTGAAGCTCTGCTAAACCTAATATTGTTAATGAAATACCCCTTCATGACAAAAAATGGGTGTATGGTGGGCCATTAGCGGAGAAAGTTATAACCCCGATGTTTTGTCGAGTCAACAGTTGACGCCCGCACAAACTTGAACACAATTTTGCCCCCATTAACCGACAGGGACCGTGATTTTGCCCTTTTTCAACAACTCTGCAACAAGGCATACAGCCAATCTTTCGATGAGAAGAAACGGAAGTGTAATTTAGGACAGAATCACTAGCAGAGATTTGTGGCCCCCTCGGTCCCCCCACCTAACCCCCTTCGATTTCTACCTCTGGGATAACTTAAAGCATAAAGTGTACAAGACAAACCCACACACCCTGGAAGAATTAAAACAAAATATCCGTCAGGAAATTGCCAGCGTTTCTCAACGTGAACTACGGCGAGTGGTGGATAATTACTTTCAAATTCTTTTAAATATAAGAGTACAAACATTTTAATGATAATGATAATCTAATGATAACAGTAGCAGTAATAAATTACAAATTAGAACCTAGACCTTTTAAAGCAAATTTAGATATCACGAAGTAGCCTTGGCCACACTCAGAGTGAAGTAATATAATTATTAGCTTAGAAAGTTAAAGTTATGCACTTGATAACTGATGTACCCTATAGTTTACACCAGCCAAACAATGTTTAATTTACGCAGCTTGGGGTTTATTCTTTAGGAAAATAATAGCAATAGAATTTTAAGTTGAAAACATTTTGAAACACTGTCACTTTGGTCAGTAAGAGCAATGTTACCCGTTTTCCTACTACCATCCAAAAGCACATAAATCAGTATGGAGGACAGCCTTAGCAAGAAAATGGCTTCTAAACATTCGGATTAATGTTTCCTCTTATTCTCCATTTGCGTAACAGAACGACTGCTAGTTGACAGATTAATGTTTACTTCAAGCATAACAAGATTTCCTGGGCCAGGGAGTCAATATTAGACAAGCAAAAAGCCGATTGGAAACTAGATTAGCCCCACTAAAATGTACGAACCGAAAACAAATAATGTGCATCCTTCCTGACAGTCAGGAATAATGCTCAGAATAACCACACCTGTGCAACTTAGTGTAATAGCAGCTGCGCCATATTTCACATCCCACGTGACTTGTTGACGAATGTGAAAGACCCTGGTCAACCATTCCCCCACCCAAATAATGCAATATCGATAAAAGCGCTACTTTGGAATTCCAATACGACTCTCAATGGATATGCATCAGCAGAAACACAAGGGTGAAATGTGCGCCAGTTGGACAGTAAAAGCTATATGGGACCATTAGCCGACTTCCAGAAGGTCGAGCAAACACGTTCGACATATAGATCAGAACAAAATTTCTTCCGCGTTACATTTTGCCAGTTTCTGGAAATTTAAAGTCAGACATGTACGCCATTTAGTAAATTTTTGTTTGTTTTCATGTTGGTGCAACATCAGTAAGCTTGGGAGTTCATTAAAGATGGTTGATGTGTTATAAGATATGCGCGTTGTTTATTTCATAAGTTTTTCCAGCTATTAGACTTGAAATAGATTAAATAATAACACCAAAGTAAAGCTACAGTCCATGCCAGACCACATAAATGTTAGCAATTCTAAACATGATCCTAGACGGCTGGATTACGAACGGCAAATTTTGATTTTTAAGTTGGGTTATAACTCAAAATGGAGATGCATGAATGCAGAGGGAAATCCAAGCTGTTTGAATCACGCATCAACCAATCACGCGCAGCGTAGCAAGCTGAGTAGGAAGTAGCCAATCAGCGCCAAGGTTTCATAAAACGCATTACCAACCCAACGAACAAGAAAGTAGCGGAAAAACTGGTTTTCGCTAAATACGCAAAACTTTACGCCGCTCGCGTATTTCTTCCCAGCGGATTTCACAAGGAAATTCAAGAATATGGCGGACGAGCAAATAAAGCAACTTGTTAATGCCCGCGCTCGCGTAAAAGCAGGACTGACACGCTTACACACATTTGTACAACAATATCAAAATACCGAAGACATCTTAAAAGTGAAGTTAAGAGCTCCTAGACTACAAGAATTGTGGAAAAAATACGAATCTATTCAAGATCAAATAGGAACATTGGAAGAGAACCCAGAAACTCATGATAAAGAAAGAGAAGAGTTCGAGGCTCGGTATTACGCAGTGCATGTGGGTATGCAAAGGCTCATTAATGACCATGAAGCAAGAGTCAGTGTACCATCATTACCATCACAAGGATCGGTGCGTTCAGTAGCAGGCATGCATTGAAAATCCCAGTAATCCAGCCACCTGAGATCGCAGGTAAACACGATCGGTGGAGCAGTTTTAGTGATACATTTAGCACTGAAGGGAGATGTTGAACAAACAATAAGTAGTATTACTGTGACCGCAATTAATTATGACATAGCCTGGGAAGTATTAGCAAAAAGATTTGAAAACAAAAGACTCATTGCATCTTGTCATATTAAAAGTCTTTTCGAGTTGAAGGCAGTACAAAAAGAATCTGCACAAGAGCTCACTGATAATTATTAGTTATTTATGCCAAAAAGCTTACTGCTGGTGTTTACAGCTGGAATCAGGACTGAAAAATTCAATGCCATTAGCCGGGATTTGAACCACGGATCTTCCGCTTATCGAGCGATTACTTTAACCACAAGCTACCATGGCCAACTTGCCAGCACGACATTAAATTCCCAGCTGATTCAACTTTTTCCCGGTTAGACCACAAGCGCAAGATCTGAACAGTTTCTTCAAAAGTCTGGAAACGCTTTATTCTGCGGCACACGTCTTAGTTCCGACGCTCCATTGTTGTTGGACCGCGCATTTACAAGCAATGGTGTGAAACGTTCCAGACCTCGTAGAGTAAGGACGTGATTTTGTGTTTGCTCCTGCTGCGCCGTGATTGGCGGCAGTGATAGAAGACTCTGCTTCTCCTGCAAATCAGTGTGGATCAGCTCTGGTTTGCAGTATTTATTTTACTGATCGTCTTTCAAGGCAGCCTGGTGATTGGCTGTTACATTCGTCGCGCCAATTGGTCAACAACATCTTCACCAAATTTGACCCCACACTAAGACTGTTTTTGTGCTTCTATAGCACATACTTACCCATCTAACTGACCGGCGGGTAAGATAGCAAGGCTTTAGCCATCAGTCAAATCAGACTGGTAAGGCGCCTTTTGGTCCTGGCCCTCTGCTATCTGTGCTTAATTGGCGCTCGCTATTACTTCACTAACTCGGACTGTCCATGGACTTTACCCCATCCATTGCAGATATGGCTACACCATCTTCCAGCCATGCAACTTCCCCAGCACCTCATCCAGCTGGATTAAAAGCTCCAGTCCAAGACGACAGCGTCACTTACTACATCCAAGGTGGCAACCTACAGCTTTTCCTTGAACAGCAGCTTATTATAAACCCTACAACTCCGCTTTCACCAGAGTTATATGACATCCTGGTTAAGGAAAAGAAGGCACGTAAACTATACGTTGCGCAGGCCGATCACCATCTTTTGCACGGTCTATCTAACGACAATGTGCCTCGAGGTGATCTATCAACAGTGTACAAAACTATGGTCGCACATAAGCTGCGTATGGAGGCCATAGACATGTACTTGAAGCAGCATGAGAATGCTAGCTCATGCCATGAGCAACAGTGGCAAACTGCCACCTCAAAGAGGAAAAGAAACACAGGGCCCTCTACGAAACAGCCTGTTAAGTCATCAAACAGGTTCCAAGCATTGGCCAACATCAATCAAGGCGCTACTGACACACAGGCTCCTGCTCAAGTTGAGCCTAGCATGGACACCTCTGATAGCGCAGAGGTGAGTGTTACGCAACCTGTAACACCACAAAAGTCACACAGGACCACTCCTATCTTCCTCCGGGACCCAATGAAGGCCCGTGAGATAACCACCTTCATTAATACGCAACATCCTGAAGTGGTATTTACCGTCAGGAATATGAGTGGCACAATAGCCCTTATGCCTGCAACTCCTGATGATCATCGTAAAATCAGGAAAATTCTCAGCGATGGTTCGGTGCAGTACCTAACAACTCTACTGCCCGACGAGAAACTCATGTACGTAACCCTGAAGGACCTGCCCATGTACATCACAGAGGCAGAGGTCGCTACATTTCTCAAGGATAAGGGTTACCCCGTAGAACGAGTTGGGCAACTACGCTCAAATCGTACTCAACCACCACAGCTTCTGCCTCACTTTCGCGTGGCTCTTAAGAAGGAGGCCCACTCCAATGACATCTATAAGGAGAATAAAATGTTTAACGCCTTGATTAGAGTGGAACCCTATCGGCCACCTGCTAAGCATCTACAATGCACCAACTGCCAACAGTTCCAGCACAGTGCAGCTGGATGTCGACTGAGGCCAGTATGCTCGTTCTGTGGCGAGTCAGGTCATAAACGTTCTGACTGCCAACGTCCAGGAGTGCAGGGAACCAAACCAACCTGCTTTAACTGTGGGGGTGACCACTCTTGCAGATATGCAAAATGCCCCGTCTGGCAGGAGGCCAGAGTTGAAATGCAGTTAAACAAAAATGGGCAACGTACCCGTTTCGACGCTGCACCAAGGAGTGGAAACCCCTTAGGTCTCCCCAAGGAAGCATTTAGAGGTGCCCGCTTCCCAGGACTAGGACCTGTAGAGCGTATGCGGCATGAGAACTATGCTGCAGCCCTAACAACTAGGCCCACACCATCCGCGCCACCAGCCAACATGCCGGCAACACCAACTTCGGAGCAAATGGTTCCATCTGTATCGCCTGTACCAACAACTGCTCCACCGCAGCAAACTGCAAGAGCAACAGGTGCTACGAGTATAAATACTCCTGCACCAAGGAGAGCACCAATAGCGGTAGTGCACAGCAAGCCACTCCCACCTCGGCAGCCTGCACAGAAACGCCTATTGGCCTATCCACCACCATCACCACAAACAACGCAGAACATCGCGTTAATACCTGATGAACGTTTCCTGAATTTAATGGCAAAGATCCCATTACATCTTCAGGCGGACTTTGCCACAGTTCTAGCTGAGGCCCTTGCCCAGAGGCCAGCTTCAATCGCATCTGAGACCGTACTGGTATTCACCGTATTTACCTTCATGTCCCAGTATGGCAGACAGGAATGAAGCAATTACCAACATCCTCGGGCTTAACATCTGCTCATGGAACGCAAACAGCATTCGTGGCATTCTACTGGTCCAAGAGACCCATCTATCTGGGAACCAAAAAGCCACGATTCCAGGCATGATCTGTCACAGAAGTGACCGTGACGATGGATTTGGTGGAACAGCCATTTATATCAGTCGCTACATCCGGCACCATCGCCTACACCTTGAAACGAATTATGGCCTGGAAGCGACAGGCATCCAAGTGGCTACGAATAGAGGGCCCCTAAATATATACTCTATATATATTCCACCAGGGCGACCCATCAGTCACCAGGACTTGGATGCAGTATTTATCGCAGATACACCCACTATAGCTATGGGTGACTATAACGCGAAAAACCAATTATGGAACTCTACGATCAGGAATCATCGTGGAATGGTACTTGAAAGTTACCTAGATCGTAGAGGACTCATAGTTTTAGCTCCAGCGTCGCCTACCATTACCCATGGCGACCGACGCCCGCCAGATTGGCTGGATATTGCAGTCCTAAAGAACATCCGCACGCATCCGACTCTATTTTCTATCCCAGAGCTCTCTTCGGATCATTACCCGGTGCTGCTTATATTCAGGGTAAGGCCTACTGTCAAAGGCCCTCCAAACACAGTAAATCCTAGGCGGACGAACTGGATCAAATACACCACACTAATGGCAGAACAACCAGCCATCCTACTTCCATGCCATAATATCAGGGACGCAGATCATCTTGCGGCCAACATTACTACCACCATGGTCACAGCTATGACAGAGGCTACACCTCCTCGGCGTCGCTTCATAAGCAACCAAAAACCTCTCCCTCATGAACTTCGCCAGCTCATCGCGGCTAAGAACAGGGCACGACGCAAGTACCAACTCACGCGTGACCCGATGGACAAGAGAGAGTGGAACAGATTACAGTCCATTCTCAAAATGGAACTTAACGACCATGCCAACGAAGAATGGGAACGTCGCCTGGGCACTCTGGATACGGAAGATACTTCCCTCTGGAGAATGTCCAAGGCCATACTACGAGTTCCCACTTCTGATCCACCTCTCAGTGACGGCAGAAGACTTGCCCAATCCACTAGGGAGAAGGTTGACTTGATGGCAGAACATCTAGCCTCCACCTTTCATCCGGCAGAACCTCTTGACGCCGAGATTGCAGAAGAAGTTGTGACAGTGGTGCGTAACTTTCTAGCAGCACCCCATGATGAGGAAGAAGTATCCCTCACTACTGTTGAGGAAGTTAGGAGTTTTTTAGCCTCTGTCCGGCCATACAAAGCTGCGGGTAATGATACCCTTCCCTACGCAGCCTTCAAAGCGCTCCCACCTGACTGGATGACTCTACTAGTTCATCTCTTCAACAGCTTGCTTCGTCTTGCTCACTTTCCGGCTGCATGGAAACATGCGCACATCATCACCCTGCCAAAGCCGGGAAAAGACGCCAAAGATCCAGGCAATTATAGACCTATCAGCCTACTACCAGCCATCAGCAAGCTGTTTGAAAAGGTCATCCAAAAGCGCCTACAGACCATGCTTGACAGACACAACATTCTTCGCCCGGAACAATTTGGTTTTCGGCGGAATCATTCCACAACCCACCAACTTCTTCGCCTCGTGGACCAAGTGATAACCGGCTTTAATAACCGGCATTATGTTGCAGCCCTGTTTCTGGATATCTCTCGTGCATTCGATACAGTATGGCATGAAGGCCTCATCCACAGACTGATAAACTATGACACACCGTCATACCTGGTCCATCTAATACATAATTTTCTATCCAACAGAACTTTTATAGTTAAGAAGGACAGCATCCAATCCCATACATTCTACATCAACGCAGGGGTACCCCAAGGCAGTGTTCTGGGCCCCCTGTTGTTTTTAACATACATAAATACTCTTCCTCGTCTCCAGGGCTGCAACCTCTACCTATTTGCCGACGATACTGCAATCACAACTTCATCATCCCAGCATCTAATTGCAGTAAAAAGACTTCAACGCTACGCTGATATGCTTACAGCATGGTTCACAGCGTGGCGACTTAAGATAAATGCCAACAAGTCTAAAGCCGTCACCTTCACCAGACGTCCTCTCCAAGATGTCGACGATCTTCGCCTGGCCGGTGAAATAGTTCCTTGGTCCACGGAAGCAACATATTTAGGTGTTCTTCTAGATATGCGTCTAACGTGGAAGGCGCATATCTCAACATTAGCTAACAAAGTCAACAAAAGAATGGGGATGCTGTACCCATTATATAATGGGAAGTCACCCATGTCATTGAGGAACAAAATCCTCATCTATAAGCAAGTGATCAGGCCTGCACTAACATATGCCTGCCAAGTCTGGGGCGCTTCAGCAAAGACCAACCTATACCCGCTACAGGTGTTACAGAACAGATACCTGAGAACATCAGTAGGAGCCGACTGGTACATCCCCAATGCAAACATCCACGCTGACCTGAGAATCCCAACGCTCTTAGAACGCATCAAGAGCCTCGCTAACAACTTCTATGCTCAACTGCCAGGCAGCTTCAATGAGCTAATACGTGGGCTTGGGGAGTACGACATAGACCCCGGTGAAACATATAAACGCCCCAGACTTGTATTGACAAATCCCTGACCGATTAAAATCGGCCCAAAACCACGATAAAAAAAAAAAAACAAAAAAAAAAACAAACAAACAACAACATTCATTCACAATTCATTATAACCCCATCATAATAAAAAACCCCACCATCTAACCACCATCTTTCTACCACAAAAATCTCTGTACCAGTAAGGGTTTATAACCCGGAATGGAAATAGTCGAGGGCGCCTCCCATAGGGAGGATAACCCCTTAACGACCCCCCTACGAGTGGTAATGGTGTGAAACGACTTGACCCTGAGCGTCTTCATGGCGGGTGACCGTCTTCAGCGTCACAATATTGAGAAAATAGATAGCTGCAAAATTTATACTTTTCTTGTGGGTACTTTTAATTACCTTTAAAAATGTTCTGCTTAACAATACATCTTAAACACAATTTCAGGTACTTTAAACGATGTGTATTAAAGAAATGTGTTAATAAACCAAATTAAAACTAATAATATGCATAGTAAGGAACCTTTTAATACTCTACAGAAAGAAACTTTGTAATGTTACGGCAGATAACAGTTTATTTTTCATTAACTTGGAGTATAACTTCGCATTACAAAATCTAATTCCTTTGATTCAAAGCGTAAAAGGTTTAAATCAACATCTCTGTATATAGGAAGCTTGTACTTTGTAGACAAAATCTCTTCTCTCAAAGAGATAAGGGGTAGCGTTCTAAAGATTTAGGATGGCGTTCGTTAGGAACCCTTTGTGCTGCAGACACATTGTATAGGAAGCTTGGTGCCATGCTGCCGTTTCATTCCCCCTTTCCTTTAGAGGCCAGTTCTAAAAGAAGGCCCCTTTCATCCCTGTGTCCTAAACCAGCTCTTTGCACATCTAAATCCCCAATTAATTGTATCCTTCAATTTTATTTATTCACCCTTTTAAAACAACTAATTGTTTAAATACTCAAAGGTTTGATGTACCTCACAAAGTAATAATTTTTTGAGGTTAAAATTTTTAAATATTAATCTATCTAAGCTCGGGCCTTGTTATATTCATAAACCGTCCATTCACACACCAAAAGTAAATACCGTTAACACCATTTTATAGTAAACATATTAACTTACCCAATACAAGGGTTATGCAAGAGTTATTTAAATTATTTGAAAATAAAACTTTTGCCTTTATTGGCCGTTCTGTACTTATGTGGCAATTATAGCATGATAGTACTGTTTACATCTTGTACCATGCATTGACGGTATTATTTCCACCCAAACATTTTATATCGATATTTCACAGAAAATATTGTAACAAAACGACAAAAATAATTTGTTACTTTTCTATCAGTTTATCTTCTAAACTTTTACCTCAAATATACAGTTTTCTTCTCTCCGTTAACACAGTCAACAGTGTTTCGAGCTATCAGAACTCACAACTGTTCTCATAAGCTTGCTTAGTCCTTCCGGTGTCTTTCTTCCCTGCATCCGTTTCTCATGCTCTAATTACGACGCTACAATCACTCGCGGCGCTCGTTGAATCTTCTTAAGACGTACCAACTCACGACACACAAACGCACAGCTGTCTCACTGACACACTGGCGTACTGTAAAACTCGCTGCTCTGTTTCTTCTTTGACCTTTTAATATACTGAGGATGAGGTCACATGGACCTTTCTCGAGTTCCACACACACGCACGGGAAATGACGCAGCTAGAAGTCTCGCGAACGTCCTCGAAGCCCATTTTGTTTCTGTCGCTTCGATTGTTGACAATCACGTTACACACAACAGTGGCGCGAGGCAGCCTGACCTTTAACGTCTTTACCTGCTCGCTGGCCCGGCATGTGGTGTGAAGTAGCTTGACCCGCCCGTCCTTTGTTGTGCACCGAGCTGGCGTTCAGAATGTTAAATGTTTTGAACTTAATTCGAACATTAATGTTTAGAAAGGCACACATACGTGCGCGTACGTGTGTGAGTGAGAGTAAGAGAAAGGAAATGCATTATTTAAAAACGAAAAGTCAGTTAATTGCCAATATCGGTATATAAGTTCAATCAATGTTTCAAAGATGCGACCAAATATTTTCAACAAAATCGCTCAAACGCAGACTACAATTTACTTATATGAACTATGCTTTGAAAATTTTTATTTTCTAAAAATTAAGTTTAACAATTTTGATTACAATACCATATGTTAAAGACACGTATATACTAAAGAAAAGTATGTCTTGAATTTTCTGAGAATAGTCTTTGGAGTTCCCTTGATTCGAAGAAATATTGTATAATCTTCTGCCACTGCTACCGATAAGCGATCCATGAAAACGCACTACACAAAAACATGTCTTTAAACTACACAGTTTTTTAATTTAAATAATTTTGTGATACAAGCCATTTCTGAGAGATCCGTAATTAATGGTTAGAATTGTTTGATATTGTCATTCTTTCATCTGTTCCTCAGAATTGCATGGGTGGAGTATGTAATTTCCATGCCAACATATAGTGTTCGAACTTCAACATTTGACTATCGCTTGGCATCCATAACATAATATGTAATGTAGCTATTTCTGCCAAGGTTCGTCTCGATTAAAATGAACTTCTTAAAACGTAAGACAATTGTTTGAGTAAAGATCTAACTAATTTGGTGTTTTAATGAGATTTATATTTTTTTGTGTAGTGCGTCTATTCTGTCTTACAGATCACCAGTTAATAAATTCATACCAAATTCCTTCTGAATGTGGAGGGAATATTTAGAGAATACTCGGGAAACAAGTACCCCTACATTTTATTTGTCATGTAAATACCTTAAACATGTATTGCTAAACTAAGTTTTGAGAAAATCGAGATTATTTAAAAGCCTACCTTGTAAAGTGCTGTTTATCTTAAGCGGCTACTGAGTCTAAGTAGCAAATTTACTTTCGTTTTTGCTTTCTCTACTACGTATAGTAAGTAGGGGAAGTATTGTATTCAATCCAAAAATTCGATTTTGAAATTTCACCGGAAATATGTTTTGAGGCCCCTTGAATCCACAAAAACATTTTTAGAAAAAGACCCGCGCGCCCTGTCTGTCTGTCTGTCTGTCTAACAGAATGGAGCAACATCAAACAGCGTAGAAGAACTCGCGAAATTTTCCCGAATATACGAGAACGTCTACGTTACAAAAAGATTCAACCTACGAAGGAGGATATGCAATTTTTAACTGGCCATGATCCTCTCGATACTTCGAAAAGATCGGAGCAAAAGTGTGGATTATTGTGAGATCTGTAGCATCACAGATATGCCAGAGCACGTGATATTTGAATGTTCAAAATAAAGCACAAAATCGTTGGCAGGAAAAAAGGTCTGGGATATAGAAAGAACAAACGAAAACTTCTTGGTATTAGAAGAGATGACCAGGGTCGTTTCTACTGCAGTTATGGAGGAGTAAGAGAAGTAGAAGAAATAAGAATTGAACCTGAAGAAATGATACCTCGAAGATCATCCATCCTTCGACAGTTGCTCAACATCAATAAGTGAGAACACTAGAAATTGGACAAGAAATGAAACCACGAGAAGAACGTGGAACATATAGGGTGAACCGGAGAGAATACTGGACTTCAATGGGAAGATTAGATGCAGCAAGAAGTACTGAGGCTCTAATTTGATTTCAAGAACACCGTAGCTTGGTGTAAACGAGCAATAATTATATATATTTAACTGTTTACTTTCCTAATCTAGTAGTTATTTGATCTGCAAATGCACTAATATGTATAAAACTGAAAATAAATTGAATAAAAATAAAATTGTTGGATACCATGTCCTGATGTACACTATAGATATGCAGATTTTATTTCTATTTTTTCTATTTTAATGTTGGATAACTCTGAGCTAAGGACTCCAGACTAATTTGAGCATCAATTCACCATTTCATTCATCGACCGATATGAACTACAGTTACTATACGACATTAAACTTAAAGAAGCAAACGTTAGAACCGAATATTTGGCGCTCCCAGGATGCCTTCATAACTGGAGATTACTTAGGTGCAATCCTGATACTAAAGGGGCAGTAATAAACAGAGTGTATCAAGTCAGATATCTACCACAGTTGGACTCGACGCATTCATCTAGAGCAATTGTGGAATCTCTTGTCTTTGATCGTTCCACCCAATGGCTCGTTGATAATTATCTGTTTGGAACAATCGAAGAGTAATGGTATTACCCGATAAAGGAGCATTTAGCAATCCGCTTGATTGCACATTCTCCTTCCATAACCATTAATACGCATACTGGATAATTCGAGCTTGTTGAGCTGTTTTGCAAACGAGTTCATGACAGGAGTTAGAGGCTGACAGACCAGTAACCGGTGCCTACTTTCACTACGGCAAGTGAGCCATGATGGACCCTTTTTGCTGTCAACATAACTCCCGAAGGAAGAGATGAAGGGGAAATCCGAGGGAGAGCAGATTCGGAAGAAGAGCTGCGCTAGTAGGAGGGGTCCCTAACGATTCCCGCTAGTAGGAGGGGTCCCTAACGATTCCAACATGGTACCAATCCTTAGGCAGCTAGTTCTACCCAAACCTTTGCCAGAAGAAAAAACTCCCAAAAAGGAGGTCCGAGCAGTCCCGCCAAGCGTTAGGGAAAAGTCCTTCAGGAGCCAAATTTCATCGTACTGCTGCAACACACCAACCGCCATAATCTGATATTACCATGCTGAAATAGATGAAAGGAAATGGACAGGAAATACAGAGTGCGGCAGTTAAAAGTAGCAAATGAAGTTGCAAGCTTTAGTTGCGTTACGTCTAGTTTAAACCATGGTGGGGAACTGGTGCTTACTGAGGGCAGCCTACTCATGGCTTCAAAATGATAAGTGTATGTTTAGCACGTAAAAGATGAAGGTCACTCAAGTTATCCCGCGAGTGGCTCTGGCCTGGTTTAAACCAGACACGTTTCCAGTCACGACTGTGACAGGAGTTTCTGAAATGTGATTTAACTTTACAATCTTTGCATACTACTACCAATGGAAAGGACACTTGCTGACAAATAGCGTTTCTTTTTCTTCTTCTTTTGATTACCCTGGGGACGACTGACGCACCCTCGGACTTACAAGGTTGCGATTAGGGTCAGGTGCCAGTGGGGAGATGAACCAATTGGCCGGTGAGAGTGAAGACCTGAAAGCGGGTGGTCAGCCAAGCTCCAGGTATGAGTCAGGAAGAGGGTGAGATGAAATGCAAGCGAAATGAGTGATTGGAAAGGTGATACTGCAGTAGTTGGTGGAATGAGTGGCGTGGGAAACCCGGAGAAAATTCCCTCAGACACCACTTCGTACACCACGAATACCAAACGTCGCTAGAAACGAACCCGGCCCATTTTGGCGATAGGCGAATAGTTTAACCGCTCGGCCACGGCGCCACCAAAAACTAGATCACATAGTTCTAAGGCCTGTTCAAACAATAAGCTACTATAAGCATACGGTTGGCGTGGATATAAGCATATTACTGCTAATGTATTCTTCCTCACGATGGCGCTTTCCATTGGCTATTACGTACGACCATATACCCACGCGCTGTTGCTGCTACAGGTGAAGCCTTGTATTACAAGATGTTAATGTTCCCAAACCATAGCGGTGTTATTATTATTACCGCATCACGGTTAACAGCACAGTGGGGTAAAATTGAGAAAGCAGTGAAATTAGCGAAATGATATTACGTTGGGGAACAGGTTTACATATTCGTAGCATTAAGGTATAAGTAAACCCACAGTGATTATTAAATATTTAAGTACACTTAAACCCGCGCTATAAATTATCTTCCTATTCTACATATATGTGTGTATGTTTTTTTTCCCTAGAGGCCGAAGTTTTACTTGAAGCTCTCAAGTGATTCTATACACCTGTTGAAGGTATGACAAAAACATTTACAGAAACATTTTAATTGCATAGGAAGAATTATATGGCTTTTGCTATCGTAGTTGTTTCTTAAAATAACAAATGCAAATTTTGGTATGAGCGACATAAGAATTTAAAGTTGTAAACGCAATTAGTTTTACTCCAAAACGAAAAAGGAAACTCTCCTTCATTAAATCCATTTTAAGATTATTAAGGTTATGTTTGACCAAACAACTCATTTGTGAGAAATAGTGGCATCACTGCTTTCAGGACTGCCTTAATCCAATCCAAAAATGTAGGATACTTTTCTAAAAGTAATCCTTGTTTGGTTTTCTAAAAATGTAATTGTCGCCCACGTAATTCGTTGAAGGTTTTTCCCATTCAGGATCAGCGAATTATTGAACCACATTGAAATGCCCGCAAATGCAAACCAACCTTTGAATCAGTGACGAATTCATTTTGTGTTAATCTAAGAAATCACAGCACATATGCAAACACCAACTTGCCTTGGCCAAATCACCTATTGGCTAATTTTATTTTATATATATGTATAATGAGTGTACGTTCACATTTCGTCAATAAATCCAACATCGGGTTATCTACGTTATTAACTGTTTACCTCCTACATTATTGCAGAGCCTATATTGGCGATGGTGAGTCTCATCCACTTGACCCAATACGAGCGGTTGCCTTTGAAGATTTTCAATCGCTCCGTGAACTCGAGCCATAAGGTCCTCTGCTGACGTTACAGGAGTGCCATACACCAAACTCTTCATACAAATCCACAGAAAATAGTCGAGGTGTCAGATCTGGTGACCGTGCTGGCCATAGAACTGGTCCACCTCTATCAAACCATCGATTTGAACATGCGACGTTGAGGTGATTCCGCGCATTTACATCACAGTGTGCTGGAGGTCATGTCGGCCATTTCCACAGGTGTTTACTGGTACATGTCACACTGCTGTTAAAAACGTTACTGTACTGGAAACTACACAAGTAACGTAGACGACTCGCATAAGGACTCTATGGAGGAATTTAGCGCATGCGCAGGAATGTTATCCTCAGGTCGGTCACCCCGGTACATAGATGGCTAAAGGGTTGCATACCTTCCATATTAACGTACCAAAATGAATGTTAGCAAATTGTCACAACCTTTCGTTCTCAAACTTCGATGCTCTCCAGCGTCCGAACCGTACATTTCCGGACAGCAGTTCCTGCCTGAAAATCAATCAGTTTGCCATCCCGCACAACGTACTAAGCGTTGTCGGCGTTTCCTTTTGGGACATCCAGTATACATACAGATTATACCATAATGCACCATTATGAAAATCCTACTCGTGTTAGTAACAAATAACATGGTATGCTTCAGTAATTTATTTTAGGTGCCCAAAATCCTGAGGTATACTAATACATAGTTCAGAATACCCATTCCTCGTGTATGCACTTAGCTCTTTGTTTCAGTTTAAAAGGTTCTAGCAGCAACTCAGACGAAAAGATCGAAGCTGTAGGGCACATACTTTCAGCTTACCCATCCATAAACTTTCAGCAGTTGCGGATTTTAGTTGCCACTTGTTCGGAAGGAGGAAACATTCTTGCTCAAATTTCTACGTTTCTTATTTTTAATGGGCTATACTGTACGGCTGAGGCAGTCTTTTCCCTCTTTTTGCACCAACTCCAGGCAAGCACGTTCTTCACGTGCCTTCAATAAAACAACCACGGTGTGAACTGCTGGCTTTTGTTACATGTATGTTCAGAAAACGTTCGATGATTAAACACGTTGAAAATATAAAAGACTACAACGCTACTAAAACGAGTATAGAAAACTTAACTTTGGCTATAGAATTTAATCGAATAAACAGTTCGCCAAGAGGTAAATTACTAGGAAGCACTTTAATTTCTATACTTTTAAGGCAAGAAGTACAAAACATGGACAGGCGACATCGAGGGCTGCTAAAGAGTACCTATGCGCAAAACCATTTTATTCTCTACGAGATATCTGACAATTATGTAGTCTCCACCTACTTTAGTCACAAATCATTGTCAATTACGTTTGATGCCTGCTCGAAAGCTACTTAAGTTTATGCACATAGAAGAAAACTGACAACAGATACTAATTAATTGACAAAATATGCTATACATTGCTAATTATATAATAAAATAATGGGACGTGGTAGGAAAAGCCTAGCCTAAGTTTAAAACAACGTTAAATTAGCATTTGTAAATACACATTACGTTAGTCTTATTTATTTCATTACTTCCCCCATGAGGAGGCTGCCTCAAGGACAAAGTATACAATAACAGAAATACTAACAATAATGCAAAGAAAGTAAAAAAAGAGTCTCTCTCTCTCTCTCTCTCTCTCTCACACACACACACACACACACACACACACACACACACACACACACACACACACACACACACACACACGAGGGTTCATATCCAGAAACGCGATTTTGACCTTTATGTTTGATTAAGGTTCGTCTCAGTTGCAGATATTCAATGATTAGGTCCGTGAAAACCTTAAAACTGTCACATGATCTGAGTTTAAACCCGCGTGAGCCAGGTACCTTAGTACGGTAGGACACGTGACCTCAGGAGAAGGCACGGTGCTGTTGTGGTTAGCAGGGTTCAAATCTGTGACAGTTACCTATTCAACGGCATTATCACAAAGCCCCACCTTACGTGAATGACATAAATATTTGATGCCAGCAGTTTAAGGAAACTGTGGAGGTAAAAAAATTTGCTGATTAGTCAAAAACAAGCAAGGACAATGTCGAACATATATGCCAAAGTTATTTACGTATGAAAAAGATAGAAAAAAGTATAGAAGACACAAATCATGTTTTTAGTTCTTATCGTTATTAACTTATTTTTTGAACTATATGCAACCTGTTTTGGTTATCCTATATTACGCAGGAAATCTGAAGTGTAATATGGTAGATAGGAAGGTAACTATGTCATCGCCATACGATTCAGAACCAAAACATTATAGTAATAGCAAAGAAGCGTTTCTTAAATGACAGCAGAGATTCAAAGAGAGTAGCAAGACACGATCCTCCACTATGGGGGTTAGAAATTGCGAGCACAGTTGTCATAATTCCAGCTTAAACTCAAGAAAGACATCTGCGTGCCTGCAAATATAAATCTGCGCCCTACATCCGACCACACCACGGTTCTCACAGTGACAGGACAGCGAGTCCTGCATCAGGCGGGGCACAAATGTTCTTGGTGCTTGCCATATGACAACTCATTAAACAAAACTAGCCTGGGAGTAGCATCTACATTTATGTTCCCAGAGACTGTTAATAATCAACACGACAAAATGTCTATTGAAATAAGGAACTTAAATGAAACTGTGACGCCGCGATTATCTGAGGTTAAGCTACCTTGCATCACTGCGCGGCTTGTAAATATATGGCCGACGTGAATAGAGCAACAGAACAAAGCATTTCAAGATATTTTCCCAAACTCTCTATTGCCGGCTTGTTTGTGAGGGTTGGAAAGAATTGAATTTCGAGAAAAAATCTGTGCTACCCATTCTCGTTCACATAACCGAGTTGAGACGGTGAAAGGGGCGAGTTTTGTGATGGAGTCGTCAGTGTTGAGCGAAACAGTTCGAGCTCCTATTTTCCACATAGTTATTTTGTTACAATACAATTTCTTCTGCATCTTTCGCTTAGCGTTAACACATTTAACTGCGGCACAGTTAGGTTATTGGTCATATGATCACTCATTCACTCTCTTATAAAGGTTCTCCAGTTGAATGACCTTAAAATGGTATTCTGCTGAAGAAAAGAGAATACGTAACAGGTTCGGACCTGATTCGAATTATATTCTGTCTACTATTAACAATAATCTTCACACTATAAGCCAATAATAACATTTTCCGTATTTTCCCCTGAGCACAGGTATTTAAAATATCAAAAGGAGATGCTTTCTGAGAGCGCATAAATGTAAATAACTAAGAGCATGTTAATGGCTAGTGTAAATGTTTACACATGTAAAGAATTGAGATAACAAAAGCTTGTTTTATATTAAGGTAATGCACTTAACATTAACACACAGCTAAGAACTGAGAGTTATGAAAGCTAGTGTATGCCTTTCAAAGAGATAGCTCGCTTTTATGACCACAGCTGGTCGTCAAGTCTTAGTCTAAACATGCGAGGGTAAATCTGCTTTGTACCATTACAAGAAAATCTGAGCAATGAAGATGAGTGAGACGGCAAACTTCCGCAACATCTCCCGGAAAAGTCATGTATATAAAATTATAAAACATTTGAAACTTATAGCGAGGCGTGAGCAGGCTAACCAATGGATATTTGAAAGCTGAAGGAATTAATGTATTAAATAGAGGCACAAAAATCGAGGGAGATTTTCAGAAGTCTTTGGCAATGAAAAGTCCGATCTGAAGCGAAAATATGTGAGAGATCAATCCGTGCACTGAAGTCATCGGAGGGAACTTTTATCGGATGTGGCAACACCGTGTAACATGCAAGCTACAAAGTTAGAAATATGGGCAGTATTTTAACATTGAAGGTGTTTGCATCTGTGAACCGTGTATTTATAACTGCCAAATATAAATGACGGTGTGCAACCTCTTAAACGTCGAACAAAGATACCCCATTTCTGGCTCCACACTACTCGTAAGGTCGATTCCTTTATTAAGGAATAACTCCGTAGCTCTATCAGGTTGCAGAAATTTCAGCTAGCCGCAGAGCTATGGAGACAACAAAGAGCGTAACAGCGAATATGGGACGCCAGAGACGACTGCCAGATAGGCTAGTAGACCGCCGGAAGGAGTTTCCCACGTCGAAGAGGAGATCAGCAGACGGAGGTCGGATAATGTGAATAACGAAATTGGTTTTACGTTACCATGTGAAAGTATTCGGATACCTATTGCAAAGAACTAGAGGTTTTGCTCGTAAAATAAAGATGGCCAAAAACAAAAATGTAACGCTCAGCCTTTTGTCGCCTTCCTTTGTTCCACAGCAAAGGCTTCAGGATTAATTCTTCCCCATTTGTAACTTCCACATCATTAGGCCTTCCAACAGGCTGAATATCGACCCAATCGAGAGAGATCGATCACCCGAAGCGATAACTCGTTCTAATATATCGCTTGTGACATAATCCCTGTGATCAGCGGTAAGCATGTGTACAAAGCAGCTGCCGTGCTCAAAGATTTACCTTTTTAAGTAACAATGTCAAACATTTGGTGCATTTGATTGACACTCCAGTGACACTCACTGTGTCAGCTTTGATTTCCTAGTATGTAATCTGCACCTTTGACATAAAAACATCCGTCAGCGATAGGGATTTTCTTTGTCCAGGGATATTTCTCACTCTTTTTTTATTTTCGGTCCCTACCTCTACTATCCGTTCGAAAGAGTTACTGAGGTTCCTGGTAGGAAATATATTTTACTTTTATTTAGCTTACATCCCTACTTCCCGAAGTTTTAAAGCTGATGTTTTTTCACGCAGTAGATAGAGAAAATATTGTGCTCCAAGAAATTTGATAACTAGATTTCACTGTAAACACATGTTTTGAGGTCCCTGAATCCATAGAAACGTTTTTAGAAAAACCTATGTGTGTAGTCTGTGTGTGTGTGTCTGTCTTCGTGTGTATGTGTGTGCGTGTTTGTCAGTCGGTCGGTCGATCGGTTTTAACTGTTTACAGTTAATCACAGCTTTACTATTAAAAGTAAATGTTGGAACACACATCCATTGCGATTAACATTTGTCGGTCGGGAATTAAAATAGCTCTAACTCGAAATATTTTTAATATTTCATGCAAAATACAGAAATGGATTTGGTATTGTAATACCCTAAAGAAACTATTTTGTTTCAGTACATATACATACCAAAAGAAGGAAGTTCTTGGTAGTTGAAACTTACCTGAAACAAAATAAAATAAGCTTTATTAGTATTTACCTTACTACAAACACGTATAGAAATGCAGCAAACAGGGCAAGTATTGCATTCAACGCACAATTTTTACACCAGGATTTTACAGGAATTAAACTTTTCGCACACCTGGGATCGAAAATAAACATTTAATAAAAAGGTCAGTGTGTGTGAGTGAAAGAGAGATAATGTGTTTGTGTCTATCTACCTGAACAGCATAAGTTGGTTAGATACCATACTAAGCAGTTAAGCTCAGTGCCTTTGAAGGTTGCGACGTGAATAATTTCAAGAAAGCTAACCATTACATGGAACATTTTCATTGATTTTTACTTTCTCCAAGTTGGCTACAATGATTTTCATAAAAATAACATGTTTAAGATATTTGAATGGCAGAGTATTTTGTGGGAATACTCTGAAGACCTGTCTATACTTTTAAAATAAGTAATTTCATCCAAATACTTATACTTTTTTCAGAACACCAAACATTTCGAATGGTGTTCAATGTAAAGGGTAGTTTAGGAGGGGAGACCTTCATGAAAACCTTCGTGTTGATACTATCCACAGATATAAGCGAGCGCATGGACACACACATCATTTGCACCCACAAAACTGACTTATGCAACAGCAAAAAGAGTAATCTGATCATGAAGTGGTTAGCCATCGGCCGCCATTAAATATTGTGTTTGCTGTAGCTATGATATTTGAGGTTTATACAATATTTCGTGTATACAACGTTTTCAACTTCCATTTTTGTTTGTCCAAACGAGTTCCAAAAGCGCATTTGTAGCAGAATCTTCAAGAATAATAATTAGACTGAGAAATTATTTCTGAGCAGAATGTAATAATTTATTTTCTCCAATGAATTCTAAAATACGGTTTACAAATCACTTTAGAGTTACGCTCAGCTAAGACTAGTAACTTCTATTGTGGGTGCAACAGTTCGTCCTTTATACTTATTTTCGATCGGTTGGGAATTCGTTCTTCATATGTCTCTTCAACGGTATTCTGTGAAAGTATGTAGTGAAGCAACTTTTCCATCTATATTCCATTTTTATCTCTTTCATTCCGAATTTCATCTCAGGTTTTTGCTTCCATTATGGAGCTTAAAATCGCATCGTTGTTGCCTACACTCTACTCTGACCTAGTTCCTTTTACTCGAAACTTTCACTTCAGTACAAAACCATCGCATAGACCATCGTTTTATAAAATTCCATTTCAGCTGAGGCGCAAAAGGGTTGGTTATCAGTAAAAAGGAAATTCTCTGAGGATGGCTTACCGATAAAATACTTAGAAATTTAGAAATCCAACGGGAGAGGAGGATATCGATTGAAAAAAAAATTGATGTCATGTGTTCACATGAGTTTCTCTACTCGCACTTCAGCAACACTCAACATACTCAATTTATTACAAAAACCTATTCCTCTGTCTATATCCTATTAGTCGGGTAAGTACTCGCTTCTTTGTTGGTATAAGAAGAATACAGTAGGCGCTCACTATTACGTACATTACATACACGTTTTGAAGTCCTGGAACAGAAATAAACCTTTCTAGGAAATGTGCCAGTAGGTATGTGGGTGCCTGTGACTGCCTGTGTGTACGTGTGTGTGTGCGCGCGCGTGTCTGTGGCTGTGAACAGCATGACTCAAAAACGAACTGTTGGATAAATGACTAACTTGATATTTAAGTTTAGTACCATTCAAAATGCGACACCAAGATTTTCAAGAAAATCCTCTTCTTCAAAGTGTCCTTTAGATGCAACATTTTTCGAAACCTTTTATCCTCTGAAAATGCTGTCAACGACTTGTTAAAATAGTACATATATGTTTGCGATATTTTAATGAAAAATTATATGCATATCTTGAATTTCCTGGAAATAGGTTACTAAGTGCTCTTCATTCAGAAGAAAATTTACATGGATATCTTTAAAAGTTACGTTTTATTTCAGAAACGACTTTTGTGGTATCAGCCATTCCCAAGATATCCTTTATTAATAATTCGAACTGTTCAATACTAGTCTGTATATTGTGGTTGTTTCTTACTATGTCATGGAAATAGTATAGAAGTTTAAAACCAAGTTTTCAGAAGAATATAATTTGTATATTCACTAATCAGCTTTAGTGTCAATAGTTTCAAAGACAGGCTAAATAGAAATGCTTTATAGTTGCTTTATTATATAAATCTTGTTTACAGGAATAATTACATTGTATTATATTGACAGCGCTGCCACCGAGCCATACCTTAAGCAGAGAAATAAGGTATCTATCTTAGTGGGTACTCGGTTTTTGCGTTATATCTTCGAAGGACACACCAATACACAGATATACCTCTAAAATGCCTCTTTTGGCTTCAAGGACCACAGAACGTGCATTTAAGCTAAATTTTGATATTTAATTTTTGGGTGGAATACAATAATTTTTCTAAAAACCCAGAAACTCTATTCACCGTGCCAGAGCCGTAAATTCTCAATGGGTTCTACAAATAAGTACTGGTATCTGTAAGCTCTTTTTTTTTTTTTTTTTTTTGAGAGAGAGAGAGAGATCTGAAAGATCGGATATATCCTTACGATACTGAGTCGTGTGTGCCGCAAGTGCAGAGGGCAAGCGTTTGCAGCGTAGTTGTAATTTACTTAACATTCACATACAAACACCCCCAAGGTCAAAAGCTAACCTGCCAGCCTGTTTAATTGGATACCAAATATGTTTTACATCATTAGCCCCGTTCAAATATCAATTAATGTAACATCAACCACCTACAGCCCGAAGGGTTGCTCTAGCATTCAATATTCTGGGTAACTTTCTAGCGTAAATATATGCAGATAAACTAACTAAAATCATTAGATACAAATAAGAGAAAGAGAACAGAATATATCTCCTCTTATGGCCGAGTAGATTTCCAGTTATGTCATTTCCCAGCTCATGAAAAGCACGTATTCATTATTTGTATCCCACTGTGGCTTGTATCGGAAATTCCAACTTGGTTTATATCACCTACAAATGTATATTTGGAGTAAAAAATGTCACGTGGTTCTTGTCACAATCCATCACTATCTACACAACTATAACATGAGAAGATGTTTATAAAACATTACCTTAGCAGCAAATATACCATTAAAACATCCTATGTGCTACGTTGGCAATAAATTCACTACTCATTAACTTTTAGTAGCTTCTATAAACTGAGACTTTGAAAACTAAAGTGAAGCGACAGTTCCAAAAAACTAGATCAATGTCATTTATTAATCTACATCAATTTTTGCCCAGAGTTCGCTTAGCTTGCCACTTCAATAATGTGACTTCAGCCACTTTACTTCCTTCCGTGACGTGGCAGCGTAACAATATACACCCGGCTTAGCCCTATTCTTGACATTTCTCACAGTTCACTTGCTGGGGAATCGAACACAAGACTTCTCCAATCCCGTGCAGAAACGGAACTTATTACAGGTCACCGAAGTTTTTAGCAACTCACTCGGAGAAGAGCGCTTCTCGTTGTACGATGCGCTAACTCGCACACTTGTTCCAGGAGACTTACTTCTCACTGGTCAGACTGCCGATACTCGCAAGGGCGCTGGGTTGTTATTTTTTCTTTTTAATTAACGTCCTATGTTATCAAGATAAAGGTGTGCGGAAATGGTTTCGTCACACCTTTTTCGTATGGATACATCAAACAGACGTGATAGCTATGTAGAGAATATACGCTGACATTGATGTATTTTCATAATATCGCAACATAATTCAAAAATGAAAAAAAAAATAATTGAAATATTCATATTAATAAAACCGTGTATCTTGGAAATAAATTATGCTAAAGGTCAGTTATGTGAATTAGATTGTTTTCCAAAGAGTTCCACACTTTTCACATGTAAGATTTGCTTATCCGTTGTGATTTACAGAATAATCCAAGAAAATTGAAGATAAACACTTTATTTGGTATGTAAATAAATTAAATGTATTATGATTAGACCCTTTACAGTCATTTTTGAGAATAAACAAACCGATACATTTATTTGAAAGTGCGATTTATGGTGGAAGGATTTTATTGAAAATATTTGTGAAATATCTTCGCCAGATGCTGAACTCAAATACCAAGTTTGATTCATTCCACCTTTGGTTTTTGAATTACGCCGTTCATTACGCTGTTTTTTATTCAGAGCTCTCAAAACAGATCGGTTGAAATTTACCTATAACATTTTATATTGAAATGCAATGCTTCTGAGCAAGTTTTTAAGGTGAAGAATCGTCTTTAGCAGCCAGGAAACAGTTTTGAACGTGTCATGAAATATAATTTCAAAATGTTTGGGGAACTTTCCGAACTCAGAAAACTGGCCAAAAATAGCTCCTCCAGAGTCTAGTCTTGAAGATAAGAAAACCTATAAGACGAAATGGGACAGTGCTTTAGGGCGCAATGGTTTTCAGCCGCAATTTTGACCACTTTAGATCTAGTAAGTAAATTATATTAATTATTTGATTAGTTTTGAGCTACTTGCTCTTGAATTCAGAACCTTTGCCTTTGCACTTTATTGATTTATTTTATATTTACTTTTTTTATGTTGGTAGGCCTCCATTGGTGTGTGCTATGAATGTTTTGTTTACATACCGCATTAAAGCTGGTGTGGTCATTCACTTCATTATAAATACTGTTACCGTTTTCAAGAAATACTTATCATTGTTAATAACACTAACGCTGTCAAACACAAATATCTAGTCCTGATGCTAGCAATGCACTGCACTTACGCTAACATTCTAGCCTCGTAAGTGGAGAGCTGTTTCTAATAACACTAAAATCAGAACGCACAATTATTCCTGATGAGACCAAAAGTCCCAACAATGCACCTGGAAACCTACTCACTATAAGAATGATAACGCTAACCTATGCATATCTGGTACTAATAAACCAATATTCTTATGGAACCTTGCCCCCTCCAAAATTCTTATTTTAAACGTTGGCAGCACTGAACTTCGATTGTCACAAATTAAGATGTCTGCTTTTCAATTTGTAGGTTTACGTTGAATTGAACGTTTAATGAGGTTTTCAGAAGCACTAAACTTTCTTTTGTATGTATATAAAAATTAAACAAGCATGCTTAATATGTCTGGCACGATAGAAACAGCCACAAGCTAGGTTACAGTTTATTCTATATAATAGGGCCAATCACCTACTAGGGTTCCTGTCGCCTCTGTACAGAAGAAACTTGGCCGCTATTATGTAGGCTAGCCGTTGCATAAGAGGTTTAAAGTGCTCCTCTGCGTAGTACATAAGTTTATTTTACTGTATTACGGTACTTTTCGCGCAGTACTTATCCTTGTATTTTCACTTGTCAAATAATATGTTGACAAGTCTTCCAAGAAGCTATTCTTGTGCACTCTATGGAAGGTTTGAAGAACGCAAAGGGCAGGCTTGGATAGCCAAACTTAGTTCCCCTGTAACATCCATAAGCGCTCTTTGCAGTATTTTTGTTTGTTCTCTTATTGAAACTACTAAGTTCTGTTGGTTTTTGTGATTTACAAGTAAATCTAAAGTTACTTTGCTATCCATTTGAATTGCTGCTGTTTTTGATGCATAGGAAGATGGTGAACTGTTGCCAAAATCTCTAGTGATTTTAGAATTGCTAGCTGTTCCGCTTGATTGTTTGTACAGCGATCTTGTAGTCTGTATTGTAGCTGGTGTACTGATTATGGCGATACCTGTACTACCGTCAGTGTATATGTTTAGATTATACACTGACTGCAGTAAAAGAAACATATGTGTCAGAGAAGGAATCGCCAAATCCTACTTAAGATGCTAGCAAATATGGAGCATGTTGGGTCGACCAGTGATTGCAATGGAGTCGTCCTAGCTATCCACAAAAGGCCGAGGAGCTATTGCAAAACTTTGTAATTCCTCACTATTTATTCACATATTATAGTCTGTTGTTCCTAGTAACCAAAAATCTCATCGGTCGGAATTTCAGGATATTGTAGTATATATTCCAAATGTAGTTAGATATAGAAAATACAACAATTTAGGAACCGTTCAATGTAATGATACCTATTTGTATAATAATAGTAATAATTAATAAATATAAGGAGATGTGATAACAATACTTAAAAATGCCTTTAGCGCTATCTCTGAAAGTCACACTGAACTGCATTTAACATTATCTGTATTTATCCTACTATATTTATCACTTCGCCCTTCCTCAAGCAACAAAAGACTAGCATCCCTGAATGAACACCACACAGCGTAGCCTGAAAACACTTCTTGTGGCAGGAACGGGATA
This sequence comes from Tenodera sinensis, assembly GCA_030765045.1. NCBI lineage: Eukaryota > Metazoa > Arthropoda > Insecta > Mantodea > Mantidae > Tenodera > Tenodera sinensis. Next base: position 152,751,996 of record CM060967.1, read on the forward strand.
TACAGGTAACCTATATAAAGTGTTACAGGTGAATATCTCAAAAAAGTAAGGGCCGATGACACGGTTATTAAGAATTCCACACTAAACAAGCTGAAAAAGCACAGTTCTAATTCATTTTGGGGTTTTCAGATGCCCAATAATGATGTGTCTATCAACTTGTTCCTTCATATGATACTTTGTTTTCTCCCCAAGTTAATGAGGGAGCTGTATTTAATGAAAACATTATCTAAAAGCTAAATTAATTTTAGAACAAAATGTTAATAAAAGTTGCTTATTTTACTGTGGGAAACCATAGTATAGAAACAAATAACATGCCTTCATTTAACATTCTGATGTTAGGTCTCGTGGGTCCATAAAAGGGCTCCATGAAAATATTTACCGTATTACAATTTGGAAGGTTCCTTGCTCCTATATTATTCGGAATTCTTGGAACTCTATTTTTTCTGTTTAAGAGATATTCACCTGTAACACTTTATATGGACCACTTTCCAACACAGATGCAGTTCGATACAAAGCTCAAATCTCTGAAAAACTTGGATGAGGGACAGCTAGATATTAGTTTCATTATTAAATTCAGTGAACTAACAACTAATGTCACAGTCCTTAAATAAGGTAGCAATCGTGCAAAATACCGATTGTGTATGCTGAAAAGTTTAGAAAACTGTATACCCACTCGCATTGAACAGTCGGATGGATGTTCAGCCAAAATAATATTAAGTGTCTGTAATGAAATAACCATCTGCGTGAGTGACCATAACCACAGGAAGCCGTCAAATAAATATTTCACTCATGTTGTAAAAGAAAAACACTCGAAGTCGCTCCAGAACGTCCAGTAAAAATACGAAAATCTTTATAGGCAAATGCAGTCACCATTCTGTATATACTTCATTGACGAAGTCATTTCGTGAACCTGTGTATAAAGAACGACACAAATGTATCCCAAAGTTACCAACGTCGGCACCGAGCGGGACGGCTCAGACGGTAACGTCTGTGGCTCGCATCCAGGAGGTCGCGGGTTCGTTCCCATCTCCCATCCCAAACAACCTTAACATGGAACATTTTTCGAATATTTGATTTTCTCAAAAATAACTAACGATTTTGAGTAAATACTATTGTTTAAGATATGATCATGCCAAATGAAACGTATATATTAAATTTGCCAGGAATTTCCTCATCAGCCCTCTTCATTCATGATTAATTTTGCACAACTAACAAATCGCAAGAGATAAACACAATCTTACAATACAGAAATGTAGATCTCATTAAAACACACAAGTTACATTCCTTCCCTTTTTAGCTTGAACAATTTCCGAGATATTCCTTATTATTTGCAGGAATTTTCCAATATTTGTACTTCTCTCAAATGTGAAGTCTCTAACAAGTACCTACATAAATTGGGCATGAGATTTTAGTGGAAATTCACGTTGAGGTCCCCTGAATCCCAACAAAACATTTTTAACAAAAGGGTCCCTGTGTGTATGTGCGTGTGTGTCTGTGAACAGGGTAACTCGAAAACGAAAAATCGGTTAAATACCAAACTTAGCATTTAAATTCAGCATTTTATAAGAACAGGACACAAAGATTATCAAGAAAAATCTTCCCACTCCAGAGCCCCCTGTACAGGGAACATTTTTCAAAAAAGACCATCGATTTTGATTAATATACCATAGGTTTTAGATAGTTACATCACAAATGAAATGTATATCTTGAATTTCCTGGGAATATCCTCAGAAGTCCTCTTCAATCTAGATGACTTTTGCATAATTTTTAACCATCAAATATGGACAAAATCTTACAACAATTTATATCCCATTAAAACACAATTTATGTCAAATACATAAGTTAACCATTTCCAATATATTCTTTGTGATTATTTGAATGCTCAATAAGTATATGGTCTTTACTCAAATGGGAAGTCATTCGAGAACGGAATTTAAAAGCTATCGCATAGCGATCAGCTTCAAAATATTTGTTGCTTAAAGCCTACTGTATTCCCATATTCTCCTTCACCTACAAGAAAATTGACACCTAAGTACTGTTTCGTTTATTAAATATACATAACGTTTTTGTTAGTAGTGTATTTTCACATCCCTGTTAAGATATTTTCTGTTTGTAATCTAACATTAAAAATGAAACATAATTTTTGCCTAGAGGTGACATTTTCAGATCCTGTATTACAATATTATTAGTATCCAATATCCACCACCATTCTATCCTTATTCTCTTTTGTTTCAAAGAAATGTATTATCTAGGAACTTAGCTACCAGCTTTCTATTCATATGAAAATGTAAACTCAAACTTTTATAATGCTTATGCACACCTCTAAAGGTGCTAACTCACAACTTTGCCAATTGTTAAAATATCCTTACCGGCCAGCACTTGTTTGAACATAGTAAGCAGTTATTCAGTCAAGGAGCACCAAAAGAAATTGAATCAGGAATTCTATTAAAAGTTTTCCAATTCCCTCTGGGCGATGTAAAACATTTGTTTCATTGTCAGTGCTAATAACTTACACGAGAAAATGGGAGAGAAATCTGTTTAATCGTTTTAAATTGGTAAAATGAACCTGGCAAGCAAACCAACTATTTCGAAAGCATTATAAGCTTTAGAAAAGTTACCCCAGGGTAAAGAGTATTTTAGGAAAATCAGCAGGAGGCAGTCTCACAGGAGGAATAAGTAATGTGGATGCAAACCCTCGTTAATTCCTCTTTCACTAAAAGGGGAAGGCAACTTTATACCAAAATAAAGCTGGTAATAAAGTACAACAGGGCAAACAAAAGTGCTTTAATACTCCTTTCATTATCTTCTTTGGTCTTACGAGATACAAATAATTTTAGCACGAAGCATCTGGCAACAGCTGTTAGATTTAGTGACTAAAGCGTTCTCTCTTTGTCTACATTTCCGGCTTGAACTTAGGATGATATTTCTGCAGGCAGCCAACAAAGAACAATATGTACTTTCACTGATATTATGTGGTGTGTGCGTGCGTGTGCGTGTGCGTGTGCGTGCGCGCGCGCGCGTGTGTGTATGTATGTGTGTGCGTGCGCGCGCGTGTGTCTGTCAGTTTGTGGACAGCATAACTCAAAAACGAGACGTCAGTTAAAAACCAAACTTAGCATTAAATTGCCCGCCTCTGTAGCGTGATGGTTAGCGTGTCTGCCTCACGTTCAAGAGGTCGCGAGTTCGAATCTCGCTTAGGGTAAGTTATCCTGGTAAGGTTTTTTTCCGAGGTTTTCCCTACCCTGAGAAGACGAATGTCGGGTAACTTAAAGCTCCTCGGGCTCATTTGAGCATCATTTCACCCATTTCACTCATTCGTCCGATATGACACAATGTTGGAGGACGTTAATTAAAAAAAAAAAAAATAGTATTAAGTTTAATGTCTTTCAAGGATGCGACACGAAGATTTTGAAGAAAATTGCTTCACCCTGAACTACCCTTTACATGGAAACTTCTAAAATTTTGATTTTCTTGAAAACATTCCATTCTTTTATTTTGCTATGTATTATATTTCTTAGTTACTAAATCATTGCCATATATTATTTAGAATTAAATATTTTCAGTATTTTACGTGTATTTCCTATTTTGTGTTCAATAGCAACCAACTTGTTCAATAGCAAGGTGTTATTCGCAAGTATATTACTTTATGTATTACATGAAATTGTCGTATACTTACAACCAGGCTTTGTATATGCTTTCTAGTTTTCTATCAATTTATCTGTTTTAACAAAAGAGAGTTTCATATGACGATAATTGTGCGAGCACGAAACGCAGAAAAATTATCCCAAATATAAGAACCTCTAATGGTATTTGTTTAGAGTATTCCTTGAGATAGTGAATGATTCATTTATTTAATACTAATATTACTACCATATTTAATATTAATAATGATTTAAAAGTAAACGACTTAAACTTAAAATTTATTTTCACAGTTGGCACTACAACTGAAGCAATAGGCTGTCAGAACAACAGTAATTTTAACATTTAATCGAGGGAAATGATCAGAAATTAAGAAAATGTTTAGATTGGTGGAACCGCAAGGAAGAGGTGATATAACCAAAATGACAAACCACGACGAACAAGTGATGCCCCGGCATGTGTGGAATAGTCACAAGTAATAACATTAGACTCCTGACCTAACTGACGGGAGAATAAACTGTCGTGTGTGTGTGTGTGTGTGTGTGTGTGTGTGTGTGTGTGTGTGTGTGTGTGTGTGTGTGTGTGTGTGTGTGTGTGTGTGTGTGTGTGTGTGTGTAATATGAATTTAGATACTACATCGAAAATATTTAACCAGAAAATATTAAATTGTATAAACAAAAGCCTAAACTATATTCACTTGGATCAGCCTAGATCAACACTGCCAACTGAGGAAAAGATGCTATATGTATTTTGATCTTCTCTTGTGATAACAAAAAACTGGTTTGTAATTTCAGATAAATCTCACTATATGTCTAATATTAACAAATAACCTTTCTTCTGGAAAAATAGTTGGCGACTGTCAAAAGAATGGCCATGTGATAACTAGTATAGAAAAACTGAACGTCTCTGAACGAAATAGTCAATTGAAATTAACAGGTATTTTATAACCCATATACATTAGAAAGTGTACGGATTTCAATGTTGAAATAAACTTCAAATCGGCTGTGTTTTTGAAATTACCCAAGGTAAGCACGCATGCATTCACATGTTCTCTCTTTATAACATTAATAACATGGCAGATGGCAACAGATTAGTTAATTCCGTAGCACTCCTTAAAATCATGCAAGAGACAGACGGACATTGCATAGTGTCAAAACTGGTGTGCAGAATTTTGTTCCGGAGCAAACAGCAGAATCTCTCTTGAGAGGAGGTTAACGCTCATGAAAATGCAGTAGCTCAGGATTTTCCTTCGACAACATTAGTGGACATGTTGTCTCTTCCACTCCCATTTCCTCTGCTCTTGCTGTGATTAGAATGGAAATCTTTGCTAATCTGAGAGACGGACGCCGTACTAAGTGCCGGACACTACACGACCCATCGCATTTCTGATGCATTTACAGGTCTGCACTTCTGCTACGTCACTACTATACAGTACTGTTCATAAATCCGTGAATAATTTTAAAAACTGACGCAGCTACGTCGTGCACTCGAGAGGGAAATTCTCAAAGAATAGCATATAAGGGCATATTTTGGTGCCTGAAACTACTTCATATTTATGAATAAAGCGTTCTTAAACAACTGCAACTTTAGTCCCAAACCTTTTTTATTAACATATATCGGCAAATGGAACTCAATTTAAAATTCCAGCCGCGTAGTTCAACTTAGTTAATTACATTTGTTTATAGACGAATAATGCAAACTCATTGAAAAGTTTCTAGTGCTGCCATCTCGTTTAGTCATGTTACAATATTTGTAAACATAGTATAACTCTTTACAGATATTCTAAATGCCTACTAATGCTGTAATTACGTTAATTAATGCTATAAGTATGTGTACTAATGTAGCAACTATCTCTCTCAACAAATGTATGAGGCGCGTCCGAAAAATAAGTGTCATTTCGTTCTACCGCCATCGCAACGCTAGTGTCGCAGTTGTACGCACGCGCACTCGTCTCTCTAGCTCATAGTCCATCCACTGACGCACCATAACAGTTGCGAGTCATTTTCAAAATGTTTGAGACAACATCTGATCCGACCAACTGTGAAGAGCGTTGAAGAATGGTGAGCACAACTGAAATTCATCGTCAGGTTGCAGATATTTATAATGAAAAAATGACGGATGAAATGGTGAGAAAGTGGTTTAGTCAATTCAATGATGGATGATACAATTTTTAGGACGAAGCACGGACTGGGTGGTCTTCTATCGTCAGTGATGGGCGGTTGAATGAGTGATTGAGGCAATTCTTGAAAACAGACGGTTCACAGTAAGAAGCTTTGCAATTTCCCACTATGACAGATGCCTGAACAATGGTGACTATCTCGAAAAACAGGTTAAGGAATGCTCTTTCATGTTGCGAAAAAAAAATGTTTGATGCCTCTTTTTCCAAACCAGTACTTTCTTTCTGGACTCGCCTCGTATCACATTGAAGTTGACGTTGAAGTAATCTTAACAATTTACTAAAAACAACTTTGGTATTTGACACAAAGGAAAGCTTTTTTTACAGAGAATGCTTTGCTGTTTGACAAATAGAGCATATAAACAGTGTGAAATGCAATATCTGTATGTAAAAGAGTCATTGCTTTCAAAGGAATATGTCCAGTCAGGAAAAAAGGGGTAAAACGGTCTCGACAATACGACTCTAGTAGAGTTGAATGCAGTGAAACATACCGACACTTCTGTTTTCCTCTGGTATTTCCCTTTATTAATTTAATGCTGACAGAATCTCCTTAACTGTGTTCGACACCAGCCTTGGGTGAGGCAATCTCTTATTGGTTTGAATTCAAGTCCTTCATTAAACTATTAACAAAGGACATGCCTAGTGAGCGGCGAATAGAAACATTTCACCTGTGTGGTTGAAAAGCAAACCTCCCTCCGACTGTCCACACCAATCCTTGGATGAGTCCATCTGGTACTGGTTTCAGGTCAAAATTCTGGCATTCAAACTATAATAAATGAACAAGTATCGCTTTCAGGCTCAGGATCGAAGGAAAAAGGGGCAGTATGACAAACATTAAGAGAAGTGATATAGCCAGGCAAGGGTTATGGGTACTCCACTGTACAAGCATCATATTTTGATTATTTCGAGTGTAATATTAGAAATAAATGAGATCTAAATTATAAATAAAATAAATTCAGATAAACATTAAAATGAATATTTCATCACAAAATTTACTACCTAAACTTTTATTTGTAAAACTGTATAGTCCATGGCAGTTCCAAGTGTTGCGTTACCCATGTAACGTCTATTAGATAAACAACTAGAAAACACATGCTTGTACCTAGCAGAATACAATTAGTAGAAAGGTAAATTTTAGACATTGACCTGGATGCCCACAAAGAAATTTGTGATGTCATATTCTTGGACGCTAAGGGATTCCACGAATCTACACAAAGGTAAAGCCAACAGCGGCCTATAACTTTAAATGCATTTGCATTTGTCAGTAACCAATAGATTAAAATATTAGACACATAAAATAAAACATTGTCAAAGTAAGGCATGTTGTAACTGACAAAGATTTAATTGCATTAAGCTACTCAAATAGAATGATGGAACTATAATTTCTACCAAAAATAATCGGAATTTTAAATATACACATGAATTCAGCAATGAATCTACTTAACATGTGAATTCTAAGGACATTCAGAGACAGTTCCAAGCCTGCTAACTGGTAAAAAAAAAAAAAAAACTTATTTTAAAATTATTTTGTTGTTAAACGACACTGTCAATTGCCAGGATCACATCAGCGTCACCGATGTGCCGGAATTTTGTCCCGCAGGAGTTCTTTTACATGCCAGTAAATCTACTGACATGGAGCTGTCGTTTTTAAGCACACTTAAAAACCATCGGTCTGGGCCGGATTTAAACCCACGACCTTGGGATCAGTAGGCCAGCGTCTAACCAACTGAGCCACCCAGACCGACTGCTAAGTGGTAAGAATTTAGTATTTCAAAAGTAAATACCTTTTATTAACATTTTCCTATGTACGCACAGAACCGATTTTAATTCGTGGTAGACGATAACGGAGCAAATATTGAGAAGTGGAAAGAACATTGGTTTAAAAAAGAAGTCAGTCCAACCAGGAGTAAACAAACGAAATATGTATTCATAATATTGGTGGAATAGAAGCATGGTAAGTAAACTGAAGGTCAGGATGAAAGCGTGACATTTCATTAAAATCCGAACTCTAGTTGTTAGAAATAAAGTGATTGCTGGAATCAAACTGAGAAATCCTGGGTTACACACCTATAAAATAAAGGAAGCATTCTCTAAAAATATTGGATTCGGAAGGTTCATTTTGCGGTTGGGAAAGGTCCAAGTTTGGAGTCCTGGCAACAGATTAGCGTTTACTCTCGCTTCCGTAACCATTGTTACTGATGCTGTTGTGAAATATCGCACATTCACCCTCTACCTTCTCCTGTAACCACTTGGAAGCAGAGACGGAGAATTAAGCCCCAGGACTTTGCCTCATTGGACATCTTGGCTTATCTGAGCATTTGCTCTGCACCTCTCTCTACCGAGGATGAACGCTGGCTCCTTCCAGCACTTAATTCACATTTGTGACATGGCTGACCTCTTAGGCTGGCTAGCACATTCAACTAAGGAACTAATGCGCATGGTGTACTGCGCAATTTGGTGAAATTCTTTTCTTTCTCTGGATCCCTTCTGGAATAAATATTTGTAACAACTGTTGGGAAAATCCACGACTGAAAGCCTCCTCTTAGGTGTACGGAAAGGAGCAATAATACTGTAATCAACATCTCACGAAATTCGTTTATTTATTGTTTCCTTTTCCTTACAAAAGCAATAATTCTGGCCTCAAATAAGAATACTTGTAATCAACTTTTTAGACAAAGGAATGCTTCCCAAAGCTTAACACAAAAACTATTCTTCCAGCTTGCTCAAGCCATACTCTAAGTTACCCTGTTGTTCCGGAGCTACCTGTAACGCAGCATTGAGCGTTGCATAGCTCTTCTATGACAACGCGACAATACTTAGGTGCTCTTCCAGATATCACAAATTTGCGTACAAAATTATAAGAGAAGTTTCGCGTCTTTTATATAACGCTATGAAAATATGACTATAAAATTAGCCTAACTTCACTGCCAGTAAATATCAATTAACTACATTCTGAAACGATTCAAAATCCAAAGTTTAAGCCCCACGATTCTAGTACTTTAACTTTTTAAGAATTCCGTTATTATATTTTTCAGCATTACAGTAGTGCTCCCTCTGCATATGAGACACGCCGTTACAACACTAAAACAGCGTAAGGAAGCAGAACGAACAATTCTTTTGAGGCTCCAGACGTTCCGAGCTTAGGAAGAAACGTAATTATGTTAGTTGCTGACAACCAGTGGTCCATTGTAGGAGCAAGAGAGAACATACTTTCCTTAATTTTCTTCCCTTCAGAGATTACGAAGTTATGTTTATTTGCTAATCTAATAAAACATTTCTTCTCATAATTCTGTTGAAATTTTCCCTCAAACTTCTTTCGCAACACTGAATAAATCTACGAATTTAGCTTCGTCAAAGCTTCTGTGCGTTCTAGCGTTTCTAATACAAGCTGTGCGAGCTTACACACTATTATGGGTGGCAAATTGTAATCCCTGTTCCGGCGCACGCGAAATAACCAAGAGATATTGTTCCTGACAGGAGAGAAGAAGCAAAGAAAAGAAAATCGCATTGCGATGAGCGATAGAGATGGAAACCATCATCTTTCTGAGAAGCACGGCGCTCAAAGTGCCTGAAAACTGGATTACTGAGCTCGAAGAAATTCTCATATTCAGCGCTTGCTTCTGCCGGAGTGGATCTAATAAAGACCTGCTTTACGAGGGTGCATCCAGAGGTAATGACATCGCTGCCGTATTTCCATTACTCACTGAAATCAAGAGGTGGCCATATATTTTCATGCTACACTCACTTCAACACATCATACATAACCTCTGTATCATTGCTTGCAAAGCTGATATTTTGGAATTAACACTAACGTGAACATTATGTTTCTTTTGTATGCTCGTTGGACTGCAATGTTGAAACTATTCCTATTATAATAAATTAGCACGTTTATATGTAGCAATATGCTTCTTATATGTATAAGGCAGTATCTAAATTCCTTACCTTTCTTTGCTGCTTATTCTGCTCAGTTGTGTTTGCATTAAACATTTCTGCAGGCGTTGCCAACGGAAAAGTTACAGTTCCCTTATCTATACCGACAAGTTTTAATCGTTTTATATCATCGACCTCTTTACCTTCTTTATTCTACTTTATATTTGTTTTTACTTTTTATAAAGTGTTGCTATTTATATCACCAAACATGAAATGATCGATTTCCAAAGCCTCTATATTTTTTATTTTCTTTTGAGGGCTTAAATAGAAATCATCTTAATGTAAACATATCTGTAACGCTGACACTCTTGTACATTCATTCCATTACAGCTAGTTATTGTGACGATACAGTCATCAGACGATACTAATTGATTGTACGTGAATCAATAAATAATTGCCAATATATTGTGGTGTGTTGACTTATGTTTACCACCAATTTTCCATTAGTTGCTTATTTACTTTCTCTACTGCATTCTTTAAGTAAGTTAAATAAAGAATGTATTTATTCCTGAAAGTGTGAGAATCAGATTTCACAGAAAAAGCACGTTCTTTGACACCCTGAATAAAAAATAGAACATTTTGGAAATCGTTGTTTGTGTGTGTAGGTATGTGGACTGTCTGTAAACAGCATACTTTAAAAACTGAAAAGGGGTTAAACATCAAACATGGTATTTAACTTCATGTTTCAGATTGATTGTCACCTTGTATTTTCCCAAAATTGCTCTAACATTTTTCATTCAAATATCACACGTTTCAGTTACTTTCGTGACAAGTAAAGTGTATCATTCAATTAGCTGGGAATAGCCAATGAACAATGACCTACGTGACAATTGATAACACTGGTAAAACATTTTTGTTGCAGAAAAAATTAAATCCTTTTAAATCAGAAAGTTCGTGTACATTTATTTTCTTGACATTTCTGTGTAGTTATTTTTTTGTTAGTTTGTATTTTCAAATACAAACGCCAACGGCACACATCACCTTCCGCAGGTATATATCTTACTGGGGTTCGTCATACATCTGATGCCAGGACAAACAGTTACTCAGAGCAAATTTCACCTATCACGCTTCGTCACATCGGCCAATCGTCTGATCTACCGAACCTTAAACATGACAGAAAATGAAAGGATAGGAAACGAGGGACACAAAATTGACAGTTACCCAACATATAAGTGAATCGTTTTGAACAAGATATACCTTATTATTACTTTGTCTACTAGGTGTAGTAAAGTAGAGGATATTCAACTCAAAAATTCGATGTCACGATTTCATTGGAAATATATATTTTGAGGCTCCTGAAGGCAAAAAAGAGAATTTTCACAAAAATGCTCCGTGTGTGTGCGTGTGTCTGTCAATCTGTGGACGGTATAATTAAAAAACGAAAAGTCGGTTAGAAACCAAAGCTGGTATTTAAGTATGTCTTTCAAGGATGCGACAAGAAGATTTTGAAGAAAATTGCTACATCCTAAACTACTCTTTACATGGAAAGAGTTTCGAAAATTTTTATTTTCTTGAAAATGGTTCTAACGATTTTGATTAAAATGCCGTATGTTTAAGATATTTTTATGAAAAATGAATTTTCTGGCCATAGCCCATGAAGCCCTATTTACTTTGGACCACTTTTTCATAACTGGTAAACCGTAAGAGATAGGCCAAATCTTTCTGTACAAAAAATGTAGATTCTGCTAAAACACAGTTTATGTCAAAATAAATGTTTTTGTAGGGTAAGCCATTTCGGAGGTGTTCGTTATTTGTGTGAATTTTGGAGAACTTAAACTTCTGTGAAATGGAATATCATTATTCATTTTTATATGTTAGCCATGCAAAAAGAACGGAATCTGAAAGCTTTAAAACATTTGACTATCGCTGGAAACCTACTGTAATCTCATATTCCCCTTACACCTACAATGAAATAAGCAATAAGATAATTTCTACGAATGTTTATCTGTTTTAACATGAAGATACACGAATAAGAGTTTGTAAGAATGGTTAGTACAAGGGTAGAGAAAGTCATGTTAGTGCAACACGTCAGACTTTTTTTCTTATTACACGAGTCTTTTCGATGTGTATACATGTTTCAATTCTTACTAAACTTTAACTTGGGGAATGTTGGATGTTGAGAAAGGAACCTCAAAATAGAACTTAATTTGAAGTTGTGGGAACCTAATAATGGTGCAATCCTAAGCCTACATCCCGAGGAAGTAGCGCATTCGCATCCTTGTGTGCAGAATATAATTCCGCAGTCTCCGGAATTTCCGCACAGTCGTGCACGGAACTACACTAATATACACCAACGCTATTATATATTTTAATTACGTCGCACATGACTTGAATACTACAGCTCTAGCTCAGTGGAAACAGGGAATTCACAGACTTCTTGGTGTAGCTTTGTTGCTTTAGTCTGCAGCTGCGTTCTTAGTTCCAGGCATAGCTTTCTGAGCGTCACACTGTATCCTAAGGAAATGGCAACTGTTCACTTCTACAGCTGTTCGCTTCAACATTGCTTAATGGATTTGTTTCACTTCCTTGAGGTAAGAAGTTAGTTAACGAGAATACTGTGATAGAAGAGCTTGGGGAAAGAACCTGTTACACGTTGAGGAACAAATGCTTGCTGAAGTTTTCAATTTATACTTGCATTTACCGACTTTCCTCTGAGAGAGAGAGAGAGAGAGAGTGTGAGTGAGAGGCAGAGATATAGAAATACTTTAACATTAATGATCTTCAGCACTACAATACAATTACAACTACAGTCTCAATTTTTAAAAATTTTTAATTATTGAAATAAACTATGCTACTCCAACAATGACACCAACCGGATACCACAAGAATAATCTATATAAAATTTGATGCCTTAGTATTGAAATATAAGCGCTGGAATATGTATTCACACATTGGATTGCAAAATAACTAAAAAATGGGATTACAGGACTTGAATTGGAAAGGATAGAGTGAGACTGAAAAGTGCAATGCCACGACCAGGACTCGAACCATGGATCTATCGGTTACCGTCCGGCTGCTCTAACCACTAAGCTATCATGCCGACACATTAAATTCTCCGACTCCTCACGCGTGCGCGTGTCTATGGACAGCATAACTCAAAAATTAAAAGTTGGTTAAAAACCAAAGTTGGTATTTAAGTTTAATGTCTTTCAAGGATGCGACACGAAGATTTTGAAGAAAGTAGCCCCACCCTAAACTACCCTCTACATGGAACATTTTTCGAAAATTTTGATTTTATTGAAAATGGCTGTAACGACTTTTGATTAAAATGTCATAATTTGGAGATATTTTTATGAGAAATGAAATGTATATCTCAAATTTTCTGGCTATAGCCCCTGTGGCCGTATTTACTCTGGACGACTTTTGTATAACTTATCGTACTCTACAAAAAATGCAGCTCTTGCTAAAATACACAATTTATGTCTAAATAAATTTTCTTGTAGAGTGGACCATTTATGAGATATTCCTTATTACGTGTGAGAATTTCGGAAAACTTAAAACTTTCGTGAAATGGAACATCGTTGTTCAGTTTGTTATATGTTAAGCGTGCAAAGAGAACGGGATATCAAAGCTTTAAAAGATTTCAGTATCACTCAAAGCCTACTGTATTCTAATATTTCCCTTGCACATACAAGGAAATAAGCAATAGGATAATTTGAACAACTGTTTATCTCAACTAACACGAATAGAGATATAGGAGTAAGAGTTTGTAAGAATGGTTAGTACAAGAGTAGAGAAAGTCATTGAGTGCAACACATCAGATTTTTCCAATCCTTTCCTACACACGGCTTTTGTGTGGAAGAACACAATTCAAGCATTCAATATTCAAATATTCGATTTCGCATTTATTAATTCTATTTTTCACGAAGACTTAGACCATGCACGACATTATAGATATAAAATATACACTACCCATAAAAAGTTTCTAGATACGCAGAATTTAGCTTTATATATAATTAAGCACAACAAATACATGAAGATAATTTAATTAAACATGTAAGACCTTTCTAGGGTAACACACAACATTAAAACAAACTCTTGTCTATCTGCAAAAATACACAACTAAAAGTTACATAGCCACTATTTATATTTTGAGCCTTATAATGAAAAATCTGATGTGTTGCACTCACATGACTTTCTCTACTCTTGTACTAACCATTCTAACAAACTTTTATTCCTATATCTCCATGTTAGTTAAGATAAACATTCGTACAAATTATCTTACTGCTTATTTCCTTGTAGGTACAAGGGGAATATTAGAATACAGCAAGCTTTGTGCGACAGTCAAATCTTTTTGACCTTTGAGATTCCGTTCTCTTTGCACGATTAACATATAAAAAAAAATGAACAACGTTGTTGCATTTCGCTAAAGTTCCAAGTTTTCCGACACTCACACACATAACAAGGAATATCTCCGAAATGGTTCACCCTATAAGAAAATTTATTGAGACATAAATTGTGTATTTTAGCAAGATCTACATTTTTTGTACAGTATAATTTGGTCTATCTCTAACAGTTTACCAGTTATGCAAAAGTCGTCCAAAGTAAATACGACTACAGGGGCTATAGCCAGAAAATTCAAGATATACATTTCATTTGTCATAAAAATATCTCAAACATATGAGATTTTAATCAAAATCGTTAGCCATTTTCAAGAAAACTAAAATTTTCGAAAAATCTTCCATGTAAAGGTAGTGTAGGGTCGGGCTATTTTCTTCAAAATCTTCGTGTCGCATCCGTGAAAAACATTAAACTTAAATACCAAGTTTGACTTTAAACCGACTTTTCGTTTTTAAGTTATGCTGTCCACAGACTGACACACAGACACACACAAACGGACCTTTTTCTAAAAATGCTTTTTTTTTTTTTTTTTTGGATTCAGGGGGCCTCAAAACATATATTTCCGGTGAAATCTCGACATCGAATTTTTGGGTGGAATACAATACTTCCCCTACTTACCAGTAGAGAAAGTAAAAACTAGTAGTTTGTTGTTGAACATTGCTTCATGCTTCTATGAAGGACATATTAGAAGGAATGTAATGACTTCCCTTCCATCCTGTATATATACTTATTCATTTATTTGTATATTTAAATAGTTTTAAATCAAATTAGAACTGGTTCTATGATGAAACAATTATTAATGTTGCACAGGACATTGTCTAATGCTGAAAAGTATTGGAAATTAACATTAGTATTTTAATAAGGATTTCTTCTTTCCTATAATTAACTTTAATTTGCAACATGTATAAGTCCATGCTATATCGTTGATGCTTTCCCTAAAACAAGTGTTTTTTCCTAATAATTATTAAACTTTACAAATTATTTTCAACTATTACATTAATTTTTACAGAACTTTTAAAACTCGCTCATGATTTTTATGAACTTAGTTCCCAATTTTCCTGAGTTTCCACATTTCTACTTGAACTCGCGACACACAGGTTGGGCTGCCGCTGTTGGTGCACTTATGCTGCTAATTAATTAAAGGCTTGCACATCTATCCATGCACTTGCCAACAGAGCAGTAGCGAAACGCGATTCTCTTGATTTCTGGCAGCAAATATTTACGCATCGATTCGGAAGAGATGGCCCACAAATACAGTCCTACCCTTCATAACACACCCCTCCCCGCCCCCATCACCCCACAAAAAACTACGAACTGTTTCACATTCGAGCTTGTCCGGGAATAATCCATTTTTTGCTTTCCCTCCCCCACAAAGGCAAATATAAAAAGTAAAAAACACCCAACCTGCTATGGAAGAGAAATAAAAGCAAAAATAGCCTTTCTCTTCTGTTATATCACAGAAGCATTTTAGTTATTGAAATTTTTAGTCGTCTCAACTTTGCTTGCTGATACTCGAGTTGTCATAAAGTAGACAAAAAGTAAATTTATTTATGGGAACACCTGGAATTAGCTATTAAATATAATTTGCTTCAGAACTTACGCTTGGAAGCAAATAACGGTGTACATTTCAAAAAGCCTCATAACTTGGCATAAGAGCTCACTTTTTGCCAAGCCACTGAGCCTAGAGCTCAAAGTGCCTAGTATTTTCGCAAAGGCATATAACTTAGATATGTCTGAGAAGTTGCTGGCAAGCAAGGAGTTCAATCTGAACGTCAGACCTCTCCGTCTCATGTTCTGTGCAATATTTTCCTTTCCAAAACCTCTTTCTCGCTGTGCTTTATTTTGCCGATATCGAAGATCCGTAAAAACTGTAAACGGGGTGGTTATCATCGCTTGCTAAGGCAACATGAATTTTTCAACAGAGAGTGTGTTTCAGCTTCCTTCTGCGAAATAAAAACAATAGCTGGTTGGAATGAGCGCACGTTGGTAGGGCTATGCAATAAAGATTATTATGTTTGATTTTTCTTTTGCGAGATACATTATTATTTGTTTTTGCTCACTCTATATGCAGCTTTTAATATCTAAGCTTACATCGGCAGTTTTTTCTTTGTAACAATTACTCATCGGTAATGGTGTCCAATCGTTTACGGTAACTTTGGGCTTGTTTATGTTGAGTTTTGCAACGATTTAACAACTATTTCAACACATCACGGTGCTTTGTACCCTCCCCGCAACTAAAGCCATGCTCAAGTGTCGCATATAGCCGACAGATCATGCCTCGAGCGTTGACGTCACATCATAGGTAATCAACAGTGACGTTTTCACACAGACAGCTGGTTGGGAAGCAAACTCCGAGTCAGATGGTGAGGTAGCTACCTTTTATCGAATGGGGGCTGGTTATATTGAACTTTAATCTACAGTTACGTGAGTTTTACTTTGCCTTCTAAATATTCTTGACATGTAGAAACTAAAAATCGGCCACTCAGGGTAAACCAATTATACTGAGAACCAGTGGTAAGTTAATCGCATGATTATTATTTAACTTTATATTTTTGAAGATAACCTTACACCATCAGACATTAAGAGATCGGCATCAAGACATTACTTGTAATCAGAGCAAGAAATACCATTTTCATATAAATTAAGGTTAAATGTTTTTACGACTTTGACGCACAATCCTCTCCCGCTGCACGTCGAAGACGTCGCTTTCGATATCTAGATCTTGTCGCCAGGATATCTCCTACCCTGTGTTCGGTGTCCCAGTATCTAACTAGCTCTAGCAAGAGGTCCATCAGCAAGGTATGCGTGAGTGGTGGCAGGAATGGAACGAAACGAAGAATTAACAAACATTTGACTTTATTTGTAAATTTCCAGATTTGTAGAGAACTGCCGACGATATCTAAGTCGAATATAACTTTCTAACTTCAACTGCTACGCTATAATACTTGAACTTTGTCAGCCTTTAGCGACCGCCGAATGATATATACGCGCCAGCTTACGTACAGGAGATCGCACAAAATTGTATCTGCACTGGCTGCGCGATTCAAGGCGAATGTGAATTAAGGCACGTGATCGGGTGGGCTACGCAAAGGAAGCGATTTTCATTGGTCAACTTTTGAGCAAGTCAATCAACCCGCTGAACTCGCCAGGCTTTGCTCGTTAAACAATTGTAATCTTATCACTCATCTAATCCGCCTAAGCTTCCATTCTTGATATTTTAATATATTCAACTTTATTAACAATGTTCTCCCCATAACTATCGATTAGAAACTCCTTTTAATTTTTTCTATTATTAATTTTTTATAGTCACATTATTATTTCGGTTTCAACTTATAATTTGTCCGCGTCACTTCCTACAATTGTAAACCAGATACCTTGAACATTAGGAAGTATTCATACGATCCACTTCCCTTACCCTTTACAAATTGGTAGTTCACCTTTAACAAATATACCTTGGATGTACCGGAGGGTAAGCAACAAAAAAGAGAACTTATCGGCACAGCTTTCTTTATAAACATTAAATTCACAGTGTTCCCGATTTAGTCCTTCTATAGATAAATTGATAAAAGAAACAATTATTGGCGTAGAAACGTATAAACACAACAGAGCGATGCAACCGAAACCACATACTCGCATGAACAGCTTTTCATAGTTTCAAGCAAAACGCCCTTGCAACTGTCAATTCACAACTGTAGATGCCAACGCTGTGAGTAACTTTCAATAACTCTGCCATGTGAATTAGATTATAATAATTTAGTGTCCAACTTCAGCATTATAAGCACTTTTAGAGTCTTCCACATTAACGTATGAATTATGAAAGAAGTCTTCAAGGCCTGGAACGTTGCCAGCGTTCTGCAATTTATCATGTGATGAATGAAAAACCTGGTGCCTGTCGAAAAGTTCCCATACTTCGGCAAGAAAATATGGATTATAAAGCATACTCGGTCACTGTAACAACCTTAAAGGCAAGGAAATGTGTGCAACGAAAAATGTATAGCTTATAGAATTAAAATAAATCATTCTGTAAGATTCATCAGAGAAATTTCTTATGCTCCATGCTATTTCATTTGAACATTTAATATATCTGAAAGTAGTAATTCTTTGGAGCTTTAGGAATTAAGGAATGCGAAAGTTTCGCTTTGAAAGGGACGCAATTAAAAATAGTATACTATGCAACTAGAGCATAATGAGACCAGTTAACACGTGAGTATATTTAATGAAAAAAGTTGTAGCAAATTTTATATCACTGTTTATCCTCAATCATGTGTCCAAATTTAAAACATTTATAAAGTATTGGTATGTATGTCGTTGGTGTCCGATACTTTAATCATGTATTTTTTATTCAATTGTATATACGAAAATCGATAGTTGCCGTTCAACTGCAAAATTATTGATATTATTGCAATGTTGGACTTGACTCAATGGTACAAAGAGTGTATGACATCGTATGGCTTTGTGGAAATTTCGGGTGATGTAAACTGCGTATTACTTTCAAAACTCGTACTAGTTGAGAGGTAGAATCTGAACTCACCAGGCCGGTGCTCTAACCACTAAGCTACTGTGACAACCTGCCAGAACGACACTGAATTCTCCATCCGATTCGTATTTCTCCCGGTAAACCACAAAGGCAGTCTCATGTCAGTCACCCCAATGACGCCTTACATTCGTAAGTACTTCATGCCCCGGGATGCAATAACTTTTAGATGTTAATTATTATTTATTTATGCCAAAAAACTTACTGTTGGTGTTTTTAAACACACAAGCCGTGTGTGGGCAATGAATATAAACTCCCATTGGGGTAATTGCCTCTGATGTGATCTATTATGGACCTGTTTATGCATTTCGCATTGTCGCACTGTAAGCGAGATAGTTAAATTGATGTTACTATGTTGGAGATTTCTGAACTCTAGTTTTGATTTTTCGGCCTAGCTTACGCTTTTATGTGCTGCGAGAGTGATTGAGTAGCATTAATATTTTAGATAAGAAACCGGCACTAGGAGTTGGAATGTCGCATCACAAAATTACAGAGACAGTGACAAGAAGCAATTCCCCAAAGAGCTTCCTGAACACACTGTGCACAAACCTTGTACTGTTTATGGATGAGCACTCCATTTGTCTGTTTTCTCCCCCTTTCTCTCTTTTTTCCAGTTAAGAGTTTGTGGCATAGTACAACAGAGAAATCCATTCTAGCTGTCGAAGCAAATGTGGCAACAGATTGATAAAATCGATTTTCCAAAACAGTGTGACCCGTCGCGTGTATAAATGAGGCATTTGAGTTCCCTAAGAAAGAAAGCCCTATGAGCTAACACTTCATTATTTTATAATAATCATTTTGAAATTACGACTGATGGTAACTCAAAACGCTTGCATAGGTTACATATACAGTGTGTTCCAAAAACACCGACAACGCTTAGTATGTTGTACAGCATGTGGAGCTGTATGGAGAGTATGGTGTATGTCTCTCCTGTAATGCCAGCGGAAGACCTTATGGCTCGAGACCACACGTATTGGGTCATTGTGCATGAGGCTCAGCACCGCCCTTATTGACGATATGTGAACGTGCATTATCTCACACTTCGATGCGCTCCCTACCAAAGGAAGCCTTTCTAAGGAGTATTAGAACCACAAAGATACATCAGCCTCCAACGGTTTTGAACCCGTGACCTTGGAAACCAGAGGTGAGCATGTTACCCTAGAATACAGAGGATGATTCAACATCACGGCGGTCTTGTGGATCGGTCCAAGAGAGAATTCTAATGAGTTGTCATTATGTGTAAAGGATGTTATTTAGTGCAACTTTAGAATATAATACGTTTTTCCAAAATAATATTTAAAATTTACAACCATTCTGTATAGTAATGATCAGACATGGTACATTTTAAGACACGGGATGGGTAATATTATTTACTCGTTAGCACCAGGCCTCTAATTTTGCTACCGAAATAAGTAAGGAAATAGTACATTGCGATATAGTAGTATCTTGTCAATTATCTAGTATAGTTTTACTATACCGAGGAAAAAGTTGAAAAGAAGAGTTGTCAATTTCCGATGATTAGTAAACATACTTAACACACAAGTATTGCATATAATTTTTTGGGGAAATAATTAGTAATATAATATGGCGTATGACTGAAGTGTGAAATACCAACCTTGAAACATAACATTCATTTTTACTTTCTCTACTGGTAAGTAGGGGAAGTATTGTATTGTATTCCACCCAAAAATTCGATGTCGAGATTTCACCGGAAATACATGAGGCCCCCTGAATAAAAAAAAAAAAAAAAAAAAAAAAAAAAAAAAAAAAAAAAAGCATTTTTAGAAAAAGGTCCGTGTGTGTGTCTGTCAGTCAGTCGGTCAGTCTGTGGACAGCATAACTCAAAAACGAAAAGTCGGTTAAAAACCAAAGTTGGTATTTAAGTTTAATGTCTTTCAAGGATGTGAAACAAGGATTTTGAAGCAAATAGCCCCACCCTAAACTACCTTTACATGGAAGATGTTTAAAAAAATTTGATTTTCTTGAAAATGGCTCTAACGATTTTGATTAAAATGACATATGTTTGAGATATTTTTATGACAAATGAAATGTATCTCTTGAATTTTCTGGCTATTGCCCCTGTAGTCGTATTTACTCTGGATGAATTTTGCATAACTGGTAAACCGTTAGAGATAGACCAAATCATACTGTACAAAAAATGTAGATCTTGCTAAAATACACAATTTATGTCTCAATACATTTTCTTGTAGGGTGAACCATTTCGGAGATATTCCTTGTTATCTGTGTGTGTTTCGGAAAACTTTTAACTTTCGTGAAATGGGTCATCGCTGTTCATTTTTTTATATGTTAAGTGTGCAAAGACAACAGAATCTCAAACATTTGACTATCGCACAAAGCCTACTGTATTCTAACATTCCCCTTGTACCTACAAGGAAATAAGCAATAAGATAATTTGTTCAAATGTTTATCTCAACTAACAAGAAAGAAGATATAGGAATAAGAGTTTGTAAGAATGGTTAGTTCAAGAGTAGAGAAAGTCATGTGAGTGCAACACATCAGATTTTTTTATATGTTACGTGTGCAAAGAGAACGGAATCTCAAAGCTTTAAAAGATTTGACTATCGCACAAAGCCTACTGTATTCCAATATTCCCCTTGCACCTACAAGGAAATAAGCAATAAGATAATTTGTTCAAATGTTTATTTTAACTAACACGAAGAAGATATAGGAATAAGAGTTTGTAAGAATGGTTAGTACAAAAGTAGAGAAAGTCATGTGAGTGCAACACATCAGATTTTTCTATTTGTCTTGATGGTTGAACGTAATTTATTTTTCATTTTACGACTGCGAGTCAACAACAGGTAGTGATTTCAATTAAAGGCACAGTCGAAGAAACTTATTACTTTATTATAACATACAATATTTAGGCCTATTTTGGAAAATTTAATTAATAGTGAAGTTTGAACATGTGTATGAGAGTACAGCCCATTTTCCAGTTTTCTTCGATTTCAGAATCAATGTACTCGCTCAAGTTAGCTGCCATGCTTACTATGGGTAATAATTGATTTCAGCACGGCCTACTCCGTTTATCTCGCGGAATATGTATTCAGATTCAGTGACTCCCTAATATCTTTGATTGTCATTATAACGAAAGCTGGTCTGGTTCCAGTGCTTTATTCTTTTAAATGCAATATAAAAAAATCAAGAGGACGATTATTCGGGTGGTAAAAATAAAAAAGTAGGTTTTATTGTATTTTAATCTGTATTAATCAACATATGGTTAAGTTTAAGGGTGTGAAAATACTGGTGGCCTACGTCATAAAATTACGTAATATATGAGGGTGGGTTAAGTTGATAGATGTGAATAGGTATAATTTATTTATTCACAATGTCAAAATAACCGGAAAGGCCATGGAATGGTACCATTTATTTGTATTTCTTATTTATTCATATATTTTGGCAGGCACGTTTTAGGCGAGGCTCGAACTCGCAGTCTCATGCACCATAAAGTGTGGCTGACTTCAGGATCAATGACGGCAGAGTGGGGGAAAGAGGATATAACGAATTAGAGTAATAAAGGAGAAGACAGAGGTTAAAAGTAACGAAAACCCGAATGAAAGTCAGTTTTTCCTTGATATATCTATTATACATTGTGGTGGTGGCGACATTGCCTGGAGAATAAAAAGTGAAGATATATTTTCAAATGTAATTTCTTTAAGCCCCTTACCGACATTTCTGAAGCCGCCCTGCTTTACTCTTCTTGAGTCTAGAAAATACTATCGGAGTCTTGCTGTCTCAGGGGAACCCCACCCAACATGGCGCAAGTTTCCTGAGAGATAAGCTCCTCACATAACGTGAAACAAAATATATAGCCATGGTGCATCGTGATAGCAAATTCCTAGCGTTGTCAGCCATGTCGACTCTGCTGCACGTACTTCATGCAAAATATCCTCTTTTGCACCTGGCTACCTTCTCTGTAACATCTGCATTCTACTGCTCTTGGGCGCCTAGATGCATATCATTTGGATGCTATTAATAGTGGATGTACTATCCTGGTCTTTACAGCCCAATTTTCATTGTGCTATTATCTATATCCCCCTTCATTGTCTTGTTAAATTGTGTTTCATAGTTTGAAAATTATTACAAGAAAGACAAGAGATTTATTTTGCTATACGGGGGCAATTGGTAAAGTAAAGTCCGATGTTTTATGCCCATCAAACCATCAAAGAGTTGCAAAACGGTTCTTTAATAAACTGCTTACACCATTCCCTGTTTTTACTTTCTCTACTGGTAAGTAGGGGAAGTATTGTATTCCACTCAAAAATTCGATGTCGAGATTTCACCGGAAATACATGTTTTGAGGCCCCCTGAATCCAAAAAAAAGCATTTTTAGAAAAATCTCCGTGTGTGTGTCTGTGTGTCAGTCTGTGGACAGCATAACTAAAAAACGAAAAGTCGGTTAAAAACCAAAGTTGGTATTTAAGTTTAATGTCTTTCAAGGATGCGACACGAAGATTTTGAAGAAAATAGCCCCACCCTAAACTACCCTTTACATCGAAAATTTTTCGAAAATTTTTATTTTCTTGAAAATGGCTCTAACGACTTTGATTAAAATGCCATATGTTTGATATATTTTTATGACAAATGAAATGTATATCTTGAATTTTCTGGCTACAGCCCCTGTAGTCGTATTTACTCTGGACGACTTTTGCATAACTGGTAAACCGTTAGAGATAGACAAAATCATACTCTACAAAAAATGTAGATCTTGCTAAACTACACAATTTATGTCTCAATAAATTTTCTTGCAGACTGACCCATTTCGGAGATATTCCTTGTTAAGTGTGTGAGTTTCGGAAAACTTAGAACTTTCGTGAAATGGGTCATCGTTGTTCATTTTTTATATGTTAAGTGCGCAAAGATAACAGAATCTCAAAGCTTTAAAACAGTTGACTATCGCACAAACCCTACTGTATTCTAACATTCCTCTTGCACTTACAAGGAAATAAGCAATAAGATAATTTGTACAAATGTTTATCTCAACTAACACGAAGAAGATATAGGAATAAGGGTTTGTACAAGAGTAGAGGAAGTCATGTGAGTGCAGTACATCAGATTTTTCTATATTGTTACCATATTTGTTTAAATATTTGTCATAACGCTCTATAAGTTTTTGTATATCGACGCAGCCTGCCGCTTTTGAGGATGACCAGTCGTTGGATAACCTATGGAAATTTCAATCGCCGATCTTCACGCATCATTTCACCCCCGGTATTGACCAAATCTTCCGTGACCGCTGTTAGCCGGCCGGATCGCGGTTCGTTGTGGACATTGTCCCGTACGGCAAAATCTCTCATCCACTTAGGCATTTTTCTGTCACTCATCACATTTGGGGCATACACTTCACTGATCTGTTGATGAATGTCTGCTGCTGAAACTTTCCTCGCTGTCAAAAACCGCATCACAGACCTATTTCACAGTCGGCGGACCCATCGATTGTTGTGCACATTTTAAACCGAAATGTGAACAGCATACAATACAAATGGTGTCGTTGGTGTCATGGTAGGAGTGTGCGCATGCGCGTTTCATTCTTCGCGCGAATTTAGATCACCTATTGTGATCTTACTTTCAGAATTATCCTCAGAGTTAATTTAAAAGAATGTAATGGCAATATTTTCCTGAATGAATGTTTTGAAGAGAGGGCAGCTCTAAGCAGAGGGATGTTACGTGCGTGATATAACTTCGTGGAATTAATCGACATTAATCTAAACTGTAAAACAAATAACGTGTGTCGCACTATCCTCACAAAAGTGTAAAGTAAAATATAATAAACAATCAAACATTTGATCTTTCTTGCATAACCCTTCCAACATCAATTGATCAAATTCATGTTGCCTCACGCCAGAAATGATATGAAGTACCCAGCTTACAGCTTTCATGGAACATTGACATCAACCGAACGAAACAGTGCAAAAGAGCTTTTGACAGAACACATACCGTGTAAACTGTTAGTATTCCGTGGAAGGTTCTACTGTTCAATCTGAATGCTTTGGTTGCTAGGCAATATCCCTCACATATGAGTCATGTCTCAGCAGAAGTATTAGAGATATTAAAAATCTAGGCTCAGTGATTAGACAAATCAAATTATACAGCATGTCTTGGCCATTTTGAAATCCAATATACATACGATATACACAGTGAAAAAGCTAGAAAATTCTTCTCTTAAGCATACTTAGATACAAAGCAGAGGGTTAACATTTTTCCCTAGATTAGAACAGAGGTTTTCTTTCCTTAAGGTTAAAGATTTATCCATCGCAAGATTCCATCCTAGATTCATATCATCATTACACAACTCCACAAAGTTTTGGGAACTGAAAAGGAATGCAGTGGATTTTATTACAAGTAGTGTACTGATTGCATACTCGTAATTTCTGTATTAACTAGCAGTAACATCCACCATCCCCCCTTTACGAATGACGTAAACAACTCCTATAAGTGTACTATTTTCGGCACTCACGTCTATGTTTAGGAAACTGAGGAATAAAATTCGAATATAAATTGTGTTCTATGTTGTACAATTTTGGATCTGTACTCGCAATTGCCACATTAGACATCTAGTTACCGGAATGGCATGATCTAAAGCACGTCTACATGGGGGAAGTACTTCACGTGCACAATATTACCAAGAGCATTTCTGTTGAAGCATTCAGTAGTAATCCACATTTAATGTTAATTTATGAGGAAACAGGAACAGCAGAAAACGCATCCATTAGGACTAACTAATGGAACTATTTACGCCCAACTTAGAGTAACAGAGTGTAGTAGTTTAATTCTTGCACCAAGAGAATGCTCGAAAAATTAACCCTCTATTGCATAGTGTTGCCATTTGGTAACAAAAATATTTAGTAAAATGTTTAAAATATTGCAATAGTGTGTTGGCATTTAACAATATAATAAAGCATTGGTAGATATTTATGCCAAATTAGATTAGAGTGGATTGGATTACGTTCAGCGAGTTCACAAGTAGACAGGGAGGTCCAAGAACATTGAACATCTCAATTTAAGTGTACAATATGGCATAAAAATACATTATATACAGGAACAGAAAACAAAACAGGGATAACTGAAGCACATAAACAAATCATCCCTGTAGTTATATACAAATTGAACTTTGTGTTAAACTTTTCTTGCTACGTCCCATGACTAGCAATGAATGGAAACCTTTGTCTGTTGTTCAATACATACACATTTAAGTAGCTTTCGTGTAGGCATCAAAAGTAATTAAGCAATGATTTGTTACTAAAAAAGCTAGAGACTACTTGCAGCGCTACATAAGCATTAACAGCATAATTTGTCATTCAGATAATCTTGTACAGAATAAAATGAGCTACTGTTAGCAGCAATTTTAAAAGCATTGAAATTGTCAACTTTCCCTTTAAGATCCTTAGTTTTATGGTTTCATAGTTTACATCCCAGTTTTTCATGTGATTAGTCCCTTTAGAAGAGAAATTAAATTAAATTTTCACTCTGCATTATATTAAGAATCGAAGGAAGTATTCATTAACTGAATAAAGAATTACACCGATATTCCATAAGCATAAAAGTTATGATGACCTCAAATGAATGCAGAAAATAGTGCATTTTCTCGGTTCAATTTTCTTCGTGTTACTACCTTTTTTTATTGCATATAGTATCCAAAAACTCATATTTAAATTTTGCGGCACCAAGTTTTGAAGACACCTGAATCTCTAAAAAGCATGTTAGAATACGCTGTCTCTCTCTTTCCCTGTGAGAGAAAGAGAGAGAATGACAGAGGGGGGAGGGAAACAAATGTATATGTGTAACTCAATGAAAAGTTGGTATATTTAAGACCACTCTCTCTTAAGGTTCGACATGAATGTTTTTCACAAATTCCTTTTTTTCCAGACCTTTCTGAACACAGAAATACTTATTTAAAATACTTTAGCTTAATGTTCCTGCAAATAGTCTTTGAAATCCTTTTTATTCATATGTAATCTGCATATCTTACAAGCCGAAGAACTAAATAAAAACCTACCAAAGAAGAAAACAATAGTCTCGTTAATGGCAGAGAATTATATTTAGGTTTTGCATCACTTTATAATATTTTTTCCTCTCATATACTTAAATGTGTTCATTTGGAATTAGACTTTCAATGGATTTTCATTTCGATACAGACTTCCTACTCAGGATCACGGTTTATTTAATAATACGAATTTATATTAAATTTATTTTAATCTTTAAAATGAAACTCTAATAAATCTGTTCACATTTTACCAACGTTTAGTAATGAAGGCTTTAAAAACGCAAAATCTAATTTCATCTACCTTGTTAATATTCACATTTTGTATGGTGTAATTTGCAACGGCAATTTCTGTTAATGATTCCTAGATATATGTTGACAAGTGCCTCATCAATGAAGGTTTTAATTTTAATTGTGAAAAGTGTTTTTACTTTTTTCCTTTTATATCCTACCCATTTCTGTTTTAACAGGTAACAATTGTTTATGCTTGGATACATCAGTTTCATGTTTTATATTTAAATTAGTCCTCAATACGGAATAATTTGTCCATAAGGTTGGCGATTTCATGGTTTTTTATACTTATACTTTATTGAGAATGAAGTTGCATTTTTTTCTTGCTCGCCAAACCAAAATGTTGCCATAGAACTTTTTATATTTTTTCTTTAATTTTTCAGGAAATAAATTCTTGGTTACATTCCTTGCCTCTTCCAGTATACCAGGAGGTGTGGATCTAAATTTCACCTCTTCAAATTCACTAATAAACATTTCTGTCTCCATTTTGTAAAATCAATACCTGTAATCTTTTATCGAAATTAAGTTGATATCGAAGCGCATCTACAATACATATAGAGAAATTGATTTATAACATTCTTATTTTCTTTCGTGTGCAACTAAATATGTTTGTGCAACTAAATGTCATAGAAAAACTATTGAATAAAATTCTCACATAGTGGTTATTAAGACATTCGTGAAGTTTACGACGTTCTCTCGCGTCAAAATATACTCATTATTTGCATCGTAATAACTCCGATTATAGGATCGTTGTATAAATAGCTATTGAGGGTACCAGGACGCAATCACTTTGTTTTTCGTGATATTATGGAAATACCAGCTTTTAACGTTCCGCTTTTAACGACTACCTATTATCCAAAAAGGAAAATGTGCAATAAAAACATTTCTGCAAATGCCATCTCGATAGAAAAACAAGTTTTTTTGAGAACAAACTGTGTAATGTAATAGAACGTGTAATTGTGTAAGTAATATTGGAGTTCTAACATTCATAAGGATAAAAACTTACAGAACAGTTATGAAGAACTGAAGTGCACGAAAAAGGAAAAGTTAAAGGAAAAAAACAAAGGGTGGTAGGCAGACAAGAGCTAAAAATATTAAAAACAGAAAATTAAAGCAATATACAAACAAAAACCATGATAAGAAATAAAGTGACAGAAAGAGCACACATAAAAGGGCTATTAGAAAAGGAAAGAGAAAAACGTTCACAGGAAGGGAAGGAGAGTAAAACCATATACACGAGAGAAACATAAAAGAAGAAAAATATAAGGAGTTTGGGAAATAAGAAAGGATACGCAACTAGGAAGAAAAAGATTTTTCCTGCAACTGGGTTAAGTTGGTACTTAAGCCATTGAAATTACAGCTTGTGTGGGGCATTATCCCACAAACGTGCAAAGTTCGTAAACCAGTTATTACTGCAACTATAGTAAAGGGATTTATGTAAAAGCATTCAGCACTCAACTTTCAAACTGAACTATTCCATTAATTTCTGCATATGCTGCTTTGTGTTCCTTTGGATTTATATGGTATCAAAGACGAGAAGACGTTCTCTGCAAAGAAGCCATATTTGAGCTTCACAATGGAGTTCACTGGAAATTCATGTATTCAGTTGTCAGCGAGGTTTACAGGTTTCCTCTGTATTTTATATACTACTATAATAATCAGTGATGCTTTAGTTCGTAGTTACTAGACAAAAAAAAAACTATACTTTATATTCTAACACAGCACAAAACACGTTATCAAAACAAGGTATATTTCAACAAAACGCAAAATACACCCTAATGATCATTTATGTCTTATTTTTGTTTATAATAATATGCATAAAGAAGAATCATGCATAAAAAGTCTTCATTTAAGTCTGCTACATTACCCAAATGCCATCCTTGAATTTCATAAAACTAGACAAATTTTTGTTGACTTTTCTGAAAGCACACTATCTTTGACTCCTTTTAAAATTGTATCCATGAAAGGATAAACCATGAAAGGATAAACCATGAAAGTTACCATCTTCAGTCATTTTACTTTAAAATGATGTTTGGAACTAACATCCACAATTGGAGCATAATCATAATTTTGCACTACACATTGCACGGTATTTGGGGTATAATAAATGTTAAAAACAGGTTTGTGGATCCAACACTAGGTATGTGATATATAAATTAATACACCCTTAGCTGCACTTACTTGGATAACTATTTTAATGAGTAAGCTATGATTATGATGATGATTAATATACTATTTCTGGCAAAATGAGTGGATTAGCTTTGTATAATCCTAATTGTGCAGCGAAAATTACTGTTCATATATAATTGAAAAAATAGCTTATAGCTCAATTTTTGTAATTTTGTAATTATTTAATATATGGAAAACTGTTCTACTTATTTTAGCGTTCATATGATGTTTTAGCAGTTCAGAAAATTTGACTTGTTAGGGGCAATAGTTTTGGAGAAAATAATACCTATGTACAAGTAAAAAAATTAAAAGTTGCGAGAGAATGGAAGAAATACTAATACATCAGAAAAGGGCGTGACAGGTTATATAAATAGGAATTTCACAGCTACGAAATGTACAATTCATATATTATATATCTATGTGTGCGGAAAAGAATAGTGAAAAGAGAAAAAAGTTTTTCTTTTGACCTCAGAAACTACAATGTGCCCTTAAATGGAAGTTGGGTCAGGGACCTGCCAACAATGTTTGTTAGACAGCTGCTGGAACCAGAAAACACGCCTATGCGAGATCCGGGTTCAATTCCCGGTTATGGTGTGATAAGACCCGATTCGGGATGTACTCAGCCCCGTTGGGTCGCTAAGGTGCCAACTGAGAAGCTACTTATTTGAGAAGTAGTGGCCCGTGCTTGCGAAGATCGGCTGAGAGAAACCGGAGCCCTGACCACGTCCCACTTTCCTGCACTTCACCCCATTCATCTACCTGTGGTGTGCAGAGGTGAGGGATGCAGCGGCCGGGCAGCAGGTGTTGTCCCGGAAAGAGGTTTAGTTAAGGTTTGGGGCTGCAATAGCAGAAGGACGGAAATATGGTATTTAAGCCACCAGTAACAACACACTCATGCGGACGAATATCTAATGTAATGTTTACCTCTAGTAGCTTTAGTAACGCTGAACATAGTATCTGGGCATAAGAATAATGCGGGCTCATCCCACAATGTCTGTCGAGTGTTTTTGATGAAAGACTAATGTTTCATAATTTAATTCTGTTTATTAGCTATCCCGACTTATTTTACCTTCACGAACGATTTGAATAAAAGCTTTAGGTAAGTGCTGCACAAATGTAATTCCAATCCTGCGATTGGATTCACTTTCATTGATGTGAAATGATTTTTCGATGAGGCGGCTGTTACTGAAGGGTTATTTGTGTTTAAATATTCACATCAATGTCGATCAAATCATACATCGCATTCGATTCATCTTCATTTGCACAGCTTTCAACAGCATAACGTGTTTACATGTCGTACAATGAATATGTAATTTTTAACCTCTGGCGAAAAATGATAATTGCTGATCAAATGTCATTTTCCAGATATTAGGTGCAACAGATTTATAATGGGGTAGTAGCGTAATGCTGTCAAATAGGCAATAAAACAGTAATTTGGTTATGTATACGATTTGTAACGAAATTTCAGAAATATCGTTCATTACGACGTTTCCCATTATTGTTTGGCGGTTATAGAGTTTACTATTTTGTGATGCTCTTCAGAGACGCTCATATTACTGCTCGTAAATATGTGGCTCACGACAATGGAGCGAACAGAACAAGGGCGCCTATGAGCGTGGCAGAACAAAGCAATTCCAGACTTTTCGAGAAAAGTTCGACTGCCGAATTGAAGGTTAATTACAAGAAAAATTCGTGTTACTTCATTCTCAAGAATATAAGCGGATGTAGTGTTGAGAGAAGTGAGTGGTTAAGAGTTAAACGAGACAGCTGTTAGCAAATAGTTTTAAGTTTGTTCGTTTGTTCGTTTGTTCGTTTGTTCGTTTGTTCGTTTGTTCGTTTGTTCGTTTGTTCGTGCGTGTGTGCGTGTGTGCGTGTGTGCGTGTGTGCGTGTGTGCGTGTGTGCGTGTGTGCGTGTGTGCGTGTGTGCGTGTGTGCGTGTGTGCGTGTGTGCGTGCGTGCGTGCGTGCGTGCGTGCGTGCGTGCGTGCGTGCGTGCGTGCGTGCGTGCGTGCGTGCGTGCGTGCGTGCGTGCGTGCGTGCGTGCGTGCGTGCGTGCGTGCGTGCGTGCGTGCGTGCGTGCGTGCGTGCGTGCGTGCGTGCGTGCGTGCGTGCGTGCGTGCGTGCGTGCGTGCGTGCGTGCGTGCGTGTGTGTGTGTGTGTGTGTGTAATCAGCGTTGAGGGAAGATTGAGCCGTATCGTCAGAGACAGTTCTGGACATTTTATCGTCGCGTAAGAATTATTTGTTGTGTGAAGCAGTTTTACTTAGTGCAATCGTAGAAGCCAACTGTTATTAGATAGATAGACTAATAGAACTGAAGAATGGTGAAGTATATGTAAAGGTTACCAGGGGACAGAACATCTGTGGCGATAGGTTGTCTTGATTATTACATATAATAGTTCTATTTGTCACAACGGTCTTCGAAGATCACCTCAAGGTGTAGTCCGGTCTAACATAAGCTATTAGTAAGCGTAGGAGTTTAAATGAACAGCGAAGGTAAATTCAGTTGAACTATCACTGGAACTTACGCAGAGTCGTCGCAGATAACATCGAAATTCCATGTACCTACAGTTTGTAGACTCAGCCACTCAGCACACCGTCAGTGCCCTCTGGTCGGCATTACTTCTTTATATTGATAATGCTTTGAGTGTAGCTAAGTTGAAGTCAACTGCTTGGAAGTTACTATGCTTGGTTATTAGTATGAAGTTGTAGAAAGTATATGAACAATGGAATTTATACTAACTCAATTTCTCTAAACTTCATAAACAAATCGGCAGTCAGAATTCTCGAACAGCCTAGAATAGCTTTTTGCTCCGACCCGTCTGTTGCTGTCCTTGACTATCGGCCGCGCGTTGCCTAGCAACGTCGTGGTGTGAGCTAACTTAACCTCGTGCCTCTCCTTGACGGGTGACCGACAACACAATGTCCTACATACTTCATTTTCTTCTTGTGCTTTCTAATCATGCTTTCTGAAATTAATGCTAAATTAATAATGTAAACACAAAAATATAGCGCGGGTCTACTAGGCCCCACGCAATAATGGTGTTCTGCTACGACGCACGTCTAACGGAAGGTTAACAGTTAATAGAGCTTGAGGAAACAGATTAAAGATTGTTGTTCTTTACTTGGTCTATATAGGAATAAGGTTTGTTTATTTTCTGATTAACCGTATTCCCTCTGTGAATTGTTACATACGCCTTAATGTCACCCCTTATCTGCTTAATACGTTCCAAGTCATGTATACGTGACCAAAATGCTCTCTCCCCAAAGGTGACAAAGGAAGGTCATAAACAAGCAAAATCCACAGTGTACAGGTTAAGTGTGTTTAATAGGAAAGTTACAGGGACTTCACCACTATGTCATGCACGACAAGGGACGTATGTTTGTGCTATGAAGTACGCCGGAAGCACGTACATCGTTAACCCAATGGCCTTCCGATACTGGAGCTATTTCATTCCTGACAACACCAGGGCTAGCAAAACTAGTTGGCCTGTTTTGGGGATTCTCAACTCCGCAGAAAAGGGTAATTTACAAGTAAATTTGTAATACACTGGTCTAATATTTTCTTCCTTCTAGCTTGTGTTCTTATTTCGGGCAGCTAAAGGCCTTAGGTACTGTTAAAACTCAAATTAGTTTTGAATATACAACATCGTTACATTAGCTGGATATAACATAGTGGGAGCAAATCCCAAAAATACCACAAAGAAAGGGGTCGACAATGTCAACTAACGCTCAAGAGTCTGCCCCTGTAAACTTGTAATATGTAAACATTACAACATAAGTATATTACAAAATACAAGCATAGATATGTTGTTTGGCAGTGGTACCTAAAAGTTGGGCATATCCTGAAATGAGGAACGAACATGCACTTGATGACAAACGGGGTAGCAATATTAAACATGTACAGCCATGGAAAAAATGATTGAGCCTATTAGGAAAGCAAATGTTCCTAAGTCACACGCTGTGTTGCAGCGCGGTTTACGCAAGTCGATATTTCCAATATGCATTTGATTTTATTAATAGTTTATGTTTCTTATGTTATCACCTGTCAGACACATTAATAGGCTGTTTCTTGAATCACCACTCGCATTTGTATACATACTCGCAAATACAAATAGGAAGGGCGAATGTTATTTAACTATGGATTCACAGGTTGATCAGCTGTGTTAATTTTAAAATGTCCAGCTTTCGCAATTACGTCACCAGTCCTGATGATGGCCATGGATTCCATGCGGTTCGAGAAGCGGGACAAATCAGTGGGACAAATCAGTGGGACAAATCATAAAGTCCACACGTTCTATTATTTTAGTTCATCTCTAAAAGGAAATCATCAAAACACAGTTCTTTTTGTGTAAACAAAAATTACAATTCTTCGTAAGCTTGCAACAACCTTGATATACACTCAACTGTCTGTCTTATAAACAGCTTCGATACACTCACTCATCACCTACTAAAACTGCTTTATCGGAAGACTCTTGCTCAGCGCTTATACTCACTCTGCCCGTGCTATCTAGTTTTTATATGCCAGGCAAATTCTGTGAAAAATACACATTTTCTCGAAACTTCTTACAAACGAGCTGG
This sequence comes from Tenodera sinensis, assembly GCA_030765045.1. NCBI lineage: Eukaryota > Metazoa > Arthropoda > Insecta > Mantodea > Mantidae > Tenodera > Tenodera sinensis. The sequence goes on from CM060967.1 coordinate 152,785,656, forward strand.
GCACGTGAACAGCTTCGATAATAATTGTCTGGAATTGCTTTGTTCTGCCACGCTCCTTGTCATCTTGTTTACGTACCGCGCAGTGGTGTGAGGGAATCCACAGTAGCTCTCTTTTTGAGCGGTGGCTCAAAACATTTATTATGTAGAGATATGTACAACGAATAATATGTATTAAAATTTGTAACATCGGGGAAACGAAAAATGAAATAACAGACATGTGGTCTGTGGAATGTGACGCATGCGCAGAAATATAAATGTTTCTTGTGTGGTTGGATCACACTAAGGATTGTAAAAAAGTGAGGTTATACAATGTGCATCTAAATGAAGTCGTATTTAGCCATAAACGGCGTCATTATTTCATACGAACCAAGGTACTTAAATCATTAATCCATCCACGCGCCTCTTTATCTCTCCCTCTCCATTCCTTCACAAACATCGATCCTGCCACACAATGTGGATTGGGATTGGGATTCTGTGCAACAGAAGTACTTTTACTTAAAAACAAATGCACTATCTGTACTGGACTGGGATCGAAATTAGCATCCAATGGACTGCGATATCCAGGTTGGCAGAGGCCTCAAAGGGGAATATCTGTTCGGAAGAGACAATATTCCTTCTTAGACTTGCTTTCCATGAAACAGGAAATGCGGTGGACCATGTATTTTTAAACCCGTACGCTGCACGATCATTCATCCTCTTAAACTCTTAAGAGCTTAGTAAACCGCGATCAATAAGAGCTCTAAATCTGCTTTCATTCTAATATTGTATAAACAAAACTACGTGAAACGTTTAAAACCACCAGTCTTATTTATTTATTGAAATTTCAGTGCTCCATGCTCAGTTTTATTATTTAATAGGATAAAGACATACAGTTCAGACATGCCCTGCTTCAGATTTAATTGAATCTTGCAAAACAGAAACGTGAAGAGCTGAATATTAAAAGTAGAGTGCCATAAAAAGAAACTACCACAGATATTACGTCACCTACAAACGCAACATAGGAATGGAATGAAACAAAAACCATCAATTTTTTTTTTTTTGTCCGATTACTTTAGCTACGCCCTCTTTTTGAATAAATGCACAGGATAACTCATGTTCGAGTTCAATATGTAGGTCTTAAGCTAAGAGAAAGCAAAAGACAAAGAAAACGTATTTATTTCTTCCTTTGTAAAATATAATTTGTAATGCCTCACTAAGGTTAAGCATATAAGGCACCTACTAATAGGCCTGGAGAGTACTCCGAAGGTGTGAACAGAGCAGCCTCTCCCCTCCTTTCCTGCAGTAGGTATTAGCATGCACACACCCGCGTTAGGTGGAACCGGTTTTCCCTGCCAGGTTTCTGCTTTGGAGATCGCGAAGGAAGGGAAAGAAGTGTAATGGCTGGACACACAGAGTACTGCTTCCTAGCCTGTTATAAATATGAGTCCTTATGGCTGGCATATTATTAATATTATTACACAAATATGGATCATTAATCTCAATGCATATTTAACATACAACTAAACGGAAACAAAATAAACAGACAAAAAGAAGGGGCACCATAGAGATAAACTGTTTCTGACTAGCTGAACAAATTCGATTTAGTTTTACACCTTAGCCAGGGAATTGCCAAGGTTTAGCCAGTTCCGCTGATCGCCCAGTAGATACCAAGATATCAATCCCCTGCTGGCAGAAATGGAGTTTAGTTATTCGCTAACTGTGCGCAGTTCGTCAAAATATGAAACCAGTCCTCAACCAAACCACAAAATGGACAGCTTCTGCTGTCACAATCGTTGAAATTTTCTGTGCCTTTCAAGCTCCAAGCCTAAACATGTCGTGCCTTATACGAGGTATGATCAAAAATTTTCCGGAATAACGTCATAAACACAACAACACACTTTGATTTGTCTATTCTGCACTGCCACCCCCGAAGTAGTCTTCTTGGGAGTTGATACATTTGCCCCAGCGCTTTGTTACTGCTAGAAGCACCTCTGGAATTCATCTTCTTTAAACATGTACAGAGTCTTCTGCGATCCGTGATGGATAACGTAAATGTCCTCAAAACTTTCAGTTGTGGAAAAATAAAAATGACCACTTGCACCAATTTCGGAGAGCAGATGGGACGAAGAACAGTATTCATTTAATTTTATCCGAAAATTTATTTTCGCGGCCGCGAAAGGAGGCAAGTCACAAAGTTTGCAGTAATTCTTCTCAAGTCCAAATCGTCTTTCAAAATGCTGTTCACATTTTCAAAGGAATATCCTAATAAATCATAAATATATCTTATTGTAAACGTCTGTCGTTGAATACCACCTCCAACATTTAATCGGCTCGAACGATCTGAAACCTGAAATGATGTCACACCACTTTGAAATTTCTAAAACCATTCAAATGCTTTTGTTTTGCCCACTAGCTCTTCGTAACATTTCATAGGCTTTTGTTGCAGTTTTACTGAGTTTTAAGCAAGTTCTTATGTTTATTCTTCGTAATTTAGAAAGGCATGTGACCTCTCATTATTATCAGAAGGGAGCATTGCATGTAACATTTAGCCTCCTTACCTCAATTCAATGTTACTTCATTTGCAAAACATTTGTATCCTCAATGCTTTTGTGATTATAAGTGACGGAGTAATTTCTATCACTTCTTTTATACTTAATACCCGGAGACAATACAGTATTAATTTTCTTATTCTTCAAGAGTAAAGATTAGAAAACGGGCAGAACGGAAGCAGAATATAATGGCAGTAATTTACTCTTGTGTGTGACAGCGCCTCTTCAAACATTACGTCTGAGACTGGGGATAAAAATACAGAGAAAAGAAAGTCGCTGAAGAGATGTACAAAAATAACATAAGAGGATTCCCTCCATTACGTACCAGCTCCGACGCAAAATAGTGCCATTTACTCAACGGGCTTATGTATATAACTTGGGTCACATAAAGGAACGCTGTTTTTCACATGCTATGCTTTTGACGAGTCCAAATAAAAGGCGCCGTTAATGTGATAAGGGCGCAGTGTATCATTTTATATAACTGGGGAGGACGTGAATTATAATCAGCGTATTGTAGAAAAAGTTAATCCGATGATTACCGAGTAAAACTGGTTTAGATGGAAAAGTAACCAACAAGTGAAATGTTCCAATGGGACTCTTTTATTCGGCTTAGTTGTGGTTGAAATGTTAGAGTTTGAAGTAACTTAGTGCCTGCTTGATAGGAAATAAAATGGTGTGGTTCTCTTGGCGGTTCTGTAGATACCTTCAACAGCAAAATGGGTGCATAGCAGGTGTATGGGGTAGAGGCACAGTAGATAGACGGTGGGGATGTCACTGCTGAACCAACTGATCTGACCCCGGAGGAAATGAGGGTGGTCTACAACCGTGCTGGAACTCGGGGAAGTAGCGCGAGAAAGCATGAGGGTCCCCAACGTGTACTGGAGATCCATCACGATACCAGGTTCGCCAAGCACCCACCGGCCAAGCGATTACAGCGCGCCACATCCACCGAGGACAGCGGGTTCAGTGAACTATCTATCAAGTTATTATTAAAGGCAAGACATTGCAAACCTTGTACTAATTAAACAAATAACCATTAGTCATAAAATTGAGTAAACAACAATTACACATAGAATGCAATAGAGAAACAAAACGAAAAAGCACTAAAAAGCTAAGGCTAAAATGAACTATTAAACTATTGTTTGAAAGTATGCATTGCAAATGTTATACTGATTCGGGACATAACTATAAGTGATGTAACCGCAAATCACATGTAAATAATTTCTGTATTTAGCTGTTTCCCAAACTGCTTGTAAGGGAAGCTAAAATCCAACTCTGTTTTGCTTGAACATTTACTGTATGTGGCACATAATCTCACAACGCGAGAATTTTTATGCGATAACGTTTTCGGAGTCTCAAATTCTTCACTGGATACCAAGCCTTTCATGAGTTTATATAAGAATAATTGTTCATCTATTATTCTACCACCAGAAAGTGAGACTAATTTGAATTTATTAAGTAAGTTCTGATTATAGATGACAACATGAGTTTTGGAATAAGTATTTGAGAAACTTTTTTTGGATATAAATGATTGTTGTGACATTTATACATCGACACCATACGATTGAGACAAATTACAAATTACTACAAAGAATACTTTTATATAAAACTAACATAACCTGAGTGACTTTTAAGTTCCTACAGGTCCTGAATATAAAACCCAATTTCTTAAAGGAGCCTTTGTTTATATGTCTAATGTATTGATTAAAAGAGAAATTCTGGGTCATGGTAACATCTAAGTCTATGATAGGATACACTCTTACTGGTGGAGAATTATTTAAATAATATTTAAAATTTAAGTATTGCTTGCTTCTGGTATGTATCATAGAGGAGCATTTCTTAATATTTAAGTGAAGTTTGTTTTCCGAATTCCATTTATAAACATTATCCAGGTCTGAATAAATAAAATACTAGTATTAAAGGCAAGTTTTCCTCTACACCTTTACGGAAAGGTGTAAATTAGAGGGCGATATATGACCAAAATGAGTGTGCGTCATGAATTTTTAGCTTTTCTGCTCTCTTCAGTTATTTGCAACCATTGTTCTCAAGCTAGCTTCATATAAGCATCACAAATTTCCTGTTTGAAAATATTCAGCAAAGCATCTCATACCCTTCTCGCGAAGCATGCTATATACGTAACTTTAAAAAACGTAGAAAGTGATTCTGCTAAACCCTGTTTCTTATAACGCTGTCCCGCTAAATTTTATTCTTCCGCTTTCCCATGAATTGGCCGATATGTCAAACAAGGCTCGTGCAATGTAAGTACAGCCGATGAAAACATCGACACCTTTCGCGATAGATGCGCTAAAACTGACACACTCTGACAACTCATGTCTGTAACTAACAATTAACTAACTCCTCTCGTCGCCTTACCTCCTCATGAGGATGACGTAACATAGTCCTTTCTCGAACTTCTAGAAATACGCCGGCCGCCAGACACTTCTCGAATGATCTAGAAAACTAGTTTTTGTTCTGCCACTCAGATTGTTCTTACGTGTTCACAGCAGTCGCGTGAGGCAACCTGATCTTGAGCGTCTTTGATACGCACACCGCCATTTTGCTGCTCCGAACGTCCTTTGTTGTGCGTCATGGCCGTCGCCACAATATTCAACTCGTGAAGCTATTATCGATAAGTAAATATGACTATTCTCTTCGAATACCATAAGAGAAATGATCTAGTTCACTAATTTCACAATAGCCAATGATAGGTGACTAGTTCAGCGACAATATATGTGGGGGGGGGGGTGCTATTCAACGTGCTTTAGCCATCGGGCATGAGCTTGAAAATTATTTACCTCGGGATTTCCCTGGTTCATTACACCATAAGCTCTAAAAGTCCTGTTAAAACATGATATAAAACAATATCTGGAAACACATATACACTTAACGAGCAAATAATGTAGACGACATGCATGCTTTTGTTTTATTGATTCATGAGGAGCTACACGCAATTAAAGTCCAAGTTCTTTTAAGTCTGCGTGATGCGGTATCAGCCACAAGCAAATGGAAACGTGGTATTACACGCCCAGAAGTGACGTAAAAATAAATAGTTGGATACATTTGTGGCAACAGTGATTATTTTAACTATTGTTGTAAGAAATTCCAAGCTCATGCGTTTCCATTGTTACCACTATTTGGAATAAAGTTATGCCAGTTGGTGAGGCAACATTATCATGCTGATACAATTAAAAAATCTGACGTGTTGCACTCCTATGACTTTCTCTACTCTTGTACTATTCTTACACACTCTTGTTCCTCTATGTTCATGTTAGTCGAGACAAACATTTACAGAAATGATGTTTGTTAATTTTCTTGTAGATGCAAGGGAAATATGGGTATATAGTAGGCTTTGAGTGATAGTCAAATCTTTTGAAGCTGGTTGCTTTGTAAAGGGTTTGAAATTCTGTTCTCTTTGCACGGTCAAGAGATAAAAAAGGTGTACAACGGCTATCCATTTGAGAATAGTTTAAGTATTGCGTGTGTAGTAGAGAAAGTAAGAGAGAACACTCTTGAATTTTTATATCTCAGCAGATTAGAGACAAGACTACTAAATTCTTTGCTATACGTAGCTTTATATTAGTGGCGAGTTTATTGTTTCGTTTTTGTTTTCAACAATTTCTATGCTAAGTACATTTACGGGTAAAAGGCATCTAAATCAAATTTTGGGATAATAAACTCAAGATGGTTTGATTGTTTCGGGCGTAGGGGGGGGGGGGGGCGGAGAAACGGTGAGTCGTAAAGACAGACGCATGATAGAAGTGAATCATTTGTATCACGGCAAACGTTTCCGTTATTCATCTATCACTTTAGGATAGAATAGATTGTGTTTATAATTCATTTATTTATATAAAATTATATACATATGTGTCACTGTGCATCATCATCTTCGTTCTTAAGAAGAGAAGTTATCGGTTTATGATAACTAAAATAAATAATGAAAACTCTCGTTTCTAAATTTTCTGGAGCCGTGAGAAAACTGCATCAATTGTTGTTCCATGGCGTGTGGCTGATTCTGTTGGTGAATTGCTCATTCTCAACAATAGTTTCTCTTCCAGAAACTAAGTCAATAGTCTTGCATCATCTGAAGCAAAATTGATATTGAAGTCTCCTCCCAGAATAATAGGAATTTCATGGAGCTTTACTCCTAGGTCGGCACTGCTGTATATGCTAAGTATAGGACTTGACAATTTTTCGCAATATTCATATTTTAATTAAGAAAATAGGTTATAAACGACGAGAACACTAAAAATACTCTAAATGCGTTGGTTATACACACATGTTTCAACGGATGCTCTGTTGACAACCAACAGCTGTACTCAGTGATCGCCACGCCGCCTGAACGCAATAGTCTGACAGCTCGGCCCCACGCATTGAACGCCAAGAAAATGACGTAGCCGCTAGTAGATTTTTATAGAACCTGGTGTAGACGTTATTAGAAGCATCATTGTCCCTCAGTGGCACCTCTCCATCCCGACAGCGGAAGTGAATCTACGACTCTATTGTCAGCTAACTCCACATGAGATACGCTACAACGGCGATGTTCAACCTTGTCTCTTTGGTGACGCTTACGTACGAGTAATTAGGGGCTATTCCCCACCTCACTCCTTCAGTCGGAGAGTGAATCACATCTTGTGTGTGGCGTGTAGAATAACAGTCAATCAGTATCCAGTGACTAACTTGAATTTTCCTTGAGTATCCTCAGAAAACCTCTTCATTCTGGACGATTTTTGCATAAATAGTAAACAGCGAGAGTCTGACGAAAGCTTAATAAATAAAAAACGCGTATCTTGTTAAAAAACACAATTTATGTCGAATACTTTTTTCTTTTGAATGAACCATTTCCGAGGTATTCTTTATTATTTGTTTAAATTTGTCAATACTTACACTTTTCTCAAACAGGAATATTTTATTCGGTATTTTTTAGCTCTTGAAAAGAGAACAGAATTTCCAAGGCATCGCATGCTAACTAGCCCTTAAAACATTTCACAATCACTTATTCGCATACTCTCCTTGTAACTACAGGAAAATTAGCAATAAGATCTTTTTTGTAAATGCTTATGTCGATTAAAATGAAGTACATAGAGAAATAAGTATTTGCAATAATTGTATGTATAAGAATGAGTATAGCTGCGATCAGAGTTTCTCCAAATTGAACTCTACTAAAAGTCTGTATAGGAATAGTTTACGCGACGATCACTTGGTGTATCTTCTAAGGCTATACACTTCGACTTTGTCACCAAATATTCATAGGCTTCTTAAACGTAAGCAGTACCAAAGAAGTCACAAATGAATAGATGTTTATCGCATAAGATTTGAAAGTGCTTTCGTAAATCAAACGCTATAACTAATCCTCTACTGCAACACAATTGAGTGTCAAAAGAGTGACACAGTTTGCACAAAGTGTAAAGAGGTAAATCCAACCTCCCCCTTTCGTAAACGTTGGATACCGCTGCGCTACAATGTTGAAGATTCTCCTCCGTAGTCTAGGGTTAACATGGTAGCCTCTAACTTCCGAGGTCGCTGGTTCAAACCCGGCAAAGTATCGTTTCATAGTCCCGTAAAACAACCTCAAGCCTGCATAACGAAAAACGAGAAATGAAGAGGTGAGTCGTGATGGATGTGGAGGAAACAGGGTGGAGAGAATTGAATGGTATGGACACGTTAAAAGAATGGGGAGAGTAGGTGGCCCAAGACGTTTTTAGAATGGTCAGCTAGTGGAAGAGGGAAGCGGGGCAGGTGAAGAGCAAAGCCGAGAGTACATATTGATAGAATGAATAATCGATGCCTAGAGGAGGAAAACTTGTTCAAGTGGAAAGAATGGCAAATGGGAATATAGGGCAACAGCTGAAGAGTGGAGAGGCACTTAAAAGTAACAAAAAAATGAAAATTTAATTTCAAAATTGAAGGGCTGGATAATACAGCACAAAAGACTAAATATGCTTTTTTTTTTCCCCCTTTTCTTTTCTCCCTGGCAATATTCACTTAGTGCGTGACTGCGCCTTTAGAAGTTCGGCCTTCCTCGTCAATAGCTCTAAAAGTATAAAATAACCTGTTTATACATATGCATAGCATGCAACGGGATTGCTTTTTAGAAACAATGTGTCACTCTGGTCGTTGTTTATAAAAGCAAAGCAAGTACTACAACAAGTAAAGGCCATTAAGTGCCCTTAAATGACATAAGTCATTCTCACCACCACATAAACCAAGTGTGTTATTACGCCGAATATAATTACTCTATGTATAGTGTTATGCAGTTGTTTCAAACCAGAGCAAATATTTACGTTGGTATGCTTACAGAATAAACAATATACCTACGTACCATAACGTTTCCCATGATTCTAAGAGCTGCAAATTACACAGTTGTATGTAATAAAAGGGGTACCTTAGGTAGATTCCGCAACAACAAAAATATTAATGCCAATACCCATAGACAGGTTTCACAGTATATTGAAAAGGAAAATCAAAGCAGCGCAGTTTTTCTTCTGTATTGGTCTGGACTTATGGTTGGGTTATTTACAAGAAATGGGATATGATTAAAAGTTTGTCTCTTTTCATTTTTGGACGTCTGGTAACTGAAGTAGTTAAATAACAAATTTGAATTCCTTAAAAATACATTTACAAAGCGAAGTTCACTATTGTAATTCTAACGGAGCGGGATGGCTAAGGCGGTAAAGTCTGTGGCTCCCATGCCGGAGGTTGCGACAGCTGCACGGCAAGGGGAACAAACGTGCTCTGGAAATCTCGTCCTGCGGATTTGAAGGGAGCATCTGGTTTCTGCGCCACCCCCCTCCCCCCGCTCATGGGATGGTACAAACCGCGGGGGAAGGGGAAAGGGGCTAAGCCAACTTTTGCCGAGGTACTTCTAGCTGGGAAAAGGTGGCAACCTGCTCTGCTGTGGCAACGTTCCAGCCGCCCTTTGGATCCATTCGCCTCATCCATTCTCCCGGGAGGGAGCACCATCAGGGGCATAGGCACAAAAGATCGCCTTTCGGTCCAGGTGCTAAGTCCCTCTCCGTAACCTGTCATTGAGTCATTGTAATTCTAACCGGACGAACGGAAGGGGCTCCCAAAACCCGTGTAGAGCTTTCAAGTACACCACACGGCCCTGCTTGCTTCTTTGCACCACAGGGTGCCACAGGCACGCAGCTAGACAGGTCATAGAGACGCGCGGAAGTCCGTAAAATCCCTTCATCCCGGCGCCAGGCCCCGCCGAGCAGCCACCACACACCGCGGGTCCGGTGTCGCACAAGCGTCCCTCACCCGACGGAGGACAGCGGCCACCAAACGCTAACTAGCGTCGAGAACAGCAGTTACCATACGCAAGCATCCGCACCATCTGTCCGGCAGTGTCAACACTACTCGCCTAAAGTACACCTGAAAGATAAGGAGACTGAATGATGGAGTGGAAACCGTGGTATGAAGTAATGCTGTATTCGCCTGACATGGAGAAATCACGAAAAAGCCCATGTCAGAGTGCGCGGCTACGGGGATCGAACTCACGTTACCACCACAGCAATACCGCTCTGTTATCAATAATTTACCAGCTATTATGTTAAATCTAAATAATTTCAGATGTTTTAAAGCTAAACTTAAGTATTCTTTGAGCGAGATAGCTTTTTATATTCTTAAGGATCTAAAGTTATTAAATGTGGGCTGATTTTGGAATGCTTTAATATCTGCCTGTGGTGTTTTAGGAGCACAGAGTTTTATTTTTCAATTGTTTAAGGGAAATTGGTTTTCAAGAATAGCAACTGTTTCCATAAATCTGTTCAAGAGCAATTAAACTCCTTATCCATTTTCAAAAGTTGTGAATTCAATTTTCCTTCCACAGTTCGTAACATTGATATATTTGTTACAATTTTTATTTAGTTTACAATCTTATGAATTACTTAATCATTTACCTTCCGCTTTTGGCTTAGTTGCAAGCAATACTTGATTATTTTGAGAGTTGCGTACTTGCTATATTAATTACCTCTTTTTCATAAATTTCTTTAATATACGTGAGGAGCTAATAAGATATACCCCTTGGAAAATCTTAGTACGGGTACTTGGTACGTATGGATACACGCCTCTCGAGGAGCTTAATAATCAATTTATCACCACTTGGAGCTTTCCCACTGTTGCTAATTATTCTGTGGAATAAATGCTCTATCGACTTAAATATCTGCTCACAATATCTTCCTTCTTCTTGCACCTTCGTCGAAGTGCTCCTTTTCTACCACATTATCGCGTCTGCTCTACAAAATATCAGTGGCTTTCTTTAACTGTAATAATCACTTGTTGATTTCCAACCCTTCTTTGACAACAGGTCATCTTTCGTTGCTGAAGTTCGTCTTTTATTTACCCATTTTAATTACACGTCACTTGAAGTCTTTCCTTTCCTTTTAGATCTCCTGAGATTTTTTCTCCATCTTTATATTATTATCTACTCAAACACTGCAATTTTGTAATTGATAATGCACAATTATATTAATGTACATTAATTTGTTTGATTTCTCTTCTCTTTTATTGAATTGACTGGATATAAATATGCATTTTCTTATTTTAATAGTGCTTTGGCAATACCATTATTTCTGAAACATTTCTTAACAACATAGTTATTGACTTTTAGTGTGAGTTTTGAACATATATCTGATCAAGAAGATCGCATAACCAGACGGGAAGGACCAGGGTGCTTACCTCGTGCCACCTCCAGTACTGCACCCCACTCATGTCACCTCTGGTGGGCAGCCGGTGGGGGACGCAGCGGTCGGGCGCGTTGGCCTTTGCTCTCATGGCTGCTTCTAAGGGTTTAAAATATAAAAACAATACCACTATCCAACTTAAAATTCAATACCCTCTATTCCAAAACGTGTAGCGAGTTTCATGATTATTAAAGTGCTGATTCATGATATAAGGCATTTCTATAGGAGTACAATGACTAAATCGAAATTTATTCACATTAACAAAACTGCATAGCATAAAAACTAAATGCCCAGTTTGGAAAATTTCTAACATTAACCATTACTTCTGAATGCCCGATTATTTTGCTATTGGAGCGTTCTGTTTAAAGATATGACGTTTATGTGCAAATGACATTACGCGCTCAGCCCCAATGGCTTCCTGCGAAGGCCCTAAAGGTCACTGAAAGAGTTAAAAGGCCCTTAAAGGACACCTTAAACGTTAAAGGAGGCACATAACCGTACAAAAGAACGCACTCCAAGGGAAAGTAAACCTAACGTAATACCCTTTCCACTTCCATCCGGATTCACAAAGGTATTCCCCGTGTGCCCAGCTCAAACTTCGAATCTTTGCACTTTACATTATTGTTTACCGGCATAGGCATAGGCCCATCTGTCTGAAGGTAGTCTGGCCACATGTCCCCCCCATTTCCATGTGAGTCCTCTTGCCGTCTTGTGTGTGTCTTCAATGACACCTTATCACAGTTCTTCATTCGTTACTTTGTCTTGTAGTTTCTCTCCGTTTGCGATGGCATATTTGTATCTCCTGTTCATTACTAACTAAACTCCAGCGTAAAAGCCCTCAGCACATCAAGGCCTACCGCCCGATTGCTGCGTATCCCATCTCGGCTCACTACAGGCGTCATGAGTGGGGTGCAGGACTGTAGCGTGAGGTGGGACGTGGTCAATGCCCCAGGCGCTCCCAGCCAGTTGTGTGGTCTTTGCGACCAGAGGTTGCTACTTCTTAATTCAAGTAGCTCCTCAGAGACCTAACGAGGTTGAGTACATCCCGGGCCAGACCTCCCAGTAGGGCGCTCTTCTGTCCATTAGGTAACAAAATATGGCCAACTGCCAAGGGTAATATTACAAGCTGGTTTTACATGTTCTCACTTGCGGAGTTCTGTTCAGGCGATGCTTCACTGGATTTGGTGCCCAAAATATATAATTGTATAATAGAAACATAGAAATAAAGACAAAATGGACTTTTCTGTTCCTTGTTCGTTTAATAACCTGGGCTTGAATTTTCATGCTACCTTACGGTTTTTGCTAATATCAGTTTTCATAATTGCCATTCGGTGGCGGGAATAAACATATTAATGTCGTAGCTGTCGACCAGTTTAGCGACAAATGTAAGTAATTGTTATTCGCTCCCTTGTCTTGAAAGTCAAATTATTTAGGTCATGTTGATTTAGGTAAAGTCATACCATTCATAGCGAAATCATAGCTGTATCGAAACCGTCCCTTCATTTCACATTGATTATAACCTCTTTCACTCTTCATTTTATGTCCCTGAATTGTGTTCCAGGTCAGCCAGCTCGGATGGATGACGTCAAAGGAGGTGAAATTCTACCAAAGAAAAAAGTTATTCTAGCCTAGGGGAATGAGTCATTCTTATCCATGTTAGGGTAGTATACCATGTTGAAAATTGTCATTCCAAAGGTGCATTAATAATCATTGCATTCTACGCTAAGCAATTATAACTGAACTGAAAATGGGATAATATCATAAATTCTAATTCTTCCTTTATGAATATCGTTCTTGTATAAGATGGCTCATTAGAATATATGAAACAATATAAGTAAAACCATTAAGGCACATAGTATATGCTAACGCAAAAGATCACAAGCAGATATTTACTTTAAGGCATACTTTGAAAACTGACACATTCCAATAAAGTAATATAAAGATGCCAAAATACAAGCGTTTAACCTACAATGAAAAAATCTGCTCATAAAAACAACTAATTTCTTTACAAACTTAAGTTTTAACAACGGAAGTGTTGCATTTTACCCAAAGGTTTCACGTAGAAAATTCCATCGGCAATGCATGATTTGTGATATCTGAAACGTCTAAAAATAGTTTTAGAAAATATTTGTGTTGTGTTTTTGTGATCAACATACTCACTTTCATAACTCTTGTCCCTGCAAAGAGAACGGAATTTCAAAACTTTAAAAATTTTATATCGCTGAAAGCCTACTGTGTTCCCACATTTCCCTTGCACCTATAAGAAAATTAGCAATAAGGTAATTAATTTCTGCAATTTTTTATCTCAACAAACATGAAGAAAATAGAGGAATAAGAGTTAGTAAGAATGGCTTATACAAAAGTAGAGAAAGTCGTTTGAGTGCAACACATCAGATTTTTAAAAGTATTTATTTTGTTGGAACACCCCTGTACCAAAAGTTAAAACGTTTTACACAGCTGTTCTGTGATAAAGAACATGTATATGTGAGCGTTTGTGCATGCGAGCATTTACATTCCCGTCTATTTCAGTTGCTGCTTGAGGTAGGCAGCTTTTCGGTTATAATGTTTGAATAATGGATACAGAGAGGGCGAAAAGTCAAGAAATCGCAGCTTGTAGCAGGGAATATACATACTGGCCATGTTAATTCGCAATGTTCAACCCGAGAAGCGTATATGCATAGCGTAACTTGTCTCCTCGCTAATGAGATGATAATTAGAAGGAGACGTGTATGTGTTTCTGTTCCGTGGGGAAATTTGCGTTAGATATCTATTTACTCGCAAATAATGTCGTTTGCAGTGCTTCATTCATATAGCGTGGAAGTCATACGCATCCAAGTCGTTAAATGTTAATTTCTACTAAGTTTATTTTAGGATGCGTTTGTATCAGTTTATAAGCCCTGTTTATGTCAATACAATTTCCGTAGTAACAGAATTCAGAGAATTCAGAATTATCTCGTGAAACATACTCGATTTTGTACACAGAGCGCCAGAGCACCTCACGCCTTTTTCACATCATTTATCGTTGTAGTGGCCAATTCATTGGTTGATTTGGGCTAGAGATCGGCAAATCTGCACCAGCTAATGATATTACGTAATATTATAGTAAGGAGCAAAGCAATACTTCGCCTTGTTTCACCCTTCCTCCTTCAAACAACACACGTTGTTCACAATTGTGAAACCGCATCGATACGACATAGCTGTTTCCAAACCATGAAAATACAAAGGAATCTTGTTACATATTTATGTAGGTATGTCACAAACCTAAACAAGAGTTCTAATATAAAAGATTTTATGATCTCAAAACAATGAACCATGATTTTCAACCTTTCGAAAATCCTTTCACATGGACATTCATACAGCAAATTATGAAATGAGGTTGTGAATTTACAGATAAACAAGTTTTGAAATCAAATTACAAAATAAGGCTGGTGTGGATTTCTTTAGACAACTGAATATACTGAAGATATTAGTGCTATGTTTAGCCCAACCTGTGTGTGAGCAATTTTCAAAGTCACGACGCTCTGCTATAGGTTAGGTGAAGAACACGCCTCAAAAGACCCCAGAAAACGATACAAAATCTGGCGAAGATTATTTTTGGCGCTCTTTCTACACGGCGCACAGTCCCTCAGTTTTCTTCCACTGCTCACTATTTAAGAACTAGTCTTCATTTCCTTTCATTCTTCTTTGTTCTACATTGAACTGCTCTCCTCTTTGGAGTACTTATAAGACAATGCCTTGGGTCAGTAGCCAACCGGAACACAGAGAACCAGATGTGTGATCCAGTCTATGTCTACGTGTTGATGAAAAAGAATGAAATTAAATATATTCCCTCAAGCTTCCACGGACAGCATTAAAATATCTTGGCTCTCCGGTTTTGCCGCGTCAAGTTGGACAAAACTTGAAATGTATGCTGTAGTGGATTGTAGAAAAATTTGCGGATTAAATTACTGAAATTGGCCTAGGATCAAGGAAAACCAAGGAATGCCTTCGGTTAGGTTGGTCGCCCCCAAAAGTTTGAACCCGTGTCCTACAGAAGGCGGGTCCCTAATGTTACCGCTGTGGCAACTTGATTACTTTATTTCAAAATAGTTATTCGCATTTTGACATCACAGATTCGACACTCAATTTTCAGTAATACTTCATTAGTTCAATAGAATCTCAAACGATTTATGCCAAGCATGAGCACGAGAGGAGAGATAGCGATTGAACATGCCTCACTCACCCCATATTCTTTTACCGAGTGTTTTGATACAACAAGCATAGTGGTGGCTTCGTTTCACCTGCGCGGTAGTAATAATGTCTACGCTGGTATTAACTATTTTGTATACATATTTTCTCTTTCACTATCAATAAAGCGGTAAAGTTCCATTGTTATTTAGCTTTAAAATATTTTAAAACTATATTATCAATATCATTAATTGTTTGGTTTTAAACTCAACATTGTGTTCAAACTTTGAAACACGAAATAATATAGCTTATATAATGTGAAAGAACTTCTTTCTGATTACTTCTGGTGTCTTTTTAAAGTTCTTTCAATGGTACCACACTTCTGACTAAATTTATTAATTTTATAATTAATGTCATCACTTTTTATGTGCGACAGATGCTATCCTAAATATTTAAAAGCATTTACCTGTTCTAAAATTGTATTATTAATCATCATTTTTCCTCTTAAGGTGTCGCATCCTTTAAATGTCAATATTGTAGTTTTATTTTCTGAAATTTTTAAATTATGTGGCACTTATTTTATTTAAATTAAAAATGGCTCTTTGTACACCGTCTTCTGAGTTACAAATCACTACGTGATCATTGACAAACAACATTGTATCTAAGTATTTGTTTCGTATACTTCTGTGTTTACCATTCCAAACACAACTTCAGAAAAGGCAACCCCATCTACAAATATGTGTGAAATGGTGTTACCATTATTTTGTACATTTCCTGTATGTACCTTTTGTTTATGTATGAAATAAATCTACAGATGGAGTTTCTAAATTACTGTCCAATCTATATTTACTGCCTTAATGTGGTCCAGATGTCATCTCTACTTGCCAGCCAGCGACGTATGTTGCTAACATATGCAAATCTGCATTGCCTCATGTACCGAAACATCTGTCACCGTTGCATGTGTCACGGTACAGTACATCCCACGCATTCTACAAAGGCCTCATGGTACCTTGATTAAGTACCGATGTGATCGATCTGCCGACGTATTTGTCTCGATTTAGTCCAGCTTCAGCTTTAATTATAAGGGAACGTTTCCAACCACGCAAATCTGATATTTCTAAAAGCTCATACATAATTCTAATTTTAGGTTACTAATGGAAGTGTTGATAGTCATTTGTCCATTTTACATACGAGCCCTATACGCGGGGGAATGTTTAAGGAAGGTCACGCGACGTGGTTCAACTCATTAAGCCAAAAATAGGACATTTCGTGATGCAGTGTTTCAGAAAATGGGTTAGTTAAATTACTGGAACCAAATTAGTGTGCAAGACTCGCATCATCATCATCATCATCATCATCATCATCAAGGTTTAAGCGTCTAACGGCTTGTTCCGGTCGCATAAATTAAACACTTGTTGACTCCATTTTTCTTTGGTCTGCCAATGTTTCTTCTGCCTGTTGGTTTTTAGTCTAATAGCAGTTTTGGACCGCGGTAGTTTTGCATTCGTTCCACATGTTCTTTCCACCAGGTTCTATACTGATGCATCTTCTCTGTTGGTTTAAAAATGCTTGATTCATTTAAGTCACCATTCCTCCTTTTGTCTAGCAAATTGTAACCTGCTATATTCCTCAGGAGTCTCATTTCTGCGGCCTCTATTCTTCGGTCTTCACTTTTTCTTAATATCCAACATTATGAGCAATATACGAAAATGGGCACTGCATTTACTTTGTGGAATTTTTAATTTCTTTCCTAGTTTATTTGAGGTTTCTTTTTATTGTTCCACATATGTAGTTAAATTTATTAATTATTACCTATTAATATAAGACACATTGCAGCCTAAGTAATTAAACATATTTACTTCTTCTAGCATTTTCCCTCCAAAATAATTTTAGCTGTGATTGCATTGGACCTCTGGAATGCAAGAACGTTTGCTTTGGATGTGGAAATGTTTAATTCATACTTTTTACTTTCTCTACTGGCAATTAGAGGAAGTATTGTATTCCACCCAAAAACTCGATGTCGAGTTTTCACCGGAAATGTTTTGAGACCCCCTGAATAAAATAAAAAAAAAAAAAAAAAAAAAAAAAAAACATTTTTGAAAAAGGTCCTGTGTGTGTGTGTGTGTGTGTGTGTGTGTGTGTGTGTGTGTGTGTGTGTGTGTGTGTGTGTGTGTGTGTGTCAGTCTGTGGACAGCATAACTCAAAAACGAAAAGTCGGTTAAGAACCAAAGTTGGTATTTAAGTTTAATGTATCTCAAGTATGCCACACGAAGATTTTGAAGAAAATAGCCGCACCCTAACTACCATTTACATGGAAAATTTTTCGAAAATCTTGATTTAATGATTTTGATTAAAATGCCGTATATTTAAGACATTTGTATGACAAATGAAATTTATATTTTGAATTTTCTGGCTGTAGCCTATGTTGCCTGTTTACTCTGTATGACTTTTGAATAACTCGTAAAGCGTAAGAGATAGACAAACTCTTAATATACAAAAATGCAGATCTCGCTAAGACACAATTTATGTCTAAATTGTTTGTAGAGTGAACCTTTTCGGATACATTCCTTGTTATTTGTGTCAGTTTCGGAAAACTTAAAACTTTCGTGAAATGGAATATCGTTCATTTATTACATATTAAACGTGCAAAGAGATCGGGATCTCAAATCTTTAAAAGATTTGACTATCGCTCAAAGCCTACTGTATTCTAATATTCCCCTTGCACCTACAAGGAAATAAGCAATAAGATAATTTGTACAAATGTTTATCTCAACTAACACAAAGAAGATATAGGAATAAGAGTTTGTAAGAATGATTAGTGCAAGAGTAGAGAAAGTCATGTGAGTGTAACACATCAGATTTTTACTTAGATTATTTAATTGGTATATGGCTTTTTGTAAATTATCCTCTGAGCTATAAACTAGAACTTTGTTAGATGCAAATAAAATTGTGTCTAAAAACCGTTTATTAATCTTAAAATGAGTAAACAAGAATAGCGGAAGTAATGAAAATACATGTATGGGATCCTAGAGGTATCTGAAACAAACGAATAGAGGTACGAAAAGAACCGGAAAATGTGGAAGTAGATGCCGTAATACGTACAAAGAACAAACGTTTCCTTCATTTTGTTTTTCTTTTGTTTCCTGTCTATCTTTCACGTGTACCAAAGTTTCGTTGTGTGTATCTGTAATGGATAGATGGTGCGAATTCTTGCACCAATGAAACCTATTCCTGGACTTCTTCCCGCAAACACTTCTCTACTGCGAGTAAACTACAAAAACTCGATTCATTTTAAGAAATCTTATAAAAATCACATTCTGTAACAGTGTCACTGATGTGCAATAGTTTTTAAGGTCAATATGATATTTGAATGTTTATTAACTAAGTGTAAAATAGGAAAGGACGAGTGCTGCTACTGGTAACTCATATCACTCCTCAATGTAGTATTAACAAAAGGAAATTTTCCTGCGTCGAATCTGTGCTTTCTGCCAATAATTTACCGAGTCAAAAGGCTCGTGTGAGGCTCGCATTCGGGAGGTTCTGGGTTCAATTTCCGACCTCATCCATGGGTTCCTTGTAAGGTATTACCCGGGTTGCTAGGCGAAAGCTGGGAAGGATAATTACATTCCCCGAATTTCCTATTCCGCCACTTCACCTCACTTCTCCTTTCATCTGCTTAATTGTTTCAGGGTTCTAATTGTCGGAGAGAGATGTGCATAGCATATCAACTACTTGCTCATCAGCGCTCTAATAAAGCGGATTATGAAAAGATGGACCGGGGAAGGTATTTGAAGAGATGCCAGACCAACATAGAGCCGGAACGGAGTGAAAGATCCAAACTGTGAAATAGAAGAAGAGAATGTTTCCTACATGCAGAATTTACCTGATTGTCCCACATTAAAATATACCTAAACTACAGGGCCCTAATGACCAAGTTGTCGACGGGCCCTTAAACCCAACACACTCACTCACCCCCTAAACTACATCTCGCTGGAAGGAAATGTTTCACCCTAATTTTTCTCAACGGAATAATATTCCTGGAGTTAAAGCAGTAGAGGAAAAATTAAACCGCAGCGCCATGATGTAAACACTGTGGCAGAGAGCATACACATATTCACAGAATTACCACGTGTGTAAACATCAGGAAAATTTGGTGTTGGACAGAACAACAAATAGGTTGGTTAATTGGCAGCTGTACTACCAACGTACAAGTACCCTGCGATTTTCTCGAAGGGCCTATACAAGAGTAGCGTTGAGGATGTTTCATTAATGTCTGCAGGAAGCGGTTCCATTCTTTAACCAGTTTTAAAAGGTGGCTTCCGGTAAAAGTATATTAGTTACGACTTCAAACTCTGGCATAAAGCGCCTCTAATGTTCCGTACATCTCGTCCTACAAACACAAGTTCGTTAGATAAATAAATATTCTATTGCCAAAAAGGAACAGAATAAATTTCCTTTGGAAACAAAATATACAAATGTGATGACCTCCTATAGCCATTCTTCAACGAACCATTGCAAGAAAACTGTCTACTTCTCCTTGATCCAAAACAACTGTAAGTAATGCTTTTATTGAGTATTTCCTTGTAGATACAGGAGAGAGTCAAATCTTCTAAGAGCTGATAGCTATATACGGGCTATGAAAGCCCATTCCCCTTGCATCGACTCGAGAAAAAGAAAAAAAAAGAAAAAAAAAAAAAAAAAAAAAAAAGGAGAAACGAATAACGAACTCTGATTAGAGAGAAAAATACTTTAAAAGGCAAACTAATAACAAGAGATGTTTGCAAAATGGTTAACTCCATACTCATAATTGTATTTGACAAAAATGGTGTGCTTTAACGAGATTAAAATTGTGTAGTTAGATTTTGCTTGTGTCTTATATTTACCACCTTGGCAAAAATTATCCAGAATGAAGAAGGCCTCAAGGTTATTCCCAGAGAATTTAAGACACACATTTCGTTTGTATCAACATTTTAAAAAAAATATATGCAAATAGGTTGCAAAAATAGAAAAACAAAACAAGGATAACCTAAGAAAATGTATTTTCAGAGTGGCAAAACAAGATAGGAGTATGCTAATTTCCGAAACTTGATGCACAATGGCATTCGTTTATTTTACGTTGTATTTGTTTTAAGTATACTATTTATTTACTTACACTTGAACCCAAAATTGCCAACTGTAAGTATGTAGCGTTATTTATAGAGCAGACCTGCTCTTTAAAAGTGTCTGCGATAGGTTTCATTAATCATAGAATACACATTACACTTACAACATACTGAATGCGCAGTAATACATTTTGAAGGAGAAACACAAGAAAAAGGAGTCTGAATCTGAAGCTTCCCGAAAAGCACTTATGTGTTTGTTTAAGGAATTTAGGATCAGTTTAGCAACTCAGGTCTGTGGAGAGAGAGCCAAACATATTGTATAAACATCAATTGATACAGAGCTATACTGAGTCTAAATTTAGCTTTTTGAGAATACGAAAATCCCGTTAATTTCAAGTGTTACATACACATGAGTTTCCCTACCCGCTTACGTTTATTTTTACACACAGTGTCTTAGTGGTATAAGTGCAGATATTTTATTGGTAATTGAGGACATTTAATGAGCAATATTACATCAATATTTGCTTGAGTTGTGAAATTATTTATTTTCAGGTTGGTTAATGCCTCTAAATAGTTGTGGGACAGAAGGCATGAGGCAGAGTAGGCCGGTCTCGTGATAACGAATGGTGTACCAGAACCGAACTTCAATATTTTCGGCGAGGCCAATGACCTCACAATACCGAGGTCAATAAGTCATGCTTAGAGGTGCGTAGCAAAATGAATAGACTATTGGACAGGCGTTCTTCAATTCGCAGCGCAATTACTACCATGCAAAGAAACACCAGGTAGTAAACTTTGTGATTGTTTAGGGGGAAAACTCTTAGATGAAGAGAAAAAAAAGTCAATTAACACAAGCGATGTGCATACATATTAAGGTCCTAATTATCAAAATATCTGTACTTATACTTCTAACAGGCTGTATTTGCTACAAACTATTCCTAAAGAAGATTACTTTTCATGGGAATTGAAAAAGTCTTCATGGAAGTAGATTCGATATACAATTCCCTATAGGTAGAAGGAGATAGGTAAAGGGAAATACAGAAAGAAGAATGAACAGCTTTATGTCTCTATATGCTACTTTAAATTCCATACTCGTTTTACAACTTCGCGAGGAACAGTAGAATAGTGGCAGCACTTTCAAATGACCTAGTACTGAACAATTCTAATAAATAGTGGATATTTCGTATATGACTGATGCTATAGAAAAAGTTGTTTGAAATAAAATGTGTGGGTTTTGTAGCAGTAAACCGTTCTATATATATTATGATTGTTCCCTTAAGCGAAATTATATGAGATTCCTCCCCAATTAAAATCTCTTCAAAATCTATTTTCAAAAATTCAAGATACACATTTTAGTAATTATCATGTAAATATGTTAAAACCATTCTGAGCAAATTAAATTGTCCGAAAACTTTCCATGTAGAGGGTAGTTTGGGACTAGGGTTGTTAAAACATTTCTTTGGAATATGATAAACATAAATAGCAAGTTTTACATAAATATACCTCATTTTTGAGTTTAGCTGTTCAGAAAAACACAGACATACACATACATCACGTACCTTTTCCTATAAATAAATGCTTTTTTTATGGCGAGGGCTTCTAGGGCTTAAAATATGACTATGGTGAAATCTCTGTATAGAATACAGAGGACTTAAGTAAGTAAGGAAACCACTGTACAAAAGCTCAAAGCTCTGGTTCAAATATTTGTTTAGATAATAGAATAAAATATTTTAATTACCAAACAAATGCAATTTTCTTTCAAACTGTCTTACGCACACACGTTTTTATAGAGGTAAGTTGTTCCGTTCTATAATGCTTAAAGTGGAGTAAAAGTAAATGGAGGTAATGTAAGTAGGTGTTATTACTTGCAGAGAAATTCATCTTTGTTTTTATGAAGTTGTTGGTCTTAACATTTCTTTTAACCGGCATAAATTAACTTGTTGACCCTTGAATAAAGCTATCATAAAATGTACATTTAAATATTTGTATAGCCCGTTTGAGATTGTGTATACAAATTTACATTCAAATCAGAGCTAAACTAAACTGTCAGAATACGATTCTGTCCATTACAGGCGTCATGAGTGGGGTGCAGTACTGGAGGATGAGACGTGGTCAGTGCCCCGTGCCAATTATGCGATATTAGCGATCAGAAATCGGTACTTCTTGATTAAGTACCTCCTCAATTGGCCCCTCAAGGACCTTCGAGGCTGAGTACATTTATGTATATGATGTAATTAAAATACTGAAAATATCAGTTTCGACTAAACACTCACCCCAGGGTCCCTAATTCATATCACTGCTTGGTCGAACAACAAAAGTAGAACACTCGACTTACAACCCTCCCTGCTATGTACGCTCCCGCTAGAAGCTTGGTAAAATGCCACCCGAAGATGTAGCAAGGTATGTATGGAGGCAAATGTACCGCCTCAAGCCACGAAAGCTAATGAAACATGAGGAGGAAATGGAGTGAAAAGGAAAACGTCGTTGAGGAAAGACCACCCCAACATTTGTCTACCAACTGTGGAAAACCATGAAACACCCAAGTGGTAAATCGAAATCCAACCCGAGACCTCCTGAATGGAAGCTTCACACGTTACCGCGAAGACAACTTCCTCAGTTCGTAATTATTTATAGTACAAAATGTAATACACGATTTGGGACACGATTGCCAGTTCTACAAATCCAATAGAGCAGACTCTGGAGGGAAGCTGTACATCACTAGCAGTGTGCTGAATTAACGAGTGAAGTGCTCGAAAATGAGCCAGACATGTCAATTCGCCAAGCGCCGCAGAGATTGCCAACTCCCACATCAATTAGCGTTTACAAGAATTTGAAGTCTGTCTCTGGACGCCACTGAACCCCCAGATATAACGACATTGTTAATTCGCCTGCTTGAGGTTATATCCAAACCAACGTGTATTTCAACAGGAATGAGAGCTTTCATACACCTTGTATAGACTATGGCAATGACATAGACAGTATCTATGAAAGATTTAAAATAGCCCAATAATATTCTATATTTCAAGGAGCTTGTATGTTATATCATGAGTATCTTAGCTATCCTTTTTACTTTCTCCACTGCGTAGTGGTTAGGAAAACTAATCGATCCAAAAATTCGATATCCAAATTTCAGCGGGAACATTTTTAGAAAAAGGTGTGTGTGTGTGTGTGTGTGTGTGTGTGTGTGTGTGTGTGTGTGTGTGTGTGTGTGTGTGTGTGTGTGTGTGTGTGTGTGTGTGTGTGTGAACAGTGTAACTCAAAAACAAAAACTCGGTTGAAAACCAAAGTTGGTATTTAAGTTTAATATCTTTCAAGGATACGACACGAAGATTTTGAAGATAATTCCTCCACCTTAAACTTCCTTTACATGCAAATTCTTTAGAAAATGTTGCTATTTTTATGGCAAACAAAATGTATATTTTTAATTTTCTCGCTATAGCCCATGTAGTCCTGTTTACTTTTGATGGCTTTTGCACAACTGCTAACGCTTAAGGGATAGACTAAATCTTAGTGTACAAAACATGCATATATCTTTAAAGCACACGTTATGTTCAAATGCACTTTTTGTGAAGTGAACCATTTCGGAGACAGTCCTTGTTGTCTGTGTGAGTTCTGCAATACTTAATGCTTTTCACAAATGGAAGGTATTTTATTGACTTCTTTTATCTCTTGGCCTACGAAGAGAACTAAATTTTCAAAGTCTTCATTTGGTGACAAGTTTTAACAGATACGACTATCGCTCAAAGCCTACTGTATTTGCATATTCTCCTTGTACCTACAAGGACATTACCAATAAGACAATGCCTACAAATGTTTCTCTCGACTAACATGAGAAATATAGAGAAATAGGAGTTTATAATAGTACAAGTGTAGAGAAATTCATGTGAGAGCAACACATCGGATTCTTAGATATTTAACATACATGAAGGCAACTCTCAATACATTAATAATAATTTACTATGATTACTGTTATTGTTATTTTTGCGACAAAACGACAATCAGTGCAATTACTTTATTATCACTTTATTTTATTACAAACTTTTGCACACAGTTCTCTCCTATTGAACGTTAACACAGTCTATAGTCTTTCGTGATATTACAACTCACAATTGTTCTCTTTCGTAGCCTTGATTCGGCAATTTCACTGTCTTTCTTCACTTTCTCTCTCTCATTTACTAACTCTGACGATACTCACTCGACGTTCATTAAAAGTTCTTCACCAGGTGACGACACAGACACACACAGCTATCTTGCACTCAATGACACACTGACGGACATGTCTGTAAGTATTCTGTTGTTTCCTCGCCTCCTTATATAGGTGGATGACGTCACACGGACCTTTCTCGACTTCCGCAAACACGACTGCGATGACGTAGACAGATCGTTCTCGAAGGCTTTGGAAACCCTTTCTGTTTCCGCTTGATTGTCGTTAGTCAGGTGTTCGCTCGCGCAAATGGTATGGAGAAGCTTGAGCTTCAGCCTTTCTTTGCTCGCCAGCCTGGTATATGGTGTGAAGTAGCTTGGCCCGAGCCGCCCTTTACTGTGTACGGTGCCCGGAGTTACTATTATTTTATCAAAGTAACGAAACAGTACATGCAATCACAGGGGGGAACCTACTGCTTGCGCCAGAATAACCCGGCTAATACTTGCAGACGCAAGAAATACATTTCGTTTTCGTAGGTCCAATCGTTTTGTAAAAATGCTCAATTTCTTCGGCAATATAAATGGCAACCCAAGTTGGCGGCATGAGTTCTCGCACAAACCAGTGGCTGTGTTGTGCCCCAAAGGCGTGAGCTTCAAGGCAAGCACTGCGCTCAGATGTGAAACTCTCTCCCAGAGTGTTCAACAAAAACCACTGAAGTGGCCACTTTCTCGGGCAAAACCACACGAATCAAAATTGTATGCCTGACAGGTACGAATATTAGCGAAATGCTTAAGTTAAATATTTAAGTAATAATAAACATTCAATTCTCCATAGTTAAGAGGCAGAACAATGAAACAATCCAACTCGCGTATTTTGGGTTAAATCAATGGTGACATAAAGCGATAGAAAGTTTACCAATAATCCACATTATTATCCATTGTGATCTAAAAGCATAGTAATTGCTTGTGATACACAAATAAACATAGGCCCTCCTCAGTTTCTTGAAACAATTGCGTTATATTGCAGATCACCAGGCTGAAATAAAACTAATGATCTCCTTAAGATGCCCCCCACGCACCAATGCTTATACCTGACACATGAATTTGTCGCCTGTCCTTCCCTTCCCCCATTTTTAGTACCGCCAGGCAGTATCTTCCCTAACCTCCCTTCCATCCGAATGTGCCAGCAATTCAACCATCAAGGTGAAAACACGGGACAACTGGTTCGCTCCACAAAAAATTTATTTAGACAAATTCGGACTTTTAAGAAGATCTACATTTCTTGTTTAATTTGGTCTGTCTCTTACGGTTTACCAGTTATACAAAAGTGGTTTACAGCCAGAACATTCAGAATATACATTTCATTTGATATAAAATTTTCTTCAAAATCTTCTTGTCGCATCCTTGAAAGATATCAATTTTGGTTTTCAACTGACTTTTCGTTTTTGAGTTATGCTGTTCACAGTCAGTCAGTCAGTCAGTCAGTCAGTCAGTCAGTCAGTCAGTCAGTCAGTCAGTCAGTCAGTCAGTCAGTCAAACACACACACACAGACCTTTTTCTAAAATTGCTTTTGTAGGTTCAGGGACCTCAAAACATATTTCCGATGAAATTTCGGTCGAATACAGTACTTCCCCTACTTACCATAGGCAGTAGAGAAAGTAAAAATAAGTCCAGAGTACATAATACGGCGACAATGACAGTCATGTTACTCCCACATGCATGCAGTGAACAGAGTGCTCTGATAGCCTAAAGCTCTGTAGTCCACAGTGGAAAAATAATCTTCAAAGGGTGGAAAAGGGATAAAAGAGAAGCCGCTATGTAATATTATCCACCGATTGGAAGGTTCGGAATATCACGTGTTGAGCTGTTAATGAATTTGAAATATTACATCTCTCTGAAGATATAATATCTGAAAAATTCCAAATGCATTCTGTATGAAAGCCGAACAAACACACGAACGTAAATATATTAGAATTCGGATATACAAGCAAATAATCCTGCTATCATTGTGCAAGGTTTCTACCCTCCATAAATAGTATTTCTTGTATAAGAAATCTGATGTGCTGCACTCACATGACTTTCTCTACTCTTGTACTAACTATTCTTACAAACTCTAATTCCTATATCTTCATGTTAGTTGAGATAAACATTTGCAGAAATCATTTTATTGCTGATCTTGTAGGTGCAAGGGGAATATGGGAATACATTAGGCTTCGAGCGATAGTCAATTTTTTAAAAGATTTGAATTCCGTTCTCTTTGCACGGCCAATAAATAAAAAAGTGAATAACGATCTTTCATTTGGGAGAGTAAGTATTGCAAAACTCGTACAAATAACGAAGAAATGATTTACTCCACAAAAAATGCATTTGGTATAATGTGTGTGTTTTAAGGAGATCTGCATTTTGTCGGTAATATTTGGTCTATCTCTTAAGGCTTACCAGTTATACATGTCATCAAGAGTAAACAGGACTACATGGGCTATAACGATAAAATTCAAAATATACATTTTATTTGCCATAAAATATCTTAAACGCATGACGTTTGAACCAAAATCGTCAGAGCCTCTTTTGAGAAAATCAAAATAGTGGTAAAACTATCCACGTAAAGGGTAGTTTGGGGTGGATGAATTTTGTTCGAAAACTTTATCTGGCATCCTTGAAAGATATTAGATGTAAATAAATTTGGTTTTTAACCACACCCATTGAGATGTCCATTAGCAGGGATGCCACAACAGCAATGGTGGTCAAATAAAGCACTAGGAATTACGTACATCAAAGGCTTTAAAATAAAATTTGGTACTTTCTATATTATGTATTTGTCTTAGGGGCATATCATAATAAAATCCACTGGGCTACAAATGAAAAATATGTCAGTATTATAATGTGGACATGACCTAAACCATTACAGCTGCTATCAGAACCTTTAAATTAAACACTGTGCAGTACTTCGGGTAGAGCATATGTGAAAATCAAGTTTGTAGGTTTAAAGCGTGGCATGGAATTAATACACACAAAAAATAGTTGTGGAATGCTGATACTCAGTTAAGCGCATTTGAAGAAATTTCTGTTTTGACGCATTTAAACTTACGGCGAGCCCACAAAATAATATTTCTGACAGAATAGGTGGGTTAGTTTTTAAAAATTCTAATTTTATATTGAAAATTACTGTTTATATGTAATTCTAAAAAATTAATGCAATATTTGTAATACATAAAATAGTTTCTAAATGGTATGTAAATTATGGCAAACCTGTTCCATCCTTTCTAAATTTCGTGATGTTTTAGCAGCAGCACAATGGTATGTAGAGGTAGAAAATTGTTTAAAAGTTACAGGAAAACGCAAAAAACTTGAACTAGAAAAGGGAATGGTAGGTGCAGCATGTTATTTTGACAGCTATAATTTTTACTGATATAACAGTCCATTTACGAGGAGGGGGAAAAAAATGAAGATAGTGCGAAGAGAAAAGCTTTCTTTTCGACCTATGAAACTAAAATGTGCCCTTAAGTTATGGGGTATGGATAAAAAACTTGCAACCACGCTATAGTTTTCCTTCATAAATGAAGAAAAGCAGTCTAAGTATCACTCATAAGGGGTATTTATACCTATTTGTGACTAAACAATTTGTGAATAAACTGTAACAGAGAGCTCTAAATGAATAAAATGCGCGGAAAAATATCGGAGTAATTCAGAGACATCTGTTGGCAGAAATATGCATTGTAAATATCAGACCACAGCGAAATCTAGAGAAAGAATCAAGCGACTGCTAAAACACGAAACAAAAAGAGCAAATTCGGCCTTTTAAAACATCGGCATTTTATTGTTTTGCCAAAGTTAAAAACAGGAGTAGGTATACTTGCGCTTTTATGTTAAGAGGTTAAATGCTGTGACTTACCTGTCGATGGAGATGGCCATGAGGGTGAAGACGGAGGCGCAGATAGACAACACTGCTACAAACTGGGATATCTTGCAATAGAGGGTACCAAATGGCCAGTCACTGTTCAGCATGTAGGTGTAGTTGAAGGTGACATTCAGGGTGGAGACCATCGCGTCCGCGACGGATAAGTTCACCAGGAAGTAGTTTGTGACGGTGCGCATACGTTTATGTGCCAAGACGATCCAAATGACTATCAGGTTCCCACCTGTGGCTACCACTACCATGCCGGCGAACAGTAGTGACCACAGTATCTGTCGCCAAAGCGGTAGAATAAACTGATTATGATCCTCTATTCCAGTATCATTATGGGAAGTCTCCGATGTAATGGATTCATTAATTAGGGCAATACTGCTCTCATCCAGTCCCGAAGGTGCACCCAATAGTGACACATTGGACCCAAAACCCAGCCAGGAATCCCAGTTGGATTCGTTATAGAACGCTGACGTACCGTTTACAAACGACATCGGCGGTAGTCCTGTTAGCAACATGCCTGTCGTCGAAAACGTAGCCGGATTGTCCATAGGGTACAGCATCTCACACAAGAAGAACCTGGTTCAGCACTTCACTATAGGCACACATCAACAACAGCCTGTCCTAAGCCATTTTAAGTTTCTGTCCATCATCGTGCAATACTTATCAGTCAACTTTCGGGTATGTTCTTTATGACACATTTGCTTGTATAAGAAAAGACACCCGGGTGTTTGAGAGAACCATTGTGTTACTTGAAACACAATCACAGAACACACAAGATTTGTTTTACGTCGATATGTACAGGTTTATATAACTAAACATTCACGAGTGAAGAGGATTGTTGTAGGGACAGTTTCTGGAACACTTGAAATGCACATCTCCGATTAAGTAGCTGCAAGACCTTGAGCTTATTCACTTCTCTCAAACACTGGTACAAACAGCGAAACAGAGAGAGAAGGAGAGTTGACTGGCCCAGTATTGTGATGTAGCGACTCCGCAAATTACAGGCAATTTGATCCAATGCCAGAAAGCGAAACAGTACCGCCTATGTTCAGGCTGTTTATCATGATGTGGCAGCAGAACACCAGACACTGCTCCGATGATAGGCAGAGGAACGCACAATCGAGCGTAAGGTGCACCCGGGAGTTGAAGATAGAGAACCGCGACGTTAGAGTTGTCGACAGTACCAGGTTCATGGTTCTAGAGCGCTGAGGCAATCTTAGATTCCATCTGCAACAGAGAAAACACAACGCTGCATTAAATTGTTGTATTGGATAGTCAAAAGCAGGGCTTAAGCTAGAAAATAATGTCACAAATTTGCACAAAACAAAATTAGCGTAGTTCAGACGGTAAAGCACCTGTCTGTTGTGTAAGGGGTCCCGGGTTCGATTCCACGCTGGGAAGGTGGGAGTTTTTCTTCCACTAGGATTATTTCCCAACCTTCCTAGAGTCCGGGAATATGAATGTGTGTGTGAATTTAATCTAATAAATTAAAAAAGATGGTGGTACCGTTGGCCTATCACCAAGGTGACTCGGGTTCGATTTCATGTTATATTTGTGGTGGAATAAGCGGCGTCTGGGCGGGTTCTCTCCGGGTTCTCCGGTTTCCCCCGCTACTCATTCTCCAAACTGCTCCATCATCACCTTTTAATCTAGCATTTCGCCTGCATTTCATAACATCCTTACTCTCATACCTGGTGCTGGGCTGACTACCCGCTCCAGGTCTTACTCTGTCCAATCCATAAGTTCGTCCCCTCCCTAACAGGCATCTGACCCTAGATACGGGCTTGTGAGTCCTAGAGGATGTCAGCCCTCCATACATAAACAAGAAGTAGTTAAAAAAGAAAAACAAAGTAATAGAATCCCAGAGTTCAAAACTGCCGTTAAGCCAGTGAACACCATTGCTGGGAGAAAGAAATTGAAAGTCGCTGATATGACCTTCGATGTTAAAGGTGGCATATAAATGGAACATTAAAAAAATTAACATTTGTGAAAAAATGGTACGTAGGCCTAAAATTCCGCTGGTAGAAAATTTTATAAACTGTACTATTAATGGGGGGCTTAAATTGAAATACGTGTACCTTTATTAAATTGAAGCCAACAGTAATCTGCTAAATGAAACTAGTATTTTTAATTAACTTTTTCAGATATAGATCCACACATTCGAAATAAAGCTACACCTCAGTACTTCCACTACTTCCTTAAAATAAATCTATCCATTACTTCTTAAAAAGCACACACATACACAGTGCACATCTGACAAGTGTTTAATATCAGCAATGTTGTGTAATAACATCAGAAATAGGCATATTAACAAAGAATTATCTTATTCTTAACCTGTTACTTACATTGAAAGGTAGACACATCGTGTACTTTGAACTTAATTTGAAAATGAGATTGTGTTAACAAATGAAAACCCAGAAAAGAGAGTTAAAGAATATTAATGCTAAAGTAACTCCATGTGTGACTTTGTACTGTAGAAAAAGCAATTACTAGGAATACAAGACCTTCTTCGTCTTTTTCTGTTTCTTGGAAGTAATTTAGTATTTGAAAATTGTTGAGGCCTATCTTGGCTGGTTTCTTCACTTCAATGCTGGCAATACTTAATAGTTTTCCACCAGAATTTCATAAGAAGCTAGACCTAAACGAAAATATTTGATCCAGTAAGTGATATGCTTTAGAAGTCGCACAAACATATAAATATATAAGGTGTATGTAACTAAAGTGAAACGCTTCTACTATACAATAACACTAAAAGCCATGTTCATGAATTTTAGCCCTTTTTTCACAAATGCATATCCTTAAGTTGCAATCAGGATGAATTTAGCAAGATGAAACGTGATGTAACATGAACTTAGGAAGAACTTAGATGCACTTATTGTAATTTAACCGAGTTATGTGTAAGTGTAGACTTTTCATGCCACCGAAGATGTCCATCGCAGTTTTTGACAAAACGTCTGGGCCTATTCACTCCAGCAGACCATGGCAAACCAGCCCTAAACATTCTTCTAGAATCACCTTTCAATCGGAGACATCGCTCAACCAATCTCCTTTTTATTGCATTGCTCTTCTGATTCCTGCCAGATGTTCTGTCACAAAAGCGGTTAAGCAAAAAAATTGAACAAAGGTCAGATCTTGGTGAACGGCGAAAGGGGAGAAGTATTAAAATTTCACCTGAGTGGTTCGAACACATGCTTTGCCACGATGCAAATGGAATACCAGGATCAGGTAAGAGGTTGGGACTGTGCGTGGCAGATAAAACCTTACCAAAACATGACGAGATAGAATACCCAATTTTAAAATAATCTAAAAGGGCTCAGACATTTTTATGAGTGATGGTCATAAAGTACTCCTCCCCCGTTGGTAGTATAAGTTCTGGAATAAGGGTTGGTTTTGCTGGGGTTGATAGTTTAAATTACAATTAGACTTCATGATTGTTTACCATGCTATATAAAATATGCTTTCGAAATAAAGGTGATGTAACATTCAAGACAGGAGGAACCCAGTGAAAACAGTCTAAACCCAGATAGTCGAGAAGTCACACACACACACACAACGCAAAGCTGTGAAAGGGAACCCAGCTAAAATTCTTCAGCAATAGAATGAGCACGTGTCCGCAAACGACAGACAAAAATCAGCTAGAGATGCAGTTCTTAAAAGGGGTTTTAGTGTCACATAATAGGAAGCTGTCGGGGATAAACTTCTCATGAACCAGAAATGGCAAGAGATAAAAAGAATATGTGCAGTTAAAACTGCTTGAGAACCGGTAGACGCGCTCATTCCTGGCATTATGGGTTGTGTGTTTAACTGCAATGATTCAAGATGGTTAAGAGGAACGAGTGGAAGGCAGGAGAATGTGGTGAGTGATGAAATGCTGGTGATAATAAAAGTGGAGATTTAACAAGTCCTGGCAAGCAATAATCCATCTAGCTGAAGCGTACCTCCACAGCTCGTATCCTGCTGGAATACCAGGCAAACTCAGCTATTAAAATGCACCCTGACCATAATATCGCGCCATACTTGTCTTACCAGAAATCGCAGCTGGGAGGTTTGTAATTCACGGTTAGAAGAGAACATTTGCTAATGTATTGTACACTTGCAATGCAACAGCTCGTAGTTCTTGATTCTCAGGGATATAGCCATATCAACTACAGATAGAGCAAATGAACTAAAACCTGGCTCCGCGGTGGTTTTTAAAATTCTATGGCCACAAATCTGTCATATAATTTTGTTTTACTATCCTTAGTGCACAAGAAAATAATTTTCAAATGTTTTTCGCTTGAAATGGAGCTTATAAAGCTTTAAAAAGTCATAATTTAAAAACCGTTCTAAAGGAATAAACCTGACATATTTAATTTCTAGCGTTTGGGGCACTACATAACCATTTTCAGAAAAATTTGCTGAAAACTACATCACGTGCAGCGTTTTCATTATTGGTGTGATTAAAAGACAAATTTCAAAACGAAAGAAATTTTATTCTGGATTTTTAAGACCTTATGTAGCCATTTATAAGGAAAAAAACTAAGTATTTTTAAACTCATGAAACACAAATGTCATTTTGCAAGATTTTTACTAAATTTCAGTGGTTGATTTCCTAATGACAAAAGCAAATTGCCAGCATTTCTCATGTGAATTACGGCGAGTGGTGGAGAGTTTGTAGAGATATATGAACAACGGCAGAGGCCAGTTTTAGCACCTCGTTTCATAAAGTTGATGAGTAAACATTAGTTTCAAATATATTATATGATGGATATCGGTCATTGACAATAATTGCAAACAGCAACAAGCGCAACTTAGTTTATTCGCTCTCGGGTATGTGTGCATGGATGCGAGAGAGAATTTGACATGTTTGTCAAAGATTATTTCGACCTTAAGAGAGGCTAGCATTGTACTTCCTTTCATACTGATTGTAGAATCTGTCTACTCAACACGTGTGCAGTTCGGCCGACTTCTTTTAGGAACCCTAATAATCGTTTTACAACATTGCCCTTCCTCTTGAGTCCTTTCAGGCAGAGTTGCAACATTTTAACGTGAATCTTTGTAACTAATGAAAAGAAAATAAATTCAGAATTTGGCAACTGAGACTACGCGTGGAGTAAACATGTGTCTGTCACTCCCTTAAAATCAGGCTTGTCATTGGTTGTAAAGGACAGGGATAGAGGCCCTTTTCTGAAGAGTAGAGATCGATTTATGACAGTCATTAGTTGTGGGTAGTGCAAATTCCCTTTGTGAACCAACTGCACATGGGTAGACTGTATATTGCAGCAGAACTATTGTCGTCCGGGATAGAGGGCGTGTCTTTCAACGCCGGCCGACAGAGTTCTCGATGTTGGTGAGTTTGTGTGACTATGATGTTGATATGACAAAGTGTACGGAATTCTCTGAGTTCTAGCACTAAGTTTGAGATGGCAGCTTGATATATAGTGAGTGAAGCCACGTGCGTGAGAGAAGAGAAGTCCAGTGTTTAACACTCTACTGGAAGGAGGGAAAGGCTGCTTAGCGTTGTGTCGGAACACAGATTACGTGCTAGGAAAAATGAACTAACAGTGAAAACTAAATTAAATCACACTAGAAAAGTGAAGTGACAATGAATACTGAACAGAGATACAATATATCGTCTCATTTTCATCCACGGAATTTAAAATCAAAACCTGTTGAATCTCCGCTTCGAAGTAATATCTATACATTTTATTTTTATCCCGGGAGGAAAAATGGGAAATAAAATTGTGCTAAAGCAAGCTTAAAAAGGCTGACGGTGGTAAACAGAGCAATGCGGATTGAGAAGCCGTCACAAAGCAACCCATGTGTGCACTGCCAACTAATTGTCGCAGTTAGTTTCATTACTATGCGATGACGTCGAAATGGGACGTCATTACCTAATGACAGAGCCGCAACCACATCAAAAGGGATGCTGGCATGGCGGCAAGTGTTTGTTTTACAGAGGTTGGCATTCCTGATTTCATAACGGAAGCAAGTGCAATTGTTGCAGAGAGGCGTGAAGCGGGTTTCTCTCACACAGACGTTATCTATCGACTCCTTTGTGCGGCGCGAGAAACGTTCTTTAACCTTTCGGAACAATTCGCATTCCTACGGGAACTGCTATTAAATTCCTCCTCTCTTTGTAAAGCCAGACTATTGCATAACTGGTTTTGGCCCCAAAGCTTCCATCAACGCCAGTCAGGGAAACCCCGTGGCTTTCTTGTGCCATATAACTAAATAAAACTTGTTTTAACAGGTGAATATTTCTCATGTTTTTGCCATTGAACGTTCTAAACTGATAATTGCTTTTAGTCAAATAAGAAATCCTTCCAGCACCTGAATGGAAGTACTCTTACCGAGGCTAGATAAATGGCTGGGTAATGACTTTCTGTTGTCCCTTCTCCTCAAAGAGTAAGCATCGTAATTGCCAAGCCTGTAACAAGATTCTCCACTCTTGGAGTGAAATCCCTTCCATTTTTCGCAGCATGCTTCAACTTCCTAATTTAAAAGATTCCCCCTGTACATTTGATTGCTGCTGTTTTAGTACATTAATGTTTACTTTCCCTACTCGTTCTACGTCCAAGATTCGATTCAAAGATTTAATATTCAATATGCGTTTGAAGCTCCCCTAATAAAAAAGAAAAAAAAAAGAAAAAGAAAAAAAAAGTTCACTTAAGGTCTGTGTGTATGCGTATGCGCGGCCGTGAACGACAGTTTCAGAAAAGAAATATCAAAATTGGTATTTAATTTCATAACCGCACCGTAGCCGAGTGGTTAGACCATTCGCTTCTCACCAACGCGGTCTGGGTTCGATCCCAGGCAACCGCATGTGAGATTGGTGGTGGACGAAGCGGTACTGGGGCGGGTTTCCTCCGGGTTTTCCGGTTTCCCCCTCCTTCTAACTCCACTGATGCTCCATCCTCACTACAAGCATCATCGTGTCACCGCCTGTGGTGCCGTAATAGTAAAAGCGGGCGTTAAACACTACAAAAAGTTTAATTTCATTATTCATTAATGATGTGACACTAATTTTTCAAACTAGTCCAGTGCCTTAATGGAACAGATTTTAATTTTTTCAACAGTTCCTCTAACGATTTTGATTAAATTACCTTTCGTACAAAATATTTTCATAATAAATGGAATTCATATCTTGTATTTTCTGGTAATATTCTGAATGCCAGAATCTTACTGCATAAACACCGTATGTAGGTGTGTCTCGTTTAAACAATGCCAAAACCTTTTCTGAGGAGTTAACCATTTCTAAGATATTTGTGTTATCAGTTTGCCAGGCAATCCGTGGTACCGACTATTTAACCTGGTACCCGCCGCATAATTCACAAGTCAGATAGAAGCACCCAGTGGGTCTAACCCCACCAAAAACATTTCTAGCCATGAAATATCATCTCGTGAAAGTTGTCTGTTATAATTAAATTAAATGTCTGCTACTGCTTTTAGTGAGGAAATAAACACTATCTTAGCATATAGTAATGTAATTTAAAACTTGTATCTGAGAAAATAAGATGCTACAATTACATTACATTTGCTTGTAAGAGAATTTTGATGTTATTTTATTATAGTATTTATACTATAAAGTGAGCTGCTCTTCAATATCTAGCTTTAATTCCATAACTATTTCTTAATTTAATGGAGGAAATACAAACATGGCTGCAGGGAAGGTTGTATTGATCTCAACTTGATCTTCAGAGTGTTGCATTGAGTGGATTCCGTAAAAAAAAAAAAAAACCATAAGATAAGCGTCATGAATATCTCTTATTCATACAAGAAAAAATCCAAAAGCATTAATGAAACACCAGTTATTAACACTCAAATCTGTGCAAATTTGCATGACTATGTCTGCAATAGTTTAAGGGACAGAAATTGTTACTTATACTTCCCATCGTAACTCAGATGTTTGACCTGATTGTGCGTTGCAAATGACAAATGGTACTATGACGCTTTACTATTATATTCATAATTATTACAAGAATAATAAAATAATACTGTAATAAGCATTAATTAATGACAATAATACAATAGTAAATAATAATAATAATAATAATAATAATAATAATAATAATAATAATAATAATAATAATAATAATAATAATAATAATAATAATAATAATAATAATAATAATAATAATAACCTTCTTTAATCCCTATAAAGAAACGGTAACCGCTAATAGTGGACTAGTTCGCTGTGCTTTTCCCATATTTGAATTATGAATGTAGAATTCCCCTGCCTCTGTCTTTAACAGTTTGTCTTAAACTAAATTTGTTTAAACTTATTCACTATTAGCCTCTGAGAACTATTACTCGGAAATAAACCATCTTAGATCTTTAAGATAAATTTTACATGTGATGCTACTTAGC
The DNA here is from genome assembly GCA_030765045.1 of Tenodera sinensis. Lineage (NCBI taxonomy): Eukaryota > Metazoa > Arthropoda > Insecta > Mantodea > Mantidae > Tenodera > Tenodera sinensis. The sequence continues at coordinate 152,822,537 of CM060967.1, forward strand.
AAACTTGAATAATCTGACTGTACCAGCTGCAAATATTACTTAATATTACACTTTGGATGTACCAGTTTTGCCAGTCACAACCATGGTTAAACGTTCATCCTTCATTTTGAGGGGAAGAACTGCAAAAATAAAGCTCTAACCAAGAATAAAATCTAGCATAACACTAACGCGCGCCGTACCACATGGTGACGTCACAAACCTGTAACATAACCCCGGCAGCATTTTCAAAATCCTTGCGAAATGGGAACCTGAAATGGTTCTTCATTGATTTCAAAACAATATAACATCACAATACAATATGAATACAATTTCTGTTAATTTGTGGTGAATGTTTTATTAAAAATATTTTACAGTTGTCAATTTTCCTAATTCACCAGTAGGAGCAGGACAGCAGTAGAGGAAATGCAGTACTTCGACCTTAGAAATCTTTTGTATCTGTGCCCCAAAGGGGCGCCCCAGGGAGCGAGGAGCGAGGTGTGAGGGGTGAGGCGAGAGGACATAGAGTAAATTCCCTGACACCAGCCAGTGCACCGGTCCCCCGCCGGTTCGCTCAGAGCGTTGTCCGCACGATCCAGAACCTGGCTTTCATTACAGGTGACGGAGTTACTCAGAGCGTTTTCTCCCCACCATGTTACTCCCAAACATCGGCTGAATACTTTCTCCTTGAAATGGGCCAAACGGATGAAAGGATGAATGAAACGATTGGTGAAGTAAAATTGAGGAACAGGAAATTCGGGGAACGAAGGTAACCTATCCAGCATTCGCCTGGCAAAACCCCCGGAAAAACACAAGTGACACGTACACTGGCCTCGGGGATCGAATCCAAGACCTCCCAAATGCGAGCCTCACACGTTACCGCAGAGCCAACTCGCTCGGTAATTCAGCACTAAATCGACACAAATTAATAGGCGGTAATTTAAAGAGAGCTACTTTAATCCACCCTTTTACATAACTGCTTTCATTTTTATTGGCATGTATTAACAAACCTGATTTCCTTTCGCTGCTTTTAAAACTTCATATTTAATTAAGCACAGCACAGAATCACAGTTGACAATTTAAATTGAACTCTTCCTACCCGAAAATTAGAATTATTTCTGTTATAATTGATTTTCAGCCTTGCATTTAGATTGTCACTTCAGATAATGTAATTTAGTTTTTACTATCTATCTTGTGAATATTCATGTTCTAATGAATGTTATCCATGAATGACAGGGTTATCTGGAACTCTAAATCTATTTTTTACCTAAATATGCGATTCAGCAATTATAGCGGGTCATTAAAACGTACGCAATGCTCAGTGCTTGCCATCAATGTATTTACTAATCAAATTCTTTAAAGTACAATGTGTTACGTGGTACCATTGATTTCATTCATGCGTAAACCTGACCTTTGTGCATTAAATAATAGTAATAATAATTAACAACAATAATAATTAATAATAATTAACAAGAAGAAAAACCGCTAGTGCAACAGCCTCCCGGCTGGTTATGCGGCCTTCGTGACGTGGGATTACTATAGCTCCTCTGACCTGCCTCTTAGGGAGCTAACGAGGCTTAGTGCACTCCGTTCCAGGCCTCCTAGCGGAACTTTGCACAATTATGGGTATAAAAAGGGAAATAAGTATTAATACATTTTAAATATACCTACGCCCTTATTTGAGCATCCAGATACCAGGATGATATATTATGATTTATTTTATTTTGTATGTATTCATTTTAATCTTAGTATTATTTGATTAAATGGCCTTGTACTCAAACAGCAACGCATCCTCAGTAGCGAAGGAAAAGTGTAAGTAAGACAAACATTAAATGTACTGCTAAAAGGAGGTAAGGAGTGGAGATTGGGTGTGGCAGCGGTGATCGAGTATTTCTTTATCAATATTAATTAATCACTGTTCACTATTATCACCACGATTTCATCTATACTCGAATTTACAATGTCCGTTTTGTTTTATTGAAGTTATGTTGTTTCAAGCACAACTTTCGCCCAGATACAGGTATTTGCGATTAACATTGAGGGAAGGTCGCTTCTAGGAGGCAACAATCGAATAGCTCATTGCACTAGACTTGAGTGTGTTCAAGTTGACAGTGGAGTACTGATGTTATGTAAGTGCATTACATAGGAATGTACAATCGCTTTTACGGTCAGGGTATGTTGAAGTCCATGGCATGTCAATGTTACCAATGTAGTAGTATGTGGTTTAACTCGTATAGATCATAGTTATACGATCACGAAAGGCAAAGCCTCTGGAGTTGTTCACTTCAGATTATCAAACACACTGAGACATGCTTACGGTGCTCTCATAGGAGCACTACACATACTAACTTAATATAAATACAGATTGTTAAAAAAGTGTCCGATATTGTAACAGCAGTTGGGATTGGTCAAAACTAAAATAAATCTACCTATAAACATATGTTCGGAAACGAATGCTTGCTGAGATATGTCATTTTAGAACAATGTACAATGTATGCACATTTGCGATAGGTTTAGCATACATCAATGGTTTATATATCCCCATAGCCAGAAACCTAATGGATTGTGGCGAACGGGAGGCCATGGTACTGGACCTCCTCGATCAATCCATCGTTCATTAAATGTTTGGTTTGAAGTATTGACGCACGATGCGTATAAAATGGGGTGGTGACGTATCGTTGATAAACCACTTGCTTCGTCTTTCCACAGGCACAACTCCTCCCAAAGCACGGGTAACTCATCGCGCAGGAATCGATGACACACAGCACCTGTTAGTCTGTTCGGTAAAATGTATGGTTCTAGGAGTGTGTCACCCACAATTTTATTCCTGCCTACACATTGCGACTAAAGCGATCGCAATACTTAAACATTTAATGGGTGATGGATTGGTCGAGGAGGTGCAGTAGCATGGCCTCCGTATTTGCCGCAACTCTGGATATGGGAACATTTCAATACATTTCACATTATTCTAAAATGGCTCTTATCTCAACAGGTATTTGTTTACGAACATATGTTTATAGGAACATATATTCTAGTTTTGACCAATTCTAACTCCTGATGCAATATCGGACACTTTTTTTAAACACCTGTATACTATAAACGTAGCTAGTGCAACAAAGAATGAAACTATTCAAAACATTTTGATACCATTTATTAGTAATATAGTGAATATAAACTGTCCTCTGATACTGAAATTTGGTACCGATAGTCATAACTAATTTAAAAAGAATAATCACTAAATAAAAGGGAATAAAGCATTTAATAATATAATAAATAATAACAATAATAATGTAATTATTGAAAATAAATACAAGTAAATATAACTAGTAAAATAGGGGTAAGCTTGAAAGCTCGAAAAAACGAACATTTTTAAAATACTTAGCGTAGCTTGTATGCTGATACTAGCATCACTGACTTAATGCTTGTCTGTAGAATGGACAGATGTGAGTGAGACGAACAGTTAAAAATGTGAAGTTTAATGTATAATCAGAAGTGATTATAAATGTTTATTAATATATCGTTATTCCTGTCATCAATGTTATATAGTTCATTGGTAGCTATTTATAGAACTAAAGATATGACAAAAATATCTAAACAGCACCCCACGCTTTTTACAATAAAATGTATTATCTTGTTAATATAAGTGAGTTTTTATTTTAAGTGTATTACATAGTTTTTTTTTAGACTATAATTTATTTCAGGTTACAGGATCAGTACAAAGGTTTTAAATATCAGCTACTGTGAATATCTCGCAAATTACTCGACCGTTCCTACACATGACTGTGTCACTGCCGGCGGGTCCTTAGGCTATGGAACATTCCCAGAACTTGGAAGTGACGGAGCGAAGTTAAGGAACGATTGAACCAGGGTCGATGGTATATATCACAATAAAATGGGATCCAAGGAGCAGGCAACGGCTTCTAGCAAGAGGGAGAGCAAGATAGGCCGATGAGATAATAGAAATCGCCAAAAATCTCCGGTCCTGAACTGCTCGAGACCGACAGAAGTGTATATAAACTTTAGTATCACTGCATGTGCTTAGCTACTCACACACAGACAGACATTACAACCAAACTACCGAATTTTAAAAATTAATTAAAAGAAAAGCAGACTCAAATTCAGTGACATCCCTTTCGCCCTTCACTTAGACCAGAACTTTGTTCATGCCTGAGTCGAACATATTCAAAACAGTAAGACACTGGCTAATCCAGATCTGGCGTGGAGCATTGATGATAATGAGTTTTTGCCAACATTAAATAAAGAAAAACATAAGAACACAAAGCATCGGCATGTTTCAGTGTACCCGACTGAACCCCTTCGGCTGTCAGCAAGTTTCTTCATCTCAACCCCAAGGTTAGCTTTTGATCTACGGATAAGCGAGAGCCAATGCACAAGCAGCTCAGCATCTATAACAGGAGGGATATTCTAACAAACAATATAAAATGTAAATGAAACAATTACGAGCTCACATAATAACAGCATTAAGCATAATGATTATTCATCCTATGTTATGTGTGAATATTACACAGTAAAATAATTGGTACATGCAGGGGGTTTGAACCACATTTACAGCAGACGGATTTCTTATAGTACCTACCTAGTTACCTAGTAACTTGAGAGATAAATGTTCAGTTTAACATGCAGTATTAGCTGGTCCCAGGGAACACTTACAGTGGTGGAAACGTCAGCTAATTACGAGTATATTAAAAGGCAATGTTCTAACATCCACATTAGTACTGATTTCGAGTATACAACCAAGAACATCCATGTTAAATACGTAAATATCAGAATAAACATATGTGTTGAATTATGAGCATATTTTATGCATCTGACTTTTTATTTACCCATATATATAATATCTTATATCCATTTATATCTTAATATGTTTTATATATCTGACTCTCCTAAATGCTTCTTCCTGCATTTAGAGCAGTGACAGTGAAAGAGTGCTTAAGTCTTGTAATTATGGGCTGTCAATGACAGCTTAAAATTAAAGAGCTTATTTTCTCCTTATTAACGATGTAAATTAATTTCTCTGTTCTTTAGACTTAATGCTAATTAGCTCATTTCTTAATACGCAAAACTAAAGTTGTTCAATTTTATTAGATGTGCTGGAATTGGCTGACAGTTTTCCTGTAAGAAGAGAAACTTTTGTTGATGCGGCTACTTTTAGTATTTCCTTTTATGTTGGAAGGAAAGGCTCTGCGTTATGAATATCTGCGTGTGCTTAAGCTAGCAAATCCTCTTGCCTCAGAAAACATCGAAGCTTTCAAAGAAAGACTGGAAGGAACAGATCCGGCCGTATCACTTTGCATGAAAAATATAATGAGACAGGTCAAAAGAATACCAAAAGAGTTTTCTACATTTCTGCGATCTACAGGAAGGAAAACTTCACAGATATGTACTTCAAAATGAAGCGGAGAATAAAGAATAACGACCAATGAGTATATTTCCCCTACAACATTTCCCACAAAACTAAGGTTTTCATAGAGTATACAGCACAGGAAATTCCTGTGTATGCAAATATGTTTTTAAGCAAAATTGTCATTAGTGTGTATACAATCTCATTGGAGGGAGAATTCCTTTGCTTTTGCAATTTTTACAAATCGCAGATCACCTGGAAATTTTTCTGCAAATCGCACCCTTACTAGGCGAACTGACTGAGTTAAAATACATGAATATATGTATATATATTATATATAAATACATGCTGAGCAGTAGAAAACAAATGTAGAAAACACCTTGTGACTAAGTACAGCATGAAATAATAAAGCACACTCAATAACACGTTATCACGTCAGCTCAATAGTGCACTTTCAGAGCAGAGAAGAACACATCAACCGCTTGACGTTGTGTGCAGCATCTGCGGTATGGTGTTTCTGTGTGCGCAGTGGGAAAATACCGCGCAGCGGTTCGGATGTTTTTGAGCCTCTCTGTAGAAGCCCGGGACTTACGTGCTTACAATAGTGTATGTCGCCATTACGGTTTGTGATGTCACATATATTTGAGATGTTCTTGTGGTTTACCAGGAAAAAATGCAAACGAGTTGGAGAATTCAATGTTGTGTCAGCACGTTACCATGGTAACTCTTTGGTTAGAGCCGCCCGATGGAGACCAAATCTGGGCTTAGAAATTGAATTTTTGAGTCTCTTTCTACTCTTTCCAACCTTTTCCTACACATGGCTATTGTGTAGAAGAAAATTTATCTAATTTCCATCTGGAAATTTCTTTGCAATCGTCGTTTGTCTACCGCAAGATGTTTAACGTTAGCTTCACCAAAACAGCACATCACACATGACAAAGAAAATAAAAAACTGTGTATGGAAATGTTCTATCAGATAACTAAGTATGCTAATTATAGTTGACACAAAATTTAATGGCGGATGGTAGAAGCTGATCGACACAACATCTAATCAGAGACTTGCCATGCCTTACGTTGTAATTAAACATGCTGTGAAATTAAGCTGTAAACTCGATGATATAAATATTACAATAGGAAAGAATATAATAGTGGTCAACCATCAACCACCATTAAATTTTGTGTTCACCATAATATTATATTTTATCTACTGCTCAAAATATTTATATACTTCGATTTTCTTTTGATAAACAGTTAGCACTAGAGGGATTATTGTTGATAAAATACATTAAGTTCGCTTTATATCCTCTTTTGAAATATAAGGCAAAGGTATTATGGCGTTGGTCTTGTACAGTAAATAAAAATAACGCTACACCAGTTTCGCAGAGTAATATGTATCTTCAGTAGAGCAGAAGGTTTGAGCTCCCAACATATTGCCCGTGAAAAGTCGGGCGCAAGGATGACCATAATCCCAGGCTGGTTTTGTCCCTGGTGTCGAGTAAATCCCAGTTTATAGCTACCGCAGCTAAGCTTTCAGAATATAAACTCTATGTATTGGCGACCTTCCCTACCGGTAGCGTTAGCCTAACCATGGTCAAATATGGCAAGTAATACGTAGCTTCCTGAATATCTATTCCAACCAAAACAGCACCTCATATTCAAACGGCTGTATTAAATATCACTTCATTTAAACAATAATTGCTGAAGATACTCGCAGTGCTTACACATTCTCTCTCCAGGGCTTGTAATTCCATTCATAGCACCTCCGTAAAACCTTCAACCCAGCACTACATGCAACCCGGTAGTCTCAAGTTTGGAAATTTAATAGGGCATTTTGAAACAGCAAGTATCTCCAGACCTAAAGGCAATTTTTCAAATAATGATACAGAATCAAGGGGAGATTTACGGTTGTTTTTTGGTCAAAATGTTGCATTTTTAATTTCTCTACTACATTTAGTAATAATTAGAGGAAGTATTATATTCCACCCAAAAAATTCGATGTCAAGATTTCATCGGAAATATAGGTTTTGAGGTCCCCTGAATCCAAAACAAAAATCCTTTTAGATTTGTGTGTGTGTGTGTGTGTGTGTGTGTGTGCGCGCGTGCGTGCGTGTGTGTCTGACTTAAAACCATACAACTCAAAAACGAAATATTGGTTAAAAACCAAAGTTTGAGGATGCAACACGATGGTTTTGAACAAAATTACTCCACCCTAAGCTACCCTTTACATGGAAAATTTTTCGAAAACTATTTTATGTTCTTTAAGATTACTTATATTTAAATATTTATGGTGGTGAGTTAAGTGGAATGTTATGATATAGTTTTTCATTCCAAGTTGGTATTTTCTCGAAACTACGTATTATGCCACATTATCTAAGGAGCTATAAATGACAGAGGCATAAATTTTTACCACTTGTATACTATAATATAGGGTTCAAACAGACCCACACTGAGTGTTGTATGTCGTTAGGTTGATAAGATTTTTTCTAGAAAAATAACAAAATTTAATCAGGGCTGCTTTAAAATATCATAACTGTCTACAATTTTTATTTTTGTAATGGAAGTGGGTCTATTTATTGAGAAATATGCTGTATATTGCTGTCCATATCCTGTAGAAATTTCAAATTGATATCATAACTAGTTTCTCAGATAATGGGTCATGTATTAAGATAATTTTAAATTGGCAACATAGAACCGGTTAATCTCCCGTTAATATCTCTCTCCTTCAGTTCTTAGTTTTTGATATAGCAAAACCTAACCAAACTTTGATTACACGACAGAGGTCCCTTTTTTGGTCTCCTAGTGATTATCTAATGATAAAATGAATTACTCAAGGGTAAAATACCTAAATAAATTTAAAATATGGAGGTTTTCAAGGTCTTCGGACAAAGATTTATGAAAGCCTCTAAATCACAGGTGGTAAATAGTCACCCGCGAGTCATTCTCCTCTTTTTGCCACACCACTCGCTTTGACTTAGTGACGTGGCCGTACAGGGTAACGGTGTCTGTTATTGAATAGTGCGGTAGGTCTCTCCTCTTTGAATTTCACAAAATAAGAAACTGAATGTCGGGCATAATGTAATAATTTCAATTCTGTTTAATTGTTGCTTAGTACACTAAAAGCCAATGTAAATAAATTTATGTACAATAGAATGTACTTTCCGGGCAATGAATAATCATCCATTACTCCTTTAATGTTACGAAGCTGATATTCATTGACTGGCGTACAAGCCAGTATATTCTATTAGATCAACACCGGCCGCAAAAGCCTAAGCATATAAATATATTTGTTAAAATGCCAAGAACTTTATTACTCTTATTCAAAGAATAATTTCAATCGTTAATAAATAATCAGAGACCGATATAGGATTCCAGATCCAAGTAGCTATTTTGAAAAATCCTTCAAAAATGAAACTGTGCATAGCTCCTTAGTTTCTTTTGTAGATTCTTTGGTGGCGTAATAATACTTTAGTGTGTTTGCAGGTGGTAAGATGGTTCTCTTTTATTTTGTTTCTAAGGCAGTATCTCAGTTCCTCACCTTTTTGCTGCTTGATGTTCCCGGCTGTAACTCAGTCGGTATTTGCATGAAAACTCTCGTCTGCAGGTGTTGGCGATGCAAAAGCTACTATTATACAGTAAAACCTGCCTAAAACGGAATGCAATCGTTCCATTAATATTTTTGTGCATATTTTAATAAAACAAAGTACAAAAATATAATTGTATATTGAATAATTTAAAATAAAATTCTATAAATAAAAAATAGGTTCAACTGTATGTCTTGCTTTATTTTCAACTTACACGTCATACATAATTGCAGTTTCCCATTAGTTTCTTTTCCCCCACATAACCGTCAAAGTGCACTGTCACGACCTCTTTACAACAGAACGCTCTATGATCTTTGCATCCTGCATCAGCTCTAGGAGTTCTGGAACGTTCTTGGAAGCTGCAAATTCCTAAAGGTCACTCACAACAGATAATGCTTCTCTAATAGTGCGTATTTTTGGCTCCATTTCGTTTCTTCGTCGTCCATTCCTTCCATGACTTCACAGCTGTTGCTTCCGGCAGCAATATCTGCTGCACTTTGAATGTCTTCAGTCGTGGCAAGTTCGTTGCCAAAGCAACTAACTATGTATTAAGCATAATAATAACGCAAAAGTTCATAAAAATCGGTCCAGCCGCTTAGGAACAGTTCACTCACATACACCGGACAGATACACTCGTGGAGAAAAATCTTTCTGTTTGTGACAGGTGAAGTACGACTTCTGAATGTCTCTGCTTTGTATGTAATTTTGAGGGCTAAGAAAGGTAGCTGCTTTCCACAACTTAAGATTATCGTCAAGGGCTTAAAACGAAAAAATGTGCCAACGCCTAATATCGTGCCACAAAAGGAATCAGGGAACCGCCTAGCCGAATAACAAAATTACCGTTACACCACAACTCTATTTCATATATCTGCGAAAACTTGGAAGTGAATAACATTTAAGTGAGGTTAAACTGAAGCTCAGAGAACAACTCCGTAGTGCAGTGACTTTGCATCTCCATAAGCTCCATAATAACCGCCTCAAGTGAATACATGCATTGTAATGAGGAGCAGTGTTCCTGGCAAATGTGCAAGCCATCAAGAGGGCAAGGAAGGTTACGTGTGAAGGGTGTCTGCGTGTGACGGCGTGTGAAACGATATCTATTTCACAGACTTGGCTCTGTCAGATGTTTGCATCCTGAAGAAGGTGCCTACCGCGGCAGATGTTCCTGTTGTAGCAGTGCTTACTGATGGAGACAGCGGTCTCATTATCAAGGGCCGTGGAAGCCCCTTAGATGCTTACAAAGACATAACGTGCACATGGTTATTCTGCACTGTAGACATGATCAAAGTCGCTAATTTGATTTCAACCTCATTCTGCGTAAAGCTAACTTAAAGTCTTCCGTCGATGAAGTCGACGTTCTACTGTATCGCTTGATAAGAACAAAAACATCGCTATGTACGTATGTCTGGTTGCTCCTAAGTGACTGAAGGAGCTCATCACTTATATTATATATATATAATAAAAATTACTTTTCTTTAAAGTGCAATCGTGCAAAAACTACTGAACGCATTGATATGGGACTACGATCACTGGAAGCAGAAACGTGTATAGATGTTAATGGACTACTAATTTTCAGTATTTCTCAGACCCTTTGTCATTGACCCTTCATTCAAAGCCAAACGATCCCGGTTCAGCTAGAGGAAGCTGATGTGTGCCTGAGCTAAGGTATGTGGTATGTAAGATCACATCGCATGTTAAGAATCGTGCTCACATTATTGCAATTAAAATCTTGAATAGGGAGTAATTCGCGATTATTTTTTTTTTTCTTATAGTATGTGTGTTCTTTAATTCTGAACATTTAAGCATGATTTGGCATTATTAATTATTATTAAAGGAAAATATAGGTTAAGATTCGCGCGAATTACAGGACATAGGTATGTGACAGGCAATTACATCCGAGAGATCACGAGTAGTAAACAAAACTGCGCTTCCGTGCCATTGTTGCAGCGAAAATCAAAGTAAACTGTTGTTGATAGACAAACTGAACGTAAGACGCTTCCAAACACTAAAATTTCCCTAAAATGTAATATGAAATTAAAGAAGACCCTCCAAAGCGTGCACTGAACATTACGACGAAGATTAAAAGATGTAGGTACAGGGCATTTCAACATCGAAGTTTATGAAAGCGAGTCCTGCCTGTGTCGTAACACTTTAAACAATTTTTTTTTTCAAAAGAAAGATGAGTTTGGAATTCCAACGGTTATAAAGATTTAAATATCACTTTAAGGCAACCATAAGACACAACTAGTCTTGTAATCACATCATACGCGAAAAACAGCTGGAAATATTTGGGATAAGTCCAGGAATAGAATTTTCATTGAATAATCATAAGCTCTCGGTTTAACGGCATAACAATGAAGTGAAAGAGAACAGATCTTTACTTTCTCATTTTGTACGCGCTGTATGTTTTCTGGGAAAATAGGCATTTTCTTTTCATGATCACAATGAGAATAAAGGTTCTTCAAATAGAGGCAATTATATTGAATAATTAAATAAATGAACAACATATGACGCCTCTCTAAAAGGGACTACTGTTTTTCGTGCAACTTCACCTGATATTCAAGTGAGAGTGCCCCCATGACGTATGGAATTAAGAAAGATATTTCTGATGCCTTCTTTGTTTCATTGATTCTAGATGAAACTCTTGACGTTAATAGTGAACTCTGTATCGTTCGTTACTAAATTTTGACGGAAATATTGTAGAGTGGTTTATTTGATTTACAGATGTAAGTTCTGACAGAAGATTCTCTTTTGAATCATGCTGTCAATATAGTTGACCATGTCTTTCAGAAAATGATAAAAGATGAAAAACTGTGCAGGGCAATTATGTTTAAATTGGGTTGCATTTTAACGAATTTTACACTATTCATTGGGTTACATACCCAAGTCTGACAGCCACGCTACGCCGCTAATTAGTATAACAAGAAATTAGAAAGAAAGAGCCAATAATGTTAATAAATGATATCCATCTTATACGACACACTGCCAGTTAAGGCGCAAGTTCATTCACCATGTCTAAATAATACCTCTGTACCCTTTGTCGCCAGCAAGCATTGCACATGACGAGGATCTGAGACCTCTTAGGGTTCTCCTTCATCCCAGGGACCACGTTGGTAGTATAAAAGGCTCACTGTGGTCTACATGAAGTTTTGTGCTCCAATTACTGGAGGCGCCTACATTCGTCGACTCCTAACTCCCTTCTAAGTTAATGCATCATCATCTGTAGTACTTTGAGTTTATCCTCTGCTTCCCTTATGACAGATGAACACATCTTTTTATTCCCAGCTGTGTTAAAGCATTTTCTACGTCAACACTATCTAAGCTTGGGTCTTCCTCTCTTTCCCTCTAAAATCTTCTTCACTGCTCTATCCTGGCTCATTCATTGCACATGTGCTAGCTATCTCAATCTTCTTGACGTTACTGATGCCACAATGTCAGGAGCATTATGTTTATTCATAATCTCTAAGTTTGTTTGACTTCTCCATATGTTATTTTTAAATACTAGACCATAAGTTCTTTTAAGTATTTTACTTTCCAAACTCACCAGTTACCTACTGATCTGTTAATCTCCATAACTTTGCTTCAAATGTTACAATAGGTTTTAAAATTGTTTTATATAATCGTTATTTTATCATTTCTAATAAATATTTTTTCCCAAAGAGATGTGCCAATGCTTTATAAAATTTATTTCGTTGATAATTTTTCCTTTAACTCCTATCTTGATATCATTTTGTCCCGTTATTAATGAACCCAGCAACATTTTCTATATTTGACAATTTAATGCATATAAGACCATGTTCCGGGACGTACTTTCCGTTAGTTATGGTTTAGTGAACAGAAAAGAACCAAGGAAAACGCTATTCAACAAAATGAAAAGGTTTATCTGAAAGGATGTACAACTGCTCAAAGTTTACTGCTTTCGAAATGCTCAGAAAAGTTTCCGTAGAACTATAACTTCCAACAGAATGGTCGCCTCTGCATCTCAATGCACTCTAACAATAAGCTGCACTAAAGCTATTTCACAGCTTTAAACATATTGACAGTTGTGTTCTCAAGAGTAATACTTCCAACCAGATTGTCGTACTTACATACTAATAGTTCAGATTATGACTACAATGACGAGAAAACGTACTACTATAATGCATTTTTTGGTATAGGTGCGAAAGTTAATATTTTTCAGGAACAGTTGTGATAGTTCCAGTTACGTGAAACATTAGGTTCTAAGTCAAGTAGATTCAGAAGAAGTTACTATTTAAGCATAACCGAATCGCAATATACTGTCATGAAGACATAATTCTTAGTTCGGTAACAAATATTCCCAAGCGGTGAGAGATACTCCTCCATCATTTCTCTCTCCCTCCCACAAATCATTCAGCCATGCACGTGCGAATTCGTAATGTACTTGGTCGGCCCACGGGATGTGAACCCGGGATCTTCTCAATGCGGGCCACAGACGATATATATATTGACAGCCGTCCCTCTTGATAACTCAGACCTAATTTGTACAGTTTATTGCCTTTCTTCCCCATGTTAATTTTAAAAATGGCACAGAATGGTTATGCCGGCTTGAAGAGATCTTATTACGCGCCTTCCATATGTGCTTCATAGAATTATTTGTTTTCGAGAAAAATAGCTTTCTTTCAGATTCAGTGAGGTTGCATAAAGTTTATGTTATGAGCAGAGTAAATCATTTCTGGCATAGATTCGGTAACAGTCATATGGTATCTCACAGGTTTTTAAATAATTAATCACTTAAATGGCTATTCTCAACATGCTTTTACAGACGTAAGGTTATAGTAGAACTTGGCAACATCAAACTAGTTCAGGTATATCACACTCTGAACTGCTTTTGGACGTTAAGAAAACTCTTCTTCTTTATCTGAATATGACTGCCGTTTTTTTGTGTTCCACACATCCTTTTATCTATAGGAACATGACGAAAGGGTGATGTAATATTTTAGGAAAATAAACACAGCTGGCATACTATTGTGGTGTGCAATAGAACGAATGTATCCAGAGTTCAATGAGCACCTAGCGAGTAGTAATTTTGTGTTTACATGTCAAAAACAAACTTCAGATGGGGTTATTAGGTGGTAGCAGACACGAAACATTTGTTTACGCTCACAAGCTATGCTACTGTGAAAACGAAAGTGGAACATGCTAATATGGTGCCCACGCTACCATGCGCCAGCATACTTTACAATATTGCATCTTTTAGGTTCGCTAAAAATCTAAAATATCTCCGCAGAAAATAGTCACAGTAAAAACGGAGGTTACAAAATGTGTTCCAAATAGGAGACCTGTAACTGATTTCAGCTAATATACTAAGTTATCTTGCACGTTTCATACCAATGTGGTATTTATGTATGGAGCTAACGGAAACCCTAGTCACTTCGGTATCAGAGAATTCTCATTATTTCTAATATGAGGTGAGCCTATTCCAAGGCTTATTGAACAGCTCATTCCATATTTCATGCAGACGTCTGTTTGCTGTCAATTCATAGAGCTTGCCTTATTCGCCTTTAAGGATGTTCTTAAAATGTGCTCTCCTCACTGCTTTGGTGTATTTCTATTTCTTCTGCAATACTCCTTACTCTTCGGTTCTTACTCCTGCGCTTCTAATTCCATCTGCTCTTCCTTTCTCGAGCAATAAGATTAAAAATCTCTGCTTCTTTGTTCTGTATTTCTGAACACACAGTCTTCATGAGAGTACTTTAATTCCGACAGACACTTACATAAGCGCTGTCTCTTTGTTATTCTGCGCATCTTACAAGTAAACTATTGTCTTCGTACATTCTTGTGGCATTACGCATCCAGTTTTGAACAAAAACCATTTATTTTTACGAAATCGGCTGATCAAAGAACAAAATGGCATTAGACTTTTTTGTTTGTAATGCTTCTACAAAGCACATGTTAGAAGGAATGTGCACATAATCACAACGATAATAGACAATATAATCTAATAAAAGATGAAATGACATTGTTTTACGAAATTTTATATGCAAACCTAATGTAAACTATTAAAAACCATTCCTCTCGATTTTATATTTGTAAATTTCTTGTTTGTTCGTGGCACCACAACTTTGTTGTTAATACTTTTACAGTTATTTTACAGTTTCTTATTGCTGAAAACTGTATGTACGATTGTGATTTGTATTTCTATATAATTGAGTTTTGGAGTAAAGATTCCGCTTGAACTGGGTTCGCCAGAATACGCAGGATGCCCAAGGTATCGTGGGAAACCTTGTTGACACTTGATGTAGAACCGTTCTGTTAATGTTTAAAATGGCAGTGCTTAGCTAGCATTATTTGCATAATTTTCAACTCAGTGTGGCCTGGCCACGAGTGTGTAGATTCTTTCTTTTGCACGAATAAATCACGTTAGGAAATTTTCACTGCAATAATTGCATTAATTATTAGTATAGCAGGGTATTCATACACCCTCTCACAGGTTTGCCCACACTTTTCCCAATGATCCGAGCTTCCATTTGAGTACTGTCAATTCTATCAGATTGATGTGACAAGAAAAGGTTAGAAATTTACCTATAACGCCTCATGCTGTTGTAGTTTTGGTAGCAGTTTGGATTCTGCGATTCTCAAAACGTGTGATTCTGCTGAAATATTAGTATCGAGTTTTGTGAAGAATATTAGGGAGGGGCATTTTCTTGAACATGTTCAATCGTATCCTTGGGAGTTCGTGAACTTAAATACAGAGTTCAGTGTTATCCGAGATTTTGTTTTTGGGTTATGCTGTAAACATGCACACGCGCGCACGCGCACATACACAGACCCATCGACACATTGATCCTTCTGTTAATTTTCTATGCATAGTGACCCAAAACATTTGCGGTTAAATCTTGATATCGAAGTTTTGGGTGGAAAGATATACTGTCCCTAAAAGTAGTACGGAAAGTAAAATTTCAGGAACACAGCGGTTAACCCTTGAACTGTACCAAGAGGTTGAAAAGACTGTCTAGATCTTTGTGAACTACATGAGAGAAAACGCGAGCTGGATCACTGAGTTATTCTAAACCAGTAATAATAAAACAGAACAAGCACAAGGAAGACGCACAAGGAAGAGCTCGTTATATGTCCTTCCTTCTCCAAAATTAAAGGGAATAAAAGGAAGAAGAGCCACAGGGACCGCGCAGTGTGTAACGATAACGAAGTGTGTTGCAAGCGATTCCACAGAGCAAGAGGCCAGGTCTGTATGGATCATAAAATTGCGAAACGGGCCATGACGGGACCTAGGGCAGCCAGAGGTTTTTATTGCTGCCAGTTTACCACTTCAGAATGCCTGAGTCACATTAATTCACCAGCTACACTTCTATAGACAAAACACTGCCCAAATATTCCCTCTGCTTTCTGTTTCTTAAGCTCTGTTGGCAGCTACAGAGTTGCAGATACACCAGATAAATAATGCCACGAGTGATTGTCAACTTATCGAGAATTTACCACGGTGTGCACTTGTTAAGGCTATTTCAAGAATTAAAGCATGATATAGCCTATGGAATGTTATTTAAATACCGTATTGAAATAATTATTATCAACCTCTTAAGAGAAACATGTTAAATATATTACATGACCTGTATAACTTTTATGTTTCAGAATGTTGAGTGACTTCTTTGCTTTACTCTAGCGTGAATACACATTCCGAGGTTGGCATTATTTTCAAGTCTACTGGTGAGTACTTTTAATCCATTTCTCTGCGTATGCTTATTGTAGGCTCCTGCACCAGTTATGTTGGTATAAAGCTAACACTTATCTGTAAATCTACACAAAACAGAAGTTGTTAAGTTGATATCTCATCCAACACCACACGCTGGAATACAAATTGAGGTTAGGTGACTTGTTATTAGAACAAATAGGAGCATTAAATTCCTGGGTCTTCAAGAATTCAGGTATTTAGATTAGAAACCTCACATTAAGTGCGTCTTACCCAAACTCAGCTCTGGCTGTTATGCCTCCCGAGCACTGAGTTGGATAGTTGTACTTAAATTATTATATTATTGATACTTCAACTCTATCGCGAAGTATGGCTATTATTTTATGGGAACGTATTAGAAAGTAAACAAAAATTCCTCATGAAAAAGGAAGTTACCAGAATCATGTACAACTCCCCAAGATATACAAATATCTTTTTAGAAGGCTGAAGATATTAACCTTACCCTGCATGTATATGTTCTCGGTTTTATATGCAATGGAGCCACATTTACAACATGAGTTAAGCACGTAAAATCCAATATCCCAGAGTAAAACCTTACTGCTTCCAAAAACAAAACATATATATATTGCTCTTCCTAATGATCTTAAGAGAAAAGTTGACAATTTCAATACTTCTATAAGATAAGTTATGGGCAAATTATGTATTTTATACTGTACAGGATTATCTGAATGATAATAACACTGTAAGTGGTACCTAGTGGTTTTAATGGCAAATCATTGTCAATTACTTTTAATACCGTTCTAAGAAGACTACCTGTTTATTATATTACCATCCCTAAAATAATGAAGGGAGCTACAGTTATACGTTTATTTACCTTAATCATTGAGAAAAAGAAACTTATTGATGCTGAAAAGGCTCAAAAAGTTATTGCCTTTGAATATTTTCCACCTTCTCCCTTCTTTCTTGACACCATCCCTACAGTAGTTAGCCTTTATTTAAACAATATAGGTACATATGTGTCAAATTTGTTTGAAATAGGTACAATGGTGTAAGAGCCTATAAGCCACATGCATACCTACGTTGACTTTATATATTATGTAGATTTATATAAATCATTTGCCAATAAACAAAACTACTTAGAAATATTTTTCAAAATTCAAAAAGGAGACCCATGACTTATAAACGCTTTAACGACAGTTCCCAAGAATTCAATATGGCCAACATTGCACTAAATTACACTAAAAAGTAGTACTGCCAACCTGGAATGAAAATTACTAACACTTCTGCGAAAACCCCAGCAAAAAAATATAATAAAGGTGTAAATTATAATCTAAGACTCTATTCTGCAACAAAAGCCTTTAAGTTCCACAGACGACATTTATATCGAAATCATTAACCAGTTAAGAAAAATAAAATAATCGCTTATCAAAACAAATGCATTATTTCTAACCTAAAATATCACAGTGTTAAAACGATAATATTTACTTCAATTCATTACCACACAATGCATGATAAAGCTACTCATCTTTGACAAATCTTGTTCTGCAAATACACTTCTGGATGAAACCACAATACGCTAAGTATTATAATTTATTTAATGGTCTACTGTGTTGTGAACACAATAAAAAACTAACAATAACTGTATATAATGTTCTAAAACAATTCAAGACACGCAAACGATGCAATGTCGTCCACAGATTAATACGGCGTCTAAACATAATTTTGTTTTAAAATCTACCGGTTGGTCTCCCTGCAACGGGTTCTGTGGCAACGTAACGGATGCAATAACACCGACTATGGCCGTAGCTTTAATATGCTTATATTTTACGAACCGTTGGCGGTACAAATGCAACGTAACAGATGGAATATCACCCAATATAACCAGACCGCGCCATAATGGGGGGAAATGTCAGTTGTTTTTTGGGGTATTCCAATGAACTGTTTCCTCTACAACCCTTACACACAAACCTGAGTACTTGACCAACTTCGCTAATCCCCTTTCCACTGAAGCTACAGGTAACAGTAAGCCAATATACACTTAAAAATCTGATGTGTTGCACTCACATGACTTTCTCTACTCTTGTACTAACCATTCTTATAAACTCTTATTCCTATATCTTCTTCGTGTTAGTTAAAATAAACATTTGTACAAATTATCTTATTGCTTATTTCCTTGTAGGTGCAAGGGGAATATTGGAATACAGTAGGCTTTGTGCGATAGTCAAATCTTTTAAAGCTTTGAGATTCCGTTCTCTTTGTACACGTAACATATAAAAAAATGAACAACGATGACCCATTTCACGAAAGTTCCAAGTTTTCCGAAACTCACACACATAACAAGGTATATTTCCGAAATGGTTCAACTACAAGAAAATTTATTGAGACAAATTGTGTATTTTAGCAAGATCTACATTTTTTGTACAGTATAATTTGGTCTATCTCTAACGGTTTACCAGTTATGCAAAAGTCGTCCAGAGTAAATACGACTACAGGGGCTTTAGCCAGAAAATTCAAGATATACATTTCATTTGTCATCAAAATATCTCAAACATATGACATTTTAATTAAAATCGTTAGAGCCATTTTCAAGAAAATCAAAATTTTCGAAAAATTTTCCATGTAAACGGTAGTTTAGGGTGGAGCTATTTTCTTCAAAATCTTCGTGTCACATCCTTGAACGACATTAAACTTAAATACCAACTTTGGTTTTTAAGCGACTTTGCGTTTTTGAGCTATGCTGTCCACAGACTGACAGACTGACAGACACACAGACGGACCTTTTTCTAAAAATGCTTTTTTTGGATTCAGGGGGCCTCAAAACATGTATTTCCGGTGAAATCTCGACTTCGACTTTTTGGGTGGAATACAATACTTCCCCTACTTACCAGTAGAGAAAGTAAAAACTAACCTACTGATGTTTTTTACCCTTATTTACACAATGTACCAGTGCAATGAGTAATGTTCTGTAACTTTATGGTTACGGAGGCAGCTAAAATTATTTGTCACGATTAAACAACCATTCCGCTATTTGGCGTTCTATAATTTTTATTAAAGCCATATTTATTTCCTCGCGAATTGCTAGCCAACTAGAGCGACTAATCGAAAATTCGTGCGCTCTGCGATAGCGTTTTGTTTTCCCATTAAGCCCGATTAAGCGCGGGAATACCCACTCCGTTGCTTTACATTGTTGAGATGGAAACGAAACTTATTTGAAAGTGTTGCACAAAGAGTATAAAATATATCCGGGTCTTTTGTGTAAATTTACACTTGTCGCTTAAAACGGAAAGGTGACTCCTAACAATTAGATTTATTAATGGAGAAACTTTATCCATCTAGTGAGCAGTTGTGGCAGTTATCCTGTAAAATGAATTTCAATTTAGGGTTAGGAAAGAGAGACAAACAAATTACAGCACAGAATTGGAGTTAGTATTATTTGATGCAAGTTTCGCCGTTTTACATCAATCCATAGCTTTCTTCATAATTTTCTTTAGCTTTTCATGAGACTTTTAAACATATCATTGGGCATAAAGATTATTCTATAATGTCAATATATACCAACCAGTATAAGTAGATGCTGATTCTTTTATTCATAATATGGCAATCTTTGCATGATCATAAATCTAATACGAACTTCCGATAATTATAGATTACCAGTTGATTTAGATTACACTTACTCAAAAGCCCTGCGTTTGTTTGGAGATATTTAAAAACATTACTTAATACGCTTAAACAAAGAGTTAATGGAAATTCTTAGGATGCTATAAAAAATAAATAACCCAATAAATCACCGGGAAGGCACTGTACAAAAGCACTGTCGAACAACAAATAGTACAGCAACAAAAGCAAGCACATAAGTAGTGCATTATATTTTAACTTCAAGCATATAGAAAACTGTATGAATTGTTTGTAAAAGAGTAAAGAAAAAACGTGATTGCGTTTTGTAAAAGAAAAGTGAGCAAAGAAAACCGTGTGACTATAATACTTTGTATTTCTAATTCAATCAGAGAAAATCGTATGAATTGTATGTTGAACGGCGAATAGAGATGGGCATGGAAATGTGCTACATAAAAGATAAGTGAGGAGATAAAAAGTGAATGTAATATGTTGCATTGTAAAATGAATGGCATAAGAACCTTATTCGTGAAAAACCACTAAGATCTGCCAGTATACCTACATATATATCTTATTTTAAACACACAAAAATGTACGAACTTTTGTAGAAGAATCTACTTCAAACATATAGGAAACTATATGAATTATTTGCAGAAGATACGTGAATGTGTTACATAAGGAAAAGCGAGTAGAGAAAACCATGTGCAACATACGTTGCATAGTAAAATGAATCCCATAAAAGCTTTTTCCATGAAAAAACACAGATCTTGCTGCTATAAAGTTTTATACCAGATTGCTGATCAACATGCAACTTTTTAACTACATGATTATACTTACGCAATATACCTGCATTTCTTTGAAACCATTTAAAAGATATTACGTAAGACACAAGATAATTAAAACCCTCAGGGCACTTTACTGGGTGCTCTATCCCCCAAAAGCAACACCGACAACTCTTAGTATGTTGTGCGGGATAGCAACCTGATCGGTTTTCAAATAGGGACCCCTGTCCGGAAATGCACAGTTTGGACACTGAAGAGCGTCGAAGTTTAAGAGCGACGGTTGTGACAATCGCTTTGGTATCTTAATATGGAAGGTATGCAACCCTCTAGCCATCTGTGTGCTGGAATGAACGACCTGAACAAAACAACATTCCTGCACATACGTTAAATTCCTCCTGAAACCGAAATTATAATGTAAATAAGTAATTAATAACAGAAAAAATTAAAAGGAGATTCTAATCGATAGTTAAGGGGAGAACATTGTTAATAAAGCTGAGTATATTAAAGTCTCAAGAATGGAAGCCTAGGCAGATTAGATGAGTGATAAGATTACAATTGTTTTGGCGAGTTCAGCGAGTTGATTCTTATCTTGCCATGACGTGCTCAAAAGTTGACCAATGAAAATCGCTTCCTTTGCGTCGCCCATGCGATCACGTGCCTTAACTCATTCGCCTTGAATCGCGTAGTCAGTGCACATGCAATTTTATGTGATCTCCTGTACGTAAGCTGGCGCATGAACATAAATCGGCGGTCGCTAAAGGGTGACAAAGTTCAAGTATTATAGCGTTGCAGTTGAAGTTAGAAAGTTGTATTCGACTTAGATATCGTTGGCAGTTCTCTACAAATCTGGAAATTTGCAAATAAAGTCAAATGCTCGTTAATTCTTCGTTTGGATCCATTCCTGCCACCACTCACGCATACCTTGTTGATTAGGACCTCTTGCTAGAGCTAGTTAGATACTGGGACACCGAACACAGGGTAGGAGATATCCTGGCGACAAGATCTTCTAAATTTTAAAGGCGACGTCGGGAGAGGATTCTGCGTCACTCCACAGAGTCCTTGGTGCGCATTCTACTGCTTTACTTGTTCAGTTTCAAGTACTGTAACGTTTTTAATAGCAGTGCGACACGTACCAGTACACAGAATACTTTGATGTAAATGTGCGGAATCACCTCAATGTTGTATAATCCAAATCGATGGATTGGTAAAGGTGGACCAGTTCCATGGCCAGCACGGTCACGCTCACTAGATCTGACTCCTCCCGACTATTCTCTGTGAAGCTGTATGCACTCCTGAAACGCCGACCTTATGGCTCGAGCCCTCGGAGCGATTCAAAATCTTCAGACAACCGTACGTATTGGGTCATGTTGATGAGGTTCAACACTGCCGATGTAGGCTCTGCAATGACGTAGGAGGTACAAAGTTCGAAGCCCGTTTGTAATGTAAACAGCTGCTTGATGTTGGGTTTATTGATGAAACGTGAACGTACACTCATCTCACACTTCGATGCGCTTCAGTGCACAAACCGTGCACATCCGAACAGTGGTTTCTATTTGAAAATCGATCAGTTCGCCATTCCGCACAACATACTAAGCATTGTCGGTGGTTTTTGTGGGAAACCCAGTATGTGACACTATATGTTGAGAAATACCTTTGAACACAGTTGAGCAACCACTTCTGTGTTGCCGCGTGTGTTTGATGCTGTATTTGAGCTACCTCGTCACTATTTATACAAAAAGTCTCATTGGAAAGAAAAATTAGTTTAAGTAATTTCAATATAACCTTTCAACATACTCAAAACCACTAAGAAAATACAACAAAGTCATAACTTAACAGAGATCAAATTTGTCCATGATCGTCAGAGAAAAGAGCAAGTAATAGTATGGCTCCGTTGTTCCTTTGTTACTTCATAGGACTGTGAAATCGTATATACATAATTGTTTTTCAGATGGCAATCTAAGACTAACATTATCAATGATAAAGAAATGGATGATATTGCGAGCTTTTGTAGCCATCACATAAAATTAATTAATTAAAATGGGGTGAGATTTCGAATAATAAGCTAGACAAGCGATATTCAACTTTATCTCTTTGGAGACGATTAGGCAATTAGCGGCTATTCCCCATTCCACTCTTTCAGTCGGAGTGTAAATCAGCTAATACTTTTGGCGTGTAGAAAACCAATCACACAGTCAGTATCCAGCGATAGACACAAACAGGCAATTCCATGGCAGCTTTTAAGTCATAACTTGAATTTTCTAGGATTGCCCTCAGAAGACCTCTTCATTCCGTATTAGTTTTGCATGAAAGGCAAACAGTAAAAGACACACAAAATCTTACTAAATAAAATTGTGGATCTGGTTAAAACACAAAATGTATGTGAAACACTTTATTATTATTATTATTATTATTATTATTATTATTATTATTATTATTATTATTATTATTATTATTATTATTATAATATTATTATTATTATTATTATTATTATCTTTTTTTTTTTTTTTTTTTTCCTCTTTCGAGTGAACTATTGCTGAGATTGCTGACATATGCGAATTTCCTGATGTATTTCCATATTCCCTTTGCATGTACAAGAAAATTAGCGAAAAGGTACTTTCTGAAGATGCTTATGTCAATTAAACTGAAGTAGATAAACAAATAAGCATTTGCAAGGATAGTTTGTATAAGAGTGAGTATAGCTTTACATATATTTGCGGATTGAGTTCCTCCAAGCTAAAAGTGTATCGCAATAAATTACACGAGGATTACTTCTAAGGCTGTGCACTTCAAATTTGTCGTCAAATATTGATAGAGTACTGCAACGTAAGCAGTACCAAAGAAGTCACTTATGAACAGACGTTTATCGTATCAGATTTGAAAATGCTTTCGCGAATCAAACGCAACGTACATAAAACCGCCACTGTAACTAGTGCAGGTTTATGTGTTAAAGAGTGGTAAAGTCCGGATATAGTGGTAGGAGGTAAATCCAACCGCCCCTCATTCACATCGCTCAAACACTTGTGTTCTATAACGTAGGTCATCTTTACGAAGTTCAAAATTGCTGTAGCGTGCAGAACGTATAAGAAAAACACAGACGCGCACGCGCGCGCACACACACACAGACACACACACACACACACACACACACACACACACCACACACCACACACTAATGCATTACATATTCATATATTACTTTAAATCCAAGCTGACTACCTTCTATTATACTGTTTCTTCCAGCAGCATAAGTAAAAGCTTCATTTTCTATGATTATGACATGCTGGTAAGTAGATTTCCTAGTAATTTTCTTTTAGCACATTGAAACCTTAGGTTGATTCTGGGAAAAAACGGTTCGCAGTAACACCTTGCAGTACTAAAAGGTGCTAAGTTCCTAGTCTTAAAAATGAAGCAAATGTATTCGTTAATGAAGCAATTTTGGGCACAATTAATCACCACCCAAACCTAATATTCTTAATTTAGTAACTGTTGCTTGTATTTTCACGATATGGCAATACAGAATTGTGTTAAACTTTACCTGTCACACGTTATGCCGTAGCATCATTTTCCAACGCATGACATAGAACATTGCTTACCTAGACACTTGAACTACAACGTGACGAGTAAATAAACATTTTATAATTAATCTGTCAACTTCTATCACAATGTTGCTTTTACAGCAGAATTCTCTCGTCCAATTCTGTGCGGGAATCTGTTGTGGAACAAGCCCATTAGCAAAAGTGTCTGGGGGTTTGTGACGTTCAGCATATAAAAATTAAAACCGTAACTCATTTGTTCTCATTTGTTAGATTATATTATGGATAAAGTAGAGAGATATTAGCTCAACATTAACATAATTGCATTAAAATTTACACTTTGACGCAATTTCTTTCTTCATTACCGATCATCCTCCCCTTATGTAGGATTTACACACCCTAGGACTTACAAGCCAGTGCCTAGGGTTAGATGCCTGCCAGGTAGCAGGTACCGGACAGAGTGAAGATCTGGGAGCGGGTGGTCAGTCAAGCACCAGGTATGATAGTGAGGAAGAGGGTGATATGAAATGCAGGCGAAATCCATGATTGCAAAGGTGATAATGGAGGAATTGGTGGAATGAGTGATGGGGGAAATGCGGATAACCCGGTGAAAACCCACCCTGATGCTGCTTCGTCCACCACCAATATAACATACGGTCCCTGGGATCGAACCCGGGTCACCTAAGTGGCTATATTAAAAGCCTGTATCGCAATAGGTTAGATCATCAACACTTCGAGGATTTTCTTAGACTATGCACTTTGTCCCCAAATATTGATAGACTTGTTAAACGTTAGTAATAACAAAGATGTAATTAATGAACACATGTTTGTTGCATAAGATTTGAAAGGGCTCTCGAAAATCAAAGACAACGTACACATAACCAAACCGCCACTGCAACATAATGCACGACTGGGTGTTACAGAGTGGCGCAGTCCGCATATAGTGAAAGGAGGCAAATCTAACTTCTTGAAGCGGCGCGCTCTGCCTCACGACGATAATGTATCTTCTGAAGCAGTGTTTCTGCTCGACACTGAAGTATTTTGGGCGCCAGTGGGTCTTAAATGCACAATATCTCTGCTAGTTGTTGTACCTGGCTTCACTCAAGCGCTGAGATTCCTAACTCAGGGTATGCGCGAGTACATCTTAAGGACAACGCAGACTCGTTGTATATACGATTTAATGAATCTTTAAATTCACAGTCACTGAGAAGTTGTCTACGGATGTATTACAACACAAATTGAATATTACTTGAGGAACTGCAGAACCCATGTTGCCAGCACGGAGCGATAGACGGTTACGTGTCACTTCGACGCTGTCGGATAAGAAGTGTTATTCACAGAAAGGGTCCACCTCTCTTCTCTTTTTAATTCCTAGAAATCCATCTATTCCCAAGTGACTTTGCGATGCACCCTATCATTTATCTAATTCTTTGCAACCACCCAATTACATGGAATTGTTAGCCGCAGCCAATTCCTCGAATTTGTACCTGATCCCTAATGACCTACCCTCTTGGGCTCTTCTAATTATCTAACGACCTTTTTCCACTCTAACATGAAACAAATTCCCTATACATGATATTTTATACACATTATCTTGATAGAATATATTCCTCTGATTTCATATTTTCTCTCTACTGGAACGTTCTCTATACATAAATCGGTTAATTATTGATGCTACTTCATTACGTCTCTTACTCTTTTAAAATGAGTATTTAATGAAATCCTAGTTTCAGCATCATCCTCTTTGGCAAACGTTGGATATCGCTGATGTAGGCACTGGGCTACTGTTTCAGAGGTCGCAGGTTCAAACCCGGTCCCAATCGATGGTTTTTAAGTGTGCTTAAAAGCTACAGCTCCATGTCAGTAGATTTACTGGCATGTAAAGGAACTCCTGTGAGACGAAATTTCGGCACACCGGTGGTGCTGCTCTGATCCTGGCAGTTGATAACGTCGTTAAAAATATGTTATCTCTTGTTTGAAACTCTCTCTCGTACGAATAGAGTTTTCTATGTGAAACAACGGTGATGGAATAATTAAATATAAGGACAGGGGTTCCTATTTAAAAACCGATAAGTTTGCTGTCCCGCATAACATAGTAAGCGTTGTCGCTCTTTTTGGGGGGGGGGGGGGGAGGGGCCAACCAGCATAACGCTGATATGTGGTTACGAAGGAAATGTTTCATCTCTACTCATAACTTATTCAACTAATTACCCATAGGAGCGCTCCTCCGTGCACTCATGGGCTTGAGTCCCCCTCGGGCATGGGTGTTTCTCTGTGTGTGTTAGTAGAGATAAACATCATTCGGATGGTTAAATGGTCCTTGGATCCTTGAAAACCAAAGGCTTAAGAGAGAGAGAGAGAAAAAAAAAGAAAAACTAGGAAAATGCTGCTGACGAAGACCCTGGTCCAAGATAAACGCTGTCCGAAGGAGAGCTTACGAAAGCTACAATTCATATCATTTATTTAGATTTTCAGTAGTAAAGATAACAAAAGCGCACTATTGAAAGAATTTGGAAGTGCCCTACCGTATTTACACATTCATAACAGCTTAAAAAAGGAAAAACAACTGAAAATTAATGCGTTTAGTTTAACGTCCAAAACCAGTTTGTTTAGATCAGGCCTGGGGAACTACATACTTCTGAGTCATTCCCCTAGTCCACTTTCTTTCGTCACTAGGAATACGGAAAACCGGTTTCACCTACTGCGTGTGTATTTATGTGAAAGGTAAGAAGGTAAGGAGCGAAGCGCCTCTGTTCACACCTTTCCTTCCTCTTCCCCTACTCTGCTTTGTCGTATCCGCTCTTCTTTTACCAAAATTACCACGTAGCTCCAAATGTATAACTATTTTTCGCCCACGATCGAGATGTGTCCAGAAAGTACTGAAAAATCATATGAAAGTTCGTTTTCCACAAATGAGTCACAAGATTATGTAATGATGCGTATATAAGTGGAGATATTATCAAAATGATGTTCAAACGAATCCAAGAACAGTTGAAGTCAGATTGAAGTGACTCAATAATGAGAAGAATCGAAAAGTATTTGTGTTTTAAATTAAGAACAATTCTTATGAACATGTCAATTAAAAGTAATGAAATATTTGTTTCAACAGACGAAATAAAATGCTTTCTATTACGGTTTATTTGCATGTGTTATCCTTTCTCTACAAGAGGAGAAAATCAGCTTGTAGTTTCAATTCATGCTCCTTATTATCTGCATCTTTATAGCTGGTTATTGAGTTTCTTTTCTTTAGTATAATCTTAGATATATGCCAATATTTCATTTTCAAATACATTTACGTAACTAGCTTTCTTCACTAAGACGCAGAAAATAAATCTGATGCCTTCGTTCCAATTACTTCCAGATCAAAGTATTCATCTTTATACCGAAGCTTCCTCTAATATTTTAGAAAATACGACATTTTGACAGCTTCGTTATGGATGCGACTTGACTTCTGAAATGAGAATCTATACCTTCTAAGGACTTATGCCGGGAGGAAAGAATGCCTTTGAAATTGTATATGTATATGTTTAATAGTAAGTAACGCCCTAGTGCAACAGCCCTGGCGGACCAAGACTTACCGCCCAACCGCTGCGTCCCTCACCTCTGCCCACTACAGGTGTCACGAGTTGGGTGCAGAACTGGACGGTGGGACGTGGTCAGCACACCCGAGCCCTTTCGTGCTGCGGAGGCGATCATGCATGGTAGCCAAACAGTAAGAATAAGGTGTATTTAAATATACAAAGCATATTTATATCTTAAATACACGTACTAGGTTACAGTGCTTAAAAGGCACTTGCATTTTCTATTAAGCTGTGGAAACAATTAAGATAGAATTCCTTTGATTCCCAATTCCTGAATAAATCAAATGCAAATTTGGGTAATTCTCTTTTGCTTTCGGTACCTTTACTCTGTTATTTAAATTTACATTTCGTTGCATATTAGATATTCCAAACTTCACAAAAACTTAGTTGGTGGTGTTTATATTAGAAATAATTGTCAGAAGAAGTCATAATAGCTAATTTTGTTTTCTTTCTTAGGTATAACGTGTTTGCAATCTAGCACGGCCAAATAACTTCTGAAATATTCATCAGCAGAGCATCATTGGTTTTATTCTCATTATTTAGATATACATTATTATGTGAATCTGTGCTTTCCGTCGTGCCCGCCTCGATAGCGTGATGGTTAACGTGTCTGCCTTACGTTCAAGAGGTCGCGAGTTCGAATCTCGCTTAGGGTAAGTTATCCGGGTAAGGTTTTTCCGAGGTTTTTCCTTATCCTGAGAAGACGAATGTCGGGTAACTTAAAGCTCCATGGACCTCGGGCTCATTTGAGCATCATTTCACCCGTTTCATTCACTCACCGTCCGATATGACGCAATGTTGGAGGACGTTAATAAAAAAAAAAATCTGTGCTTTTCGTTTTAATTTGAATGCAAAAATCTGTACAACGTTTCTAAGGTTTGGATTCATGTGCTACTCTCAGCCAAAATATGATTATTCTAAAATCGTTTCAGTTATGAATCCTATATCAGATTTCAATACTTCTTTAGCTCTTCCTGCAGATCTAAAGACAAAATAACTTATAAAACGATTCATTCATTATGTTTTAATGAGAACCGCCACATTAATGTGCACGTATAATATATAATGGTGGAACAGAAGTATGTTTATAATTCTTTACAAAGGCTAAATAATGGATAATTTTGAAGATAGGTTGCTTTTGGAAAACATATTTACAAACCTCATGATTCTCATCTCCGATTGTTAATTACAACCATATTTCGAACCAAAACAACCGTAATTAATTTCCACTGTCAAAAATAACTTCCAAGGCGTGCTACATCAATTAGTTTTGACCAAAAAAACCGCCGTTATCGATTTCTATTAGACATAATAAAAATATATTTCTCATAGAGTGGCAGTTGCAAATCGGAAACCCATAAAAATGGACAAAAGCGTACTAAAGAAAGATTTTGGTTTTAATTAAAATATGCAGTTTTATAATATACTCGTCGGAATTCGTTTTTCTATACAACCATTTCTGAAATAAAACGGACAGAGGAAGAAAGAGAATAATACAGATGGAAAGAGAGAAAGAGAAACAAACAGAAAGTATTATGTGCAGCACTCTTCTACAGCCGATTCTTAAAACGCTTTTTCTATTCACTTCATGATAATCGAGATAAACATTTACAGGAATTTTCTTACTGTTAATTTTCTTGTAGGTGCAAGAGGAATAAACTTTAAGCGGTCAAATCTTTTAAACCTAGTCCCTATATGATGGCTTTGAGATTCCGTTCTCTTGCATGACCAAGGCATAAAAAGGTAAATACGAATTTCCGATTCCAAAAAGCACAAGTATTGAAAATTTCAGACCAATTACAAGGAGTACCTTCGAAATGGTTTGACAATTTAATACACATAAAAAGTGTGCTCTAACGAGATTTACATTTTAGGAGCAGTAAGACTATCTCTTACTGTTTACCAGTTATGCAAAAGTCAATGAGAGTGAAGCAGTTTTGAGGACATTCCCAGAACATTCAAGACATACAGTTTATTTTTCATAAAAATGTGTCAAAGATGTATTTTAATGAACAAATTTCTCTTAAACTCAAACTTTTCGAACAATGTTTCACGTAAAAGACAGTCTGGAGTGGTGTCGCAACCTTGAAAAATGCTGAACTTAAAATACCAGGTTTGGTATTTAACAGACTTTTCGTTTTTGGGTTATGCTGTTTACAGACGGGCATATACACACACGTGGAACTTTTTTAAAATGCATTATATTACTCAGGGGACCTCAAAATATGTATATCCGGTGAGACCTTGATTAATGATTACTAAGTTTTGGTTAGAACACAATTCTTCTCCTTCCTTATCATCTTTCAGGTATACTTTCAGGCGTATAGTGTTGGCAGTGCCGGGAAGATTGCGTGGATGATTGCGCATGGTAACTGCTGTTCTCGGCGCCAGGTGGCGTTTGGCAGACCCTTGTCCTCTGTCGGGAGGGGCGGGGGGGGGGGAGACAGTCACACCAATTTAAGGATACCCATCTGCCAAATTTTCAAAATCTAGTTTTTTTTATTTTGTTTATTTGGAATTTTAACGCAGCAATCACTGTATAGTGAGGACTAAATGTGCCAAATTTCCTACATTTGGTGAAATTTGTTGCTGAGATACTAATATTTTATTAACATTTGTTAACATTTTAATAAATGGTTCCCCATTAAGAAATTTTGATAACAAGAACTTGATTTTCAGTTATGTTTTGTAATAAAATATTAGCAAATTGTTGAGATAATTTCTTAATTTTGTTATTAGTTTGGATAAAAATAAGATTTAAAAATTATATTCATTTAAATTTCGAATGCAATCTTTAAAATTTAATTACTCAGAAGTTATTCATGTTATGAAAAAAATATCATTTATTTTTAATGTCATTTCTAAGCAAGTGCACCAAATTTCATGCATATGAACTGAAAACTGCATAATGTGGAGCATTGTAAAAAGCAAACAGTTGCTAAAAATAAAAACTTGAAAAACCAGGTTTGAAGTGGTGGCAAGGATAATGAAGCTGTATTGATTTAAATGGACACGACCACTTACAGGCAATCAGTTATATTCCCACGTGACATTGTTAAAAAGGCCGTACGACTATAAAAAGCATATCAAAATAAAGCAGGTTTATACTATTTGAGAAAACAATGCATTTTTGTCACCTTTTTAAATTTTTTTTTAGCCGTTTTACACAAGTGCTTATCCTTAAACAGAATTTATAATAGTTAAAATACAAGGAGTAATATGATTTTGTAATTTGTACTAGGCTATTTCAGGCTAGTAAACTTATTCTTTGAGATTCTTGGAACCCTGCTAAAGAAACATGTTATATACGCTTTCTTTCCATCAAGGCAATCTGAAAGAAAAGCAAAGCAAAGCTCTTTAGGTATGGCACCTTCTTGGCAGAACAAAAGACTGCTAGGGAAGATCTGTAATGCGATAACCGACTACAAAGGTGAGGCGGCGAAAATATGCTGCACATAATAACAAAAGCACATGAGGCTTGAAGTCTATATCGCTACGCAAACAGAATCAACAGTGACGATAACAATGAGTTTGATGAAGGAGGGGATGAAGGAAAAAGTGATGATTGATGGAAGAGATACGTATAGGGTGAAGCAAAACACATTTTATGCCACCTTTTGTGTTCAGCTTCAACGGGCTACAAAAATCGTTAATGGGGCACAATGCATTCCGCTTAATATATTCATTTTCAGCAAACCAGCCGCTGCCCAAGTATTTTCTTGTATTTTCCACCCAAAAATTCGAAGCTGAGATTTCACCGGAAATATGTTTTAAGACCCCCTGAATCCAAAAAAAGCATATTGGTCCATGTGTGTGTGTGTATGTCTTTGGACAGCATAACTCAAAAACGAAAAGTCGGTTAAAAATCAAAGTCAGCATTTATGTTTAATGTCTTTCAAGGATGCGACACGAAGATTTTGAAGAAAATAGTCCCACCCTAAACTACCCTTTACATGGAAAATTTTTCGGACATGTTGATTTTTTTGTAAATTTACTAACGATTTTGATTAAAATGTCATATGTTTAAGATATTTGTATGATACATTAAATGTATATATTGAATTATTATTTACTTATGCCAACAAACTTACTGTTGGTGTTTTTAAACACACAAGCCGTGTGTGGGCAATGTTTGAGAGGTAGAACTGGAATTCAAAAATTTAATGACACACACACACGGACCTTTTTCTAGAAAATTCTTTTTTCGATTCAGCTGGTCTCAAAAAATACATTTCCGGGGAAATCTCGACATCGAATTTCTGGGTGGAGTACAATACTTCCCCTACTTACCAGTAGAGAAAGTAAAAGTAATAGTTAAGCAGGGTTAAATATTACCTTGATAAACATGACAAGACATAGTACCCAATTTTAAAATTATTTTGTTTTCAAAATTGGTTAGACATTTTGTTACCAGTGATGGTCATAAAGTAACCCCCTACCCCGTTGTTAGTATTAGTTCTGTAATAAGATCTGGCATCGCTAGTGTTAAGGGTTGTGTGTTCCTTTGGATCTGTTACTGATGTATTAAAATCTTGCTTAGATAAATATGGCATACACAAAATTTAATGGCGGCTGATGGCTGACCACTTAATGTTCAAATTCTTCTCTTTCCTGTTACGCAAAGAAACTGTGTGGGCGCAAATGACACATCATAGCATTCGTGATTTTACAGCATGTTTAACTACACAACCCGCAAGGCATGGTAGGCCTCTGATTGGATGTTTCTGGAGCCACCCGTCATTAAAATTTGTATCAGCCATAGTCCCAGTCCCTCCTCAACTTACTTCATCCTACATTGAATTCTCAACAGTTACGCTCATCGACATACGCAGATGGCGTAAGGCTTACGTGAAACATTTTATAATTTAAATAGATTTCATTCTGGGCTTCTTCACATCCAAATGCTCAAATATAAGAGTTCTACAAGGAACGTTACTGTAGGTCACAAGAATAAAGTAGTTCATTCCTTTGGGGAAGAGAAGAAGGGAAACTAGTAACTGAAACTGGATTGTTTGCTCCTAGAGATTCGGAGTTCAATATCCACCTGGGGCAACAACAGGACAAACACTCATCTCAATCTATGTTACTATCTGCTATGTCCTTTTTTATTGCTGAGCAAATAAGTAGAAAGACATGAGTCAAACTCCCAGATGGCAAAGAGAAATCCCTTAGCCGAGGTTTATAAGAACCGAGATAGTTATAACAAGTTTAGTGTTCTCCACTGTTTATATAGCTAGGTAGAAGTCGTAGATTTTAAATAAAACTTTTGAATAGCACAATTGATTTTGGGTACACCTGAATAAAACAATAGAAACAATATGGTGCCTGTGGGTCTGTATGTGTGCGCGCTCCCGTTGAAATATATAAGGCTGAAATAGTAATATGACGAATTCAACTCAAATTTGTTTTAAATACATTTTTAAAACTTGTTCACTTTTGTAACTTTTGATATAGGTAATCTACATATCAGTAAACAATTAAAAAAAAATACTCTCGTTAAAGGATGCAGCTAGTTTAAAACTGTTTTTCGTAGCATTAACCGTTTCCAAAACATTAAATTGTATGTGCTCAAGCAGACTGAAGTTTTCTTTGTTGTGCTATTTATGCGACATATTAAACTGGACGCAGCGGCTATGTCACAAGGTTATAGGAAGGTCGGCAAGGAGCAGTCAGAACAGGAAACAGATAATGCATGCTCTCCCCAGTAAAATACAAGAGCTATCGCCAGATAGCAGATCTTCTAGAAGTTTCGTCTTCTCGAACGTTTCGAAAACTTCCAAAAGCCATATGCACCAGCGCTTTCGCAAGTAGTTTGGCAGAATTAGTGAGTCTCGTGGAATAAGTGAATGAATAAATGAGTGAGCGAGTTAGCGAATGTATTTCTGGTGCGACGAAAAACACCATGCCGGTGAGTCATGGAAGAAAGTGAAGAAAATGTAAAAACAAAGTGAAGGAAACGGTGGGTCTATACTCCTTCCGAAATAAGAGCAGTACTTTCTGAATATAAGGAAAAGGAATTTGTAAGCACTGTGATGTCATGATCACACAGGATTAAGCTGCGACTATTTGAAGGAAGATCAAACCTATCAGTTCGTGTGACGTCAGGCGAGAGGAATGTAATACCAGGTTGCCTGATAAACGGCGCTGTGAACACAGAAGTGGAAGGCTCAGTCAGGAGAATAATGTCGCCAATGAAAGAAATCGGAGCAGTCAGTGCTTCCGTCTTTTCTGTTATAAAATTAGCGAAGTCGAAATCCCGAAGTACCTTGTCAAATCGCAACCTAACATGCAATCTTCGATTACAAATTTCCCAGACTTTACGTCCAAATATTGATAAACTAGTTAAACTCCATGTAATTTTGTTCTCTATGATTCTTCACGTAAACTAGAATTGTGATATATTCTCTCAAAGCATACACTTTAACTGTAGTTGTTTACAATCTATGACAAATTGTGTAATTAAAGCAGTCAGAATTAATATTACAACCTCCAAGATGTCAGTTGAGTTATTAATACCACACAAATTTCCTACATTGTTGCATCCAGACGGAAGGCGCGTCGAGCGGAGATGAGATGATGTTTCCCCCGCTCGAGTGTCTTTACCGCAGTACCTAGCCGTCATACGGCTTAACCTGCGCGATGGTTTTGATGGTGTCACTACAGGGATATTTATCACTGGGAAAAATTTGTAGGAACAGGAGTTTTTTATAGGGGCGGGAGGGATGGTAGGCAGGGATTGGTCCGCGAGCGGGCTGTGCGCGAGTTCTGACCGGTAGTCAGGTGACGCGCTAATCCCCACCAGGGTTCTGGCCGTCAGTCACTCACTGAGAGGTGAAATGAAACAGGTGATTCTCTCTGTTTTGAATACAGATTGCATTTTCGCCTTTCCCATCTTAAGATTAGACCGCAGGACTTAAGATGTCCTTTGGCAATCTTTTGGATGGTAGTCGGCGCGGCTGACTCTGGTCGTATTGGCCCAGAGTATTCACCAGAGGGTTAGGGTGGTTCTGGAGTTTGTTGTACATTGTTCGAGCGCGAGTTTTAATCCCGTCGACAATGTACGGGATACCGGAATATTCATGTAGGATATGGGCAGGAAATCTCCAACCAGTATCATAGATCATCCTTAATGCCCGGTTCTGCAACGTCTGGAGTCTGATGAAGGTGGACTTTGCCACCACTCCCCAGATCTCACATCCGTATAGGACCAAAGGCGGAATGATCGCTCGATACAGTTGAAGCTTCAGGCGTAAGGGCATGGTTTGGGAACTGAGGATGGGATACAACTGCCGGAGGGCAGCGTGGCCTTGCAGTACTTTGCCCCTGACGTGATGTCTATACGTCAGCCGCCGGTCCAGCGTGACTCCGAGATACTTCGCCGTTGTGACCCAGGGGATCCGACGGCGCCGAAGCACGAGGTCCCGCGGGAGCCAGTTGGCTATCGTATTAGCCAGGAGAATCGCAGAGCTTTTCTCCGGGTTAATAGACATACGCCAGTTCTCGCACCATCTACTGATGGCACAGAGGTGGGCTTGTACTTGTCGGTAACTGTAGCGCGGGTTCTTGTTAGTAGCGAAGATCATGAGATCGTCCGCATACTGACAGATGTGTGTGTTCGGGTGCGTCGGGAGATCTGCATCCCGCATGCCTCAAACTATTTGTTTTCCCCTGCGGCAGCAGTATAGAGGGAAGTGACGTCACACGCTGAACTAGTTTTCAGTGCGGGCATATTAATCGGTGTGAATTGACATTCCTGCTCTAATTTATTCCTAACCAACACGTGTATCATGAGGTTGGAAAAATAATTCCACTTAGTTATTTTTGTCCGTGACGTGTTAAAAGAACCTAAATAAGTTAATAGCACTATGGCACATAACTTTGTGGACAAATAAAAAACCAAAAGACCCGTTAACTAAACATGAGCTATTGCGGCCGTGAATAGCTGAACAGCGCAAGGAGAGTAGACAAATATAGAAATATGGTCCAATGTAACATTATGTGAGCGGTGTATTTGTGCCAGTCATAAAAATAAACACTCACAATTACAAAAACCACCCTAAAGGTAAATATTTGCAAACTGCTGAAAAGTTGATTGTGTTAAACTTGTTTAACCGTTAATGGTCCATCATTCTGATGTTGGGACAAGTGACATTTGAAATATTAGCTGCAGAATATACCGGCATTTTAGAATACGCTGCTGCGAATGTTCGGAGAGAATTCAAGAGGACTGGAACTGATAAAACTCAATAGTAGTAGTAGTAACAATAATAACAATAATTATAACAATAACAATAATAACAATAATAATAATAGGTAATAATAATAATAATAATAATAATAATAATAATAATAATAAACAATAATAATTACAATTATAATAATAGGGTTGGAATCTTTACACACTCGCGAAATGAGGCGATCGCAAGTTACCTGCCACATGAACAGAGCGGGACGTCATCGCACGAGTAGAGTGACATTAGAAACATCTGTGCATAGTACTTCTAGAATATATCCACTGGTTCCACAAACACAAAAATTCCTCCAGCACGAAAATTGAAATATTCAAGTATTGCTCAACTTGTGGGAGTGAATATTTTATTGCAAATGGAGACAGCATTGAATGTAAGTTATGCAGAAACGTTATGTACACGTTGCTGCATCGACTGTATGTGGCCTTCTCTGTGTTGTGATCATGTGACAAACTGATCCCTTCCACTTCCTATAGTCCAAATTGGCCAACCTTTTTTCCCTGTACAAAGGTTCACTCCTTAATAAAAATAATCTGACGTCGGCCGCTGGCCGCGCGTCAAAGAGAGCCGACGTCGCCTAACTCGTCTCAATGCACGGCAAGTAGAAAAGGCAACAATGGAGCGGGATGGAAGAGGGACCGATTCTAGACCGCTCTGACGGCTTTGATTGCCAGCTTGTTTGCAAGACGTTTCGAGAGAACACGGACAGATAAGTTTTCAAGTGCAGAGTTAAGCCAGTGTTTGTGAGTATATCGTCGGAAGTAGTTGTAAGACAGATAGAGACAGAGAGAGCATTAATAAAGTGTGTGGCAAGTTTACGATCGGGTGGAATGTAAGATCACGACGAATTGTAAATTGTGCTAACAGTTAAACAGATAACTGCTATAACGGAACTTGAGCAGATAACTGTTTTGTGATTCAGTTTTAGAAGGGAAATAATGTGTCAGAGAAGGTAATTGGCCTTGTCATTTGTCTCAATAAATAATAATGATAAAAAGAAGAAAACTTGGGTCCGAATAAATTTTTTATTCTCTCTTCTCATATGAGTCCAAGGGAAACAAAAATATACTTTAATGTGCGTTCTACATATTAACAGTACCTGCTTGCCTAATTAATTCACTGTGGAAAGCTGTTATGTGTGCATTTCATAGCTTTTTTTTTGGTAGTTATAAGTTCTACCATACAGCTAAGGTTCTTGAAGTACGCGACCTTCAGGTTCACAGTTTTACTTATCCAAAATCGAAAATTACCAGAAAGATTTTGCTCGCAGCTATGGTAGAGCACAACACAATATAGTAAACTGTAATGTAATATCCACAGCTATAAAAGGGAAGACATACGTAATTCTAGACTCTGAATTGATCATCTTATTTTTAAAAAAGACGAAGATAAAGTATGGAAGAGTCATAATATCGTATACGATTAAGACAGCACATGCCCGTTGTTCATTGGAATATAACTTTATCAGTTACATTTTCTGTTGCGCACAAACCATCGCCAGAATACCTCTTCCCTTTTGCATCATTGCTTCTGAAACACGTTTGAAAGACGAAGCAGTGCTTGTCTTTTCCAAGATGAAAAGTGAAATGTGATTTGTTCTTCAGCAGAAAGATGGCTCCTTCGTCTTCCATCTTGCAGGACTGAATTATTTCGGTTCTTTCAAAGTGAAATAAAAGTTGAGAAGCAACTTTCCTTGTAGTTCAAAATTTCTTGCTCTCCGTCAGTCAACCTTGGCTTAAATACTCAAAGTAGAGTTTGATAAAATAGGGCTTTAGGAGTATAAGTGCCGATATCTTAATAATTGATACCTTAATATGTATTTACTTTAGTATGTTAGTTGTTTTGTTTGCTTTCCTTCGTCTATATTTTCCCCACGAACCAATCACAAAGCCGATGATTTTTGCATGGTCGTAACTGTGCCGAAATGAACAACGCCTGTGGGATAGTGTGTCCCCTTTGCTTCATAATTCAACGTGTGGTTTGCTAACCTATGTATTATGGGGCCTTGAAGAAAGCTTTAGAACTCGTTTCCGGTATACCATTCGTTATCACGAAACCAACCCAAATAAAACAAATATTAATGTGATGTTGCTCATTTCACTGTCCTTTGTTCAGCAGCAGAGGTGACGTAACTTTGTACAGCTAATTTATATTTAATGAAGGGTTTGGTCGAATGCAAAAATGCCAGAAAGAGTGGCAACATTTCTCTAAGGACTGCTTTGATCAAATGCAAAAATATCTGGAAGAGTGACATGATTCCCTTAAGGACTGGTTCCATATCCATATAAGGCAAAAATATCATGATGACTGCTATCATTTGAGGACTGGTTTCACATAATACAAAATTATCAGAAATGGCACCATTTCTTTAAGGACTGGTTTGATCGAATGAAAACACATCAAGAAGATTGGCATCATTTCTTTAATGATTGGTTTGATCGAATGCAAAAGCATGAAGAAGTTTGGATTTATTTATTTAAGGACTGGTTTGCTCGAATGGAAAAAAAATAAAGAAAATTGGCATTATTTCTGCAAGTACTGGTTTGATAGAATGCAAACGTATCAAGAAGATTGGTATCATTTCTTTAGGACCGGTTCGATCGAATGCAAAATTGACATTTCTTTTAAGGTCTGGTTTTACCAACTGCAAAGGCATCAAGAAGTGTGGCATTGTTTCATTAAGGGCCGATTTCAATGAATGTAAAAATATGAATAAGATAGGCATCATTTCTTTAAGGATTGCTTTGATCTAATAGAAAAATGTATTGACGTTAAAGGGGAATATTTTGTTAAACAATAAAAACATTTAAATCTTTAAAACTAATTGTTTGATTTTCTACTAATATGAATGTCAGCCTCGTACATGTGAATACACAGTGCATATTTGTGGACGGTAACACAAACGCAGGGGTGTTTCTGATTGCTTTCCCTTTCTCGACTCCACCCTCTTCTGTCTGCGGCTCTTCACTCTGCTCCAGTACGTTACGTCATAAGCAACCTCTCATCCTCCCCTGCGTTATTCATGCAGGTTACATTTTATTATTTTCGAAAGCGTTCGAAGGTTCTGGCACAGAATATCCTTGGTGTGATGAATGACGGGGACTCATATAGACGCAAAACTGCCTAGAATATGACGGTGCGTCAAACTTAAACCCCATGCTGCTTTTTATGGTGAAATAAATCGCTCGGGGAACCTAAATATGGGTCAGGCTGTAAACCAGCCATTAAAAGAAGAAGCGGGCCGTGATTACTTTGACCGCTTTCCCAGACTTCTTCCAATGGAAATAAGGCTTTATAGCAGAATTTATCTTCCCTCGTCTGCATGAGAAAATTAATTATGTACAACATTAACTTTGAGTTACTGACGACTTCTGTGCTAGTAGAAAACCATTATGTGATGTAAATGTAATTGCTTCATATCAGACATGTGGTGTGTTAAAGATTTGTAGACACCAATAGTGTCTGTGTTTTGTATAGGGGCCGGACTGTCGTCCGGGGAAGTCTCAAGTTCAATGCTTTGCTGGTTCATCTCTCGTATCTGAATCAAAACCTATTCCCTAATGACTAAAGGCCGGAGACGTGTGCGTTTCTGCATTGGTATACTGCACATGGACTTCATTGTTATCGCTCGCGCATGTAAACAACTACAGATAGATACAGTCTGACCATGAAAACCGCCTCACTGCAGCACAACCTACAATCATCATATGAACACTTACACTCCACGTCTGTAGCTCACTGCAAGAAGAAACAAAACAGTCGCGTTATACCACACCATGACCTTGCGTCTGCAAGGCAATACTTCACTACTTCGCAGAGTACTACGATACGTTGTTATCAACTCTTGCTTATAGTGGCAGCCGTTTGCCTATTTGATGGCCTGCTGTACTTCTGACGTCATTTATACTATGCATCCAGCTAACCTGCGTCGCATGCGAGCGCACATTACTTCGGCCTTTACAGTGAAACTTAAATAAGTTGAAGTTGAAGCAACAAGAAAGGGTCGAAATATCCAAAATTCGAATTACAAAAGCTATCGCTAAAACATAGCGATAAAATAAGACAACTATCCAACTACTGGATGTTCGCTCATTACTCTTGCACCTACAAGAATTCTAATTTCTGCAAATGTTTATCTCGACCGACATGAATAAGATAGAGGAATAAGTGTTTGTAGGAATAGTTAGCACAAGAATAGACAGTCATGCGAGTGTAGTACATCAGATTTTTACTTTAAACTCGCATATGAAACTAACACCCAGAATTGCAGACTATAAGTAATAACAACGTTAGTTAACATACTGAATAACGTAAAACGTAGATAAGTTATTGTAGACAATAGGTTACAAAATTAGGGTTAGTAGCTTGAGTCTCTCGTTACTAAACTCTAAGCGCTTGAGCAATATTGCGATAACCACCCCTTTGATAATAATTACTTCGTATGAAAGCGGATAGCCAAGTTACTTTCCCTTATACAACCTTTGGTTCTTTGCTACATAGCCATAATTATTTTAGCTTTAACTCACTGTTTGTAATGAAGATATTGGGTAGGTAAACTTATACGCTATCTCTGCCACCCTCTTCACACGACTTGTCGTGAATTCACCCTCTGGATGCTAAGAAAAGTGGTCCCCTTTTATATGTAAATGAAATGTCGCGCACATTCGCGCCAATGGTTGTAACATCTATTCTTATTGGTGTTTTTCGTAGCGTTGTACAAGAATTCAGCGATTCATTTTCCTGCAGTCACGCTTCTAATTATATATCTGAGAAGTCCTATGTATTTCCGTCTCATTCTCTCATATTATCTCTTTCAAACACGTTATCACCTTTTCCAGTTCCCTGTGTTTCTTTGCCTAATCCTCTTGTGAAGATTATTTAGCTGCCTGCTCAAGTGCAACTTACTAATCGCTTCAAATGGTCAGCATATTGTTTTGCGTATATTAAACCATTTTGTTAGAATATTTATATGACTTTTCCTTGGGGCCGCGTCTTGTTAATTTAAAATATTAGATAAAAAGAAGAAAAGAAGAAATTTCACAATGAAATTGACTTTAGTCACTGTTCCATACATTTGCTTTGCTCACACTCCCGTCTATTAATTATTTGGTAGTTAAGCTGAATGCAGCCACCAGAAGTGTAATGGCTAGATATCTGCATCTTAGGGTTTAGGATCTGGGCTCGATATTCTGATGGGTTTAGTTATTGGCTAGGGTTTGTCAATAATATTATTTTTGTCATTCAGAGAGTCCTGAAAGTTTCAGCAGAACACACAAAAGTCACTTTAAGCGACTGGGAGAAAGGTTATCGTACATTGGATTCAAGCCATATGGGATCAAAAACTATGAGAATATCAACAGCTTCCTGAGGAAAAGATTCTGATTCCGCTTTGAGGTGTGAATCAGATCAGCGGTTTAAGTGGCGTTGTTAAAACGCATAAGAGCACAACATACTAAATATTGGGTAAAATCCCGGGGCAAAAACAAGACAGTCATATAATGGAGGCCTGTAAAAACGAGCAACCGAAATTCTAAAAATAAGTAGAAATAAGAGAAGCGTCGTAGTTGAGCTTATGACAGGGCATGGAAATTTTAACCAATATCTGCCTCAGAGTATTTCATAGATGAGTCTAAGGGTAGGATTTAATGCAGAAGAAAACTGACTTAATAGCCTGAGTGCATAAGAAATAATATTTTAAGATGGCCCTCCATTTCTTATGCAATTCCCGATGAAGGCCACGAGTTTGAGATGGCCATTTATTTATTAATTATTTGTTTTCTTATGATGGCCATGTAATTTAGTATGGTCGAAAGCTCGAACAATTGTATAAATATTACACTGCTGGTAAGCCGAGAAGCGCTAATTAATAACTCAGAATTAAATATTACAACGTTCAAAATTAGCTAAAGCAGTTTCAGAATTCTATATAAGAGCATTTTAAGACATATAAGAACATATATGCAGGTATACTTTTTATAAAAGCATACAGTCGTGTCTGCTTTTTAATATTTTTAATTAATTGTTATAAAGAATAAGACAATTACTCTTTTTATGATGTAATGCGACAAAGCAAAACATTTTTCCGGTAAAACAGTCTAAGAATATATAATTGCTAACAGTTTTAGTTCCAAATCAAGCCCGTAACAATGCATTCTGTAGCTGAGGTGAGAGAACCAAACTACAAACCTGAAATCTCATTTGAATAAGAGAAAATATTGCTTTACTTGGCTTGTGCTAATTTGAGCGAACACGGGTCACTCTAGTCTGCTTTGTGTATTTGCATCTGTGTTATAGGCACATACCTCGAGGCCACAACGTAAACCCCCAGAGCGAGTGCTGGTCTCTGCGGTAATTTCACTATCAGACTAACCCGCTATCATCTCTGCATATGTTTTAATGCCTGCAAACCCTTCTAATAGATGCATGTGTACACAGCAATGGTGCTCAAATCTAAACAAAGAGTGCGTGTAAAAATTCTGTGCTGTTATCAACATGCTACACTACAGACAGACCTTTTGTAAATACAGTCAAAACCGCTTATAGCGACATCACTTTTAACGACGTATTGGTTGTAGCAGTGACATGAACGGTTTCGTCCAAAACCTATATGTATGTAAATGCCATATTTAAAAAAATCACTTGTACAGCATCGCGTATTGTAATTTATCGCATAAAACAATGTGTTTTTTATTTGGACATGCACACATTTTGTGCTCTTGACTATATGGAAAAAATTCTGAACAATTTGAAGAAGACTGTTGATTGTTTTAACCTTCATAGATTATATATGACCAACGTACACATTTTTTCAGAAATCTAACAACAATATTCACCTGTCTTTTGCATTCACTAAAACCCATCTGTTATGACTAAGCTCTGAAACGCCTGATGTGTCATCCAGCCACACACATTTCCCAAGAAATAGGAACTTTGCAGACGCCACACAGTTCTTGGGTTCTTGCTATCCCTTCTCGATATGCCGAATCAAACCATTTAAGGACCCAGCTAGTTAGTCGTTAAGGTATCTAAAACCAAACTTTCGCATGGAAACAGTGAGAAAAGTTTACCAAAGTTACCTGAGAATAAAAAGCCTCCTAAGGGAGATGAAATGGAAACATCCGGACAAAGGTTGCTCATACGGCTGCTCAAACTTTTCAGCATTTCTAAGACAATCACGGCAAATCATGCATAAGTACTGTGTGGAAAAATTGAACCTAAAGGCTTTGAGAGGTTTTTGTGTACGGCTTTTAAAAGTGTTTTAAATGCATGGAAGATCAAGAGAATGTATAAATTCAGCTAGAAGGGCCGAAGCCGTATATCGTTAAATTAGAAGGTACGTATATTTCACCCTCTGAAATCCTGAAATCTCCAAGAGCCAGCACAAATAAATATACTAAAGCTTTTTTTTTTTTTTTTTTTAACTTCTAAAGTTAAAGACTGAAGATTTCCGTTGATAACTTTTGAACTGTCAACATATTTCCACTACTTCATAATTATTCGCTGCATTCGACCATTAAAAGATAAAGGAAATCATGATTATTAAAATCTGGTCTAAATGGACCGGTTATCCAATCAAAGCCGAACGTCGTGAATTTAAACCAAACGACCGCAGTCAAATTTGGC
Organism: Tenodera sinensis; assembly: GCA_030765045.1. Lineage (NCBI taxonomy): Eukaryota > Metazoa > Arthropoda > Insecta > Mantodea > Mantidae > Tenodera > Tenodera sinensis. Next base: position 152,866,502 of record CM060967.1, read on the forward strand.
TGTAGTAAAGGATGGGGAGGGCCCACGTAAAATAACCATGTAATAAACTTCAATTACAGTGATGTTTATTTTTTAATTCTAAAAATAAAAGAACTTGTAATAATACTAAAATAAATTGATACATTTCATATAAATAGATGCAAAATCTTTACTTCATTTTTGAGGCCAATATAATATGAAACTAACAAAAAACACTGTTACAAAATTCTAAACCTTTGATTAAGCTTCTTTCTTAGATGATTAAATATATGACTGTCCGACTTAAAACCTGTAAGAATTCTGTCCATTCTCCCAGTTGAACATTCGCATCGACAGAAAAGTCACCCTTTGTTCCACACTTCAGCTCTAGGAGATGCATAACAGGAGGGACATTGTCCCTGGTGTAAACTTGCTGATACAGAAGGACGTCCTCAGAAGTGTATGCTAAGCTGCAGGAAAACCAGACAATCGGTTTACGTGTAACAATTGTGCTCGGGTTTTCTCGTTTCGAATAAGAGCTTCTTTCAGTCGAGGAGACTGAGAAGCCACTGTGGACTCTGCTACTGGTTCAAGGGAGATAGAAACTGCTGTGCAGTAAGGAGTCGGTTTTTCCCCTAAAGGTGTAAGCCTAAGCGCTGATAAAGGAGAGTAGGCCGGCAATTTAGTTAGATGCTTAAATCGCAGTATTATTGCTCGAGTAATGCAACTTTATGATAGAGCATAATTTATTATATTGTGACGCCGGACTCGACGCACATCAAAGGACGGAGGGATCAAACTAGTTCACAGCACATATCAGGCCAACGAGCAAAACTTACCTACACCAATCACGCGAGCGAACACGTACCTAACAACAGTGAAGCGGCAACACAAAGGGTTTCCAGTGTGTTCGACAAAAATCTGGCTGAGTTATTGCCGGCGCGTTTATGGAAGTCGAGAAAGATCCGTGTGACGCCATTTCCTCTATACAAGGAGGCGAGGAAACAGCAGAAGAGTGAGTTACAGTTTACGCCATTATTCATCTTAGCAAAATACATATGCATTTTTTTTTTACAAATCTTGAAAATACCAAAAATTATGTGCGTGTCGCGTGTCATCCAGGAAGTGGGGGAGGAGATGGCAGGTTACAGGAAGTATGATACCTGTCCATCTGTGAGAGCACTGGGGTAATGCTTTCTTTGGGTAATAAGTAATTTCCTTTCACCAAGGACACACTAAATTAAGAATACTTGTAACCTGAAGTATGCAAAAGTCCATCCTTCAAATATTTGACCACATACTACAGGGTCCTTAGAAACACTAATAAAATGACACATGCTGCGAGATTCTCTTAATCTACCACGTGCCTTCTAGCGGTGCTGTTTATTAACATTGTCTATCAATAAAGCTCCATTATGTCACTCAAGTATTTTTGTATTCATCTTTCTGTCCTTGGAAAAGAGATCCAATTTAGACTTGAGAGCTTCCATATCTGAAAATCCTCCAAACAAAACCTCTAAGAGTGCATCCCATATGTCACCGTATTTATTAGTTTCTGTGTTTTTGTTAAGGAATTGCAAATTAAGTGGCTTCGCTTTTTTCAGCCTTGATTAACACTGTCCCAAGCAGAGCCTAGTAAGCTCCGAAACTCAACCGAACCTTTTGACATAGCTGATCTAGAGGCAAGATCCATCTTTTATCCACATATTGTAATAAAACAGCAAAATTCAATAATCCTGTTACTTTTCTATCTCTTTATTGTCTCTAAGTTTTAATACAAATGCACAATTTCCTTCCCTTTGTTAACACAACTTAGTCTTCTCTGCTATTACAATTAGAATTGTTCTTCTGATAATTCTTCTCAGTTTTTCAATGTTTCTGTACTTTCAGTGTCTTATATTTTGACTATTCCGATACAATCTCTCGACGACACATACGTACTTACTGACAGGCTGGCCGACTCACTCTCGTAACTAAAAACAAAGTATACACAATAACTCACTCAAAACTGAACTACTACTCTAACCCTAAAACTCACACAACTCACTGCTAGTGATTGTGTCTGCCTATTAATGCTGGAGCCGGCGTCATGTGACCTTCGAGAACCCTCCATACACACATGCAACGATGACTAGGTGGAATTAACTAGAAGACTCTTGACTCCTTTCTTTTGTGTTTTACCGCGACTATTACGATCACGTAGACGCAGAAACGCTCCCTGTATCCAAGGTTACGCTGCCCCCCTGTCGTCCGTATATTGTTTAACGACCCAAAGTCACTATGTATACCTAGTATTATTTTCGAGAACCTAAGTCATCAGCGTGGGTATTATATTCAATTGGCCGGTCGCTACAACTCCGGATGCCGACGCACCAGCTATCGTGAAATGGGTGAAAACCCAAGAAGTACTCAGTAGATTGCAAATTAAAGCGGCATCAAATTAATCTCTTTCCAATCAAACACCAGCAGAGGTACCATCATTCGTCATCTCCCAGGGAAAGTCCAGATATGCGACAAAAGCGACAAAAGACAATTTTCTCTTTCCGAGGTAGTGGAATCGATTCGTCTCCACAGCAAGGCTGTAATGACAAGCCCACTGCACACGACTTGCGTCTTTGTGTGTGTGTGTGTGTGTGTGTGTGTGTGTGTGTGTGTGTGTGTGTGTGTGTGTGTGTGTGTGTGTGTGTGTGTGTGTGTGTGTGTGTATTTCCTTCAAATCGCTAACACACAATTCCTACACAGTAACAATACAATTATTTCATAGTGTAGCTCCCCATTCCCTTTCTTTCTCTTCCGTCTTCCACAGCTGCTCTTAAGTTAAAAAGTTTTCTAAAAGGCTCTCAATGCCTCCAAGAAATGTTGGAGTTAAGACGAAGTTGCTTTCTTTTAAGCAGTAAATAACAGCAGTTGTTTTGAATTGTGTGCGAGATTTTAAGATAGATTTATTCCCTAGAAATTTCACACTTCGTAAAAATTATATTATGTTTATATATATGGAAGGGAAGTCGTTACATCAATTTTAACCAGTAGTAGATCTCTGTATTTGGAACACATTTTGTAGCTTACATTTTGGTCTCTGACCATTTCCTGCGGAGATATCTTATAGTTTTCTCGAAAACAAGCTGGCAACACTGGTAACACTGCAGATTGTGTTGGAGTCACTTTCGCTAGCTCAGTGCATAAACACAGTAACGATGCTTCTTGAGAACACAAACAAATACCCAGCCTTGTTCTTCTGTGTTTACTACGTGAGTGTAGGCCAATCACAAGCGTTGGCTCCCCAAACATTAAGCTAAAGTTAAAGTGCCCGAGCTGTTTACATCCACAAACCAGTTCAATTTCCTGACCATCCTCAACGCAACGTTGTCAACTTACTGCACGTGTGAAAAAGCTGCTTGGAGTATTCCTTCAGATTAATTATTTCGTAACCCAGTGAGATGTCCTATAATTACTACCGAAGCTACGTCAGAAATAAGTTACTCTACACATCTTACAAGTAACAAACTGTTACCTTCGTACATTCCTGAGGAATTACGCATCCAAGTTGGAACAAAAACCATTTATTTTATCGAAATCAGCTGATCAAAGAACAAAATGCCATTAAACCTTTTTATTTGAAATGCTTCTAGGAAGCACATATTAGAAGGAATATACTGACTTCCCTTCCACCTTAAACTACCCTTTAAATGGACAATTTATTGAAAATTTTGACTTTCTTGAAAATGGCTCCAATGATTTTGATTAAAATGCCATACGTTTGAGATATTTCGATGGCAGATGAAATGTTTATCTTGAATTTTCTGGCTATAGCCATGTAGTGCTATTTACTCTGAATGACTTTTGCATAACTGGTAAACCGTAAGAAATAGACCAAATCTTACCATACAAAAATGTAAATCTTTCTAAAACACACAATCTATAATTTTTTTTATGTAGAGTGAACCATTTCGGAGGTATTCCTTGTTATTTGTGTGAGCTTTGCAGAACTTATACTTCTGTCACATGGAATATCGTTATTCATCTTTTATATGTTAACCGTGACAAGAGAACGAAATCTCAAAGCTTTAAAAGATTTCACTATCACTCAAAGCATAATGTATTCTCATATTCCCCTTGCACCTACAAGGAAATAAACAATAATTTGTACAAATGTTTATCTCAAGTAACACGAAGAAGATAGAGGAATAAGAGTTTCTAAGAATGGCTAGTACAAGAGTAGAGAAAGTCATGAGAGTGCAATAAATCAGATTTTTTTATAAAAATCTATTTTTGGATGCAAGGGGGAACTCATTTTTCCAAGAACCTCAAAACCTACGTGAAATCTAAATGTCGATTTTTTTATTTTATACTAATATTATTCTACTCAAATTTAAGTACGCAACAAAGAAAGGAAATGTCTGTAAAATTCACTGTCCAAAAGTGATTTAGCTTTATGCCTGTGGAATGAAATGCAATTTAAAGGAGAGGAAGCACGGTGTGATGAACAGTAATCTCTCTCGCACCTTAACCTGGCAGGCTGTATCAGCACTTTGTCCCAGGTTGGCAATGCATACGTTCACAAGTTTTCTCCCCACGAGTTTTGGCACGCACCCCGGCAATTTTTGCTGCTTAACAGCTTTATTATCATGTTCGCTGCCATGATGCGCAACTTACCTCTTCAGCTAATTGCTTAGGACCCGTTATAAAAGCCTGATAAGCCCTTTACTCTCCCTAAGCATTTGCAAAAGTTGCTAACATCACTTTTCCCCTCTTTTTTTACCTTGTGCATCAGGGAAGTTACAAGCTTGTTGGACGCAAGTTTCGTTAAAGTTTCTTCATACATCGAAAATTAAATTTATGTTAGACGCCACACTGGTTTATTGTTTTTCTGGAGAAAATTGCCTAAGCCGCAACTTTTATATAGGTAAGCATATCTTTCTGGTGTTTAAGCTCCTTCTTACTACATGGGGCACCACAGACGGTGGACACTGATGATACATGAAAGGATACATTAATTGAGAAATGACATTTCAGAAGCAAACGCCCGAAGCCTAACCTTAGGGTACCTCGCATTTGCCAATAATTAGGTAAGGAAAACCTGGAAAAAATCCCGTAAATGAGGACAGTCCTGGTGTGATTTGAACCACGAACTGTCGTATATTAGCAACCTTGGCTACCCGTATCGCTTATGTCAGGCTTGATCCTGCAACTCCACCCGCATTATTTTTGTGTTTTTCTCTCACTTCCAATTTTACCTCTACCACACACATTCATAGTTTTTTCGTCTACTTCTACTTTTTACTTTCTCTACTGGTAAGTAGGGGAAGTATTGTATTCCACCCAAAAATTCGAAGTCGAGATTTCACCAGAAATACATGTTTTGAGGCCCCCTGAATCCAAAAAAAAGCATTTTTAGAAAAAGGTCCGTGTGTGTCTGTGTGTCTGTCAGTCTGTTTGTCAGTCTGTTAGTCTGTCAGCCTGTTAGTCTGTCAGTCTGTTACTCTGTTAGTCTGTCAGTCTGTGGACAGCATAGCTCAAAAACGAAAAGTCGGTTAAAAACCAAAGTTGGTATTTAAGTTTAATGTCGTTCAAGGATGTGACACGAAGATTTTTAAGAAAATAGCCTCACCCTAAACTACCCTTTACATGGAAAATTTTTCGAAAATTTTGATTTTCTTGAAAATGGCTCTAACGATTTTGATTAAAATGTCATATGTTTGAGATATTTTTATGACAAATGAAATGCATATCTTGAATTTTCTGGCTATAGCCCCTGTAGTCGTATTTACTCTGGACGACTTTTGCATAACTGGTAAACCGTTAGAGATAGACCAAATTATACTATACAAAAAATGTAGATCTTGCTAAAATACACAATTTATGTCTCAATAAATTTTCTTGTAGGGTGAACCATTTCGGAGATATACCTTGTTATGTGTGTGAGTTTCGGAAAACTTGGAACTTTCGTGAAATGGGTCATAGTTGTTCATTTTTTTATATGTTACGTGTACAAAGAGAACGGAATCTCAAAGCTTTAAAAGATTTGACTATCGCACAAAGCCTACTGTATTCCAATATTCCCCTTGTACCTACAAGGAAATAAGCAATAAGATAATTTGTACAAATGTTTATTTTAACTAACACGAAGAAGATATAGGAATAAGAGTTTGTAAGAATGGTTAGGACAAGAGTAGAGAAAGTCATGTGAGTGCAACACATCAGATTTTTTTCTACTTGTCTCTTCACTCTGACATTCTCTCTCGCTAGTTCTATCTCTCCCTCTCTCATTCTCATTGAGCATGCACACCTGTGGACAAAAGAAAATGAGTAATATCTGGAACGCTAGATATTCCAAGGGCGACTTACTTATCTCTGATGTGAGATTCTCTTGTGGTCTAACCGAGAAAAAAGTACGAATCAGCACTTTGCAAGTCGCACTGCCAAGTTGGCCATGGTAGCTTAGTGGTTAAAGCAGCCGCTCGATAAGCGGAAGACCCGTGGATCAAATACCGGCTATGGCATTGCATTTTTCAGTTCCTGATTCCACCTCTTGAACATTGTCCACACACGGTTAGTGTGTTTAAAACACCAGCAGTAAGGTTTTTGGCATAAATAAATAATAAGATAGAGGAATGTCTATTGTTTGTAGGAATAATTTGTTCAAGAGTAGAGGAAGTCATGTACGTGGAACACATCACGCGATTGTTTTTCTTGTTCTAATATTCCATTTATGTGCTATTTTAAGATCTAAGGTTATGCCAGCGGCTTTTTACTCAGTGAGCAATTGCTCAAAAGCTGTAACAGTTATTACTCACAGCGATCAATGTAAACAATAACAGCTTACACAGGGCTTGTGAATTCAATGCATGGCAAGCACTAAATTTAATGGCGGGTGGTGGAAGGAGCTGGTCAACACAAAATCCAAACAGAATCTTGCCACGACCTGTGGTGTTGTGTACTTAAACGCGCTGTAAATCCGGTATTATATCATTTGTGCCCACAAAATTTATTTCTGCATCAGAAAAGAGAGTACTCTGATCATGAAGTGGTCAGTCATCCATTAAGTTTTGTCTGCCACACATTAAATTCACATTTACATTGCCAATTTAATTCATACTTCCAGATCCTAGGGAGAATGACTAATAATTAAATGAGGAATGACTGAAAATTCTCACACTCCCCCGGGAATGGAAGCCGGGACCTCTGGATTTGGAGCTCTTCTTCGTATTCTCTTTATATTAGGCATAATCCCTTGTTCTGAAGGAAGCAATCCATATTTTCAATTCTTTATTGGTCGTCCTGGACTACTACTTCCTTCCGGGATTTGGTCTCGGACTAATCGTTCATCTAACATGCTGGATATATGTGCATTCAATTCCTCCTTCCTTCATTCTACCCATTTAGCCACTTTTTGGATCTTACATATCTCTCAGAGTTCATTTCTTACTTTATCGTACATTGTCTTTCCTTTACATCTTCGTTTCCGTTGTTTCCATAAAATTGACTCCCCCCCCCCCCCCCTTTTGATGTGTTTATTTCCCCATACTAGCTCATTAACGCATGCAGATATTTTTGTTCCCTTTACAATTTGATTGTTAATTTCTTGGGCTAGATTTCCTCCACTAGGAATTTTAAAAGTCAGGTAATTGATATCCATTACCTATTCTACAAAGTTTTCAATTCCTAATTTATATTTCAACGGTTCTTCACTAACCGTTAAAGCTTTTGTTTTATTTATGGAGATTGTCATACTGCACTTTTTACAGTGTCCACAAAATTCATACAGAAGTCTTTGCAGGTTATCCTTCATTTCTGTCACAACTATACTATTTGTTTGTCTCCCATAGTACCTCCCAATTCTCCTCTAATTTCTTTAATTATTGCATCCACAGCGTTGCTGAATAGGAAGAGGTAAGAATCATCTTGTCTTAGGCCTCTTTTTATTGGGCTTTTCACTGTTCATTATCCTGTAATTTTTATTTGATTAAAATTATTAGATTTGAAGGTTAGACTGGTAAACACCAGACCTCAAGGCAATCAGGAAGAAAAATGTCGTCATAGCAGGAGCGCAATATTGCTTTTATAGTTATATCTATCACGGCTTCCTGAATCTGCCTGCTGATGGGAAAAGCAGCTCGTCTCTGTCGACGACTTAACGAATATTACAGCTTTAAAAGCCCAAATATTGAACTTTCTGATGACTACCCCGTCCAAGTGTGCGGAGGTGTGAGAGAGCGTGGCTTCAACAGCAATTCAGCTCCCTCTTTAACCCCTGCTACCTTTAACGGAGTAATGTTATTAAAGCAATTTACTACGCCTCCCTAAAGCTTTCTATTTCCACATCTCAAACATTCTTTAACACCACTTAAAGAGGCAACCAATCTTATGCGCTACGTTCACCTGTCTTACTCAACTTCTATACTTATTAATGGGATATAAAATCCATTCTTATGATAAAACTTTCAGAAATAGCTACATTACACATATCATTTTGGAAGCAAAAGAACTGCCGATTGTCAAATGTTTTATAAATGGCCTTAATTGAATACTCCTTCCATGCAATCGTTATAAACAACTTAATATCGATAGTACTTTCAAATTGTCAAAATATTGAACGATTCGGACCAATATCTGGCTTATGCCACTAAAAAGTTAAATTTTTTCGGGTAGTACATTTTCGTAGATTGCTTGAAGTTTACCATTTATACAACACTATACAAAATTTCTTACAGATATTTTCAGAAAATTCAAGATGTATAATATTTGTCGTGCACATAATCTCTAAGCAATATCATAGACGTCTGAATCAACCGATATATTCTCGATCGGGAATTCTGGGACGGTGCCTATTTATCTGGACAGTTTCATAAATAAAAATTAATTTAAATAATATGTCGCAAAGATTTAACCATACATTTTTAAATAACCTAAAGTTTATTAATTACGATTACCGCACTTTAACTTAGTACTGCCAACTGAGAAAAACGAAATTCAGGAATCACATGTATTTCGATTCCCTCTTGTTATAACAGTTGATGACCTCATTAGTTACAGAATTGTTGATAATTCCATACACTCGTGCTATTTTTCTTGTATTACTTGGTTTAGAGTTTTGAATTGTTTCATCATTTAGTACGTCATTAAACGTTTTGAGTTTTGATTGTTAGTCGATTGTAATGTGAAATAAATTGTTTTTTAGTGATTTACAGGAATACAGTTGGCACACTGACTAAATAAACGAATGATTTAGTGATAAATGGCGTAAAACAAAAGAATGACCACGTAGTAAATGATAAATTAATGCCTCTGTGAATGAAATAGTATTTAATATATGGTGTTCTAAACAAAATCCGACAACCATCTTTGAGGAAATAAAACATGAAAAATCTTCCATGCACAGGGTAGTTTGGGGCGGCAGGATTTTCTTGCAAATTTTTGTAAGACGTTTTGATAAAATGTGAAACTGAAATACCAATTTTTGTGCATATTTGGTCATTTTTCGAGCTATGCTGTTCACAGACGCGCGCACACACACTTGTAGGCGTTTACTAAACCAACTTTGATTAAGCGGGGTTGAAAACATTTACTGCGAAACTTCAGTATCAACTTTTTGGGTAGACTGGAATACCTGCTCTATGTGCCAAGTGCGTAGTGGAGAAAGCCACTATTTATCCCATTTTAAAGCAGCCAGCGAAGGAAACGGATCTTCTACTGAAAATAGATGGATATTTTATTTTAGGCAACTAATGAATACACAAGAAACGATGTCTAAGTCTTTGGGAAATTAGAAATTCATAAATACATGAAACTGTAATAGGAACAAGGCAATTCCTCTTCTAGTCATAATACTCAGATCGATCTCTATTATAAACTGTAAATGGCATTTACCTGTAAGTAGGAGATCCTTAAGGAGCCTGGGAAAGGCTTTTCCAAGGTTTTCCCATATCCTGGAAAGATACAAAAATCGCAATTTTATTAGTCGTCGTTGAACATCCGGCAGATGTAACCGACAACAAAACATACAATCTTTGTGTTCTTATTAATTAAACACTTATCCCTTATTTTCTCGTGGAACAGATAGATGAAGGGATACCCGAAGGACTACTAGATCAGGATCAAGCTACTAGCAAGGACGCACGAGGTACCTAACGATTCCAACACGGCAGTCTGCCACCTGCAACCCAAGAATAGGCGATGCTCTTCCAGGAATGTGTTGCACCTCTGCTAGTTTATGTGCTAGTATTTAATGTCAACTATGATTATTTACTCGCTGTTGGCATGTCCAACTCGATTGTGCGGTGTACAAGGCTATACTGATAATCTATTACCTTCCCCCTAGAAAATATATCACTGGAATATATGGACTTTTGAACTTATGGACAAATTGAATGCCACCACTGGAATGAAAAGCGTTCGCCTAAGAGGAAAATCTTTTTCAACCAAAACAATGCTGACCCTTACGTATGTATTGTTCCAGTGGTTAATGATTTGTTGCCACATCCATCTATTCCTTAAACTAAAATTTTTCTTTGTGGAAAGACGTGTTCATCCGATGAGGACGAAAGTCAGGAGTACTTGACTTCCTGAGGTATGACTAAGGAACATCGTTGTATCAACTGTATTGTTATCAATGGGATTATGTTGAAAAAGTGCTGCTTAAAATAAGTCAGATTGAGCTCCGGTGGACTGTAGGACTATTAACTGAAAGGACATCGTCAAAGCAGCTACCCTTAGTGGTCAAGATGTATAAGAGCAGGTGAAACTGCGCCACGTTTGCTCTGTGTCTGTGAAACCTCAAACCTCACTTAAAAATTTTAGTTAAAAAATAATGCAGACACAGTGCTTTCAAAAGAAGTCTACCAAGAAACTTTCAAGATTTGAGAAGGAAGTAAGGGTTTTCGGAGATTAAGCAAATAAGAAGAGGGAAAAACGGAGGCACAATAGAACTAATTAGTTGCGGTGCGTTGGGCATTCATAAGCCCTCCCTCGCATTTATAACAAAAAATTAGAAAACTTAAAAAATAACAATTAAAAAATTAGGTAAAAAATTTCTGCACATTATTCTTCAAATTCTGCCTATATTTCTTTGCTATCTAAAGTACCTTCAAAAAGGTTTCTTTTCGCAGCATTTATGCGAATTACCTCTACATATCTTTGTCATTAACCATGTCCGATAATTGTTTACTTTAAACCATAAGTATTCAACAATAAGTGAAATTACTTCATGCGCCATGGGTTTCTAAAATTGACATTAACGTTTAGCCTCAATCATTCATCATAGGAGGCTCATGTAGCAACTTACTTCTCGAAGACTCAAAAAGATGCCGTTGCTTATGGAATTACATGCCGTATACCGGTAACAATGTATATAATGAGTGAGAGGTACATTAAATTATTAATTTCCAGAAAGGATAGGTAGCAAAAAAAAAAAAAAAAAAAAAAAGTTTTCTTACTCGGTTAAACGAGTCCTTGTGTAGTTATTTTATTTTAGATTTCATAACAATATTGAGCTGAATACTATGAGGAATAAAATATGCCCATGTAGTTTTTCCATAAAACTAAGTTTAAAATAATATTGATATACTACCACTTCGCATCAGCATCAGTGGATGTTTAAAAATTCGGTTTAGGAAATGTTTTTATATCCTGTTTGATGTTCCAATTTGCGTCAAAAAGTTCAGGTAATCCCCAGTCTAAGCCCTCAAAACCAAATACAAAATACACAGGCATTGAAAGTCATTCCTTGCTTGTTATAAATACGTAGTGACGGGTGAGAAGGATTTAAGAAAAAAATCTGATGTGTTGCACTCACAAGACTTTCTCTACTCTTGTACTAACCATTCCTACAAACTCTTATTCCTATATCTTCTTCGTCTTGTTGAGATAGATTTATACAAGTTATCTTCTTGTAGGTGTAAGGGGAATATGGGAATAAAGTACCCTTTGTGCGATAGTCAAATCTTTTAAAGTTTTGAGATTCCGCTCTCTTTGCATGACTGACGTAAAAATTGAACAACGATGTTGGTTTTGACGAAAGTTTGTTTTCTGAAACTGATACAAACAACAAGGAATATCTCCGAAATGGTTCGCTCTACAAACAATTTATTTGCACCTAGATTGTGTATTTTATTGAGATCCACATTTTTGTACAGTAAGATTTGGTCTATCTCTCACAGTTTGGGAGTTATTCAAAAGTTACTCACAGCAAACCGGACTCCATGGGTTATAGCCAGAAAATTAAAAATATACATTTTATTTGTCATAAAAATATCTTAAACATGTCACGTTAATCACAATCCTTAGAGCCATTTTCAAGAAAATCAAAACTGCCGAAAAAAGTTTCCATGTAACGGGTAGTTTGTGGTACACCAATTTTCTTCAAAATCTATCGCATCTTTGAAAGGCATTAAGCTCAAATACCAACCTTGCTTTTTAAGTTATGCTGTTCACAGATTGACAGACACACACGGACCTTTTTCTAAAACTGCCCTTTTTTTTATAGGGCCCTCAAAATATATATATATTTCCGGTGACATATCGACATCGAATTTTTGGGAGGAATACAATACTTCCTCTACTTACTAGTGGAGAAAGTAAACATTTTAACATTTTATGTTCGTATTTGTGAAACACCGGTAAAAAGAAATAAAGGTTGTTACGAGTGATATAAGGAGAACTCATTTTGAATTTGATATCGATCCGATACAACCATCTGGCAAACCAAATAGTCCCACAGTTTTACAACTACAGCTAGACCGAGTAACATTTTATATTAACTCAACCCCGCTACGAAGGTATCAGTAAATAACTTATCTTTGACCTTAACAATTATTCGGAGAAAAATCATTACTAAATTTGTTATTTAAACCTTCTCATGAAATGATACATTATACCTCTGCTACCCTAAATATAGCATGTTAGTTTAGTTTGTTTTTTGGATAACTGCAAATAATATATTACACTGTAATGGAATGCACGGAAACATACCGATGCTTTTGGTATACTGGTATACTATTTTTTCCTTATTTATTTAATATTTTAATGAAATGTCACAGCTAGTTACCTTTTGTCACTCCTTTATTTACTTTTCATTACATGTGTAAAAACTGGCCTCAAATAACAAGCAACACAAACACAATTTGATTTTAATATTTGCACCGTAATGAAACTACTTGGCAACGTAAAACCAGCCACTGAATCTCAAACTCTCCCTCTAAGCTTCCAGCATTCCCTGTTGCAAGGCGCTTTTCATGGCTGCCTCTATCTGCTAACGCGATCATATTGGCAAAAACTCCTTATCACCTGCATTTTACATCAATCCGGGGTGACCAATCGCTTGTTGGCTTAAATTTTAGGTTAACACACAAGCATTAACCTATAAGCAAACGTCAGACTTAAGCTAGTGACGAAAAAGAAAGGATACGTAAAAGTATTAGCCGGTTGGCTAGAAGACGTGCTTCGGAACGAAGATCTATACCAGAACTATATCTAGTATTGACGGAGTCTGGTACATTTACCTATGAACAAAGGTCTGTGTCAGGTTCAAAAATCACGAGGCGACATACGTCAAACAAACAATTATTGGAGTGCTAAAACTAGTAAGAGTCGACGCTGGGCATAGCAAACATGGCTTAGTATTATGACAATGTGACAAATCCCACTTCTGACACCATATGACAAATAAGAATGTCCAGTTACTTTTTCTTGTCACTCAGTTGTCTTCTAAACCTGGAGCGCAAAAGACAAGCACAATCTAAAGTTCTTCGTGACCTTACAACTTATAGCTGTTCTGTCCTCTCATAACCTTGACAGACACCTTTCTGTCTCTCAGTTGTACTACTCTCTTCTTGTTGCCGTTGACTAAGGTAAGTCTGTGTGTTTTAGGACACTGGCCCAGGTCTTCGGCCACCCGAGCCCACTGGATCTAACAAAATGACTAGTCCACCGACTCAGGGTTACCATTATTTATTCATCCTAGATGGCCGCCAAATCCTCCCAGAACCTCTCCCGGATGCCTCTTCACCTCTGAAGCGGACACCCCCCCCCCCCCCGTCTTCGTGACTCATCTGAGAGGTCCGTTGCAATATGATTATATAATTTAATTTAATTGATGTATGTATTGTAATATTGCTCTATTGGAGGCAAACCTCCCTAATGAGGAAATTCCTCAATAATAATAATAATAATAATAATAATAATAATAATAATAATAATAATAATAATAATAATAAACCTCTTGAACTATCGGTATAATTTCATGTATTTGATTGCGCACAATCATGGATAAGGATTGCTTTTTCTGAAACATATATATTTGGACGTCCTGTTAGTCTTGTGTGTGTGTTTCTACACATTGTTTACTTATAAATACGAGATTATAATTTAGAGTTAATCTCATTGTATATAGCTTTCTTTTATCCAAGAGGAAATTATACAACATATTTCAAACTAGATAAATGGAAGCCAAACTGCTTTGAGAACGTTAATTTGCATGTCAGACACGGTTGCTATGACAGCCAAGCTGACAAAGGGAAGATATGCTCATGCTTGTTGCAGGAAGCACATTAATTATTAAGATGCCTGCAGAGGGGTCTAACACGCAGAGTAAATCCTTGGCAAGTTTGTTGTAATTAAGCTGAACGCCGAAAAGCCATATTGACATGTGTTTGTGTACACCACGGCCAGGCAAGGGATACCCACCCTAATGGAGCCGCAATGAGAGCTAATAACCACTGCGGGGTTGTTTGTGTCCGTAACTTCCTGCACGAATGTGGTAAACCACGCGGTCCGTCTCACAAGCTAATATAGTGTCTAGGTCTTGATAAACATAGTCACAATGTCAAGTTCAATATGGTCGCAAACATTTCATGAAAAAATCTGATGTGTTGTACTCACACCTCTTGTACTATTATTTCAAACTCTTAGTCCTCTAACTTCACGTTAATCGAGACAAACCCGTGTAGCAGAACTAGTAATTTTCTTGTAGGTTCCAGGGTCGCTGGTCGCTATGTGAAGGCTTTGAAATTCCGTTCCCTTTACACAGCCAAGGGATAAAAAGGTGAATAATAACCTTCCATTTGAGAAAACTGTAAGTATTGCAAAACTCACATAAATAACACGGAATATCTTCGAAATGTTTCGCTTCACACAGACAGACAGACAGACAGACAGACAGACAGACAGACAGACAGACAGACAGACAGACAGACAGACAGACAGACAGACAGACACACACACACACACACACACACACACACACACACACACAGCATTAAGATAACATGTAAATGGATTGGAACCACCTGAATAACAAGCTGGCAGCTTTTATTCGTTCAACACATCTTCTTAATTGGAAATTTATTTCAATTCTATCATTCACAGAGATATACCTATATTTTGGTGTCAATTAATTGTTAAATTAATATACAATAACAAATCAATAAATAAGGATACTCGCACATACGCAACTTTTTCTAAAACTGCTGTTATTTTTAATTAAGGGGGCCTCAAATCATTTTCCAATGAAATCTTGACATCGAAATTTTGGGTCACATACAATACCACCCCTACTTACTATACATAGTAGAGAAAGTAAAATATTTCTTCTTTACGTGATTACCTTCCCCTTATGGAGGACTGACACCCCCTAGGACTTATAAGCCTGTGCCTAGAGTTAGATGCCCATCGGGCAGCACAGGAACCTATGGATCGGACAGAGTGAAGAGGATGATATGAAATGCGATGGATTATCGATAATGGACGATTAGAAAGATGATGGAGCATGTGGTGCAATGAGTCGCGGGAAAACCGGAGACCCCGGAGAAAACCCACCCAGACGCTGCTTCGTCCACCACGAATACCACATGCGCATCTCTGGGATCGAGCTCAGGTCACCTTGGTGATAGATGAACGGCCCAACCACTCGGCCATGGCGACGCCAATACGCAATAGTATAAATTCCCAAAACTACGATTCGGTAGTTTTCGTACAATAAATAAATAATAAATGGTTGGATTACTGGTAGCCTTGGTAGTATATGATGGGAAAGAAAGATAATACAAAATACAACAAATTAACAAACTGAGAAGTTCAAAGAAAATGATCACCAAAAACTGTGTTTGCGACTGTTCAGTGTGGCCAAAATAAAAATTGAGCTTTTCGGTTCAATTCGCGATCACTATCAGCGTCTTCGATCTAAGCTGTAGTATACTTAGAGGAGCTTCCAAATGTTTTTCGAGACACTAATATTCCGTAGGTTAAGAGAAAAAGTGAATTTCGAGAAAAATTCGTGCTACGTCATTGTCGCCTATTTAATTGTTCGAAACGGTGAGAGCAGCCATTTGTTATGATGGAGTTTGCAGAGTTTTTAGCAATTTGTGTGTGCGTCCATTTGCGTGCGTGTATGCGTGTGTACAATCAATCCTGAAGGCTTGGAAATGCTTTTCGTGGAACTGAAAGACAGAAAACTGTGTCAAGGTTACGAGAGGACAGAACAGCTGTGCGTTGCAAGGTCACAACGATTTGTAGATTGTAGTAACAGTTACGGAGAACCGTGTATTTGTGCTGAAGTTTTAGAAGAGAAATACGGCGACAGAAATATCATTTGTCACTATTTAAATGTACACTATACCTGACAAAGAAAAGTATGACTTATTTGGTTTAAGTTCATTGTTGCTAAGAGGTTAATTTTCACACACCAGATGTGGAGCCGAGATTTACAGTGACGTTTTCAACCACGCTTGGCCCCAACGTTCTTTCCCCTTTAACATTCAAGAGAATTATTTTCTGCGGTTAGTATTTTCTCATGTGGAAGGGTTGACTTCAATTAATACATTTCATTTCTCTGCCTCACTGCAGTAAAGAAGTGTTTTAAACATTCATGCATACACTTTCGCTCTTTGCAATATAAGGTGGTCTCAAAAATCACTCAATCGGTTTTGATAATTTTTTCGCGGTTGAAAAGCGGTATTGTCTCTGACGAGCATGAGACTGTATAAACCGTATCAGTTAATTTCATAAATTACTGAAAGAACCTGTGACGTAGACGTGTACTACAGAATAGCGATGGGAAAGGGAGCTGCCAAAGCGTTATTGGGATGAATCTACGACATGATTTGGAGGGGGTTAGCACCTCTATCAACGCAAATGTGCTATGAAATGGAATAGCTATATTCAGCAAGACATTAAGAAATAAATAGTCTATATCGTGTTTGAAAATAAAGTTTTATACAGTACTAAGATGTGGTCTTCCACAAAAACAGAGTTACAGCAGTGGAGAAAGGTATCTGAAATCGAAATGAGGAATTATAGAGATGAATGGAAATAGAAGAGTGCCGAATACAGATGAGTGAAGAAATAGCAACCAAAAGAAAAAGAGGAGAAAGAGCAGTGGAAGATGCAAACTTATAACCTGGTTACTGGAATGAAAGAATGGCTATCTCTAGGAATGCGGGACAGAATAAGCAGAAGAAGAACAACAAGAATAGAAGAAGAACTCAAAGATTAAAAAGGATCTACAAATCCCTTGTACTTGCACACAAACACATTCGAGTAATAAAATGACATGACTACTTCTGCGGTCTGATAGCATGCTAGCTTCCAGACAGCAGAGATACCGGAGTCTGGAGCTCCGAGAGGGTGAGTTTGTGGTATGTGTGTATCTGCGAGTGTTCGCGCGCGCGTGCTTTAGTGTGAATGTAGGTTCTTGACAACCAAAGGCCAGGACATGCTTGGGAAGAAGTTAAGAATGCATGGGATAGAAAATATGTAGTTATTGTTAATCCATAGAATATATATCTAATTTTATTATACCATCAATGCCGCGATTATTTCTTACCAAGCAATATTTATGAAGATAGTTATAGGTTTGCTATTACGACCCACCAAAACAAAAGAAAATCAAATGCGCTGCCAATATTTATAGCACATAGTACATCTTTTGGGGTTATTTCAAGGTAGATGATACAATTAGTACCTGCAGCTAAAACCATTTGATGACTAGCTAAAATCCTTGCAGCTTACTTGTAAATGTTCGATGTACAGTAGTAAATTAAGTAAGAAAATAAGTTGGTGTGAAATTTTTGGAAAATTTGCTATCAAAAACTGAAGGAAAAATAATTTTCTTGTTAGCTGTGCTTAGCTAGAGGTTATTTCAGTGTCTACTACTTCTAATCGTATTTTAAAACGTTTTAAAAGAAAGGACATAACAAATAGCTACATTTCAGAAAAGATTTCGTAGTTCAGTTTTGCGATTTCATCAGCTTTCTCTTCCATCAATTTCAGCAGGACTCGTAACCCACGAGACAAATATGTTTGGTGTTTTCATGACTTGACTTTTTTAAGTGTATTTATGTATAGCTAGGAGGGAAGTGTTTGTACCACTGTAAGCTCTTGCGTTAAGTAATACAAAAATGATCTATTAGAAGCGCAATCGTGAAGATTTAAGTAGTGAATGTCGACATAATTATATTTAAATTAGTCCCTCGGTATTATGTTTTAATGTAATTTTTAATACTAACGACTCCTAAGATAATTTCATCATAATGCCAAATTTTATATTCTATTGAGGTAAACTCAATTGCTACACGACACAAAGCCCCACTCACAATGAACAGGGTGAAAGTGGCTTAGTAATTAATTAATAATAATTACTTAATTTGTCTTTTAGAGTACTAAGGACACTTGGTAGAGATTCCGGGTGAAAAAAAAAATAGTTTACATAGATCCGCATAGTTTGTAAAACAAACCCATGTAAGTTTTATGTGAGCTTGCAGCATTTAAATAAGGCTATGGACCAGGGATGTTTCGACGTTTGGTATGTTACACATTAAGATTCTTTCTTCTGCTATTTACTGCAACTAGCATTTTTTAAACTTTAGGCACACTTCTGTAAAAAGCTATAACACATAGAGCTGCAATTTTTCTGTGTATATGAAAATATATCTGCGAAAACTTTTATATTACACTTACATGAAATTTCTTTTAAAGAATGTATTTTTAATTATTATTTATGTATGCCAAAAACTTACTGTTGGTATTTTTAAACACACAAGCCGTGTGTGGGCATTGTTTGAGAGGTAGAATTGGAATTGAAAAACTCAATGCCACAGCTGGGATTTGAACCACAGACCCTCCACTTACAAGGAGGGTTGCTCCAACCATTAAGCTACTGTGACAACTTGCCAGAATGACATTGAATTTTTCAGTTCCAATTCTACCTGTCATTGTATTTTTAAATTCGTAATATGTATTAAAATGTATTCTTCTTTCACCAAATATGTTAAATGATATGTTTGTAAAGTGACAACAAAGTCTGAAGTGTGACACTTTAACTGTGCATCTGAGGAAGACAATTTTGTAAATGTTCTGGTGTATTGGAATATCAATAAAATAGCAACTATTAATTTTAGTTATTGTTGGAGTATGGCTTTTGAATCAGAAGACTTTCATGAGCAGTAAAAGTTTCACTGTGATACATTATAGAGTTTTAAGAAAGATTAATAGGCATATATTGAATTGAGGTTCAGTACGGAATTGCCACTGTATCTCTACCAAGTGTCCTCAATAAAACCGTAACAATGAGCGTTTTACGACAGAACTTCGGTTGAAAGGAAACCACTAATTGCTCTAGCATTATAGCAGTATCAGTCAGTCAGCCAAGAGGAAGCAATCTTTTGAAACCCTCACTTAGGGGCGCCTTGTGTAAAAGCGTTTAACTGTAGCGTAAAGCAAAAGAATATCGCACTACCAACCCCAGTCATTAAATATCCCTCTGCTGTCTTTACATGTACGTCGCCGAGACGCCGCCGTAGTCCTTGCCACAGATCAATACCATTGTCGAGGGCTGAAGTTGTCATTAGGGGAGGTTCGCGAGGAAATGCTTAATTAAACATAGGAGTTGGCAGCCCTGCACAGGAAAGATACTGTAGCTTCGTCGCAACCCCGAAAGTAATATGTCTGCTAAAGTCACGTTGGCGTACCTTGTGTTGTCACACCGGACGGTTTCTGCTACTTCAAACACTCAGGTCGTGTATGCCGTTTATAAATAAACAAACCAAATGTTTTACACTGTACATTGGATGCATCTAAGACTCATATTTTTATTTGTGTTATTTCGTTCAAAAACGCCCATTGTGGGTTTTGTGGCAAGATATTTATTTTTTAACGACGGCACATGAGCTGAACCAACGCGTGCACACGGTGGCTGCACTGCTGCCAAAGTGATGCGCCAGTGAGCGGAAGTTACGGGGAGGGAACGAGGAAAGTAACATTTGTGTCACAAATTGTCAGAACGTAAACTTACGCAGCAAAGGATAATGATGATAACAAACTGTAACACTCAATATTAACGTACTTATTTACACGCATGCCAATTCCTTAAAACAACTGTACACTTTAAAAATAATTCTGGCTTGAGAGCGGAGTACTTTACCCTTAGTACCTGGGCCTCTAGTACCAGGCTTTGAAAGTAATATTCTTAACACTTCACTAAACACAATGTAAACATGTGAATTTTCTGTTTATTGTCACCGTTACACAAAGCACGTTACGGATTGAACTTGAACCGAACTAAAGAATTCGCGCGCGACTGCATTGAGCCGTGGTCAATTAATTTATGAACTAAATATACGCAGTTCCTAACGACACTTCGTCATGTCTTACTCCGTAACTGCGTAATGAAAAGGAATATAACACACAGGCAAGATTGGATGTTGCATACATAAGCATAAACACGAGAGTCAGTTGTTTCTTCTCAAAGCGATAACTCGAGAACCATACGTCGCAGAAAAATGGCCTTTGTACAGGCTGCCTAAAACTTTTTTGCCGCATACACCAAGGCATATTAGAATGTCGAATTTCCGGTAGTAATTTTGGGTGCATGAAAAAGAGAAATCTCTGTTGCTGACACTTGTGCTGTGCGTTCCGAACTAGGCAACGCTGCACGACTGATAGGACAGTCGCTCTAGGCGAACCCTCTCGAGTTCAGCCTCATGTGCCTTCTAATACCGCAATATTATAACTCAGCCGTGTCTCTTGAGATGTCTTCTCTGCAGGTGTTTGCGACGGGCAAATTATTTTTATATTGTGAGCAACGACAACACTTAATCTTTATATTGCATTTGACTTTTTACTTTCTCTACTTTCTTTACCTTCTCTACTACATAGTAAGTAGGGAAAGTATGGTACTCAACCCAAAATTTCGATGTTGAGATTTCACTACCAATATACTTTGAGGCCAAATAAATCCAGAAAATCAATTTTAGAAAAAAGTCCGCGCGTGTGTGTGTGCGTGTGTGTGTGTGTGTGTGTGTGTGTGTGTGTGTGTGTGTGTGTGTGTGTGTGTGTGTGTGTGTGTGTGTGTGTGTGTGTGTCAACAGTACAACTCAAAAAGTTGGTTTAAAACCAAAATTGGTATTTATGTTTAATATCTTTAAAAGATATTATTATGGCAAATGAGAAGTAAGTATATTTGGAACGTTCTGACTATGGTCCATATAGTTCGTTTTGTCTCGATGACTTCTACGTAACTGGTAAACCGTAAGAGGTAGATCAAATCTTACTATACAAAAATGTATATCTCGTTAACACACAATTTATGTCCAAATGAATTTTTTTGTTTGAATGAACTATTTTGGAGATGTTCCTTGACATATGTGTGGGTTTTGCAATACTTAAACCTGGGTTGTAAAGAAAACTCTTACATGGTAAACGATAGTTTCCTCTTATCAACTGAATGTTTTTATTTGACAGTTTTCATTCGGATTCTATTGTCATAAACGTGTTAAACTGTAATTGATTTTTTCTTTCGCACTACCCCTGTGTAGGACAATGTTGGAAACCTAGTATCAGGGTGAAAATTTCAGCACCATACCCGGGATTTGAACCACGGATCTTCCAATTTCTATCCGGTACCAAACTTGTTCTACACATAGCTGGTGTGAAAGCGTTATTTCTTTCCATTGATTGATACGGACAAAGCGTTTTCTCAAGTGGTTGAGTGGTTCAGAGGGGAAGGGCTAAAATCTCTAGTCACGTGGCAGCGAAATGGTGTGCGTGTGTGCAGTTGTGTGGCATGACGATAATCAAAGCGTTGAAAAGTGTTACATTTTTTTTTAAGTTTATAAGGCGTTATACTCTTCCAAAGTTGTTGGCTCATATATTATTGTCAAAGAGTAAGATCAAGAAACTGTTGCATGCGCTGTTCTGCATTATCCTGCGTTGATGGCAGAAACACTTCTGGTGTTCGCATCTCGTTTACTTGCAGATTAACCAAAGGATTTATTTTTATTAAGCGAGAAGTAATGAGACCAACAGCAATCATTCCAACCCCTTCTTGAGAATAAAATGCCATAACCCTTGGGCATAGAAATCAGCATACTGATTATTACATAGGTTACATTTTTTGTGCATAATTATATGCCAGAACCATATTGGTGTTGATGTTAATCTGTGATTAGCTTGATAACGATGGTGACACGTGGTTGAATTTTGGTTGACCCATACTCTCCATTTCTATTTTCTTCAGGTAACAGTTGTACGTTTAGCCCCTTAGAGATATCGTCAGCAGCGTTAGGAATTAGGACTTTCGATCTTATCCATCCTCTCTAAGGAATTGACCCATCCATCTCTTTATGCATATTCCTAACTCACGCTCCTTTCCTTTGGATTTATTTTCCAAGATTTTCTTACTAATGGGATTTCTGACATCCATCGCAAATACACTGTGTTTGCTATTTGTTCCTTAGAGAACAGTTTTTTTTCCTTTATTGTTAAAATACATGCTGTATTTTATTGGATGTATTTTTCAAGAATTTAAAAATCCTTGTGCAATAGGGTGTTAAATAGTTCAGTTTCAATTAATTATTTCTACTACTCACATTGAAAAAGTTGAAAAATACTGTAAAATCTATGCCATTTTTCTCTAATTTAAAAAGAAATGCATGTCCTACAATTTCTCCTCAAATTAAAAAATTATGAGTGATCAGATAAAAGTCCAAGGAACATTTTATATTATTGATTAAAATGTGTTACACTCACATGAGATTCCCTATTCACACTTGTACAAACTATTCCTACAAACGCTTATTCTTATACCTCACTTTAATCAAAATAGATATTTACAGAACTGATTGTATTAGAATTTTCTTATAGGTACAATGGTAATAATAGTATAAAGGTTAGCAGTAATCAAATATTTTAAGAGCTGCTCGCTGTGTGATATCTTTTAAATAAGTATATGAAAAGGTAAATGAGAATATCTCGGAAATGGTTAATTGCACACAAAAATTATCACAAGCAATATCATAAAGCGTCTGACCCAACCCATAAATTCTCAAGCGGAGCGAGAATTCCCATCGAATGACACTTATATGGACTATTTCATAAATAAAACATAAATTTAATAGCATATCACAAAGAGTTGAACAGAAAGTGTTAAATTCTATAAAAATAGTCTAAACTATATTAATTTTGATTAATGAAGTTTGACTCAATCAGTGCTGGCAACTGAGGAAAACGAAGCTCACTTGTTATAACAGAAAAACAGTTAATACTCTCAAATAAACTTAACTTTATTTTTAACATTAATGTGTAATCTCTCTTCTGGAGAAATGCATTAATTATTAAAAGAAAAATTGTTAAATACACAGTTGTTGAATTGAAACGGAATGCTATTTTGATCGTTACTCGTTTGTAATGTACAATAAATTGTTTCTCAGCAGTTTATGGGATAAAGTTGGCGTTACTGACTGAACAACAGAATGACCTAGTGATAATTCGTATAAAACAAAAGAATTAACAGGTGATACTTCGTATATAAATACCAGCTTAAAGCCTCTATGTATCCGCCTGCGGTGCCGTAGTAGTAAAAGCGGGCATTAAACACTAGAAACAAACAAACAAGCCTCTATGTATGAAATAATCTGGCCTAGGCTATGGTCTTTAATGACATCTACCTGTTTTATGCATTAAGATTTTTCTATCTCGTTTTTTATAATTATACACGTCACTTATAAAAATATCTGATACGTATACTTGAATCAAAATCGTTAGAGCCATTTTTGAGAAAATAAAAATACATTTTTAAAAAGTTTGATATCAAGCGCAGTTTGGGAGCATTCTTTTTACTTTCTCTACTGGTATGTAGGGGAAGTATTGTGTTCCACCCAAAAATTCGATGTCAGATTTCACCGGAAATATATGTTTTGAGACCCCCTGAATCCAAAAAAAGCATTTTTAGAAAAAGGTCCGTGTGTGTGTGTGTGTGTGGGTGTGTGTGTGTGTGTGTGTGTGTGTGTGTGTGTGTGTGTGTGTGTGTGTGTGCGTGGACAGCATAACTCAAAAACGAAAAGTTGGTTAAAAACCAAAGTTGGTATTTAAGTTTAATGTCTTTCAAGGTTGCGACACGAAGATTTTGAAGAAAAGCCCCACCCTAAACTACCCTTTACATGGAAAATTTTGATTTCCTTGAAAATGGCTCTAACGATTTTGATTAAGATGTCATATGTTTGAGATATTTTTATGACAAATGAAATGTATATCTTGAATTTTCTGGCTATAGCCCCTGTAGTCGTATTTACTCTGGACGACTTTTGCATAACTGGTAAACCGTTAGAGATAGACCAAATCGTACTACACAAAAATGTAGATCTTGCTAAAATACACAATTTATATCTGAATAAATTTTCTTGTAGGGTGAACCATTTCGGAGATATTCCTTGTTATGTGTGCGAGTTTCGGAAAACTTAGAACTTCCATGAAATGGATCATCGTTCATTCTTTTTATATGTTAAGTGTGCAATATCAACAGAATCTCATACCTTTAAAAGATTTGACTATCGTAAAAGGCCTACTGTATTCTAAATTCCCGTTGCACCTACAAGGAAATAAACAACAAGATAATTTGTAGAAATGTTTATCTTAACTAAGACGAAGAAGATACAGGAATAAGAGTTTGTAAGAATGGTTAGTACAAGAGTAGAGAAAGTCATGTGAGTGTAACACATCAGATTTTTTAAATCTTGGTGTCACCTCATTGAACGACGCAGAACTTTCGAATTTAATCACCTTTTCGGGTTTGAGTCATGCTGTTCATAAACTGCCAGACAGAAGGACGCGCAAGCGCACGCAGACACACTTACACGTCCACAGCGCTTTTTAAAAATTTTCTCTTAGTTCTGTGCATACGCTACTTTTTGTTTCTTCTGAAACAATAATGCAGAAAACGTTTTTATCTTATTTTTATTTATTTTGAATTCTTTTAGCTGCTAAGTGTGGGTGATTACCTCCGTTAAATTACCAAATTTCATCACTTCACCTGCAGAAGAGGAAACGAAAGTAGTTCTTAAGAGTTCTCCTGAAAATGTCATCAGTCCACGAGCAGGTTAGGAAAGGTGAAAAGGTCAAAACACCAGCTTTAGCAATGGAAAACAAAACGAGCGTCGCTTCTCCAAGCTTTCAATAACTGCAGAGAGGGATTATTGACGGATATCAGACACTCCTTCCTTGTCTGTATCAGCCACACATTCGCAAGCATATAACATCTCTTTCCCTCTCTCTGTTTTCTCTATACATCGGCTCAAAATCTAATAGGATGCATACAAAGAACAAAAGAGCTTTGATCTCCATACAAAAGCAAATAACTAAATATACACTTTGAAAATATACAGGCAGTCAGAAATTCCTATGACTTCTAGAGGGGATTAACAAGAATAAAAATCCACGTTTCTGAATGTCCTGTTTGGTGCTATAAGTAAATCTTAAGGAAGCTGCCTGTGGCTTCTATTAGCCAGACTAATCTTTTATTGGAATGGTGGTGCGTGATAGACTCCTCTAAAAGCAAAAAACACACCTCTGAACACACTTTCATTACTCAGACGCTATGTGTGAGCTACGACATGTGTGACACTGGACAGAGGGGGACACCTCGCCTCTGCGACCTTATATGGACTTACTGTAGACTACCTTCCTCCAGGAGTAAACTGAAGTTGAGTTTTTATTTATGAATCCTTTCTACCTGATGTATTCTCTACGTTCCCTTCTCTTTTATCCACGTAAGTGTACCTCAGAATTAATGATATATAGGTCGTGAGACAAGACCTGAGCAATTCCCCTACCTGCGCAGTGGCAACTCTTCACCTGAAAGATTTTTGGTGGGAGAATTTGCACAATCATGTATGCGCAGAAGTCGTAACGTTTCCGTCGAGAAAGGAGTGAAGTTCGCTAGGGTAGTTTTAGTGCATATTGCTAATGACGTATATGTATACAAATTAACATTATAACGAACAAAGTGATTTGGCTGCAATGTTTAGTCATTCGCGGCAAGGTCGCCCGCCTTTCCTCCCCTCTGAGCCATTGAAGAGAGGTAGGGAAGGAAAGAAGCTTCCCCTATGCGCAAGATTTGTCCATGTCTCACCTCACGACCTATACCAGCAATGAAATACAGTCACAACCAGTTATAACGACATCGAGGGTACACAAGGTTTTGGTCGTTATGACCAAATGTCGCCCATAAATGTTTCCTTTTTTCAATATATCTGTAAATTTCAGGCTGCCATAAAGTTAAAACTTCAAAAAGCAGGAAAAATACAATACACCTACAGCATGTGTAATTTAATGTTTGCGGGTAGGCAATGAAGACATTTTTGTTATATGTATTGATACAGTACGCACAACAAGAGCATTTCACCAAAAGGAAAAAAAGTAGCAACAATGTAAATTGTTCAATGTCAAACACGGTCTACGACAATGAATTAGATACATTTTTAAGCATTGCAAAACCTATTGGAAGTGCTGTGTAATATAATAGTCAATTTGCAATCTACATTCTACACAAAACAAGATTTTGAAATAGGCATTACCTTGTTCTCAAATGTGTAACAAACAAAAGTGAACGTTGGACGTCGTAGCCTTTCTCCAAAAACGGAATAAACAGCACAAGTCCCAAAATGTGATGTCATAGTAAACGATTTTTTTTAAGTGTAGCCTTTACATAGGTTTTAGACGGGATCATTCGATTTTGAGGTTATAACCAATGCGTCATTAAAAACGATGTTAATAAAACCAATTTTGATTGTAAAAGCAAATATAGGGAAAACTTATTATATTTAAGGATATTTAAACAATTTACTTTTCGGATATAAAAGCAAGAGAGTGATATTTTGGGGCTATTTGATACCAATGGCAATCGTAGTTTTACTGACGATAGGCAATCAATAAACGTTTACGAGAATATGACTTCAGTGTCGCACAGGTTAACAAACATGCAAGGAACATTTTATGCGAGAGAGTGAAAATGTGAAATAGGTACACAACAGCGTTTTCATCAACATTCACTTTCACAAATTGAGCTGTCTATGGGATCAAAATTGTGGGAAACGTGGCCGCTGGGTAGTTGACGTTATTAAAATGACAGCTTTTCGGCAACCTTTCGTTTAACACTGAATTCGTCACGTTTATACGTGCGCGTATTAGAGATTGTGTGTGTGTGTGTGTGTGTGTGTGTGTGTGTGTGTGTGTGTGTGTGTGTGTGTGTGTGTGTGTGTGTGTGTGTGTGTGTGTGTGTGTGTGTGTGTGTGTGTGTGTGTGTGTGTGTGTGTGTGTGTGTGACAGAGAGAGAGATTCATTTGAGTAAAATTCGCTGTTAGTGGCGAATGTGTATCTGCAAATTCTCCAACAGTAATGTTTAAAAGCCTAAAAGGGAACAAGTAGTCACACCCTTTTGGTCCAAGGCCCATCGACACCCCTTGTAGTCAAATATTCTAATGGTTGGAGATGATGTTCCTTTAGCAGATCAGGTAAATTTGCGTAATATCAGGAACCTTTGTATACAGGTAGGCCTCTTATTCTTATCCATCATGCTTAGGAAATTCTATGGGGAAGGTTTTATTGTATTAGATATAAAAAATAAACTTGTCGGTATAAATTTTGCAGAAATCGAACACAGAAGAATGTGTGAGCAAGGTAGTACAAAATATTAACGGATATTTCTGATTGAAGATCACTATTCCCGGTTTAGTTCCGTTTCTCTCTCTCTCTCTCTCTCTCTCTCTCTCTCTCTCTCTCTCTCTCTCTCTCTCTCTCTCTCGTTCACTCTGCTAGTGGGGCCTTAAAGAGAAAAATCTCGAATGTGGTCTAGTATTATTTGCTATTTCATACTGTTCAAAGCTTTCGAACCATATTTGAACACCATACTTCTATGTTTTGCTTTCTTGCGCTTCAGTGCTGGGTTTTGTCTCTCTTAGTGCTATTGTATTGTGAAGCCGTGCGAAGTGACAACCAAAAGTAACTGGTCACACAGGTAATTTATCATACTGGTGTCAGCAGTGGGATTGTCATTTTGTTGCAGTATTATGTAATTGTTGATGTCACTCTTTATTATGTAAGTGCTATGTTATTAGTTATTATTACAATACTACATGCTAAATTTAGTATTGTTATATATAATTAAATAAACAACTAGTGTAGATACTGGCGTCATGTGTTTATATCAAGTTGGCTTCTGAGAGAGGAGCGATTATAGTTATAGGATTGCTCAGATTAAATTTGAGTAATTTATAAATAAGTCCGCCGCAAGAAAGGCCTATGAATTACAAAGGCACTTGCTAAGGGCATACATGCGTCGAACCCCTTTATAACCGTCCGAGACAGAAGTTCCATTCATTTGTCTTTGTACTCTGCCATCCGTCACGCGGGAAAACGTTTAGCTGGGCTTCGGCAAAGGACGGGACAAAGAAGCGACAAAAGGAAGGAAGCGAGGAAGAGAGAAAGAGCAATTAATGTAGGACAGCAGGAAGGAATCTGACAGCATAATTAGCAAGGACGCTAAGTTATAACCTGGCTACCGTCTTGACGTAAAGTCATGCTGCGCGACTTGGGTTAGAGAGGTGCATTGCAACACAACAAAGTGCCAACAAACTTCTAATGGCTTGTGGTGAAGGTGCTAAATTGTTCGGTTATACTTTTCAAGTCGTAATGTGACAGAGCATAAGCACTTAAAGACACCTTGTGAACTGAATTTAATGACGCAAATTTAATGGAATATCATAAAAAGAATATGGGTCTCTCAATTAAGCGAGTGGAAGAGAGAAAATCTTCCCCATATTTTATTTTATGCAAAGGAAGTACTGGCCCTTAATTTCAAAGTGCACCGTATCAATCCATCAAGTACTTCTGAAGAGGCGAATTAATTATGTGCTGCGGAATTTGCTTAGCAAGCACGGAGTTCGGTCTAAACTTTTCCTTGCGCATTGTTTTCTTTGGTCAATATTAAAGGCCCGTGAAGATTTTAAGTTGGCGTAAGATAACATCAATTTCACAACAGTACGTCGTAACTCCTTTGTGAATGTAAACAAAGGTACTATCATTAACACAGGAGAATGTCTTTGTCCTTGAGCGCGCAATCAGCCGTGGACTGCGGAGCTTCTTGGTAAATAGTTACACCAGCAATTCAAAATTACGATCTTCTACAAGGCAGTTGGACCCTAAGCAGTGCCATTGTTGCTACAATATTATATCGTGTGGTTCATGAGTCTCCAATAAACATCATTCATTAACGATATTACTGAGAGTGTGATATTTGTTTTGTTTGATGCGGCAATTGAATGTATTAGGATCCTCTTTCACGTAATATTTATATGATATTTTTGTGCCGCAAAAGAAGGGATACGTTGCTTTTGAAGCAGGGTATAAAACGTCAGTGGCAGACGAAAAAACAACAGTGAGGTATCTTAGGTTAGCTTGTGTCAACCACAAGGTCATAGCCAAACTCCTGAGACAAATACTGTATTATCTCTGTGGAATATATGGATGTTGGCAAGAAATATTAACATGTTTCATTGTTTATGGTTTGCATTTTTGCATGTGACATTGCGAGATACCTTATTTGGTTTATGTTTAGGATATGCGTAAAATTATTCAAAAGTTTTCCTTTTTTCTTTTCATTAAAATAGTTTACACTACCTATTGAGATTGTACTCTTGAAGTTTGACGCTTCTGTCATCACTATTAACAAATAATTTAAATAACAATGCAAGTTACTATGCCACGTCCCATTTTTACTACTTCTTTAAAAAAAGTTTGCCATTTTTATATTTCTTTGTTTTGACTGACAGTTTCCTAAGTACTGTTTGTGAGCATTTAGGCTTTAAACAAGACGGCAAAATGCGTTTGTTGCGGTCTCTTTGTCTCTGCAACAATGAAATGAAATGTCTGCACATATTTAACTCAACTTTTCTACGTTTACATTTTTTCACATTGAAGTTGCATTTTCTCTAAAACTATTACATGTAAGTTATCAAATGTGGCAGTTTGATAGAATAGGTTCTAATGCATAGTCTTGCTGAACAGAATTTCAATAACCAATTTGGTTATTACGTTGGTGACATTTTACTGGAATGATTTTCAAAATTATGACAAAGTAACAATATACTTTTTATTTAAAAATGATAACGCATATAAACATTATTTTCCAAAAGATTATGTGCTGTATATTTAAGATAACTAATACAAATTTTCAATGAAATGCCTCAAGTACTTTTTCAGATAGCCAAAAGACATCACCCAAATTCTGAAAACATTACACAGTATGTATGGAACTGCATGGAACTCAGGAGCATTTGAGCATATTTGTATCCATTTCATCCATTGTGTCCAATATGATCTATCAGGTTAAAGGACGTTAAACTAAAAGCCACTCCCCTGTGTTTACAACAAACAACACAACTTGCGTTGAGCTCTGGTGATACAGCAAGTGAAATAGTAACTGAAGAAGTGAATGGAAAGGAAGGTCTACATTTACTGTACTTGTCTGGGATTTGCACTTATGAGGAACAAGGAAACGTGAAAAATGTCTCATTCAAGGAGAATCGTGGGGTGATTCTAATCGGGCGGGAGGGAGGGGGGCTTTAAGTTCATGAGTCTGTGATTTAACGACTTCGGTCACAAAGTTCAACTGATTCATATCTAAAATACCCATAGCTAAAATACCCTGAAAAGAAACGGCCATAAAAGCTACAGTCACGTTTTATGGGCTCGGTTTTGTTTCCAGTCTATTTTGCTTTTGGAAAGAAGGTAAGATTAGCAGTGTCTTTTGTACTTACACGTTTAGCTACACCCTTGGAGCATTTAGCGTGAATCTAAATCAACACAAATTAACGCATCTTATGGAATCATTAGGAGAAATAAACTATATCTCCTGCTCAAGGATTACAATTAGCACAAATAAGCATTACAATTATTATAATAATTAATTTGTTTGGCGGGACTCAGTTCTATTTGATATTGCTACATTATCATTTTGGGCAATAAGATTTAAACAGTCGGATAGGAGGTATCAATAACGCAATTATATATCACTAAAATGATAAGAGACAAACATGAACAATTTTCAGTAGTATAATGAGCATAATAAGGGTCTATTAATAAAAGAAATAAAAGCACACGAAAGAATCGCAATAATATTACAGGGAAATTATTAATCGACTGTTGGTTTTGTGATATTCTGTTTTAGATACAGAAAAAAGCACTCACATATATACACATTCAAAGAGGTTGATCTAACAGCACCTCAGAAATCTCAAAACATGTATATACTGTGAAATCTCAGTACCACAGATTTTTGGGTGGGATACAATACTTCATACAAATATGCACCAGGAATGTAATAAAGTGAGACGAGAACTTCAATGTATATATGACTAGAATTGTAAGACCAGAATGTAATCTCAGACACATAGGTTTAAGTATATTTTTCTATATATAAAACTTGTGAATTTCAGTTGCCTCTTGAACATATTGTGTGAACTTGGGTGAATTTCCGCGTAATAGACATTAGAGGACAAACATCTTTTGTGATTTTTAGCTAAGGGACGACTTTGGATTGACACAGTCCAAGGTCACAGCTGGGAAAAATACCCTCCGTCGTAACGGGACAGGCAGAAGGTGGCGTGGGTGAAAAGCTTATAAATACTGGAAATTCGGTAGGACCGGGGTCTGTTCTGGCGAAGTTGCCAAGGGGGAATCTGTGACCAACGGAGGTCTAGCTTCGCGCCAAAACGTCAAGTCTCGAAGAGGAAGAGATTGGCATAAGAATACGGTAAACAACTGGGGCGATACGGAAAGGTTAACACAGAATAACAGAAATTCAACCAGGTTTGTTTTGCTTCGAGGCATTTGCGTGTTTCAAAAAATAAACCAAAAATGACAGTGCAGTGTATCGTTATCCTACCCCGCGCCTGAGAAGACTTAGGTCTCCGACCCCTGTCTACCTTAAATCACATTACCTAATCCCATGCAAAACAACGGAGCTGTCAGCAGCAGAGCCTGTATATATGGGGGTACCAGCAGCGATTCCAGGCAGGAACTTCCAGCGCAGAGGGCGGAAGTACTCTAGTTCATACATTCTCTCCCTCTGTCCCCCTAGTTTCGTTTTGATTGACTCTTTAAAGTTTTACTTTTATAACTGCTCGTTACTTATTTATCAATGTCATAACTTTAGAAGTATTTATATTTGGCGTTCGTGAAGACCACAGGTCGTATTCAACTGGAATTGCACCCAATCGAGATGAGATTCAAGTTTTGCTGCTCCTTAAGGCTAAACTTCCATAAGTCTAAAGTGCTGCGTATTTTACTTCTGCCTTTTCGTTTCAAGTGTACTCCGTTTCCTTTCTTCCCTGATCGAAAGTCACCTCTATTGTCAGTTCCAAGAAGTTTTGAAGTCCAACTTTGTACCTAACAAGCCAGTCCATACAAAAGGGAAGTGGCATTAGGCAACAATATTTGAAAAGCAGTATCAACCAATACTGCGCTCTTCTTATGTGCGTTATAAAGTTAGCAACGAAATACTGACTACTATAGCTTAAAAATACAATGCAAATGGATGTGAATTGTGAGGAATGTTACTATATACAATTTTGGATTTTATAAATGTACCATCTTAAGTTTAGTACGAGGTACCCGGTGACAAATGTTAAAGACTGAAAATATTGTACTGTAAACCGGGCTAGTTTTTAAGTTATTTTTAATATGCAAGCTAGAAAACAAAACATAACTAAGCCTTTCCACTAAATTTATGAAGCCTTAAATGTACTTGGTGGTTATTTTTCAATGTTTTTAACATGAAGGTATCATACTGTGACAAATGACTAGTCCAGTTACATTTTACGTTATCTTATTTCCCTTAAAACTGCATCACAATTCACAGCTCGTGCCTTGCAACTCACACCTGTTCTGTTCTATCGTAACCTTGATACTAACAATGCTCAACTTACACTTACTGACTATTGTACACACTCACTACAAACTGGTTTCCTTGTCCGTGCTGCCTCACGCCGAGAATTAGGAACCAGGTACCAGGCGCGGCTCCTCAGGGTAGGCAGGGTAGGCATTGCCTACCCTATCGTAATACATCAACAAATAATGTTTAACTATGATTCTGCATTTTATCATTTGAACCACCATTTTCCCCTAAATTGCAGTTCAAGAAAAGTTTTCTCGGTTATAATAACCAGCGCATGGTCAAATCCTTTAATCTCAATCCCGATTGATCAAAACTGCGCTGCGTGTTTGAAACGCGGGGCAGAAATGATACGAATGGAACCTGGGTAGTGGAGAGCCATCTAGCTTACAGTCTGCCTGCCCGGCCCCATTTCCTCAGTACGAGGCCCTTGAACAGGGATAAGGAAACATTCCGTCTGTATACGCACTCCGAGCATGCGCAGACGCGTCTGCCAGCAGTCCGAACACTTGCCTGCCCAAATCCGAATTTATGCGACATTTTCCGAACAGCCATACTCCACGAACGAAGATCTCAGAGATCTGAATCGTGTCGTTATCACTCTGTGTAATACCAGTATGACCGACTTAATTAGTGAACTTTTACAAATTCCGCTTTCGCGGCGCACTGACAATGAAAAGCGAAGTGTTTTAGCTATTTAACACAAAGCTGCAGTCAGACAATTTTTCAATTTCTTAATCCATTTTAGTCATGGGCGTCGCGAAACGGGGGCAAGGGGGGCCACGGCCCCCCCTTGGAAGTTGGTGAAGTTAATGTGCAGTCAGTTACTAACTATTAAACTATTATTTTAATTTTGATGTAAAGAACAATTTTTGTTTAGCACAAATTAATACGATTATCTGCAACAAATACTATAAATGTTGACAGTAAAATAATGATTTAATATTATATGATTGCAAATTTCCAACATGTGCCCCCCCCCCCTGGAAAAAAGTCTGCCGACACTCGTGATTTTAGTTTTGGCGGTAATTCGTCCGTAAGTCACACTCATTCACTCTGCTCTTATTAAACAACCAAACAATATATTGTTTGCGTTATCCGCAATGACTTCGTCCCCTATATTTCGGATAAACGGGGTTTATTATTATTATTATTATTATTATTATTATTATTATTATTATTATTATTATTATTATTATTATTATTATTATTATTATTATTATTATTATTATTATTATTATTATTATTATTATTATTATTATTATTATTATTATTATTATTGTCGTCGTCGTTGTTGTTACTGCTGCTGTTACACTTTGCCTACCCTAAAATTTTGACTGCGAGCCGCCACTGCCAGCGACTTTTTTTTAGATTGACTTTTCGGAAGCTTCTCGTGACAAATTTCTGTATCGAAGCTTCTCTGTCTGAAGACGGAGTTTGTTTCTAGCCGCCATTGTCGTGTGTTGCGTAGCAACCTAGATGTACATATGAGGTATATTCACAAATTTGATATACAAATATTTCAATGGAAACACACGCTTTGAGGCTCCTGATTCCGAAAAAAAGGTCAGATACACACACGTGTGGAGTACGATTTGTCACAGTCATTTGTCACAATATGAAAATTTGGGAAGAAAACGTTCTATATCTAAGCTTCGGATACCTCCCCTGCATTTGCCAATGTTTTAAACACAGAAAAGCTGGTAAAAAGGCTCAGTACTGCTCTGGTACGATTTGAATCGTCCACTAATCGATTTTTCAACAAGCTCGACAGCCATGTCCGTACGCGGAGAGAAAGGACGACCAATAAAGAGCTGGAGATGAGACAGAATTGCTCTAATTGGGTTACATCATGATGACGGTAAATGTTTGATCAGAACCAAAAAACACGAACAATGTGTCAGTTAAAACCCTACAGTAATTAAAAGCAAAACCTTGGTTATAAAACACTCAGATTAACCTACGGAGTGTTCACACGCACCAAGTTCTATGTTCTTGAATTAATCAGCAAAAACAATTTAGTGAAACACACAGCCAGTTACTTCTGCCTTTTGATCACCCTTATTTAATCTCGCACTTGCTTTGTCGTTTCTGTGAATGACCTATAGCTTGTTCCTCTGTATACACTAGGCTGCGTTTTCCCCGTTCAGTCAGTCACGATTCCACATGCAAACAGAAGGCTGCTAATTACCGCAATTTGCTTTGGTTGGCACATCAAAGGTTCGCACGTCATCTGCTGCGCCTCCGCAAATTTCCCATAGGTAGCAGTAACAACATATTTTTCCTTCATTAAGGGATCAAATGTGTACAGTAGAAGTGAACGCTTAAACGGATATCCTATAAAAGAGATAAGCAGGTAAACTACTTACATATCATATATTAATAAGTAGGCTAACTAGGACAAGGGAATGCTGATAAGAGGCCAGTGGTTCCTTCGGATTCTTCTAAACAGATTATTTTATTCAGGGTTTAAATAGTTGTCTTTGTCACTTTTGACTATTGGAGGACCAAGAATGCGATGCACTTTAAGACAACAATCGCAGAAATGCGACAACAATCTTATGCAGTCATTAACGAGAGTGGCTATAAACACAATCTTTCAACAAATCGTATTGAGAAATTCAAACCAATAATAACGAATATGTTGAAAATGGTGAAATAAAAAAAAATTGGCATAACTCATTTGCTTCAACGAGATTTGATTGTTGATTAAGATTTTGTCTATCTTTAATGGTTTAACAACTATACAAAAGTCATTAAGAATGAAGAATACTCAGAAAATTGAATATGTGCATTTTGTTCATACTGAAATTATCTTAAGTATACAGTAATTAAATGAAAATTGCTAGACCCATTTTTCAAAAAACAAACTTAACCCTTCGTCAGGCGCAATACCTATTGTTACCTGTTCGGGCGCAATATATCTGAGAGATACTACGTACATATCTGCCTCTGTGCTGTCTGAAATTCCTCCTAAATGTGAAATATTTGTATTTTCTTGTGTTTTAATTATGTTATTTTTATATACCAAATTTTATTTTCAAAGTATTACAATACATCATACTACATTTCAAAAACATGAGTTATGTAAGTTGCAGAAAATAAACTAATACTGCGAATGTACAAAATGTGAAAGGGTAATTATTCTTACATTTGAACATAAAGTTAACAATAAGCATCATCAGTTTTTATGAAATTATAAACATTATTACAATTAATCAGTTATTTGAACTAAATTGTTTGTGCGTGTGTCTGTAATATACTTGAGAGTTTTCACTGCAAATTCTCAGCACACTTCTTGCAAACCTGTCCGGCATGCTCTAAACAATAGTATATTTCACATTTCTTGCAGCAATATCTTGGAAGT
The DNA here is from genome assembly GCA_030765045.1 of Tenodera sinensis. Taxonomy (NCBI): domain Eukaryota; kingdom Metazoa; phylum Arthropoda; class Insecta; order Mantodea; family Mantidae; genus Tenodera; species Tenodera sinensis. Next base: position 152,903,038 of record CM060967.1, read on the forward strand.
CGCTTCTTTTTTGACTCTACAAGGCAAGTCTTCCAAACTTTGCGCTTATATTCAGCAGAAGGACCTGAAGAATCTTCATCATGGACTTCTGTCGCAGCTTCCCAATCTGTGTAACTTTCATAATCAACAAAATCTTCATTATTATCTTCATTTTCATCCCAGAGTATTGCCAGAGCTTTCTGTAGGTCGTTAGGTTTACACAAATTGAACAATTCTTGCTTCTTAGACATTATGGGGCGTATAAACGTGACCAGCAGAAAAAAAGATCACAGAAACAATGAGGTACATAAGCGGGCGCAATGTATCTCACAGATACCTTCTCGCGTCGTCGTTCGACCAGAGCGGACGTGATTTGCTTCTCACTGGTGGAAAGACGGAATTTTCAGCCATCCCCCACGGAGCAGGAGATCCCGCAAGAAGGTGGAGTGCGCATGCCGGTGGTGCACAGGCTTCGTACTTCGGGCTAATACATTAGCCAAAGTCATCGTAGGGTAGCTCTATAAGAGGTTTGGAAAGCAAACTTTAGAGCTTACCGAAGACTGCTTTCCCGGAGCGGTAACATCTGTCGAGATTGGACTTTGCATTGGAGTGCCTGATTGGTGCTTGTATCAAGCATCGGTATTGGTCTCCAATATACTGCGAGCAAGGTCCCGACTAACAAGCAGTAGCGGTTTGTCAACAAGGCTAGAGCCAACACCTTCGGGTGGATATAGGCGCATCCTTTTTGGGTGTTCGGTCCTCTGTTGGCAGCGCTTCTTAGCAACCGCTGCTGAAGGTAAGTGGTCAGCCCGACAATATTATGTCTACAAAACCAAATCCCACTGTTAAAAACAGCAAAACCAGACTCGACAACGAGAACTCAGCAATGCCCAGCACATCTGGCGCAAACAATAACGTCTCCGCAAGCTCACCTCAGGAGACAGTCAACCGGCGACGCCGAAAGCCTATACAAGGTGGAAATGGCAACGCCAAACGTTTGGCATTAACCGGATATACGTCCAACCAAGGCGCTAAACGCGAACTAAATTCACGTTTAGGCCGAACCTCAGAGGTAAACTCTGACAGCTCCCGCGAGGATTCAGATGCGGAATCCAATACTGACGACACCGTCGTCCAGTCTGAAACGTCCAGGATGGACGAAGACGAGGCAAGCTCCTCTGACATCTCTACTGAGGTGGACGAGGCACAATTTCGAGAGGTGGTCAACCGTCGGAAGAAGCGCCAACAGAACACATCAACTATCTCGACTGACGAACAAACTGGTGAACCAACCGGTGAACCAACTGAAAAATCAGACAAGCGGCATATTCCGCCTATCATTGTAGACGATTTCAGGGGTATGGTGGGCTTCTTAAAAGAAGTCATGCCAACACTTTCGGGGTCGTGCTCGGTGACGAGGAGGAAAAGCCGCTATGTCTTTCAGACGAACCATGTGAGGGACTATAACACCCTCCTATCTGTCCTTGACAAGAAAAATCTCCCTCACTTTACGTTTGGTCTCGACAAAACTCGAGACATCCGCCGTGTCATCAGAGGTCTTCCATTAGATACGCCCGTGGGCGATATCGAAGAAGAGCTCAGACGCAAAGGCATCACCCCTCGACTGGTAAGGCAACTTACCAAACCGGGCGAGAACGGGGAAGCCAAGAGACCAATTCCTCTTTTCCTGGTTGTGGTGGAGAGGGCGTGTGATCCGGAGATGAAAATCGACGGAGTCACGTCTCTCTGCTACCTCAGGGTGAAGGTGGAAGCTGTGAGGAGTTCTTTTGGGCCCCCACAATGCTACCGGTGTCTTGGCTTCAACCATTCGAGCCATTTCTGCCGCAGAAACCTTAGATGTCTTCGCTGTGGTGATGCGCACCACAAAGAATCCTGCCCTAGACAGATCACAGATGTGCCCACCTGCGCAAACTGCAAGGGCAAACATGTGGCCTGCTATGGAGGTTGCCCTGCGAGGAAGAGAGTGATCGCCTCCAGGAGACCACAGATACCTCAAGGTCCAACTCCCGTCAGAGGAGACCAAGTGAGACCTTCCACCTCAAATTACCAGGCCCCTCAACCCCAACTAGCCAACACCCCTAGAGTTTCGAAGGCTCAAACGAACCAGCGCACCTCGGGTAATCCATGGACTCGAGAACACCACCAGCAACCATCACACAACACACAACATCAGCCCCAAAATAAACCTCCCCCACAAACAATCCCAAGGCCGCAGAGGGAGAGAAAACCCCGGAAGCCCAAACGAGCACCCAGAGTGGTCGAAGCGAGGGATGTTTCCACCATCCGACAACATCAGGAGGAGGCTAGAGCCGAGGAGGCTAGAACCGAGGAGACACCAGCACCCCCTCCTTCCACAAACAACACCCCCTCATCCCCTACCTTTCAGCTCACTGACCTGCTCAAATGGGCGCAGCTAGTTTTGCAGACCCATGGGCAAAGGATTTGCGATCTCATCGTGAGATATAGCTCTGCGAGCGACTCAACAGCCAAGACGCTCATTGTAATGGAGGGGCTCGCCCTCCTAACCTCCGTACTTCAAAACACCGAAAATGGCCAGACAAACTAGGCCAAGCACCTCATTTCGGTTCGCGTTTTGGAACGCGTGCGGATTGGCTGGCCAGGCGGGGGAGTTATCCCACTTTGCCCGCACTTATGCCCTAGACGCTATTCTAGTTAGCGAAACCCACCTACGCCCAAATGCTCGCTTCCGTTTACCGGGCTACGTCTGCCACAGAATTGATCGTCAAGGTCGTCCTGGAGGCGGAACGGCGGTGTTCGTAAGGCAAAACGTAGTCCATCGCCCAATCCAGCTCCCACCCCTTCAAACACTAGAGGCCACGGCTATCACTCTGAACCTTGACGGCACAGAGATACTGATAGTCTCAGTATATCACCCTCCACGAAGGCAGTTTGTCCCTAATGACTACCATTCCATCCTAGCCCTTTATCCCAACGTCATCCTAGCTGGGGACTTCAACGCCAAACACCAACGCTGGCACTGTGGTCGAAGGGCGGATGCCCGAGGCAATTCCATCATCCGCCTCATCGACGCGGACCCCGAACTAAGGGTGGAGGGGCCGTGGCAACCCACACATCACCCGCATGGTCTAGGACTACCCTCTGTCATAGACTTTGCGATCATGAAGCATTTCCCATTTCATCTCACACTGACATCAATAAATGCTCTCCAATCAGACCACAACCCAGTACTGGCAGAAATCAATACCCGGATTGCCAGTCACGACAGCTCAAATTACACTCGGGAAACGGACTGGGAAGGTGTCCGTAACTGCCTTCGTACCTCCATCCCACCTAACCCCAGAATCAACGACATCCCAACTCTTGAAGCGGCAGTTTCTTCATTCACATCCATTGTGACAAGAACTGCCCAAAACCTGACAATCCGAGCTCCAGCTCCCTTACACCCAGACGTCCTCCCACTTGACATAATCCTCCTTATCCGTCGGTCCTGGGCGGCACGAAGACTCTATCAAAGGCATCGCACACCCCACAACAGAGCCCTATTACGGCGATTGCGCCGACTGGTCGGGGCTCGACTGCGTGAGCACCGAGTGCAAGCGTGGGAGAGCAAGATGGCCAGCCTAGACACTGAAAGTGGGGACGTGTGGAAGATCGCCAGATCCCTTCGAAACCGTCGTGGCCAATACAACTCGACAATTCAGGGCACCCGAGGCCTGGCATACGAGCCTGAAGCCAAAGCCAACGTGTTCGCTGACTATCTAGAGCGGACCATGTGTCCCAGAGACGACCCCCAGGATTATAGATTCTCAGAACGTACCCGCCAAGAAGTACGTCGATTCTTACGACGTCCGCCGGAGGATGCGGAACCACTACCGGTGATACGTCCCAGCGAAACCCATGGCGCACTAAAACGCCTCAAAATCAAAAAGGCGGCGGGACCTGACGGACTAACTCCCCTCATGCTTCGTCACCTTCCCTTCAACGCCGTGCTCTTCCTAACTAGAGTTTTCAATATGTGCCTTACCCTGGGTCACTTTCCACGCGAGTGGAGAGAGGCTCGGGTGATATGCATCTTGAAACCTGGGAAAGACCCGGTACACCCCTCCAACTACAGATCTATAAGCCTTCTGTCCATCCTCTCGAAAGTTCTAGAGAGGATGATCCTAACCCGATTATCCCCTTTACTGGGAAACATGCAAGCCATCCCAGAACATCAGTTCGGCTTTCGGCCTGAGCACTCTACACCTCAGCAACTGCTGCGTGTGGTGGAGGCTGCTGCCCTGGGTTTTCAGGAACGCGCATTCACCGCTGCGGTATCCTTGGATGTGGAAAAGGCCTTCTCAACCACCTGGCACACAGGGCTACTTCATAAGCTGATTCACCTGGGGCTACCCACACAACTCATTCACATCCTACACAGTTTCCTCCGACACCGGACCCTCATAGTCACAGTTGCTGGACGAACCTCCACAATTAGGCCAATAAGAGGCGGAGTCCCCGAGGGCTCTGTTTTGTCCCCTACCCTCTTTAGTGTCTACATGGCAGACTTCCCAACTGAACCACAGGTCAATCTAGCGCAATATGCAGATGACGTACTACTATACTGCACCAACAGAAACATCCACAGAGCCTTCAACCCTATTCAAAGACACCTCCGCCTAGTCCAAGACTGGTGCCGACGATGGAGAATGTCTGTTAATCCAGACAAGAGCCATGCCATCCTGTTCACGAGACGTCCCACACCTGCAGACTGCCCTACCTTCCAACTTCGGGGTCAAAGGATCCAGTGGAGAGACACCATCACCTATTTGGGAGTTAAATTAGACAAAAGTCTAACATTTCGAGGTCACATCAGAGACCTATCAGTGCGGTCGCAGGGGGCTATTGCCTCACTGTACCCTATGCTGAAATCCGAGATGCCAGTCCGCCTGAAACTACACCTATTCAGAGCCCTGATTATCCCCCTCATGCTTTACGCCTGTGAAGTGTGGGGCATGGCAGCGGGTAGTTGGCTTCTGTGGCTCCAGAGGGCGCAGAACAGAGGACTTCGGTCCATCTACTCTGTCCCTTTATCCTTCCCCGTGAGACTACTTCACGAAGCCTCATCTCTTCCATACGTGGAGGATGAAATTAGGCGCCGGGCAGCAAAATTGTACGCCAAATTACCCAACCACCAAAGCGTCCTGGTTAGATCTCTAGGTGATTATGACCCCACAACACGCCGCTTCAGGTCGTACAGGGTTCCCCGTATGGCTTGCGGGTATATCCCATAACAAAGTAGTTTACCCACCAGCAGCAAAAGCTAAACTACAAAATAATCCCAACAAAGAGCTATTCGGTTCAAAATTCAACCCACCAACAAAATTCAAAATTTAAAAAGATCGAAAGATCTATAACTTGTTTAAAACTCTTTACCTCCACAGAATGCAAACATTGCTGAGTTCTGTGAGTCATCAGCTAAGGGGCAAAATAGCCTCCTTATTATATAAGCCATAACCTAAATTTAAAAACAACACCCTTAACCACCCTTTACCAAAAATTCTACCTGCGGTTAAACCCTGTTGAGGGCAGGTACGCAGAAAAATATCGTCGGGCTGAACCACAGCCTGCCAGTATGTCGTCGTCGTCGTCACAGATACTTTTGCTTGATAAGCGAACGAAACAACAAGCAGCTGGCCAATAATGAACCAGGAAGTGCTACAGTGTGTTTTAGGAAGCTACAATGACTTTCATTAATTTCGCATAAACAGTTGCGTCATATTGTTTAAAAAAGCGGAAGAGGTATCTCTCAGTTATATTGCGCCCGACGGAGGATTAATACACGGCACATGGAGTGTGCCTATTTGATATTTCTACTCTTGTGTCAGTTGCAAAAATATATTTAAGTGGTAAATGTAAAAAGTGTCCCATAAAGAACACTGTTTTTAATTTAATCATAAAACATATTTGTTTAAAAATTGTTAGTATTATTATGTCAATACAAAGCACAAAGACAGCGATTAAACATGAAACAAAATATCAGGCAAATGCCCTCCACGGCTTCGTCTACACACATTCACTGTGCGGACAAAACTTTCGATGATTCTAGAGCAAATTTCCACTGGAACCTGACCCATGACACGTCTAATTTCTGCCTTGAGATAGTGTGTTCACAAACATAGGATTTGACATACATCTACAAAAAGGTCACATGGTGTAGATGACCAGCTCTGATGACCGTTGCGGGAGATGAGACGAGCAGGTGTCAACGGCAGTGTGACATATTGACCTTTCCTGTTGGAATCACAAAACTTCCACATTTAATTCTTGCAACTGTGGCCATAAGAACTCTGAACGGACGAGAGCGATATTCTCTGCCCATCGACGAGAACGAGGACGTCCAGATGATCTGATGTTCACTGTCGATCATGTATCTTACCAGCCTCTGCACTGTTGACACATCGGGGCATTTCGCCAAATCTTCCAACGGTCTCTGCATAGCATGCAGAGTGCCTATGTTTAATTGCTATAATGGCTATTGACCTGCCTATATTAAGTCTTAACGCCTAATGCCCAGAGCTCGAATCTCGGCGACCATCGCATATTGTGCCATGTTTAGTAAGCGTGGGATTAGATACCACCACACATATGGGCACAATGGACCTTATTCTAAAATATTTTTATTCTGGGCTTCAAAACATGCATTTTCTGTGTAATCTGGATATCGAACTTTTGGATGGAATACAGTTTTCTCCAGTTACTAGGTGCGTGAAATTTATAGATAATAAAAGATGTGCATTACCAAAAATGTATCACAGAGGTGAGGTAACGAAACCATGGTTAGAGACGCTTGGCATTTTAATTGGTCTTTTAGATATTTATAGGGAATTAACGTACGCACCTGGTTATAACGATGTAGCATCACTTTGCTTTTGTGTTTTGCCTTTTCGCTTGAGCTTGTTTTGTCTGTATTTAACGCAGTTACTGAGAGTCCCCTACGGCCTCTGCCAGTAACATTCAAATGTTCTATAACCATGTCACTGAACCACTTGCCCCTTTGTGTATTCCCCGTTCTCATATCATTTCGGGTGGTTAGATGTAACCGAGAATTGCCAATGAGGCAACGCAGAGTTACGGAAGGCTTTACAACCAACAGTAAAGCTACAGCACATTGTTTGAACTTTTTGGTTGTTATAAAAATAATAGTAAATATCCTGGCAGTAAATGAATTGTGATGTGAAAATTCTATAATAACCTCTTAAGGAAACAGCCACTGTCCCTTCAAGCGCTCACTTTTGGAGTCGATCTGATGGTTTGCTTGTTTCCATGTTCCCCACCATCGTTATGCTGCAGTAACGATCTTTTACAAACGGTTTATTCCACAAAAAGCTTATTTAAAATAAACTGAGTATATTGAAGAGTTATACATTTTGCACAGTGTATAGTTGTATATCTCTTAAGGTTACCATTTAAACGCTCTTGCTGCAAAATATATTCCAAACGGAGAGGACTAGAGAAAATGAAACATTTTGAATACATGTCTCATGAAAAGTTGGCTTGAGATGGAAGAATTTTCTTGAAAAATATTCATATCGCATCTTTGGAATATTCTGAATTTAAATACCAAGTTTGATATACGTCCGACATTTCTTTTTAATGTTAGACAGAGACACAGACACACGCACATACACGTCTACAAACCAATTTTCTTCTACTTATTTTTCATCTCTTCCCGTATGTAGGACTTACACCCCCTAGGACTTACAAACTTGTGCCTAGGGCCAGAGGCCTCTCGGGGAGCAGACCAGCCCATGGACCGGATAAAGTGAAGACCTGGAAGTGGGCGATCAGCCTAGCACCAGATATGAGAGTCAGGAAGAGGATGGTATGAAATGCACGTGAAATAAATTACTGCAAGTGTGATTTGAAATGAGCAATTGGTGGAATAAGTGCCCGGAGAAACCGGAGGAAACCCGTGCAGAGGCCGCTTGGTCTACCACGAATACCACACGCGGGTCCTTGGCGATTGGTGAACGATGATAGGTTAGACCTTTCGGCCACGGTGATCTTTTGTTTTCTTTGTTTTGTGTGTTTCACAATATATTTTCGGTAACACGTCAGCAAGGAATTTAGGTGTAACCCAATACATCCTGCCTACAACAGCTAGGTGGTAAGTAAGCTAAAAATACATGGCTGGAGATTTCTTTTTAATAAAAACATGAAGCATATAGCAAAATGTTTCCAATCTGGTTTATTATATAGCTGCCAGCATTTGCATTGCTCATTTTATAATCTCATAAAGCAAATAACTGTATGCCCAATGAGGAATGCTCAGCTATTTTGCTCTCAAAGCACATGCACTCAAAGGAAGATGGAGGTGAGATTCCTTTAGGGAGTGTGCCAACTTAATTATTGTCTGGTGCAGCCTTGTGCGGAGAGTGTTTCCTTATGCACTGTGTTGCAGACTTATGGGAAATGAGAACTTTACCACCAGCAAACTGTAGCTCTGAGAGAAGCAATTTGTCAAAAGCACCAGAGACTCCAATTAACAATCTCTAAAACGACAACGCTCATTCCTCACCTAGCGAACTTTACCATACCACAAACTCGTAGACTGGACTTGTTTAAGTTGTATGACTAAGTGGGCTTCTAATACCCACTTCTGAGAGCTTCTGTAAGATAGTACCACATATACACAGACGAACTGATAAGCCTGAAGTAAAGCGGAATCTGTAATGTATTTCATGCCAGCGTTTACAAAAGAATGTATTCTGTTTACGCAATTTATGTTCTTAAAAATTCCAAAACTTGAAACTTCAGTAACTCTTTAAATATGTTTGCATTTCCGCACTCATCTTTTCCTTATATTTTTAATTAATTAATTATCGGGAGAGCAAAAATGTTGCGAACGGAATGCTCGGTGTTTTGCCTATCCCCATTCTCGGCACTCGTTGGCGTTTGCTGCTATCGTAGAAAGATGCGGATGAAGCCATGCACATTTTTAAACTACTTTTAAATACTTTACCTACCAACTTTATAAAAGGAAATGCTGAAAGTGGTCAAGGTCGTTGTCCATACATTGCTGGCAGCTCTTTAAGGAACTATCCATCACTTGCCGCAGTTCACGTTGAGAAATGCTGGCAATTTCCTGGAGGATATTTTGTTTTAATTCTTCCAGGGGTATGGACTTGTCTTGTACACTTTATGTTTTAAGTTACCCCAAAGATAGAAATCGCAGGGGGCTAGATCGGGGACCGAGGGAGTCAAAAGTCTATGCTAATAATTCTGTCCTGAGTCACATTTTCAGTTGTTCTCAAGGAAAGACTGATGTATTTTAGAGTTTTGTTGAAAAAAAAGGCACTATCACGTGCCCTGTCAACTCTCTAAACAAAGGGGGGGGGGGGGGGGAGAGAAAATTCTATTCACGGATGTACGGGCGTCAACTGCTGACTCGAAAAAACTTGGTCCTACCATTCAGTTCATGAAATACCTCTTCATAACAAAAAACTTGGTGTAGGGTGGGCCATTAGCGGAAAAAAGGTTTCTCAGAACTCCAATAAGCGATTCTTATCTGTGATATTCAATATCTAGATCTGTTCTGCATTGAAGATCTTACATGATCTGGTGTTAAACCGATGGACTGAAACAAAAGCTAAAAAGCCAAATTATGACGGAGCCTTGAAGTTACACTGGAAGTACCCAATGTCTAACGCCGGAACCATATGCACTGAAAATGCTGATGAAATAGAAACCAGGCAGACTGCTAATTACTCAGACAGCAGGAACAGCGCGTACCCGGATCTTCTCCCGTCAACCCGTCCATTTCAATGTCATTGGATTCCGACACAGTTGACATTCTACAAATGAGAAACAGAAGACTTGTCATTGCAAATCCGCGGAGAATTCGTTCCTGCAGTCAGGAACGGACAAAAATCATCCACCAGACTCTTTCTGAAATAGGAATGTTTCAGACGCAGATCTGGCCGAGTTTCGTTAAGCTCATATTGTTGAACCAAATTATAACTCATATAAGGAATATGCACTGAAGAAGAGGCTGAAAATGAAGGCACATTGCAGAATATGGAAGTTTCCTGAGTTGCTTATACAGGTCGCGCTTTAGTTCTTGAAATGTTTAAATGAGAGGTTATATACGACTCCCTTACTTCACACAGAAGCGCAAACGACATTCAGTTGGTTGTGCGTTACTCTGTTTCTACGCTAAAGAAGTACAGTAACTACGAAGTAAATTATCACAATTTGAATGTTGTGATACATATGTATTCCTCTATCAAACTGTGTAACTGTTTACACTTACGAGAAATTTGCTTGTATTTCTTATATTCCCAAAAATTCTACCTCGTCTTCTTCGTCTAAATTGCTGTAATTTTCATTATCTCTCACTAAAGCACTAGCAAAGACATACCACCCATACCACACGAACTTCGCAGACAACTGCAGTCGGTGTTCTTTTCGAAACATACGTAACATAGCTAAACAAAGCTGTTTGTTATCGTATACTTGTTTATTAAGGGTAGGCTAGCTCAGGTACCTTTGCTGAAGGACATTTGTCAAGAACGAACTATAACCTATACTATAAACCTGTGTACATCTCTTGTACCTCTTATCTGTCACAAAAGATCTGGGCATTTTAATCCCCAATGTGGAATGTCTATACGCTGTTCGTGGTTACGAGTATTTTCAAAATGTGTGACTAAGAAGGTAGTGGAAGCGTTGGTAGCTACAGACTGGGCCATAGACCTTTAGGGTACAACAAACACCTTATGGCTTGGAGTTCTCAAAGCAACGTACGTCACCCATTTCAACCCAGTACTTTACGGGTCGCTACACCGTTTTATAAATATGAATGACAGTGAGGTAGAGTACAGAATAAATAAATGCGAAGAATTTGTCAATCTACAACCAACACAACTCCACAGAAGACACAGATTAAGCGTTATAAAAATATTAAAAAACCTTATATGATCCACATTTTGGTTGTGATAACGTTAGCAGATATGTCAACATTATCTGACGTCGATCGGCAGCTGTCCGATGTCACACCATTGCTTTTAAAACGCGACCCGACGATAATAGTGCGGTCAGAACAAAGACGCGGCAGAACAACCTATTCCATGCCATTCTGCAAGCAGTTCACTTGTCGGGCTTGTTTACGAGAAATTTCAAGAAAAGATGTGTATTCCAGAGAAATCTCCGGTAATTCTCCTCGACTATATAAGCGAGTGTGGGTGGCGAGGGGTCATTTTTAGTTAATGTTTTTGTGTGTGTGTTGTATACAGTCAATTTTGGGAGATCTGAGTATCGTCAGAGACAATTTTTTTATATTAAATCGTCGCATCAGAGTTGTTTGTTGTATGGAGCAGTTTTAGTGAGTGTATTGTCGGAGAGAGAGACAGAGAGAGAGAAGTAGTAGTAGAACTCTGAGCAGTACTCGTGCCAAGATTACAATAGGACAGAGCAGCTATGAGTTACAGATTGCACGACGAACTAAATTGCATTAATGATAAAAGATGAGAACTGTGTTTTTGTGTTTCAGTAGTAGAAGAGAAATGAAGTACAGAAGTTACTGGACTTGTATTTTGTCACAATAATATTGCGAAATGTCGCTTAGAAGGGTTACGGATATATGGAAAGGAAGTGAAAACAACACAAAATTGCATGCCCGCAATTAAGCGAGCGTCTGGTAAACCAAAAATGATACCAGTACATCCAAAGAACGAAGAACATCGACTCCCGAGAGTGCTCAACTGCCAACCAAGAAGTGGAAGAAATGATAAGAGAAAAGCACTTTGGATATCATCCTCTGATATCAAAACGAACCTATGGGTTAACCCAGGAGGTTAAGACTCCAGACATTCAGGGTAAATACGTGTCATGCGAGTCAACCTTAACGTCCTCCCCCGTTCATTCAAGTTTCCTAATGTTCTCGTATATAGGTTATTACCTTCTAAGCAATAATAATATAGAAATAATTGGCTGTTACATGTGGAGAGAATGGACTATGATAGACTTCTGGAAATAGCTCTAAATTATAAACCAGCAAGGAGAAGAGACTTTGGCAGGTCGCAGAAGAGATGGAGGGATTGTGAAAGACAGAACAGCAATGCGTCTAACCTATGGAGTGAAGATGATGATGATGATGCTTAGATTCTAAACCAGACCTAGGTGACTCGCTGGATACCTTCTAAGCCATACCACACTGCCATGAGGTGGCTAATAATACCAAAATGCTATTAGTAGCAATAATAAGAATTAAAGACGGTAGCTAGTGTAGACCAAAGGAGTTCAAGTTTACGTTTCAGACCAATAACTAAAGTTGCCTCCCAGATGAACTGCGTACAAGGCACGTTTTGGTACTTAAAGATCACCTGTCACTCAGGATACCGACGCAGTAATAAATATTAAATATTACCACCGTAACAGGAGCAGAGCCAAGTATAAACGAAATGTTCACTATTTTTTAATAGTGAAGTTTAATAAATGCTATTCAATCACGTACGAAAAGGGCTCAACTTCCGAATGTAACCTTAAAGACAACAATGTTGTTTTATATACGGTGTGCTGCTACGTCTTATGTTAATCAGCGCAACATACACAAACAGTTGTGTAGCGGAATCGCAGTTCTAAGAGGAGGATAAATGAAGTTTTTGCCCTTATTATACTATGTATTCAGATAGATAACAGCAACGTGGAAAGTCTAAGCTCTATAAACCTGTTTGAGTATTGTAACAAGTTTTTACTTTTTCTGCCACTTTATTTTCTCCTAAATTGAGGTTCACAACACAGTTCTCTTTTACCGTCGTTAATGCAGTCTACAGTTCTTCGTAATCGTACAACTCAGGTGTTTTCTTCTCGTAACTTGAAACACACTTTTCTGTCTTTCAGTTCTCTCTATCTTACAAACAGCTGGCTTGGCGATACAATCACTCAAAACTCGCTAAACTACTTCACCTCAAGACTAACTCCGACGCGACGTATCATTGTCTCAATTGCCTCTGTCGATACATAAACCCATGAGGTGTATCGGAAAGAATGTGAAACTGTCGAGTTGTTTACGCGAGCTTATCGCACATACACGGCGAGACAGTGCAAGTACACTCTACTGAGATGCAATCACATCTTCACAACAAGGCCTCAGATTAGGGATTATGTGTTGCACTACTGACTGTAACCAAGTTACTAGAATTTCGCTGTTCTAGTAAACAAGATAACAAGCGAACGCAGAGCTCGAGAACCAAACTCAACACGCCTCGTCGCTTTGCCAGGTAATACAGCTCTCTCGACGACGACCACGACTGTACACACCCACACATTGGTAACAGCTGACTCGTTCAGCACTCACGTATCGATTACAAAAATAAAAATTAGATCGGACGACACATGTCTAAAACTACTACTCTAACTCAAAAATTGCTTCCTCATGCAAGCTTTTATATCGGCAAAGACTTGGCACGGATTTTTCTGGAAATACAAATTTTTCTGGAACTTGCCAGCAGGCAGAAGACTCACAAAAGTACTCGAAATGCTTTATTCTGCCGGGTTAAATTGTTGCGAGTGCTGTCAGGTAGCTTGACTGTGAGCCTTTGATGTGCGCCGGTGTCACAGTATTTTAACTTGCTACAGATAGCTCTTTTGCGAAGAATGCAGTGAATGATTACTAGAGACGAGAATTCCGTGCGCTATAAAAGCCCAAAATGTGCATGCATTCATGCCCGATCAAGGGAAAAATACATTAAATAAGCACCCATTTTATTTATGTTTGTAGCAGAATGTGAAGTGGATGTGATTATATATTATATACTGATCGAATTTGAACTGTTTGGTGCATTTTATTAAAAACGGACGTGAATGACTATTAATTTAAGTATTGTCATGTTTTACAAAGCACAATAGCCCTAGAAGGTATTCGAAAATAGAATAGCAGCATGCGATTGTTTCCTGTAACAGTCGTGGAGTACAGCATCCCCGGCGATGTAATAAAACCCTTTCCGTTAATCCCGTGTGCAAAGAGTACACTTTTGGAAGCTTTAATTAGAGCCACACGAGGACCACGTTACACAGGCAAACGCACTAAACAAACCCATTAACCACTTACAAAGTTCACACACTTCAGAAACTCTATAGCGAGTGATTCCAATTTTAGAAAAATCTTAATTGCTATTCAGTAGTTCTGGAAACGGGAGAGAGGATGTGTGTGTGTGTGTGTGTGTGTGTGTGTGTGTGTGTGTGTGTGTGTGCGTGCGTGTGTGCGTGTGTGTGCGTGCGTGTGCGTGTTTGTGTGTGCGTGTTTACAATCTCCCTGAAAGTTGGTCTGAAACAGTGATCTCCAACGTTTGCGAAAGAGGGGGAGTTGGCGTTTGCCCCCATCCACTGTGCCTGGACTTTGCCCTTCTTTAACCCCCAGCCGTCCATTATGTTGCAGTGGAGAGTTGGTTATATGTACGTTGTGTTTGATTTGCGAATGCGATAAACATCTGTTCATTAGCGACTCCTTTGGTACTGCTTACGTTTAAGAAGTCAATCAACACTTGGTGACAAAACTGAAATGCAGTCTCAGAAGATCCTGCAAGTGATCGTCGAGTTATATATTGCGATACAAACTTTTAATATAGCTCAATTCATTCTTATACACAGTATATATTGCAAATGCTTATTTCTCTATCTAGTACATTTTAATCGATATAAGCATTTACTTATAGGTGCAAAGGGAATATGAGAATACAGTAGGCTTCAAGCGATACGAAATGCTTTAAGTCCTGCTTGCTACGCGATATCTTTGAAATTTCGCTCTCTTTGCAGTGGCAAGAGATAAAAAAAAGTGTAGCACATTCCCACTTGAAAAAAGTATAACTATTGGCAAATTCAAACAAATGAGAAAGAATATGACATGTCACCAGATAGAGGCTAAAAAGAATGTAAGTTCAAAGCCATTTCTTTTTTGGTTTCAGAGCCCCCAAAATTAAATTTCTGGTAAAATATCGATTGCATTTTTCGGTGGAGTGCTGAGAAAGAAAGATGAAACAAAAAATATTTTTCGCACAAATCTATGCTCCTTTCAGAATTGTTAAACCTCCTTGGGAACAAAGTAAATCTAAGAGGGAAAAAACTTACAGCTGTATCACTTAATTAAAATAATGGCGTATTACATAACCTTGAAAACTTCACAAAATAGAACATGTCATGCTTGTTCTATGTTACTTCCTGTCGAAGTTAATTACACTTGTATTTGTTGCACACTCAAATTCTGCATTCACGAGTTGGAACATGCAGATCACAATGATATTTTTATATCAGTTAGTGGCGTACACGTATTAGACGAGTCTCCTACGATATAAGCGAAGTTTTTCAGTAGCCCATATTGCTCGCCCTCAGGACACATTACATTTCCACCATGAAGTTTTCTTTCCTTTTGCATCCCAAATGTTAATTATACGCTGAGGTTTTACTTCCCTCTGCAATCTTAAATGTTAAGCGACGCATAAACAAAGTGCCTTCATCAAGTCCGGTAAATTACCAAAAAGAAGAAATGTGACGCAAAAATAAGTTGGATGTGGTATTTTCCTTCCAGGGTTTCTTAATTGTGCGTTAGGATAAATAAGAATTCCATTCCTACTGGAGTTTTAGTAACATCTCTGGTTTTCAGAGTAATTCTATCTCGTGAATACGGTTCCTTGCCATTTAGAATAAAATTCTGTGTATGCATGTTATAGGTACAAATGGTAAATCTTCGATTAAATCTGACGATGCAAACAAGTGACATGCGATGTATTTTTCTATTCCAACATTACGGGTCACTGGGAATTAATTTTCCATATTTACAAATAAATTAGGACCATCGCTCAAAAAATTTGTCAATAAATTAAGAAACCTAACCTGGAAATTCGTGAATGTCACGCAGCAAACACAGCAACCGTCATTTACTTTTGAAAATTGTAGCTTTAACAATTATAATTTTAAATAGAGCAGATTCGTTGATTTATGTTCATCATATGTCTAATTTCTCATTTACCTAGATTAAAAGCTAAAATTATTATTGTTCTCACAGCCTGCTGGATTGTTGTGGTGCCAATGTGAAAATAAATCTTCATTAAAATGTATGAATATAATTTTAAGTTGTAAGTCGTTTACCTTTGAGTCACTATTAATATTAAATAGTATAAAATAAATAATTAATTATTTCTAGGAATATTCTAAACGAATACAAGTCGAGGTTTTCATATTTGGAACAATGATTGAGAAAAAACAATGCTGCAGAGCAGCATAGCGAACTGGTATGTGCCCCAATGAGAGATGCAGAAAACACCTTATCTCTGAGCGGTCGCAGCCACAACTGGGTGACGAGAGTATGACATTCTCCCAATCTTAGCAGACGTCTTAGAATGAAGCACGTGGACTGACACTACCTTGCAGGACATGGTCCATATGCTTCGTACCTCCACCGACTTCTATACCAGAACAAGAGTCCCCTACATGCCGAGAACACACTAAAGTATATCTAAATGCAAATTAAATTTACAAAATGTAAATTTAAAAAAGTACACCAAATCAGCGCACGAATAAGCACAATAAAGACGGGAACACAACCTGGTTCTTAAAATAGGTACCAGACTACCCGTACTTATGCTTAGTTGCAGGCTTGTCTATGGTAAGTTCGAAAAAATGTGAATTTCGAGGAAAAATCCGTGCTACGTCATTCTCATAATATAGTCGAGCGGCCAGTTTTAGCAGTTTTAAGTGTGTGTGTGTGTGTGTGTGTGTGTATGTGTCTGTGTGTGTGTGTGTGTGTGTGTGTGAATGTCGTCAGAGGCTGCAATTTGAAGAAAAAAGTAGAGCAAGTAGAACTGAAAGACAGAAATCTGTGTGTCAAGGTTATGAGGGCACAGAACTGCTGTGAATTGTAAGATCACGGAGAACTATAGATAAACGACCTACAACCTTGTCTCTTTGGAGTAGCCTATGTAACTAGCGGCTATACCCCACTCCACTCTTTCAGTTGGAGGGTGAATCAATGCTTGCTTATAACGTGTAGAAACATAACCACCCAGTAACCAGTGACGATACAAACAGGCGATTATCGCAGTTTTTAAGTCATAACTTGAATTTTCTGGAATGTTCTCAGAATACCTCATTCTGGATGACTTTTGCATAAATAGTAAACAGTAACAGACAAAGTCTTACTAAATAAAAAAGGTATCTGGTTAAAATGCAAAATCTATCTGAAATAACTTCTTTTTATGAGTGAACCATTTCTGAGATATAATATATAATTTGTTTGAATTTATATAGTATAGTTTTCTCAAATAGGAATATGTTATTCGTTTTTCAAGTCTTGACCTTGCAAAGAGAACGGAATTTCAAAGGCATCGCATAGCAACCAGCTCTTAAAACATTACACTAACGCTTGCAACCTACTTTATTCTTATATTCCCCTTGCATCTACAAGAAAATTAGCATTAAGATAATTTCTGAAAATACTTATGTCGATTAAAATTTAGCATATAGAGAAATAAGCATTTACACGAATAACTTGTATAGCTCAATATCTATTTGGAGAAACTCTTTGCAAATATAACTAGTGTCACTTAGTGTATCTTCTAAGGCTATGCACTTCGACTTTGTCGCCAAATATTGACATTCTTTTTAAACGTAGGCTGTACCAAAGAAGTCAATAATTGATGTTTATCGCATAAGATTTGAAAGCGTTTTAATAAATCAAACGCAACGTACAAGGAACTAAACTGCCACTGCAAACAATCCAACATCTCTTTCACAAATGTTGAACATCGCTGGTGTAGCGAAATTTTTTTGCTGTGTTTTAGAAAAGAAATAAAGTGAAATATAAGTACCTCGCAGTTTGCAAATATCTCTCTCCGTTATGTAACCTATAAGGTTACAGAACAGTAATAACAGAATTTTGCAATCCTTTCGATATGTGTAATCCCTTTAACCGAGCGTTGCAAGTTACACAGAAAGCAGTCGCTATAGATTAAAGAGACAATACCAGGATTACGGCATCTCTTCTTCCCCCTTTGCGCAATTACCTTTCCTTCTAAAGACCTCAACGCAATCACAAATTAGATTCACCGTCTCGCTCGCGATATTTCCAGCCAATTAGAGCAACTCCAGACAACTTCCTACAAGCCAAGCACGGCCAATTTGATACACCGTGCTAACACCTCCTAGAGAAATATTATCTCTGTCTGCGGAAGCATTTAAACCGCTTTGCACTCCCGAGGTGGAGACACTTCTCAATAACTCACAAGCCCCTCTTAAGCCGCTGGAGTCCAGGAGTGAGTACTAGTCGTCTGGGTTAACCCAGGCGGATGGTAAGGTGGCCACGGTGTTGTAATTACACACTATATGTGCATATGTGGCAAGCAAATACCTTTGGATTGGCGTCCAATTAAATTGTCAATAGAGATCATTGCAACAGATAAAACCATTTTACTGGAGTATGACACAGCTTTTATAAAGCGATATTGGGCTTGAAAGCCTTTGTTCAAAGGCTTCATTACCCGGCTTTACCAGACGTAAATCTACGACAGGTAACCACCGACTTCGGAGGAAGCTGTGCTACTGTTTTTCCAACACCTTTCTATATAAACTAAAATATAGTAGTAAGGTTGAGATTAACTGCGGTTGTAAGTTTAACTACAAAGGATTATGTTTCTTTTTCTTACTCTTTAGTACAAATACAACTACTGATCCCTGTATTTGGAAGCCCCAAAATAAACCATTCTCGTTTTGTTAGGCTCTTCTTACACCCTGTCTCCAACTTGCCGTTTTTCTGATACCATAACAAGTTTAGAGAACAGAAGCACTGTGTCAACATTTTCCTACAAGCAGAGATCGGAGTAACGCTAACAACAAGCGAAATGTATGCCGTAACAACCAGCGGAGGCAGAAAATTGCTTTAAAAGTTTGCCTTTGCGTGGACAGAAAGGGAGCGTTCATGGAAATAAAACTAACTATATCATACGTGTATGATGTGTGTTTCTTTGTTGCATAAGTTTAACAGGGCGCCTCGTAAAGTACTTAACCAAGAGACTATTTACAGACAGTTTTATTAGGCATTTGGTTAAAGATACAGCAGACTTAAGCGATAGTCCAATCTTTTAAAACCAGAGTTCAATTGAATACGAACCCAGTCCTTTGAAGTCTCATGCATTGAAACTGCTCCGTCCCCCCTCCATGTGAAATGGCATTTGCTGCTTTCGGTGAACCTAGCAATAGTTTTGTATTATATATGTCTTAATGTTTTTCTTGAAGGATTTATCACTGAACTTATGGCCCATTCGCTGCGCCACCATCTACGGTTAAATGGACAAAATGTAACGAATGAAGTTCTTGTAAGTAAATTCCGTAAATGCTTACAAAACTTTCAAAAATTACTTGTTATGCCACCAAAATACTTTGAACCTTCTGCTTCAATTATATACTGTTCTCAGAGCCCTTAAGCGCTTCAACACGTGACCATTTAACTGCCCATGAGCACAGGGTCTGCATTTTACTTCCAATGCCTTTTGTATGACTGATTTTTCTATATTTATGGCTATTATTGTTTCACACCTTGTAGTTTGAAACCATTTGTCATCAAATTTTTGAACAGAAATTCGCAAAGAATGAACTCAAAATAATGATATACCGCTCTTTAATTCATTTGTATGTTGTACAAGATGTGATAAAGAAGTGAAAATAATTTTATATGTCCCTTTTGTTTCTAAATATTTGAATAAAAGTAGTGTTTTTATTTTATTAAATTACATTTTTGTATGTAGTGCAACATTTCGTTTGTTTAGTAAATAAAAACAAAGCATTTTTAATCAAACACGTTAAGCATATATGAATGGAACTAACATGGTAGACCAGAATGGACAATATTTTAAAAATATTTAGGTAAATGCAAGATTTAGAAATTTCGCCAAGTGGTACCCTTAATGGAAATTACAAACTCTTCTAAACCTGCTACTATTGTCTTTTGGGGAACTGCCTACTTTTGTGCTGTATCTCAAAATCACCAGCCGTGCCATGAACAGGACTCTAGGAACTAGCAGCCAAAGTATATTGTATCTTATTTAGAAGCTAAAGTGATACCTAAGTTTTACCGCAAAATCACTTTCCTTTGTAAGATAGCTTTTTCTTTTTTCTTCTTTTTTTGTAATTAGAAACTTAAAGAATTTTATATACGATTAATATATCTTTATAATGTTCTGCATTTATGCATATTATTGTAAACACATCCTTTTATATAACATCTTTTTACACCTACAAAAAGTACATATATTTATAAAAACTCAGAATAAATAGAGCGATATATTTATAGAAGCAACTCCACTATTTAGATACAAATATTTTAAATGCATCTGAAATTCAGTTAAACATGCGATAATTACTAATTATATATTGGTAAATTAAAATAAATACTGAATTAGATATAATTGACTGGTTAAAAGTCAAGTCATCTGTTTTCTTTCTTAGTATTTTTATATGTATTCTTTTATTTTTAATCACAGTCGTCATTTTTATATATAATTTCATTTTATAATGAAAATAGTAATTGGGCTTATGCGTATTATTTTCTTAATAAATGAATAAATACATATTGTAGATTTCCGAAACAACCCATTCAACGTCATACTTAGAACGGCATCGTTTGTGGAACATTTTAGGAAACTAATTTTCACATTGTATCTAAGATACCTACCTTTCCTGTCCTCTCGGCTAGTAAAGTTCGAAATGCTAATAAACTATCCTTTTAGGGCACATTCATTTTAGTGAGTGCGTTGATTAAATGATTTTCCTTACCTAGGATTTGATTCATTATGTTTTTTGTTAACCTCCCTTTTTCAGACTGACACAGTCAATGTTTCAAAACGACACCAAACTAACAGGAAAGCCCGTTTTATTGTTTATATGAGTTATATTTTTATCCCTTTCAACCAGCTAGAAATACAGCAGAAACGTGCTTCAAGGTAGAGAGTTCTATAGAGAGTTACGTTATGGATTTTTAATAGTTCGAACTCCAATAAAAGCATTTACTGAAAAAGTACACAAATAGTGCCATAAAACTAACTGAAGAGAGGTAAAAGCTGTTGATGTATAGACGCTAAAGTAATATTGCTAAAAATGTTTTATACAACAAAAAGAATTGAATGAGGTACAAAGATGAACAAGTTCTGTTGTAAAAATACTTGCATGGAATATAAGTGAACTAAAATAACTCTCCAAAGATTAAAAAAACGTAATTTTAAAGCATACTGTGAACATTTGGGCTATTTTATTTAAAATGGTTTTAAAATAGAGAAATACAAGATTTATTTTTGTAAATTAAATAACATTAAAGCCGATAGTTTCATAGCTAATGTTTCATATGTTTATAAATTTTATTTAAACATGTATATATTATATATACATATCGATTACACTGGGTAATCAAAAGACTCCGAACCCCCTGCGGTGTGTTTTGCCTGTATGCGATGTCGGCGCTCGATCCCAATTGCCGCTGCCATAGATTAGCGCAGATGAAACCATGCATTTTTTAAAACTATTTTTGAATCCTTTGCATACCAATGTTATTAAAGGAGATGCTGAAACTGGCCACATCGTTGTCCATTCATTTTTGGCACCTCTTTAGGAAACTATTCATCACTAGTCGTAGTTCACTTTGAGAAATGCTGGTAATTTCCTAGCAGATACTTTGTTTCAGTTCTTCCAGGGCGTGCAGGTTTGTCTTGTACACTTTATGCTTTAAGTTACCCCAGAGATAAAAATTGCAGATCACCTGCAAATGTTTCTGTAAATCGCATTTTCACTTGGCGAGCTGAGTTAACGCATACGAATCACAAATAAATAAATACACATCGTGCAGCAGAAAACAAATGCTGAACCATAATATACACTTGTATCGGACAAAATGATAAAGCACACTGGTAATAACTTAACCACGCGATAATGCGTCAGTTCAATAATACACTTTTAGAGCAGAGAGAAACGACATGACCTTGTGTACTGCAGCTGCTGCGTTATCCTGTGCGCAGTGAAAAAAACGCGGTGCAGCGGTTCGGATGTTTTTGCGTGTCTGTGTATATATATCTCTTCGTTGTCAGTTTTAAAGCAAAAATTTAAGGTTAGCACAGCATGTATTATGTAAGTCCTCAATAACTGTCTAAGAAAGCGATGAGAAACACTGTCATCTTAGGCGTTGGTGAAAATTCAGTGTATGTAGTTATTTACGGTTGTACGTATGTCTGTGTTTTTCATTTATAACGCTACGTGCTCGATTAAAATGAGTAATTTTATCGGATTTTCAGCTGAAACTTTTCATACAAAATTCAGTATTAAAGTGCTAGAAGTGAATGCAATGATTGGTATATTAATTATGTAGACTTTGATGTTCCATTCTATAAACTTTTACAACATATACTGGGTAACAATATATACTTCACTGAATTACACTGTACTGATGCTATCCAATTTTTAAAGTATGTGAGGTACTTGATGACTGAACGAATGAGGGAGTCAGAAACTAGTGCCCACTCTTTCTCTAGTTTTGTACAATTTAGTGGAAGCTGGTATTTTGAATCTGGTGCAACTGCCAAACCATGTCCTGAAACTATGGCAGTAAATTATGTTCCCAGAGGTAGCGTTGATTTCAATCCTTCATCAAATGGCAGTAAAAAATGAGTGAAGTTATGCAGCAGTCCACTATTCTTTCTACTGCTTTATGCTCGTTCTTGTTTGTTAGTATTTTACTATGCACTTTTTCCTCTCGGTGATCTGCTGATCTTTTTTATAGAAAGACACCCCGACATTTCATTTCTGGTGTTACAACATGAGCCTTTACCTAAATAAAGTTAACGGACTATTCTTCTACTGGTGTATGTTTTAGACGTGGCCAATGAGCTTGCTAGGATCTGGGTAATTGACGTCATGCAAATTGACGGTGGGGGCAATGTCGGCATTTCCTACTTGAAACAAACAAGACATGCAGATAATGCGAGCGGGCATTACTTCGATCACGCACTCTTTCGCGATGTTTACTACACGGAAGCCGGGAGATACTAACCTGAGAGCCCTATGGTCTTATAAATACAAAAGTGAACCCAATCAAAACCATTGCTCAACTTCAAGCCGTGCGTCACGTCTAAAGAATACCCCTATATCATCGTATAACTTCTAATATAGAGTTGTGCTTGTCTTACTGTAAAGTATGACCAAAACACTATGCAGTTGGTATAGGACAGTACTACCAGAGCGTATAGAAGAAGTGTGATCACTCCACTGCTCTTCCATATGATTATACAAGAGCTACCTGGCGCCTCCGTCAGGTGGCAGCAAAGTCGTTAGTGCGGCTATTTACAGCACGTTTCGCTGGCCATGCATTGAAGTATTGTTGTGTATGGTTGCTCTGTTTGTTACAGTGCGATGAATTGTTGTTAATTTTTATGAAACTGTGTATTTATAGAAATAATCGACATGCCTATGTGTTTAGTGCCTGGTTGTAGATCTGGATATGACAAATCTAAAGGTAAACATTTCTTTACACCTCCAAAAGATAAACTACTGTTTTCTAAATGGGAGAGGGCCATACCAAGAGAGGACAAATGCCTTTCATCTAATAGTTACGTGTGTGATTTACATTTTTCAGAAGAGCTTTTGATAAAGTTAGACAAGTTTGTAGTTAATGGAGAAAATGTAGAGATTGCAAGGCAAAGATGGAAGTTAATGCCTCATGCAGTTCCACATCTTTTTCCTAATCTTCCTAAATACTTATCACGGTCAATACACTCCCGTAAACCTCCTTCACAGCGACCATCAAAAAGGGTTGAAAGAGATACCAATTTAGAAGATAGTGGGAATCATACAGAAGGCTTTCAAAATACGACTGTTAATCTTCCCCTCACAGGAGATACCAGTAGACATTTTAATAATAAAGTAGACCTATTAAAGAAAAAGTTAAAGCAACAACAGCGTAATATAATTAGACTAAAAAACCAATTGAAAGTAGCCAATGCCAAGATTCAAGTACTTGAAAGGAAAGTAAATGGAAGTAGTGGCAATATCGATGAATCTGATGGAACAAAATGCCTAAGTAAAAAACAAAAAATTGTTGTTGATACAATTTTGAAAAGATCAAAGGCAACTAAAAAGAAAGGCATGAGATATAATGAATTTCTTTTAGATAGCCTGCTTTTAAAAATCAAGTCACCCAAAGGATACAGACATTGTTTAAATCACAATCTACTTCCCCTTCCATCAGAATCACATTTAAGAAACTTAATCAAAGGTCTTAAATGTCCTTATGGCATTAATATCCATGCTGTAAATGCAATATCTGAATTTTTAAAGCATAAGAATGAAAACGAACGATGTGGAATTTTAATTTTTGACGAAGTTAAGTTAAGAGAAGAAGTTCGATTTGATTCTAATTCTTTGAAAGTGGATGGGTTTGTGGATTTGGGGGATTTAACCCCCGATAAAAGTAAAAATGAATTGGCCAATCATGTCCTGGTATTTATGTATGTCCCTTTATTGTGTAATTGGGTGTAACCTGTAGCTATCTACGCAAGTAGAAACGCAACTCCAGGGGGCATTTTGGCACAAATTTTAATGCAGGTTATCATTTAACTGGAAGGTTCAGGAGCTAGAATACTTGGTTTTACATCAGACGGGAGGCAATCTAACAAGCAACTGTGGAACTGTTTGGGAGTATGTGGCAAACGTAATAATGTTAAATGTTAAATGCCCATCCTATCCATACAAGCAGGTGATTTTGGGCTTTCTCAGACTTTGTGCACATAATTAAATGCATAAGAAATAATGTGCACAAAAACTACGAAGTATCTTACAGCAATGAAAACGTACATTTTCTGTGCTATGGAGGCCTTTATGAAGCTGATACTTGTTCTCAGTTTTCGAGAATGAGAGTCTGCCCCAAACTTACGAAAGTTCATATCAACCCAAATACATTTTAAAAAAATAATGTGAGGCTTGCTTTCCAGCTGTTTAGCCGATCTGTGGCTGATAGTATTAAATTCTTCCGGGAGACACACTTTGCTGGATTCGAAGGAAGTGAAAAAACGGAACAATTCACCAGAGAGCCTCGTAGATATATTAAATGCACCACTGCCTATAAATGGGCTGTACAAAGGATCAAACAAAGTCGATATACTTAGGAGTTGGAAATCACTTCTTAATGAAGAACAGAATACTTTTACTTCTGAAAGGACATTACATTTGTGGAGAAATGGACTGAAATACCTACTGACAGCCAAGTTAAATCAAGATACAATAGAAATACAAGTGGCTTGTACTATTCTTGCAGCAAAGTTAACTCTTCATTCACAGGAAATTATATTTTACTTCATTCCTTTAATGCCATTTTGCATTCTAGTGGTAACATTATTGTCTTGAATTTTTGTGAATGACTGTCAGAATGTGCATGTGTGAATTAGTTATTGTTAAACGACACTATTCTTCTCCTTTGCTACTTTTCCAGGTGAATTTCCTGCTAAACGCTAGTGTTTGTATTAGCATTGTACCGCACTAACAGTTGCACTGCCATCTGTGCGGCGGAACACATGAACTACAGCAGTGATCACACTTCTCCTTCTAAACGCTCTGTTACTACCTTCTTATCTTCTTCTCTTACTTCAACATTTTCTATATTCTCTAATGTTTTTAAAACAGCCACCTCTTTTGTCTGATTATATGATCATCTGTTATGAAGTTTGAATTTGAATGCACGACCGACCCCCTCTTCTTTAATTAAGACCGCAGCAGCTCTAACGCTTCCTCCAATCTTGCCTCATCCTATGAATATATTAAATGTACTTCAAGGGGTGCATCGTACTCCATCTGGGTATTCTGCGCGAGTATTGTGGGGTGCATTTACTCGAAAATAAGACCCTTCTATAACCTAATTATAGCTGGAAAATACGGGGTCTTACAAACGGTTATTTCAGAAAATAAAAGTAAGAAATCTATTATAGACCTATGAATTGAATACCTATATTTTCTTATAAAGTAACTATTCTTAATTTCATGCAGCTTTGCTACTTCAGACCCGCTGCTCTGAAGCCATTTTTCAGTGAATTATAAAATATCTAGCTTAAAACTGATAGTGAAACTTTCTCGTGAATTCGTGTTATCCCTATCAGAGAGACATACAAGAGAAACACATTACTTTCAATAAGGTTGCCACTGTTGTAATCACATATCTTGTTTTATCAGTAAGTAGAAGGGTTGGAGCTACTAATGAGTGAAGGCTAATGTATCACTCTCCGCTTCTTTCTTGACAAATAAGTGAAAGGCAAAAGTGGCTTCTGTATGTGCAATAAAAGAGGAATTCTGGAGGGCTGTCTCAAATTAATATGTCTAATATTAACATACATATCTTTTCCCCCCCAAAATTTGCCCACAAAACTTGGCGATTTACAATTGAGAGTGTTTATTTTCGAGTATATTAGACACTACATGAAATTCCTTTGTAGACCTTAAATACACGTTACACTTAATTACTTTTTAAATTGCAGACAGAACCGACATTTTTGCCTTTACTGTTTATTCTGCTTAATAAATTGTTCTCCTGCATGAGACGACGACGCTGCGAAAAACACTGGAGGGTTGTGGTTGCAGAAGATCTTGCAGACCGCCCTCCGGTTCTTGCCAGGTCAGGGTATCAACCCTCTACTGGCCGTGTAAGATGTGTTATATAATAGACGGTAGTAAGGTTGGTTTGTTGGTGTATGTTTTTTATTTTTTATTTTTTTTTTTTTTTTTTTTGTTTGTTAATTAAAGTATGTCTGTATATCGTTATGTCATGTCAGGAAGTTTTGTCATAATTGTCATAGTTGTTTTTTTTTTTTTTTTTTTTTTTTTTATACGTTGCCAAGGACAAGTCGTGGGCGTTTATAGCGCTCTCCAGGGTCCAAGTCATACTCGCCTAGTCCCCGTATTAATTGGTTGAAACTGGAAGGGAGCTTGTCAAAGAAGGGTTTTGAAAGTATGTTGATATATTGCTTCACTGAGGGAAAGTGAAGATCCTTCTGAATGGTAGCATTTGGTATATACCATGGAGAGTTTGTAGCCGTTCTAAGATATCTCGACTGAAGAACTTCTAGCTGTCTCAGGTGTGTTTGAGCTGCTACTCCCCAGATCTGGCAGGCATATGTAAAGGCTGGTCTAAGCACTTGCTTATACAATAACAGTTTGTTGTCCAAGGACAAGCGAGATCTCCTGTTGTAAAGCGGATACAGCATTGCCATTCTTTTGTTAACCCTATTGCTGACGTCTTCCAGGTGTGTCTTCCAGGTAAGTTTGACGTCCAGGGTAACTCCTAGGTATTTGACACAATTAGACCACGGCACATCTTCCCCTGCCAAGCGGATGGGTGCCACGTCAACCATCGGGCGACGGCCAAAGGTTATAGCTTGGCTTTTCTGAGGGTGGATACGTAACCGCCATCGATTGAACCAGGTGGTCAGTAGGTCAGCATATTGTTGAATGCGCCTAGCTGACATATAATTTTTTGAAGATGTTGAGGTAATGGCGGTATCATCCGCAAAAAGATAGAGTGAGCACCGTGGTAGTGTAGGCAGAGTGTTTATATACAGGAGAAACAGTGTGGGTCCCAGTACACTGCCTTGGGGTACGCCGGCACGTATAGGATGAGAGGTGGAAGTAGCATCTTCATAAGCTACAGCGAAAGATCTGTTTTGAAGATAGGAGTACAGTAGATGGATGAGATATGATGGAACTTGATATGTGAGGAGGCGAGAAATAAGTCCCTCATGCCAGACGCTGTCGAAAGCCCTAGTTACGTCCAACAATAGGGCTGAGACGTAATGACGTCTGTTAAAGGCTGTGTATATCTCATCCACCAGCCGGAGAAGTTGGTGAACAGTTGAGTGTGATGTTCTGAAGCCGAACTGTTCGGGCCTAATGACATTGTGCCTGTCTAAGGTACTCCTTAGCCGTGTCTGTATCACGTTCTCAAAGAGCTTGCTCAGAACTGGAAGTAAGCTGATCGGTCTATAGCTCTCTGGAGATGACGGATCTTTGCCTGGCTTGCATATGGTGATAACTTTCGCATACTTCCATGTTTGTGGGAAGTGCGAAGTTTTAAGTATGGCGTTGAAAATGTGAGCCAATAGTTTCAGCCAATCAGGTGGAAGGGCTTTAAGAGCGGCGTTTGTGATTCCGTCAAATCCTGGTGCTTTGTAGGGAGCAAGCTTGCGTATATATCCTGTGATTTCCTGCACCGACGTTTCCTCAAGGTGAGAATAATCAGCAGGAACCTGGAGAAAGTTGGTAATCTCCGTTTGGACTTGAGTAATGTGGTCCTGGTCAGCTGAATCCGCTGCCATAAAAGATGTTTCTAGATATCTAGCTTGCAATTCAGCTTTTTCTTTTCCCGACTGAGCTGTCACCTGTCCGTGTCGAAGAGGTGGGTTTTGTTGTGGAATACCCATTAGTACTTTGGTTGTCCGCCAAAGAGAGCCGTCTTCAGGTTTTAAGTGACAAAGGTGAGACTCCCATTTGTTGTTTGAATGTTGGCGGAGTTCAACCTTAAGTTCCTCTTGTAGACGTCTGTAGAATGTCTTGTCCTCCGGGGACCTGGAGAACATATAACGTCTCCTGGCTCTATTTTTGTTCTGTATCAGGGCCCTTATCCTACCAGGTAGAGGCTCGCTGTTAAATTGGTGTAGTGTTGGCTTTGGCGATGCACTCTTGATCGCAGACACTATGGCCTCTGTTGTATTTTTCACCAATAGTTCAACTTCCTGGTAAGTTGTGCAGGGTTCAAGGCGTGGTTGAACTTGTTCCAATATATTGGTGAACTTTTCCCAGTTTGTAGTTCGAGGCGAGGGAACTGGCCGTGCTAGTTTATATGTTGGCTTAGATGGAAAAGTGATGAGGACTGGATAGTGGTCAGAAGATAGAGCTGGCACTGTATATAGTATTATGTGAGGCCTCACATTTTTGACCAGTGCAATATCAAGCCAATCTGGAGGTCTGCGATCGCCGTAATGTATGGTAGGTGAGTTAGGGACCTGTACTGAGATGGCTCTCGAGGTCACATAGGCATTTAACTTTTGGCCTCGGTGAGATATACAGGTGGAGTTCCAGTTTTGGTGTTTACTGTTATAGTCGCCTGCAGCTATAGTTGGTACTGGAGAGGAGAACAGTAAATCCAGTTCCCTGTCTAGCAACGGCCTTGTTGGTGCAA
This sequence comes from Tenodera sinensis, assembly GCA_030765045.1. Lineage (NCBI taxonomy): Eukaryota > Metazoa > Arthropoda > Insecta > Mantodea > Mantidae > Tenodera > Tenodera sinensis. The sequence continues at coordinate 152,932,247 of CM060967.1, forward strand.
TATACACCGAGAACAGGTTTAGGGGTCCTCGAGCCGTGCTTATCTGGATACCAGTAGCTTCCATGTTTCTGGTATTTGAGATGTCAAGTTGATGGTGACAGATGGAGTCATTTATATATATTGCTGTTCCTCCAAAGCCATCTTCACGATCCTTTCTATAGCACTTCATACCAGGGATTTTCATCCTTATGTGCGGATGCAGGTGTGTTTCCTGTACTAATAGTACCTGGACTTTGTGCATAGCTAGAAAGTTGCTTAGTTCTTCTCTCTTGGATCGCAGCCCATTTGCGTTCCAGTAGCATATTGTCAGCTTGGAGAAGTCTGGTTTTGTAATGGGCGTACTAGCCATGACGACTACAGAAGGTGAAGACGGTGCGGATTAGCACTGTGTCCGCCGAAAGTGATGGAGGGCGCGACAGAAGTGCTTCTGCCAGTGCGGCAGCAAACTGGATGCGGAGGTGACAAGGAATTCGGTCGATTACCTCGTAAAAGGCCGAATCCATTTCCTCGAAGTTTGAGGCAGATGATGTTTGGTTTGCGTGAGCATTCCTGGCTGGTGGTGTAGTAATAGTAATGGAGTTTTCTCCCATTGGTTTAGGTTGTCGCTGATCGGCCAATGAGGGGATGTTGGAGGAGTGCCTTAGATGTTGTGCTTGTCTCTGTGGAAGTGGCGTTTTCTCCAGAGGCTGAGACTCCTGGTTCGAGGAAGTGTTTGCTGCAGCAGCATAAGATGAGAAACTTAGGGGCTGGCGAGATGGTAAGCCAGGGTGCCTAGTTCCGTAAAAAGCCTCCTTTGGAAGACCGCGAGGGTTTGGGACCCTAGGTGCGGCATCAACTCTGGATGGTGTTCCTTTCTTGCGGCACTCCATCTCGTATCTTGCCTCTTGCCAAATTGGACATTTGGCGTATCTACACGAGTGTGCATCCCCACAGTTTGCACAGGTGGGTTGCGCCCCATCTATCAGCCTCTTGGGACAGGAGTTTCTTTCGTGGCCTTTTTCACCACAAAAAGCACAAACAGGGGAAAGGTTGCACCCTGCAGCTCCGTGAGTGAACTGCTGACAGTTCGTGCACTGTTGAGGTCTACGGGGTGGTCTGTAGGCCTCCACTTTAACTATTGCAGAAAACATATGAGTTTCTTGGTATATCCCCTCGGTGACTTCAGTTTTTTCTAAAGCCACACGGAAGTGGGGCAGGGGGCCTTTGTAAGGTCCACGAACAGCACGAAGCTGGGCTACGTTGACCACTGGGTAGCCCTTACTCTTTAAGAGGTCTGACACCTCTTCAGTGGTGATGTACTGAGGCACGTTTTTTATAGTTACGTGCAGCCTCTTTTCTTCAGCCAAAGGAGTGGCGATAAATTCCAGTTTTTGCGACTCCAAAAACCGGCGGACTTGCCTATGGGCTTCAGGGGAAGTTGTCTGAATGCACACTGTCTGTCGTGCATTTTTAACTGTAAATAGAGGCTCTCTTGCCTCGCGGAAGTGATGGATAACCTTCCTGGCATCCTCTGGATTACGCAAAAAGATTGGCGTAGTCCTTCTTGTATTTTGTTGCGGCTGTTGGGCAACATTGCCTGTCTGGCTTACATTTGGAGTGGCAACATCCTCTTCCATGCTCTCTGCCACGTTATTTTGAGTAGACGTGGAAGCCAGAGCCTGGTATTGATTTGCCGTAGATACTGGCACGTTTAAATTGGGATGAGAGGGTGTATTTCTCTTCCTCTTTGGCTGTACTGTGTGCCACTGTTGTTGGGATTTCGTGGCCTGGTCGTGATGGAATAGATAACTATCTATTGCATCTAATCTTGCCTTGTGTGCAGCCATGGAGATGTACAGTTGAGTGCAATCGCTTCTCGGTATTTCATTTTTAGGCAGCATTTCAAGCAGCTGGGAATCAGCTTGTTTGATGTAAGCTTGCCGTGCTTGGCGCTCGCTTACAAGGGTGTTGCGAATATGCTCCTCCAAGGGTAGTGATGGCTCCTGGATGAGTTCCTGTCCAAGGAACGTTAAAATATTACCTCCCTCAAGGTAATATAAGCTCATTTTTCCAGTTTCGGATGTCAGGGGACTAGGCATGGTCAGTCGTAAAGTTTGGTGAGCGCGGTTTGCCCGGGTAATAGAGGACAGGACCAAAAGGCGCCGTATCAGTAATAAAACTGATGGCTAAGTCTTATTACCCTACCCACCGGTCTTAGAAATTGGTTTAGAGTGCTTTAAAAGCACAAAAGTCGTGTGGAAAGAGTACAATTGATACAGAAAGTTTGTACCAATCGGTCAGCCTAATACAACGACGAATCACAACGCCGGGATGAAGAAACGATAGACGCTTCTTCTCTCTGATTCGTCCAGAAATCTGCATGCAAGAGCGCTAGTAAAGTTACGTCCGCTTCTCACGAAGGTTGGAACGCAACTTCTCTCCTGCATGAGCAGAATCGCAACATTCTTTTATACTAACTGCGTTCCATTAGGAATGCTCGAGAATTCAATACCCTATGCTTACTGCACATCAATTAACCGACGAAGAATAATTGGCTCAATAATTTAGCAGATTACGTCATGATCGATTATCGTCATTCCCTGTCCAGCCGTACCACATATCCCAAAGCAATTGAAACGTTTCCCTAGTAATTGCTGGAAGGACTTGTTTACTGCGTGACGTCACAGCCCCGCTCGAGTGCCAGTGCTGCCGTTCAGATAATGGAAACTGTTATCTATCGGTTTAGGCGCCTTCCTTCACACAACGGGGCAATTTAATCTCCATGTTGGTTAACGCTTTCGTCACTCGGTGTGACTGTCAATTGTTACTCTTCCCATCGCTTTATTTTTTATTGCGGACCATCCTGACTGACACTAGACGTGATTTCGTTTGGATTGCAAACAACCGTGTATTTATTTGCCGCTCTAGCTATGTTTATTTGCGTTACCTTTGATGAGTTGTACTAACTGGAATGTTCAATCAATTTCAAGCTCACGAACAAAGGACCACGATTCGCCTTTATGATCACACCTAAAGGTGTTCAAGTACCTACTGCGAAGTTTCTCCGTGACAGTAAACAGAACGCGTATTGACGGGAATATGCTACAGTCTACGAGTCCGTCCTTGATGTGGGAATAAAACAATTTGGTATACTCATTTGATTACAATTATAGACAAAACAAACTGTATACAGGCTGGTAAGGACGTAACTGCAGATATTCTGGTAATTGTTACTTTACTGTGTATGCACTTCGGTGTCTTTGTTGTTTGTCTCCCTTCGTTTAATAGTTTTCACACAAACCAATCGCAAAGTTTATTACCTGATTTTTTTTTTTTTTTTTTTTTTTTTTTTTTTTTTTGCATGCTCATATCAGCGAAATGAACCACTGTCTGTCGTTTTGCCACACACCTCGAGGCGTAGCCTACTGTTAGTGCGAGGTCACTGGCCTTGCAGAAAGCGTTCCGGTACACCATTCGTAATCAGGAGATCGTTATGCCTTCTGTCTTGCCATCTGTGCCACAGGTACTAACCAATCTGAAAACTATACTACCCGTAATAACTATAATTATACGTTTGCAACTGAAGCAAACATTGAAGTAGTCTTATTATTATTCTGTCCTCAATTACAAGTAACAATATCAGCACTTATATCGCTAATATTATCTATGCACAATTCCTACAGTTTCACTTTGGTTCATTCTTTAACTTTAGTTAGTGCAGGAGTGCATTTATTAACTTGATTTAAAACATTTTCCTAATTAATTACTAACGTTTTATTAGTACTTTGTTTCAACAATACCTTGACGCCGGGCGCGCCGTAAAACAAAGGACTGACGGAGCTAAGCTACTTCACACCACATACCAGGTCGGCGAGCAAATAAATAAAGGAGCCCAGGTAAGGCTGCCTCGCATGACTGCCAATTATTTTGCACTGCTTTGAAGTTCTCATGTAGTGGGGCTTCACACGAGCTACAAAATATAAAACTACTTGCATTGTAGAATTCCACGGGCGTAAAATGTTCTGAGAAAGAAGGATGGGAATTATTTAGGTCTCTGGCCTGCTGTGGGTATCCGAGATTACGTTTGTTTGCTCCCTAGTTTAATAACAGTCTTTGGCTCCACTTATATCTGCGAAGAAACATTTTCAAAAATAAATAACATTAAAAGTGAGTAACGCAGCAAGATAAGTGACAACCGTCTTGGTTGTCTTTTGAGACTGTGTACTTCATCTTTTGCAGCCAATACTGAAGACCTTCGTGCCCGAGAAACATCGTGGGTTAATCAGGAGTAGAATATGAATGTGTACGCCTTTGCTTTCCTGTACGTAAGAATGATGGCGCAGTGTCACCACTGAAACTCAGTAACCACTTATAACCGCATCATTCCGGTCCAGCGGGTAGAAGGAGTTTATTTCAACCTCCCCTTACTTGCCTGGAGTTGAGCACTGCTGAGGAAGGGAAATTATTGTGTTCTAATTAATTTTCACATGATGATTTCACCAGAACCATTGATTGAAATCTCCGAAATTCAGAAAAGAGCCATTTAAAACAGCGTGCACGTGTTTATGTGTATGTGCGTGTCCGTTCAATTAGCAGTTATGTTTAAGGAACCTGCCATATTGGCCCAAAATATCCTGTTTTTGACCGAAATTTCAACCATGAAAGTCGGCTTGCTGCTCATATTTGTAACCATTGTTAACCTATGCTGTTAAACACTATACTAGTTGTAACGATACAGGTAGTGTCTGGAACTGAAGCTGGCTGCATTTTAATGTGCAACAATGCAAACTTCACTAGCGTTTTTGCGTTAAAATTGTATGTAGCGTGATGTATCTATCTTGGTTTGAAATAATTTAGGAATGTCCTCCTACATCAAAACAGAAAGTAGAAAAAGGTTCGCATGAACATGGTCATGAAAAAATGTATCGCTGAGTTGCAAGAAAAAATTTAACATTACATAAAGTATTCCAAATCGCTTCCTGCTGATTCAATGCATTCGCTGGGTCTGTTACGTGCTCTCTTGCGTCCTGGAGTGTTACGTATTTTATGAAATACAGTGTGGACACTTTCTATCTCAGTAGTAGCAATATCTGGTGCACGAGTCGCATAAGTAAGGGACTTTAAATGTTCCCAAACGTAAAAATCCATTGGATTCAAATAAGGATATCGAGCAGGCCATGCAACGTACTCTCCTCCAGTCACCATTCAAGAAATCCCCTACCACCCGACTGAAATGAGGTGAGTGATGTGAGAGGCACATCGTTAATAAAATAATGCATCTCATTTCTGAGAAACTGTAGATACATCTCTGCATTCAGCCGCTGAGGAAATAAATAAGGTGATCATGAATGATTCTGCCCCAGATGATTATGCATAACCTCTTGTATTTCCCGTCCTAGTTCAAGAGAGTTTTCATAGGTCCAGTGAGTAAAGCCAACTTCATCACTGAACCACATACAATACTAACAATTCATGAATATAGCGCAATGTGTAATACGACTTTCAAATAGGATGATTTTTGTCCTTGAGCGCTACCAAGTCCCACACAATCGAAATCCTGCTGTTTTACAGCATGTCATGTCGCTTAAAGATGTGCGTCACTGGGCAAGTGAATTCGTCTCTAATAAATACTATTTGCGCCATCACAAAAGATAATTTTGCACAAAAAATAATTCAAGGTTACTAAACAATTCAGCATTGTTTCCCAGATGTACGTTGTTGTTTGGCGTTTTCCAACATTTTACGCTGTACAGTTTAACTTCTAACATTTGTTACTTCATTTCCTGTACAAAATTATAATAAACCGGTTAATACGTTTTTCACAACTGGGAGCCGATACTTCTCCCACAAATAGCTCCTCAATTGCCGGTAGCCAGTAGTGGGATTCGAATTTGGACCTCCCGCTTGAGAAGAGGTTGTGCTACCACTGCGCCAACGAGGAGCCCACGGAAGCTAAGCAATAGGAGCTTAATTCCCGAATCACTAGAATTCACTAAATGTTTTACTCCTTTACGAACCAGTAGGACCTAGAAAAGAAGCTACCTCGATGTACCATACGAAGCGACTAGTAAAAGATGTCCCCTTGAGTGTTAAAAGCTACACGCTGACACTACGCCAATAAATTAACTGTTCCCTAGTAGAATATACTTACCTACTAATAATGGCACTAGCTGTATTGGGTCCATTTGGGTTCCTGCTGGCAACATCAAAGTTGTTTTGGTGGCATATGGAATTAATGGATTCCTCTGAAACTATTGCACTGGTGGATACAACAAAGGGATATGTGGCATCTGTGAGTGCTGGAAACGAGCTATAATCAAGTGCCAAGTGAAATGAAAACGCACCTAGAACACAATGTCATCTACCTTTTCAAACCACATAGTTGGTCTGTCACGTGATAGAGGATGACTCTAGTAGAGGATATAATTATCAATCCCTTCCACCGGTTTTAAATGTCAACTCAAATCTACCTTACCTCTTGGAAGTGCGTCTTGAGCTAACTTCGTATGTCTGTTTCTGTCGGCTCTATGTATCCCATTCTTTCTTCTTTACTTTCATGAATTTTCTAATCTCCATAACATTGCATTGTTGAGACACAAACTCTATGGCTTCTTAGGTTTTAATTTATGTTGTACCTACACATAACGTGTTCCGACCCTTGACTCTGGGTAACCGATCTCACTATGGTGTTATACATTTTCGTTTTACTTTCAGTGTCAAGTTAATTCCTTAAAACAACTCTTAGATAACCTGACAATATAGAAGTCTTTGAAACTTATCTCGCTTAATTTAGTATATTCTGATGACTAGGAAATGCCTACGCAAATTTGATATTAATTTTAGTTCACATCTTAATTGGTATTTAGATATACACATACTTTAAATTTATTTGTTGACTTTGCTATATTACATCTTCCTACGATCATTACAAATTGATGGAGTTCCTTTGGAGATTGTCTTCCGTTTTGGTCATTAAACGACACCTTCTGCACTAAGTAATCTATTTAAATTTACGTTTGTCAATAAGTCCCAGATAGAAGACATTACCCATTGCATGTTGGAAATGATAAAGGAACTGCTTTGCATTTTGACAGACAAACTCAACAATGAGAAGGCCAAACGAGGTATACATTCATTTCGGCCGAACTAGGCAGTATTGGCTATCGTGCACCCTACTAATCTGTTAATTTGTAGATACATGCAGCGGACTCCAACTAAAACTGATACCCGTGATATCTCCGTCTTTCTGTTCTCGTCCCTGAAAATATACCAGTTAACCCAACTGCCCCCTCTTTCACGTAAGCGAATATCCCTTCTCGCGTTAAAACAGCATTACAGAACGCAATGGAGCAATTAAAATTAAACACACGGCAGTGACGTAAACGAACCTCATTCTGCTCCTCCTGCTTATCACCGAAGACGAGCGATGGGAGGTAATTCCCAGGCTTGAACTAGCGTGTGTAGTCCTTGATAAAACTGAACAGCGTTCTTCCGTTCTGTAATGCATATACTCCAATATAAGATATTTCAATAAATAATCAATGTTATTACTATTCAAAATAAATGTTGGAACGCACGCCCATTGCGATTAACACAAATAGTGCATCGACGTGCCCTATTCTGCCGTACTCTCGCAAAGACACCAGTCATTTCTCTGATTTAAAAGTTTGTCAGTCTAATTTTGCAAGTAAAGCTGTGATTAAACAATGACATGTATGTGTTTTGTTTGTGTGTTCTGTGATTGTTTCTGGATTAAGGTTGTGTGCCTTAAAGATAACTGAAATAGTAATTGGCATTGTTGATTTTGCCATAAATACTTAAACTGGGTTTAGCCCAAAGGGTTCGTTGAGATTATTTTATAAAAATTCAGCACCAATAAATCGTGGGCTTTTATTTATACACTACCTCGATTTTGATTCAGTACCGAAAAACAAATATTTTATTTCGTTTCTGTTACATAATATACAAAACAAATACACACCAGGGGCTAAAAATCCACTGGAACACACACTCATTAATTCTACCTTGAAGCAATATTCCTCAAATTACAATTTTCATTGGTTAAAAATCAAGCTTCTGGTTTGATGTTTTAATTAAAAGTAAAAATCAATATGTAATAAGAATGGCAAATATCCGTAATTGGTAATAGTTTGAGGCACCCATTATAATGCTATTGCTCTCGTTTTCTCATGTGTTTCCAAAATGTGTAATGCTAATTGCCAGTAGGAATAGGGGATTCGCTTTTGGCGGTGGGTATATGGCGGTGGTATATGAATTAGGTACAAATCCGTAGGAAGACCGTAATTAAAACTGCAGTCACTAGGACCCCAATTTTGACTGTCAAAAGTGCTTGATGAGTTCTTGGAAACTTAACTCTAAATTACTAAACAGTACATAAACACAAATATGACAAAACTGAGATTCATATGTTAGTGGATACCAAGTTAGAAATTAATTTATAAATGGACAATTTATAATGAACAGCTGATTAGGAAATAATTAATATACCAGGTTAAAGGTACTGCTTCGGCCATACAATATCCAGAGATTCTACATGATGAATGTAAAAGTATATCCTATACAATTATTGTCAGTAAATGACCGGTTCACCGAAAAAATAATTTGTATTAAATTAATTAAAAATTAATTAAATTAAAATTAAATTAATTGTTATTAAAAATAATTTGTGTCAAACATTTAGAGCCGTCTAGCTTCTTGACGAATGGATATAAAGGATTTATCATTTCACTAACTGTCGTGTAAATATTGTGGGGAAAATTCTGAAATGCCTTCTCACTTGGTTAAACGGCTGGACATACGGATGGAAGGGAGGTTAGGGGAGGTATCGCATTACTAAAAGTGAGGGGGAAGAGAAGCGCAGGTGACAAATCCATGCGCCTGGTATAAGTATTGGTGGCTGGGGTGGCAGCTTCAGCCATCACTTATGACGACGATATAATTAGTCTTGCTTCAACCTGGTAATCTAGAAAAGAACGCAATTGTTTTAGGAAAATGAAGATGAAGTTTTTGATTTATTTATGCATTTAAAGTAGTTACCTTTGCTTTAAATAGAAATGGATGAGAATAATGGGCATTATTGAGAAACTCTGTGTCCCTTTATGCCAATATTGTTTTACCCTTAAAATACAAGCTTTTGATTGTTTCATTTTTCTGCATCCTTAACTGTGGAAAACTGAATTATCTTTACTACTTAGACAGATACACAATTTCAGTAACATTCACATCTGTTAAGCATAGCATATCGATTTGTGTGGATTTCCACGAGAAAGGGGCCCCTTTACCGGTGTGGTAAACGCACTAGGCAAGTGTTTTGTTTACATCTGGTGGCAGGCTGGCCTTGAAGTACACGCCGCTCGGGTACAACATAGATACTGCAACGCTGGCGGTTCGAGGCAATTCAGCGTTGCCATTTATAAAATAAATATTGTTACGAACCGATTAAAGCTACTGAAATGGAACTTGGTAGTTTATATTTCTTACACCTGCACCTATTAGCCAGGTTATTCTGGCCGAAACGCATCTTCCACACTGTATTTGTCCCACGTTACTGCTTGAGGACCATAAACGAACATAATAGTTATTATACACACCTGAAGCTATTAACAGTGAAGCAATATAATCCACAAATAACACAAATATATAGAGACAAACTTCACTTCAATAAAATTGAGTTAAACTCAATATATCTCCAACGACACACCTTCGCCTTAAGTTTGCCTTGAGAATGGCACGAAGGTGTGTCGAAACGACCGTTGGAGCTATATTGAGTTTAACTAAATTTTACTGTAGAGAAGTTTTAGTCTCTACATATTTGTGTTACTTGTGGATAATAAAGTTAATCTTGAAGGAGCTTTTACAATGTGTGTAATCAACTCTTTGGAATTCTGTTACTATATAGCTCCAAAATTCATTGTGAATAAAGAAGACTTGCACAAATCATAAGGTTTTCTGATGTTGGAAACATAATTATTTTATGGAATATGAGTAACACAAAGCTCTTTTTGACTCCATGTAAATACAATAAAAGGACAGGATGAAGACACAAAACGCAAGGAAATTATAAAATATCGACGCAGAGTCGAAAAAAAGATTATCTGAAATAGGAAACAGCATAAAGTGACATAAGAAACATGTATTTTCATGATCTGTGACGCGTGAAAAGGATTTATGTGTAGGTTAACAACAATTGATGCAGATGCAACAACTAAAAGATGGCGTCACCAACTATCAAAAATTCATGCGTAAGTAATGTAAGTTTAAAACGGTGTTTTAATAGAGACTAACGCAAATGATAATTATAAAATAATTATTTATATCTAACTCACATCAACAGCATAATTTATTGGATTTTAAAGAAACTTATCATATGTTACACAAGTGTAAATTTTGATGTGTTCATTTATGCAAGTGTTTTATTTTGTAGCTTAAACCCTGCCCGGGATAGAAAGTTGAGCCGGGCAGTGTGTCCCGAACAGACTGCAGCGTGCACCGCCCCTTACCCAGCAGAGCCCCTATACATCATCCTGGAGTGAGCTTTATGATCGATGGAGAAGATTGTGCATCATCCCCAGGGACTTGTGCAACATAATAGGCACCCGGTTGTTTACTCAACTCCTGATTGTAAATCTTATGTTTTGTCAGAAACTAACAATACACTTCACTGTATTTGGTGTTTTCAGTTGTACAGTCCAGATGCTTGTACTCAAATACACAAACGTATTTGTGCATGGAGACATACTTTAAGAGTCTTACTAGAGTCTTACGCAATGCCACAAGAGATTTAAGTAAAGAATATGAAAATTATGCATATGAAGAATTGCATTTGCTACAACTGCATTCAAATGCTTACATGGAATGTAATATTTAATCTCAAAGCAATGAAAACTAGTTCAGCTTTTTTCTTTTCTTTTATATTAACGCCCTCCAACGTGGTTAGATCAGACAATGAATAAATGAAACGAGCAAAATGACCTCAAATGACCTCGAGGTTTGTAGAGCTTAAAGTTATCCGACATTCGTCTACTCAGGATATGGGAAAACCTCGGAAAAACAACATATCCGGATAAATCAATCTAACGGAGATTCGAAATAGCGACCTCTTCGATGTGAGGCAGACGCTATCGTCACACTACAGAGGCGGCCTACTATTTTAAATAACGCATCTTGAAACAGTGGATTTACAAGATGAACAACCGAATTTCGAATATAATACGATAAACACACACTTCTATACATGTATCCTTTGATCATCAGACTAAATCTTCCCACGCATCGCTTAGCTCAGGTTCCGTGAATACTGCTCAGAAAGCTTGAAATAAAATCACTTCTCCCCTTGTTACTTGTAGCAGCTAATATCAAACACGTGGTGAAATTAGTTTCTAGGGCTGGCCTGGTTTGGACTTTCACTGGTCGTAGATGTGAACGCCTGCGATGCAGCGGAATTCGTGTTAGTAAACAAAATTCGCCTCCTCAGTTATATTCTGTTGGCAGTATTCAATAATGTTCAACCGTCTCCTTAATCTTTTAAGATAGATGGATTTCATATTGCACGTTATATTGAATCTCCTATCACGCGAAATCTGGACACTCAACCCTGGTCGATCTATTGAAACTTCAAATGAATCGAATTGAAGTATGAATTAGAAACTTCACAGATAGAAATCCTTGAAGACGAACCTAGCGCTAGGTATGACAGCTGTTTCTAAACCCCAAAGCTTTTAGTGTCATCGTCTAAAACAGTGATGTCCAACCTTTTCTAAGTGCAGCGCGCAGTTCCGCCCCCACCCCCCAACTACTTTCACTGAGTCACAGGACTCGAAAACAAACCTGTACAATTCTTGGTTACTTGAATTAGTGCAGCGACAATGCTTCACGCGCAAAACAAGTGAAGTGGGCTTGAGCGACAAGGTGAATCATTTGCACGAAAGAGCCTAAATTGGGTATCGCTGGCCCAAACAGAACTTATACTCAGTAAACATTTAACAAAATATGTTATATACAGGTTAGGTCTCCGTGTCCCGGACTCCCCACCGGGGAGTTCAAATCTGTAATCGTTAGGGCCCCTGGCCACTATTGTCATCTCTCCCCAGTTCGACCACCCTCCGTCCAACATTCGAGAACAGGTCGTACAGGTTCTCCTGTACGGTGAGTTTATCTGCAAAGCACCTAGCCGCTTAGTGCGACTTTATCTGTGCAGTATAGAAGGTGGTCCAAATTTTTTCAAGCTTTTGTGTCTGTGGGCAATGCTTTCTTCCTGCATACCTAACTTTGGATGCAGGAAGGGGCAGGAATAGGTGTTGGGGTAAGTATGTGTTAGATGATGGGAGTGGCATTACCATTACCCAAGGGCGTCCTTAGGAAGGCGATAACTCTTCCTCAAAATATTTCATTAGTCGAGGTTCTAAGTTCCCCCTTCGGAACTTGCCTATCTTTTCCTATCCATAAGTAGATTTCACTCCAATGGGGAACTGGCTAGTAAAAGGTCGTGACATTTTATGGGCGGCACACCAGGGTCATTGTAAACACGTGAAGATTAACCAATACAAAGGAAATACCTATTTCTCACAGAGTCTGGAATGTACAAAATTCAGGTCAGTGATCGACCATCCTACAGCATCCGTTTCTGACATTGAAAGGCTCCGAAGATCCCTTTGATCGCGCGGGAACAAAAGATGAAAACCTCCACGTTCCCTCAGAGGAATTTTTTAGAGTAGAACTTGCGTTCGTGACATGAATATCCCTGCACACTACTAAAGCGGCTTCAGTCATGCAACAGATGATGTTAAGAAACTTTCTTAAAGAAACCAAACGGAATACTAGTTTATTAATATTGTTTGTCGGTCTTCGGCAAAACGTATAAAGATGTAAATTCACCGGGTATTAAGAAAGATGTCTGATAAAAGAATAGTTAGGTGCGGTAGGTTGGTTTGCAACAAACACTTCTTGTCTATTGGTGTAGCATTTCGCATAAGCTACCTTTTACAAACTTAAAAGCGGCCATTGTCACACTGTGGTTAAAAATGTAGCTGGAATGTTTTTAAATGAAATTAGATAAAAAACAATAAAAATATCTGTGTCTTCAGTTTTACTCCCATTGGCCCAACTTTGACGGAAAAAAGAAGGTTGGTTCATTAATAATATATAATTCTTTGCAAATCTGCGATAACTTTTTGAATCTCATTTCTTGCCCAGAAAGGAAAAAGATAAAAGAAATAAAGAATTCACTGCGGACAAAAAAAATGAATTTGATATGAATGTATTTGACATAGTAAATTTTATCTACGGTTTACTAGTTCTACAACGATAATTTAGAATGGAGAAGACTTCGTAGGACATTTTGAGAAAATTCAAGATATATATTCAATTTGGCAAGCAAATAGTAATTTTAAAGCCACTTTTGAGGACATCAAAATTGTCTAAAACTTTTGCATATAAAGCGAAGTTAGAATGGGGTAAATTTTTATGGAAATCTGTGTGGCATCCTTGTAAGAGAAACTTAAATATAATATCAAGGTTAATATTTAGTCGACTTTTCTTTACTGATTTATGGTATTTATAGGCACACATACGGACCTTCCTCTAAATATGCTTTTTTGGTTTCAGGGGACCTCAAAACGTCTATTTCCGATGAAACATAGGTACCAAAGTTTTGGAAGGATTACAATAAATTCTCTGCCCAATATATACGTAGTAGTGTGGTAGAAAATTTATTTATTTTGTTATTTAACGACGGTGTCAATTACCAGGATCACATCAGCGTCGCCGGTATGCCGGAATTTCGTCCCGCAGGAGTTCTTTTACATGCCACTAAATCTACTGACATAGAGCTGTCGTTTTTAAGCACACTTAAAAACCATCGGCCTAGGCCGGGTTTGAACCCGCGACCTTGGGATCAGTAAGCCAGCGTCTAACCAACTGAGCCACCCAGACCGACAGTGTGGTAGAGACTAAAATGGTACATGTCATAGAAATAACAAGATTTTGAATTTTCGATGTATCACATCTAAAATATTTTTTGGCAAACTTCATTCATTATAGAAAAACTCCCTTTTGTGCAGTAACACAATATAAAAGATTGGCTCTGTGGTTTAGTTACACTTTTTACTTTCTCTAAGGTTTTAATCTCCTGCGTCCTTTGGTGTCATACACGGTACCTCAGGTTTAATAGTTTTTTCTTGCTCTATGAATGTGTTAAACTCATCACGGCCAGTGGTATCATGTTGGATACCTTCTGCATTCTATGCTCATTTTTTTTTTCTCTCTTGTCCACTTTAAAGACCCATAAAAACTTAATGTAGTCCCGAGGAATCCTATATGATACTACCCCTAAAGCCCCCTGAACCCCAGACCTCCAAAAACAATTTTATATTTTGAATATTCTTGTTCTTTTGATACTTAATAACACATTGAGCCACGTAACAAAATGTCTAGCTGTCTAAATGTAGCCTAACCCCCCCCCCCCCAAAAAAAAAAAAACGCTTTTAAATTCATTAAGCCAAAATAATAATTTTAACAGTATTGTGGTCTCAGGGCACAGGGGGTTAAAATTAGAACTGATTGTATAATATAACTATCATGTGATCTCCAATTTTTGTTATTTCTTTCCTCTTTATCTCTTTTCCTTCATAACTTATTTTATACATCTTTCTGTTTTGTTATGTCTACAAGTTATATTTGAAAATGATTATATAAAAATGTATTTAATGATGAATATTGTAATTGGGCTTATGCCTGTTATGTTCATCATAAACGAATACAATTTCTAATATTTAGGTTGTATTTATTTCCCTCTTATACCTACATTATATAAGCCCAGTCTCGAAGAGAGTACACTTATCGGAAGAGTCTGGATATCAGTATTCATTAAAATACAACAGATCATAAAGCTGGATCGCCATCTAGAACATTTTAACAACCACCACTTCACTGAAATTCTATTGTAGCATGGGGAAGAAGTCTTGAGCTTTCATTTTATTTTGCTCACCGTTTAGGGCGACTTCTTTTTATCCTCGTTGAACCTTGAACTATCTAGGGAGTGCAGAGGGTTATGGTTCGTTTGCGCACTATTGCGAAAGTACCGGGATATCCTAGTAGTCGTTTTGTACTTTTTAAAAAGAAGGAACAAATATTTGGTTTTCTTTTTATGGAGTTTCTTTGTACCGTGCGTTCAAAGCGATGCGGATCAGTTGCAGATCGTCTTAGTTTTTCTTCCAGTTCTGCTCCTTGATAATTCAAGCATTCCGCAAACGGAATTATTATTATTGGAATCTTATTAACCTACAGAATTATCCTTGGAGCTTCAATAATTGTAACCTTGTATATTGTTCGAGATCTTACAAACGTTGCAAACAAAAGATCCTCCATTATAAAGTCTTACTTTATTACCAAGGACAACAATGGCACAAAGCAAAAGATGCCCCATATCTAGTTTATGCTAACAGGGAAAAGTGCCTCAATTTGACAGCGACATCCTGGCATAGACGTCCTCCTTTAAGCCAAAGACAATGTAAATGAGTAAACAGAAAACCTTTATGAACTACTTCACAGGTTCACTATTTAAATACGGAGATTTAAAGCAACAATGCACTTTTCCTTGTGGGCGAGTGGGAGAATCACGTTGACGGGTAGGTAGGTAGTAGAGCATAATGCGCGCTGTTTCCGACGCCACTGCGAATTGGTTATTGCATTAAGAAAACGAAATTAAATTTGCTAGCGATGTTGAATTTCTAAGAAAGTACTTATGTATATTTTCTGGTTTAGTTGATGCGGCTGCAGCCAAAACATACTTGACGGTTTGTACGTAATAAAGGAAATAAATGTTTTACATAAACCTTTACTTATTACGTAATTACGTAAGTATGCTACGTATACTATTGTAACTGGGAAAGGTTAAACATGAAACAGCATTTCGGAAAAGACTAATGATATGGGACAAGTTACGTGGTAAAAACTTTCTGGGGAAATTATCTCTATAGACAAATTTTGTCTATCCTCTATAGCACCTGTTTCTTATGTCAGCACAGTAAGAAATTCAGAATTCACAGAAAATTCAACATAACTTTGTCATACGAAGCTCGTCTAGTTGGCGCTATGGTAGAATATCTGCTTACCAAGCGCGGTTTGGATTTCCCCTGCCGGCGTGGGGAGTTTCTTCCCCTGGGACACGTGGTTCTGGATTCACTCAATATCGTGAGGTCCTTGGGGCCAATTGAGAAGTTAGAGCTGGCACAACGAAAGCTTGCAAACTGCAGCATGCACAGACCGTACCGATTGCAGGGCGACGCTATCCCTATTATGGGTCCCATTATCAACAATGCCTCGAGCTGTGCAGAGCGGGAGTAGACAAGCGAGCGGCATCTACAATGCGAGGTGTGGAAGTGACATATGGCCTTCAATCGAGCGAGGTAATCCGAATTAATCCGAGTAGGGCCGAAATTTCGCACAGCTCCCGTTGGCAAACGTACCTTGCGTTACCCCTACATGAGGGAAAATTGCGACTGCAGTTTGGGAAGGCCACGTCCCGCCCTAAAGAACTGCACTCCAACCATACGCCCGTTATAGGCAGAGGTGGGAACGTAGCGGTTGGGCGGTAGGCCTTGGCGGATATCGGGCTGTTGCGCCACGGAATTTAGTCAGTCTGCCACACCAATACCTCCAAACTAGGACTGGTTTGCTCAGTGGTTGGAGAAGTAAGTTTTTATATATAACGATTTTGCTTTGGGTGCATCTTACCATGAAAACTTATGTCTTGCAGCTTTAAAGACCATTCCTTTTTGCGGCTCACAATAGCATACGGATCTTAGAATGTGTATTTATAATATTTCTTTTTAATTCAATACCTCCTCTATCTTTGGCAAAAGTGAAGAAAATTGCAAATCCAATTAGATGTATCAGACAAATGTATGCGGAGCACTTAGAGAGATAGCAGCTTAGAAAGTTTGCTAGCTTTAATCGCGCATTTCGAAGCTCTTAGCTCAGATTCTTTATAGCTGCAGTAAACTACCAAGGGGATTTTCAGTTTTATTTCTTAAGTAGTTTTATTTTTGCTGACCCGAATCTAGCTAAGTTTTTCCTGTGAGAAGAAGCGAGTGCAGTATATAAATCAAGTTACGAATTCGGTTTCAATAACAGATTACCCGAATTTTACTTCAATCTGTGTCTTTTAGACTCTCTCTCCTTACTCTTTAATTTGTATAGTGACCTCGGCATTGACAGCACGTCGGAGACGCTTAAGGTCAAGCTGCCTCACACCACTTTTTGTGAATGCGTGACCTGACAATGCAGCAGTGAGAACAAAGTGATGAGTAAGGATGAGCATAAGAGGCGAATCGAAGGGGTGATCTATTGAGATGCACACTCTGGAAACGTTAGGGGCCCCACTACGCTGTGGCTGCCTCCATCACATCTGGCCGCTCTACATCCTTTCTCACTTCATCAATTCCTCATGCAGATTAAGCAGGCGCTATAGGTTTTAATTCATTCCAAATGCTTGAATTCTCCCTATGAATATGTAACCCTCTTCTGAAAGTCGCATTGATTTACGTTTCTCTACCTGAAACTCTAAAATGGCTCGACATAAAAAATAAACCCGTGTAGCAATTCTTTAGAGACCGCACTCATCAAGCATTGCTGATCACAGATGCGTATACATCCAAACGCGCAGGTTAGCGCGCAGTCAAAGCGTGATTCGAAGTTTGCTCTTTCGTCTCACGATTAGCAAGCGGTTTTAAATACACGGAACTGCATTGTTTTGTTTTACACATAAATGAATGCTTTCACAGTGGACATCAATATGGAGGCAGGGCGCTTTTACACGGACCTGCTTGTCCTAAAAAGCCGCTCATTTGAAACTGGAGTGTTTGGGATATAGGAATATATACTAGGGTGTTGTAGAACCGTAGAGTTAAGACGTCATTTTATCCCTTGAGGGAAACCGACCAAAACGAAATCTGGAGAAAAAAAAAAA
Source organism: Tenodera sinensis (assembly GCA_030765045.1). Classification (NCBI taxonomy): domain Eukaryota; kingdom Metazoa; phylum Arthropoda; class Insecta; order Mantodea; family Mantidae; genus Tenodera; species Tenodera sinensis. Next base: position 152,950,212 of record CM060967.1, read on the forward strand.
CTATAATTGCACTCAAGACTTTCTCTACTCTTGCACTATTCTTACATACTCTTATTCCTCTATCTTCTTCATGTTAGTCGAGATAAATATTTGTAGAAGTTATCTTACTGGTAATTTTCTTCTAGGTGCAAGGGTAACATGGAAATACAGTAGACTTTGAGATATAGTCAAATATTTTAAAGTCGCTATATAAAGATTTCAGTATTGCAAAACTCACACATAACAAGGAATATGTCCGAAATTGTTCACAAAAAAAGAAAAAAAAAGTTAACAAAAGTCATCGGGAGTAAAACAGGACATGGGCTATAGCTAGAAAATTCAGACTGAAAATTATATTTCCCATAAAAATATCTTAAACATATGGCATTTTAGTCAAAATCGTTTTGAGCCATTTTTTAGAAAATCAAACTTTTTCCGTAAAGGGTAGTTAAGAATGGAGGAATTTTCTTCAAAATCTTCGTGTCGCGTCCTTAAAATATATATTAAACTTAAATACCAAATCTGGTATTTAAGAGACTTTTCGTTTTTGAGTTATGTTGTTCACAGATGGACACACAGACGCACCCACGGATCTTTTTCTAAAATAAAAAAAAAATTCGTTTTTTCTTTTTGGATTCTGGGGGCTTCAAAACAGTTTATTTCCATTGAAATCTTGAAATCGAAATTTTGGGTCGAATACAATCGTAGTAGAGCAAGTAAAAGAAATTTTAATTCTTGCATTTGTTTAAAAATAGTGGACTTTTCTGGTCATATTCATACATAATTTACTAGTAATAGCTTGCAAATAGCATAAGGCACTACATAACTTTTGAGCCTGCGGGTGAGGTCACTTGTGTAACTGCGGTTAAGTATTGTGACAAATTACAAATCCAGTTACCTTTTCTGTTACTTTATTTATCTTCTAAAACTGAATCACAAAAATCACAGTTATCTGTTTTATTGTTAATACAATTTACAGTTTATCGTGACCTTGCAACTCACAGCTTCTTATCAGATATAAAACCTCTACATTTCCTTCTTATAACCTACTCTTTTAGAAAATACATCAGCAAAGAAATTATTTCACATTGTTTGCTGATATTTGTGCAGAAAGATCTCAAAATCCAGATAAACAAGGATATTTTGTCCGGTATGGTAAAAGGGTGCGCTGCTACATCTGCTAAGGTGTAACTGTAATAAAGTACAGCTCTGGTGCGCCATAATTGATTTGAAAAGTAGTTAATCTTTGCTGCTGACAGATGCTCTTGGCCCGATGGCACCTGAATTGGCGAGTTTTGTGACAGTAGTGCTCAATAGGACCAACAAAGGCGCTCTGTTGTGGCAAACTGTCATACAAATTTGCAGACCGGCGCCTAATGTTATCTTCTGCTATGTAAGAGATAAGGCTCCATGGAGGTGTCTCACGGGAGGATGTGGCTACAGAATAAATGGACCCGAGTTGTATGTTCTGTCAGCCTTTGCACCCACGATTCTGTGATTATGCACCATATCTCGTAGTCATAAAGCAGGACCGAGATTATACGGGCTTGAATAAGGCAAAACTTTAAACCAACACCCATTCCGGACTTAATCTGTGTATATTCATATGACTTTCTCTACCCATTGTTTATTTTTATGTAAATTCTACGAACAATGCTTGCAAAACCATACTTTTCTATTTACTTTATTTAAGTGAGACAAACCTTCGCAAACAATTTGTTACACATTTCGTTATAAGGAAAAAGTTAAAACAATAGTCAGATCTTAAATCGGTTCTCTGTATGCCGGCCTAGAAACAGCTATTTTCAGGATGTCACGAGAAACAATTGAAGAGCCACCGGCACTTTAAAAAGGTACAATACTGAACAATTCAAACCAATAACAACGGATGTTCCGGAAATGGTTGATGCTACAAAAATGTACTTGAAGGAAATGGAATGTTTTAATGATCCCACATTTTTTGTAGTGCGTTTATTAATATACCAGTTAAATGCCACCTTTAACATCGAAAGTCATATCGATCATTTGAACATTGTTGTAAATTAACATTTTGACAATAAATAATAATGTCTCCGATGGTTCTGGTATATAAAATTGGGTGCTAAGTATATCATACAGAGTTTACTTTATTTTAATTTATTTTGTCCACCCAAGTAAGCTACGCACCAGCACTGATAGTTTTTATATTCCATAACCAATAATCAGAGATTTTAAAATGCAGGGGAAACCGCGATATGTCTAAAAATTCAACAAAACGGGAGTCGATTAAATCATCACTGAAAGTAACCACTAATGATCTCATCTCCGCTCTCCTGTTTTCCAAACAACCGGCCCTTGCAAAGTTGTACGCTGTAGTTTTAAAAATCATTTCGTAGGCGAAAAATCTCTCCTCTGTTCATTTAAGGAATGATTTTTTCCGGAGACATTCAAGTCCTTTGTCAAATTGTTATAGCTGGAATTGTTCAACCTGTACGTTTTCGTAGAATTTTTTTTTTTTTTTTTTTTTTTTTTCCGCCCATACAACCAATTTCCTGTCGAGAATTGCATTTTAAAAGCGCTTGATGAGAACATTTTAAAACAAATATAGCATGTACCCGAGCTGCATAAAATTAAAATAAGATTTGCAAACAAAATGACGCTTTATTGAACACGTGGTTATGGCATGAAGAATTAGTATGTATTCAGTATTTTCTTAAATGATACACATTGTAGATACATATATAGATTATACCTACAACGGAAAAGGGCACCTTGCGCACAGCAAGCTGCATGTATGTATTGTGGTTGCAATCCTCCAAGAGAAAGAGATGGGATGAAGGAACCACAGGAGGCCACTGTTTACCAACCGCAGGGTCGAAGGCACACACGCCGTGTTTAGTAATGTTGAATTATCACGGCTATTCCGATGACATTTGGGAATAAGGGAAGAAGAGAAAGGGGCAAACTCAGAGACACTATTACTAAACTTTTTAATGCTGCATCTTTATTCAAAGATGAAGCCTTTAAATAAGTGGGTCTAAATTACGGTAACTTACCTTTGAAAGATGTAATAGCTGACGTGAAATTTAAAGATGCGATTACTTCAGATACATGTCTGGCACGAAGTCTGACACACGACTTATAGTTTGTATACTCAATCGATTTCTGGTCATTACCACGTATATCCTTAGCAATCTACGTCATCCGTAGAAATTCCAAAAGTCTGGCGTTTACACAATATTGCTAAACTTCGTAATTCCTCTACCGGAAGTGGTTTACCATACAGTATTTCTGAACGTTGTATAAAGTGGCAACTGTGGACAGAAAACGGAAGTTAAGCATACTTAACAAAATACCAAAGGAAACTAAGATATCCGCTATATTTCACAACCAAGCTAAAACATGAAATTATTAAAACATGCAAAAATGTGAATTTATTACAAAACTCCGACAATCGTAAATTGCTATTACAATAAGGTTCCCGTATAGTCAGCACGTTACAGAATGATTTGAGTACCAAATCTTACACATCTTGGCTACCTCTAAGCTGGGCCCTGGTCCCACTATTGTTATACCTTGTGAGGTTTATCTTGTCTCTAGCCTAAAGAAAGAGAAAGAAGTATGTTGAAAAGAGAGGCAAGTATTCACTCTGGTGAGGAAAGTGGTGAGAGGCTCGATCCCCTCCATCCAACTAGTGGTGGATTGTGAATAAGTAGCAATAGCTCCATCATCTGCGCTCACACTGAGCTAGTCCGACACTGAACACAGCACAAGACAAACTGAGAGGCGTTTGTGACCACAGAATATGTTTTCTACCCCCAGGCTTAACTTGCTAGTGGAAGCGACTTGACACTTTTATAATCCTCGAACCAAGCTAGCCCGCAGAAGATATAGGGTTTGTCTTTTATATTCACATTACATATGTTTACCTTTTCACTAATCTTGTCCTACTCCCAACGTTTAATGTTTATTTGTCGTATTTCATCCCCCCCCCCACTCTATTCAATTTCCTCTTTCTCAATTTTTTTTATCATTTTCATTCTTGTAAGTTTTATTAATCAGTTTAGATTGTACAGTTCACTAATCTTCATTATACCAATTACACTACTCTACTATAACGTCACTTTCATCATGTATAAAGATACTCGACTACTACCTCCGGACTATCCACTGTTATGATCCTCAACTTTGGCTTTTTCCCCTATTTCCTTCGTGCTCTGCATCCCACCATTTCCCCACCTCGCGTTTTGCTCACACGCAGTTTGACGCACTTGTTACTGAAAAAACACGTGTTGCAAGATGTCTGTTCTAAGGTATTTTCTACTGATACTTAAATATTTCCCTGTCTTTCTTGGTCAATGACTGCTGGTCCTGCCTCTGCCCCTTGGTCCCTTTTTCCTCTCTGCTGCCTGGTCAACAGCGTACAGCTTGAAGTATTTAATGTACACCCTCTTGCCTTCATTTCTTGCTTGTCTTCTCTGATTAATTAACTCCTTCATTTGCGCCCTTTGTGCATACGTTAAGTCCTGGTTTATTTAAATAGTTTATCCTCTCAACCTTTTTGCCTGTTTTACTAATTCTGTAGTCGTTTGCGTGTTTGCGAACCTCACAAGAATATTTCTTTTCCGTGGTATTTTGTGTCGCAAATCTCTTAGCCTCTCAGATGTATTTCTAATCTGTTCACTAGTAGAGGTCTTAAATCCTGATATACTCCCACTCCACGTTTTTCTTAAACTTCTAAAATCAATACATTGTATTTTCTTCTCTTGTCTTCCACTGTTTTCAGTGTTCTTTTTAAGTTTTTAATTTCCAGCTTTTACGCATCCATTTTTTGTTTTCCCTCTCGTATTTCATCAACTCTTTGCTGAATTGCTCTGCCAGTCTTTATCTATTATTAAAACTGTTTCGTTTATTTGCTCTTTACCTGCCATGTCACTTAATTCCTTTTTACCCTCGGCAGCGGGAGCTTCATTCACTCACTGCACGTCCGGTCACCTCTACTGCTCGTGTTTAGCACCGCCTCACGCCATGAAAACAAGAACACTTGAAAGATGAGGAGGAAACGGAGTGAAGGAAGAATAAAGGAAAGGAATTCCTGACAGATGAAAAACCAAAACCACAACCCTTCAGTGAAAACCATGGAAAACCCAATGGGTGAGCGACCAATGAAGGAGTTGTGGACTCGTCGCTCCTCCGTTCCGCTATCCTACGCAGAATGCTGCTTTCCGGGGTCTTCTGCTCCGGCTGCTCTGGCATGTGATCTTAACCTCAGGGTATGCGTGAGTGTTTGCGAATAAAACCAGAACTTCGTTGAAACACTTTTATTCTCACCAAAATAAGAAAGCGTGAGATTTGCCGATCGTTATTAAATACGTTGAGTCGTTACCGTGTCTTTACTAAGACCGAAGATTGTTAATATTAACTATAATGTGTCCTCACTCTTGAGGATCCGGAATACCAGTCCCGTGAATGAAGTCCTCGCTCGGAGATATGGGCGACGAGTGTACTGACCCGCCGGGTTCTGGAAGGCAAGTCTAAACGACCCTTTCTCTCCGGGTGCTTGCAGGCAAGTCTCTGTACCTTTCACTTCCTAATTAGGAACAGGGTTTCGAAAAACGACCATCCCTTGTTTTCCGGCTCACACCGGCGCTGAGCGATTTCCAGGAAAACTGGCCTTACCAGGTCTCGCTGGACTACCTGAAGCTCGCCCCTAATGACTTGTCTGTACCTTTTCGTGCCTTTTTGACAATTTTAATCACAACTAATACTCCAGATTCTGTAGCTTGATATATGTAACGATTTTAACATTTTCTGATTATGTAATTCCGCCACGTGATGCAGTATTATATCCGTAATTATGGCGTTCACAATTTCGGCTTCAGAGTCCATCCTCGGCCCTACCAATTGCGAGCATCAACGTTACCCTGGAGCCACCTCAATCGGTTTACATTTCTATGGCTGACGCAGCATTTAATGGCTTACCATAGTATACGTGTTGTTTCGTTAAACACTCAATGAACACTCACGCCGTAAAGCCGGTGACATAAACGTAAGTTACGCCCACAACATTTACTTGAAGAGGAGGAAAGAGAATAACTGTGGCCAGCTATCAGCCACCATTAAATTTTGTCTCTGCCATGGATAATTATTTAAAGCTGCTTTATGAAGCTAATAAGATCGTCTATTGAGGGCGCTGATAGCACGCTGCTAATCAAGTAGGAAAGCGGGGTTCGATTGCTGGTACCGTCCGGGCATTTTCTGCCGCTGGAATACCTGGTCCGGCGTGCACTCAGGTTTGTTACGTACTTGAGGGGCCAAATGAATAGCTACTTGCGGCCCCTAATCTCGAAGTGCACATATGCTGCCTTGGAGGGATCGAAACGCTGACCACGTCTCATCCTTCAACACTGCACCCCATTCATGGTCAGAGATGGGGTCTAGGGCGGTAGGCGTGGCGCCACGAGGTTCGTTGGTTTAATGCAGTTTTAAGATAGTTTAATCACACACCAAAAAGAAACAGAAGCTCTCCTTCTATAATGAACAAGAACAAAGTTCTTCTAGACATCCGCAATTAAGCACTTCTTTGACATATTAATTTGCGCAGATAGCTTGTCGTTGGTATTGTTGACAGAAATGGAACATAACTTCTATAGTTATTTACTTTTGTTTGACGGCTGGACTTCAATGCAGTGTCTGAGCAAATGAAACTTTTGAGGTAACATTCAGTTCACTGCTTTTCTTTTTCTTTCTTCCTGTCTCCCCTTTTCTCCCGATAGATTGATGGTCTTAGCGAAGTAATCGCATTCCTCTACCATCTGTTTCATTTCTGTTGGCTGTAAAGTGGTTCTTTGGGAATTTCCTCTAAGATTGAGACGGCTATTTGCCACAAAAAGGAAACAAACTCCATTAAGATCTGTCAGCGCTGAGAACGTAGGAGCAATCTCAGAATACAGTTCTATTATCACACAGTGTATCATAATACTCATCATTTTGATTAGAATTCAACTAAGACTAGTTTTGAAAAAAATTATGCCAACAATGTAATCCAAACTAAAACTGCTAAACGTCAATTTACATATTATAGTATACTCTTTCAGTGTTTCGCTTTTGCGCCCTTGGATTGTTTATCAGTCCGTGCCATTCATTGTATAAAAGTTCCACTTTTCGCTAATCTTGATTTTTGATCGACTTTGGTGCAGTCCTTTAACATGAGTAAGGCACTGCATTTCCGTTATAACTTTCTTTTTGCGTTGGAATCAACTTTCACAGCCGTTCAGTATTGTTGAATAGATTTTGCTTTTCTTGCTCACATTCTAATATCGTATAACTTGTTGTCTTCATGCAAATATTTCCATGAATTGTCCTCATGTTTCTGAATTATGCTAAGATTGTTTGCAAATAAAATATATAAGATGCAACTTGTGAGGGGTTAAAGTCCTTTATTTTCGGGTAAATTAATGGTAGTGTTATTTGGGAGCAGGTATATGTGAAAGAACAGCGCGGAAAAAAAGGGGAAAAAAATGAGTAACAAATATGAAAGGATAGCAAACTTTCTCAGTTGTCGTTACCTCAATTGCTGAAGATGTCGGTGGAGTCAGTTGATAAAGACAGTTGGATCAGGACCGCTATATTAGGTATGAAGAGAGATACAAGCCCATCACCCACTCTCCATGTGGATGTAACTCTCATTATGCTGAAATATTCTGCAAAAGCTGTCAGTCTTTTTATAATCAATCCAAAGGTTTCTAAGATATATTAAAAAATCCGCTGTCATCCCCTTGAAATGTCTTGGGCTATATTAAGTTTCGCGACTGGAGAGCTGGAAAATTCCACAAAGGGACACCGCTTTGTGAAGAACTTCTTTGGAACACTCAAATCTCGTGCCTCTCCGACAGCTGTGACAAATCTTTGAGATGGGATGACTGAAGTAATTGCACTTGGTTATTCGTTTTTAAGGAATGCGGAAACTTCACAAACATGCAGTCCTGGATATTTAATTGGAAACATAAAAATAGCTTTAAAATCGATATTCTCCTTTTATTTTTTTTGTATTTACGGCCACTGACACCCAGCGAGACGTCTCCACAGTAACATGCCGGGGCACACGTTCAGCAAGTCCCGAGTTGGACTCCCGTCGAGTGCTCACTCTGACCTTGGGTCTTCCGTGGTTTTCCCTATTCGATAGGGAGCGCTGGGGTGGTTTCCCCATCTACCACAAGTTCATTTCTGTAATTTCTCTTTTCCCTTTTTCATTTCTATACCGGAATTTCTTCTTTGCCTGATTACCCTCCCCTTATGTAGGACTTACATCCTCTAGGACTTACAACCCAGTGCCTAAGGTACAACCCCCTAGCACAACAGCCCTTTGAGGGCAACCACTTACCTCCCGGCCACTGCATCTCCACCTCTGCCCACTACAGGCATCATGAGTGGGGTGCAGAAGTGGGTGGCGGGACGTGGTCAGTGCCCCGAGCTCTCACGGTCGGTTACGTAACCTTCACGACCTGGGCTTGCTATTTCATCAAGTAGCTCCTCAATTGGCCGGTGCGAGACCTTACGAGGCTGACTGCACCCAGTGTCAGACCTCCCAACGGGGAAAAAAATCCCTACGCCGGTACCGGGGATCGAACTTGGTCCCCGCTCCATAGGCAGGTGCGCTACAACTGTGCTACGAATTTATGTCTAACTACTCCACAATTGACGAGTCAATTTGCTCGCTATTTCAAAAGTTTGTATCTGTGTGTGTGGCAGAACAAAAGGAGTAAACAAAAACAAGACAAATAGGACGAATAACAGAAGAAAACCCAAAACGAACAGTAGGTTAAATAATAAACTTGGCAATTAGGTTATCCACTTTACAAGTATGTGACATGAACAATGTAAAGGTATCACCTATACCAAACTACCCTTTAATGAAAACATTTTTCAAAAATTTGTTTTTCTCAAAAATAGCTCTAATGATTTTAATTAAGTTACCAGGTCTTCCATATATATAAGACGTTCTCAAGAGAAATAAATAAATAAGATTGTCGTTATTTTAAACGGCTTTTGTATTATTGGCAAACTTTAGAGAGAGACAGAATCTTACTGCACAGAGAATTTAGATCTCATTAAAGCACACAATTTACGTCAAACACATTTTTCTGGGGTTAATCACTTCCGCGATATTCCTTATTATTAGATGAATTTTGCAATATTCATACTTTTCTCAAACCGTAAGTCGTTATTCTGTTTATTCTTTTCTGTTAGCCATGCAAACAAAAAGAATAATTATATAAACAAGTTTTTGTGACTCCCGGAGGATAGGTCAATAGATGTAGATAACGGCTGGAAGTACCAAATAGATTGTGTCTATAAGGGAGTAAACTGAAACAGAGACAAAGAAAGGGAAATAGTTACACAAGACGATAATTTCGTTTACACTAAGCAGAGAATAATTCAGTTAGTAAACTCGAATGCAAAATACACATTATAAGCAATAACTGACAAATTAACTGTTGCTCCCCGTATGATTAGCGATCTAAATTGTGATTTGCATTATTTAGTTTCGGAAGCGAATTGAACATCTAAAGGGAACTTAATCGCCAATATCCAGATAACATTACCTCGAAAAGTGCTGACTTGGGAATCAATAATAGCGTAACGCCCAGGCTCATATGAAATCCCCTGTGGAAACTGCGTTATCAAATTAATAATAGTTCTCAATGGTTATTTTATCGTGTGTTCCTAAAGCTACGAAAAGTTGATGAAAAAAGCGTGTTATTTAAGGAGAGATAGGCAACTGAACTATCAAAAGATATAAAATTTTATTTTTTAAAAAAGATTTGCAGTTCTTGCTAAACAGAGCGATATATACATTGATATGGTTGTGATATTACTCACGTCCTTAGATCGCTATTTAACAGAATACTGCACCTTTAAATATCTGCCACTTCTCTAAGTTTAAGTTGGTTTTTCTCAAAACTGCACTTCCTTTGCTTGATGCACTCTTTTCTCCAAAAGCACTGGGTCAATCGTAGTGCAACTTTTTACGAACACGTAGATATAATGTATGTTTAATGTGAACTACAAACATCTGTGCACCTTGAATAATATGGGCATCATTGAATATTATTGTTAAAATACTATGCATTTTTTCTTTAAACAGCGTTCCCCCCCCCCCCTTCATGAATTACTTTATTTTTGGGAAAGATGTAGTTAAGATAGTGGAATCATTCCAAGTCACGTTACAGGACTTTTTACTAATAATCTGCACTAAATTTCAAAATTGAAAGAATCTTATGTATTGCACTCACGTGACTTTCTCTACTTTTCTGTTAACCACTCTTACAAACTCTTATTCCTATATTTCTTCGTGTTAGTTGAGATAAATATTTACAGAAATTATTTTATTGCTCGTTTTCTTGCACGTGCAATGGGAATATGGGAAACCAGTAGACTGAGCGATAGCCAAATCTTTTAAAGTTTTCAAATTCCGTTGTCTCTGCACTTCTAACGTATAAAAATGAATAGCGATGTTCCATTTGACAGAAGCACAAGTTCTCCGGAACTTATAAAAATTACAAGGAATATCTCCGAAATGGTTTCACTGTACAAAAAAATTTATTTGAACCTAAATTTTTTGTGTAGTAGCATTTTGTCTATCTCTTACAGTTTACGAGCTACTCAAAAGTCATCCAGAGTAAACAGGACTACATAGGTTACAGCCAGATACACATTTCATTTTTCATAAAAATATCTCAAACATATGGCATTTTAATCAAAGTCGTTAGAGCCATTTTCAAAACAAATCAAAATTTTCGAAAAATTTTCCATATTAAGGGTAGTTTAGGGTGGAGGAATTTTCTTCTAAATCCTTGAAAAACATTAAACTTAACTACCAACTTTGGCTTTTAACCGACTTTTCGTTTTTGAGTTCTGCTGTTCACAGACTGATAGACAGTCAGATAGACAGACAGACAGGCAGACAGACAGACAGACAGACACGGACCTTTTTCTAAAAGTGGATTCAGGGGACCTAAAAACATATGTGCGGTGAAATCTCGACATCGAATTTTTGTAATGTGTGTATAGCAGACACTCATGTACGTACGTGTCATTGTGTCTAATTTTTGGGTAGGTACTATATCTCCTCCACTTACCAGAGAAAGTAAAAAGCAGATGGTTCAAGAGCTTCAAGCTCAAGTCTTTTCTGCGCATGACGGGTGCTGAGAATTGCAATAATCGGGATATGATGACAGAGGCGATAACCTAAGATTTGCCGCATATGCCCATTAGCATCACAGAGAGGGAGGAAGAGCACGAATGGCGCACACTACAAAAGGAGGAGGGTGAATGTGGCTGGGCAATGGAGTGTAAAGCTCCGCAGAATAAAAGCTACATGGTGAGGTATAAAAGAGAAACAGAACATTCTGGAAAACGCTGGCAAGAAATTCGCAGCACAGTGGGAACGTTTGCAACAGATTTGTGGTCAGCTATAATAATAGTTGCGAAGCCTAAGGGTGGAGAACAAACTAGGTTTGTTCTGTGCTCTTTGACTGTGGTAATTTAGAATAGCTTACATTGTAGCAACTTTCTTCTATTTAGTTTCTTTTTTAACAAAAGTTGCTCGAGATTGTAAAGTATTTTTTGATTATTTTAGCTACCTGAATCTCTCTGTGTTAATAAGGATTCACTTTTCCGAAGAGAAGGTTTAAGTCCTAAGGACAAACTCAGAGAAGCATTGTAAAATTAGCCAATATTAACTCCGAAATGGCTGATGCCATAAAAGCATGATTTGAAATGCGATGTGCTCCGCATAGCAGTATTCGACTCAAACATTCGATAGTGAAATTTCACCTGAAATTATGTTTTGAGGCCCCTTAAATGCCCCCTAAAGAAAAAACCCTTAGGAAAAGGTCCATCTGTGCGTCTGTGTGTATCTTTCTTGAACTTCATAGATCAAAAACAAAAGTCTGTTAAAAACCAAAGTTAGAGTTTAAGTTAAATATATTTCAAGGATGCGACATGAAGTTTTCCAAGAAAACTCCACCCTAAATTATCCTGTACGTGGAAAAGTTTTCGAAAACTGATTATCTCAAAAGTGGCTCTGACGATCTTTATTAAAATTCCATATGTTTATGATATTTATGAGATATTGCTTGTTATGTTAACAATCTTTATAAAATTACAATCCACCTTCAAATTATACTTCAATAACAATCCATTTATCAGAATTTTGCAATACCTATAGACTTTCTCAAATGGGAGGTCGTATACATTTTTTGATTTCCTGGTCATGCAAAGAGAACGCAATTTCGAAGTCATTATATTTGAAACATTTGACTATCGCTTAAAGCCTACTGTATTCACCTTGCACCTACAACAAAATTAGCAATTAGGCAATTTCTACAAATTTTATGAAGTAGATAGAGGAATAAGTGTTTATAGGAATAGTTTGTGTAAGAGTAGAGAAAGTATTTTGGGTGCAACATCAGATTTTTTAAGTAGTGCGTTTTTGTCTATCTCTTAAGGTTTAGCAGTATTCAAAATTGTACAAAGATCGTTCCTAATGAAGCAGACATCACGGACTAAACTCAAAAAGTCCAAGATTCAATGTATGATATTTTAACTAAAATGGTTAAGAACCATTTTTGAGTAAAAGGAAAAATTCGAAAAATGTTCTATGTAAGGTTTAATTTGGGGTATGGAAATACAGGTTTGGAAATACAGAACATAAACACCAACTTTGGTATTTTTCTTACTTGTCGTTTTGGAGTAATATTATACAAAGACACACACACACGCGCGCGCGCGCACACACACACACAAAAGCGCGCCAGGGCACACATGGACGTTTTTATGAGAATTAGGTTTTGGATGCAGGAGCCATCGACACATGCGTTTTCGATAAAACCCACGCGGCGTAAAAAGTAACGTTCAATTTTTTTGGCGATGCATTAATCGGGAAACAATGGGTGACAATGCCCGGCCACATACAGCCTAAACTCAAGATCTGATCGCATCGTTTGTTTGAGAAAAAATTGACCATCCTCCCTACAGTCCGATCGGGGAGTTTTTCATGTGTTTCTCCATAAGAAATGCCCTGGGCAAAACGTTCAACCACTATGATGTAAAGAAAGTAAGTACAATCTTGAGTATTTTTTTTTTCCTACAGCTTTGACAAAGGCTTACAAAAACTGTTTTCCTATTGCGATAATTGGCTAAGTAAGAATGGTAACTAACGGTAGAGGTACTGAAGGGTGTAAGGTTATAAATGATACTCTATTTGGAAAATAATGTTCTGTTATTTTTTTTTTAAATATTGTCAGTACTTACCTCTACCTAAGAGGGTACCTACTTGTCAAAAAAAGTAAAACTATTATTTTTGGATATAGGATAGCATTAGTAAATCATCTAAAATTGTAAACTACAATAAAAATAGATTATAGTGTTGCTGTATGTTTCGATGTGTACCACAAAGAACCCTCAGCGATGTTTAATGAATCAGCCTAAACAGGAAACTGTCTGACACAAATATCCATCCAGTAATTAAGTCTTGGAGGATCGACCTTGCCTGGGAATTATCGGGAAATAAGCTGACATGTGGCAGACGAGTCATTATGTACAGCTACACCAAGTCTCGAAAGCTTTGTCACCTCTATTTTTGTATGTTTATACAACAGTGTGGGGCCGTTCACAATGAAAATGACACAATGGCATAACAACGTACAATATAATTAACGCAAAATGTCACCACAGTCACAAATAGAAACATAACCACCGGGAACCGCAACAAAACATACAAGTAGGCCAATCTGGTGGCCTGAAGAGGAACCACCGACAAAAGAGGTTATGCAAATAATCGCTTTAAAAATTATGAGCCGACCCTTGGAGAAGGAAGCGCTGTTTACAGCATGCGACAGGTCTATCGATGGAAGGCGCCTGTCCCTCTACATTTATAGTGAATTTGCTACTAATAGAACTCCATGAATGAATGGTCTACGGGTAACGTCCTTGACTTCGGATGTGCTGTACTGATTTTACAACATTAAGCCTTCATAAATATAAATTAATAGAAAAATAATCGTTGTTCTTATTCTTGATAATGTAAACTAATACCAAAGTGATAAGCGCTCGCTACAACCACTTACGGAAGCTTCTTCCAAAACTACAAGGTAATTTATAACGCATTAACTGTTGGAAAATAGATATTTCAAAAGATTGCAAGCATAATAAAGTATCTGGATTTGCAAATGCTGAGATATACACAAGTAACTACTGGAAGACTTCAGCTGCTCAGCTAACGGACGCAGTCATGAAGTACAGAATATTATTCCTGAAGGATATTTAAATAACACAGCAAACGCAGGAATTTAAATTATATGTAATCATCATCAACTTAACAACAACAATTTAGGCTTGTTCCGGTCTCATGCATCAAACCTGTTCTCCCATCTTCTATGTTTCTTCTCCCTGTAGGTTTATATGCCATATATAATTACCATGGGAATGCGATAATTAACCGTCACTTCTATGTACATGGTTCTCCAATTATTCCAATATTGGTGTATTTTTTTCTTTTAAATTGAAGATCTTTAACTCTTGCGTATTTCTTCATTTCTGCTGTATCTTAAAGTGGGTATAACCAGCTATATATATTAATAATCCCATGTCTGCCGCCTCAAGTTTTCTTTCTTCTTATTTCGTTGTCCAATATTCAGATCCATAAGAAGTCTTGGGACCACCATTACAAAGCTTTAATTTTATTTCTCATCTTGCATTTCTAAGGTTTGTTTTTATGTTACCAGACATCTGATTGAATCTATTCATTTTATCTCTATATCTTAATTTTCGAGATGTGACACATTGCAGCCGAAGTACTTAAAGCAGTTTATTTTTCTAATATTTTTTCTTATAATGCTATTTTTACTCGTATTGTTTCCGGCCTTCTAAAAGCCAAGACTGGCTTTATTGGTTGAAATTTTTAGTTTGTAGTTAAAACTGATTTTTTTAATTGATATGGGGCCTTCTGAAGATTCATCTCTGAGCCACTATAAGAAATAAGTCATCTGCGAACAGTATTTCTTGTAAAATCACACACAACAGATTAGTGTGCCATTAAAGAGATTAATGAAGCTTGGGGGTAGCTTTTTATTTTCTCTCTTACTGCTCTATTAGTAAAGGAAATAATGCACTACACCCTAAAATCTGATACCACAATTTCACAGGAAATGCAGGTTTTGAACCCCCTGAATAGAAAAGGCGTTTTTAGAAAAAGTTGTGTGTGTGTGTGTGTGTGTGTGTGTGTGTGTGTGTGTGTGTGTGTGTGTGTGTGTGTGTGTGTGTAAATTGATATTCAAGTTCAGATCCTCCAAGGATGGCACAGGATGCACAATTCCAGAAGAATGTACAAAGATAATTTGTTACTTGTAAGATGCGTAGAGCAACTTATTCCTGACACAGCTTCGGTAGTAAGGGTTAACCTTGCATACGGCGAGCGGCTGTGTGCGCGTGGCCAGGGAGGTCCGGGGCTACAGGACAACTAGCGAGCAAACATCGTGATAACACCGCAGTGTCTGGCAAGCTCTAAAAGTTTCTTTGCTGAGTCATGCACACGTACAGTCCAAACAACTCGAAGGAGGTTGCGTCATGCCGGCTCCAGTGTAAATAGGACAGACAGTGAGCAGTTCAGTTAGTTGGTGTCAGTTTTTAGATTTGAATGAAAGACAGTTGTTTAAGTCATATACAGTTAGTTTTAGTTACGAGAGTGAATTGGCCAGCCTGTCTGGGAGAACATATGTGTCGTCGAGTGATTGTATCGTAATAGTAAGTATGTAAGAGAACGAGGAACTGCAGCAAGACATTGAAAGACTGTGAAAGATTATCGGTAAGAGCAACTGTGAATTAATAGTAGAGAAGTTTATAGACTGTGTTAGCAAGAGAAAGGAAATTGTGTATTTGTAGTAAGATTTAGAGAAAAATAAAGTATTAGAAAAGTAAACGGACTTCGCATTTCGCCGTATTTGTTACAATATCATAAAACTATTAAATTAATGTATGTATAAGCGGTTTGCATATATTGCTTATCTATTGTGCTAATTAACAGGATTGACTGTCAATAAGTGTAGGACGCATTATCACTACTCTAGTTTCCATTCTTCACTTTCATATACACCATGTACTTGACTTATAGCACAAGACAGTAATCCTTGTCGCATTATCAGGTGCTGTATATAAGAGCGGCAGAATATCTGAAGTACGCACTTCATTACAGTGGCAGCTGCATACACTATCTCTCGTCGCACTAATACGTCGTGCAATCTGATAGCACACTCTCTTATCTAGCATACAGGTGAGTGTGCAAGAAATCTTGAATTGTACCTTTTCTAACATAAGGATGGCTTGTTAGCAAGTTCCCCACTTTGAGGAAATGCATTAGTAAAATTTGATAAAAATCTGAGCATCTTGGATATTTTGTACCTTGTTTTATTATAGACAACTTGTATTTTCACGATACACAGATTGTTTTCGATATTAACAATTTTAAAGTTACAAATAGCCATTTTCCCCTCCTTTGCCATTTAGGTAAAGGATTGCACTGAGATGACTTTTGAATAACTCGTAAACCGTAAGAGATAGACAAAATCTTACTATGCAAAAAAAATGTAGGTCTCGCTAAGACACAATTTATGTCCAAATACTTTTTTTTTTTTTTCTTTTTTTGTAGAGTTAAGCATTTCAGAGATATTCCTTATTATTTGTGACAGTTTCGAAAAACTTGAAACTTCCGTGAAATGGAACATCGTTGTTCATTTCTTTATATGTTAAGCGTGCAAAGAGAACGGGATCTCAAAGCTTTAAAAGATTTGACTGGCGCACAAAGTCTACTGTATTCTCACATTCCCTTGCACCTGCAAGGAAATAAGCAATAAGATCATTTGTACAAATGTTTATCTCCACAAACACAAAGAAAATAGAGGATTAAGAGTTTGTAAGAATGGTAGAGAAAGTCATTTGAGTGCAACACATCAGATTTTTTGGAATCAGGGGGTCTCAACACATATTTCCGGTGAAATCCCGGCATCAAATTTTTGGGTGGAATAGAATACTTCCTCTACCAGTAAAGAAAGTAAAAATTGAAACATTTTAAACCATACCTGCTGCATGTAGACTGTTCTAAGTCTGTGTAAAATGGGAAGGGAATGCTATGATACTGGCTAAAGGGAAAAAATCTGATGTGTTGCACAGACATGAATTCTCTACTCTTGTACTAACCATTCTGACAAACTCTTATTCCTACAGCTTCATCTTATTTGGGACAAACATTTGCAGAAATTATCTTATTGCGTATTTCCTTGTAGGTGCAAGGGGAATATGGAATGCAGTAGGCTAAAATTCCGAAAATGGCACCACAGGTGTAGCATGTTATTTAAATGCGATTTTGACAACTATAATATGCACGACAACCCATTTATATAAATGGAATGGAGATTTCAATAGTAAAAGCAAAGAGATATCGGCTTCTTTGACCTCAGATACTACAATGTGGCCTTAATGATATTAGGGATAGCTAGGGGTAAAAGCCATATTGGTTTTGTAGTTGTGCCCATGGTAATTACCGACTGCATTAAGTTACTGCAAACTGCAAATGCAGATAATTGCTATCGCCCGTCTTAATGGCGCACCATTTAACTTAACGATCCTTTGCAGTGCAGGATGTACAGTAGCACTTTTACCCTTTATCTAGGGTTGCAAAGAACTAAGCTAAATTCTTCTTTCACGTCCGAGATTATGGATTAAATTCTAGAGCTTGTTTCAACGTTATGAGCTGGGAAGTAACTGTGGCAATGTTTGCACAAATCTTATACGAGTTGAAAATAAGATTGTTACGTAAACATTCTCTGTTCAATCACCACCACGAACGTGGAGATCCATTAGGATCCCATTTAAAAATATTTAGCCTCGAGCTAGTGGTTTAATATAACCGGGTAAACGCACTTAGCAGACTTGATGGAGGCGAAGGAAAACATTTCTAAATATTTAAACAGCTTAGCAATGCCGGCCCCTTTTAGATTAATATATCCATCCCACAGCTGAAATTAAAATACACGTCAATATCATGAAATGTTACCAGTTTTGAAATTAAACATTACGTCTGGGTTTAGCTTTTGATTGCTAAATAAATATGCTATGGAATATTCATGTATAGTTGGTTGTATTTCAGAATAATAAGATAAGATCTCGCCCTATTGAGGTCCTATACTACATTTATAGCTCTAGTTTAATACAAGAGGGGTTTCTACATATTTTACCTTCAAGCATTCTTACACATATGACAGGCTCATTGAAAATACTTTAACTTTTCCGTCGGTTTCTATCCTTGGATGCTTTTTAAACAATTTCAATGAATGAACTTCACAAGTATACCACAGAGGGTATACTTATGGACACACAGAAATGTTTTCCATCTGTTGCTTTTGTCTGTTACAATGTAAACAGAAGACGATGTTCTTATGTCAAAATCTGAAAGAGACTTCCAACCATTGGCATGTAAGTTCCAAGTGACAGCCAATAGATAGAATTATAAAATATCAATAGTAAATCAAAGGTAGTGATGTTTAAAGGAAAATATGCAGTAAGGTCCTAAAAGTTCCTAGAAAATAAAATAATAAATCAGGCATAACGTTTTCAACACCTGGGACAAGATCTAGGTTATGCAGAAGATTATGAATGATACGGGAAAGGAACTCAAAATTCCAGGCAACTTGTGGCACCATCAAAAGAATCCTAACTGAAAAATCTGATGTGTTACACTCTCGTGACTTTTTCTACTCTTGCACTAACCATTCTTACAAACTCTTATTCTTCTATCTTCTTCGTGTTAGTTGAGATGAACAGTTGCAGAAATTATCTTATTGCTCTTTTTCTTGTGAGTGCATCGGGAATATGGGAATACAGTAGGCTTTGAGTGATAGTCAAATCTTTTAAAGCTTTCAAACTCCGTTCTCTTTCCACGGTTAACAGAAAGAAAAAATATGGATGTTCCATTTGACAGAAGTTTAAGTTCTGCAAAAATTACACAAATAACGAGGAATATCTCCGAAATGATTCACTCTACAAAAAATTTATTTCGACATCAACTGTGTGTTTTGGCAAGCTCTACATTTTTGTATAGTAAGATTTGGTCTATCTCTTACGGTTTACAAGTTATGCAAATGTCATCCGGAGTAAATATCACTTTATGAGCTATAGCCAATAAATTTAAGATAAACATTTCATTTGTCATAAAAATCTCAAACATATGGCATTTTAATCAAAACTGTTAGTCATTTTCAAGAAAATCAAAATTGTCGAAAAATTTTCCATGTGAAGCGTAGTTTAGGGTAAAGTAATTTTCTTCAAAATCTTCGTGTCGCATTGTTAAAAGACATTAAACTTAAATACCAACTTTGGTTTTTAATTAACTTTTCATTTTTGAGTTATGCTGTCCACAGACTGACACCCAGACAGACACAAGGACCTTTCTCTAAAAATTCTTTTTTTTTTTTTTTTGGATTCAGGGGGTCTCAAAACGTATATTTCCGGTGAAATCTCGACATCGAATTTTTGGGTGGAATACAATACTTCCTCTACTTACCAGTAGAGAAAGTAAAAACTAGGAAAGACACAGATAAGCAACACCGCCCCCTTTCTTTATCAGGCACCGATACAAAAGCGAGTCGTGATTCAAGAGCAGCCTATTCGTGTGTCCGACAGACGATAACATGTGGAACATAAATTCAGGTTGCATTTTGGAAATATCAACTTGTGTAAACCATGCTGCAAAACGACGCGGGACTTCTATTCTGCTCTCCTAATGCGCTCATTCATTTTTCCATGGCTGTACTTAAAAGGAAAAATATGTATGTATAATAAAACCACTTCTGGAAATGTCTATCACGACTAAGACGTAGCAGATGGAAGAATACAATGTTTTAAGAATAGCTTATCAAAGAATATGTGAAGGTCAGTGAATGTAACACATTAGATGTTTTATTGACTTTCGCATCAAACTCGCTGTGGTTTCATCTGCATTCCTTCTTATTCTGCGCTCCAGAATCCAAACAGGCTAAGAAAAGACAATTGAAATGTACATTGTGTCCACAAAGCTCAATATTTACATTCTGTGCTAGCAAATGACTGAATGTGGAACCTCCTAAGTGGAGCCTCGCCAGCGTGACTCATTAAAAGCCAGCGTGCCATAAATAGATCATGTGCGACTATAAAAAGCAAACAATTGCTCTTCGCTCCTTGTCCAGTGCACACACGGAAGCAAGTAACTCCGAGAAGGAGTAATGTTTTAACAAGTCCTGACTGAAAGTGTTGGTTTGCAGGATGGAGCGTTGGAATGGACGAGTGGCCGTGGTGACAGGTGCAAGTGCTGGGATAGGAGCAGCCATAGCTGTGGCTTTGGTCAAGGCTGGCATGAAGGTAGTGGGAATAGCACGCCGGGTTGACAGAGTCGAGGTAAGTTGTCCAACCACGAGTGCCGTTTGCTAAATCACCGCATTCATGTTTTATGATATCAATTTAAGAATAAAATGTTATCTCTAAAAGTAGACGAATAAGGCAAGGTAAATTCTAACGGGACCTGAAATGTAAGGTGAGTGAGGAGTGAGTGAGTGAATAAGTGAATGAGTCAGGAGTCATTGAGTGAGTGAGTTAGGAAGAGAGTAAGTGAGTCATTGAATGAGCGAGTTAGTAAGTGAACGAGTATGTGAGCGTGAGGTTGATAACTAGGTCATTTGGGCCCCAAGTCAAACGGTAAAAAACGTCAAACTCACATTGATGGGTTAAAAGTTAAGGGTTCACCGAAGTGAAAAAGGTGTATTTCTAAAGTACTGAAGTTAGAGAGATAATTTTTTGCACAGGCATTTCCAGCAACTAAAGAAATGTGTACCAAATCACAATTTTATACATTAATGAATGTATTACAATTTATTGGGTATAATCAAAATCCATCTCCTTCAACACTACAAAGTTTATTTTTTTAAAATTACATGTGTTATTACGTTTGTAAGAAATACAACTATGGAAATTTGTTTTCCCCTGCCTAAGGGATTAAAACTTTGCAAACACATTCTTTAAGGCATGGTGCACTATTTGCAATAAAAATCCAAAACTTGATTTTTTTTTTTTTTTTTTTTTTTTTTTTTTTTTTTTTTTTACCAAAAAGGCTAAAATGTCACTTCAGTGTTCCCTTAAAAAGCGAAACTTAAACGTTAAACGTTTCAAATGCTAAGAAGGTAAAACAATACAATGTTAAAATAGTCAATGTTGTCATAGTTTCCAATATAAGGTATAAATATTTTCCATTAAAAAAGAACCCCTCCAATCACAAACTGTTGTCTTCTTTCTTCTTTTTATTTCTTTTTCCATTGTTTCATTTGTATGGCTCCCCTATAAATTCGTCGTCATATTGAGGGCTTTGACTTGAGAATCAACTGTTATTGCCTACGCAGCCTACCCAAGATACCTAACCTATCCACATACCTGTTTTCTTGTAGTAATATTTTGTCTCCTACGGTTTACCAACTACACAATAATCATTAAGCATAAATTCCTAGAAAATTCAAGATGCATATTTTATTTCTTATACAAACATGTTAAGCATAATTACTTTACGAACATTGTTAGACCTATTTTTGACAAGATAGGAAACAACCAAAAATTGTTGATACGAAGGGAGGGATTTTCTTGCAAATCTTCACGCCATGCTCTTGGAAGATGCTGAACTTAAATAGCATATTAAGGGATGGCTCAGGCCCACATTTCGGAGGTCGTCGCCGAACTTTCTAACCTACGGTTTATCTTCTGTTTTGTGTTCTGGTCGTTAAGCGAATGCTTAGAATAACTACGTCCCCCGAATTTCCTGTCCCTTCATTTCACTTCACTTTGCCTTTCATCCTGATGAGGTGATTCAGGGTTCCAAGTGTCGGCGGGAATTTCGGTTTCGCATGGCTGGGAAGATTCTCTCTAAAATCCTTCGTCCTCTTGATTGGGGGAGGATTCAGAGTCCCGGGCTCTCTAGAGGACATGTAAGTCATGGGAAGGGGTAGGAGAGCCGGTTGTACGAGCTGGTTTAAATTTGCATCTTGTCAGGGACCTTGCTTTCTATGTCGTCTCTCCTCGGGTGCGGCCACCCTTAGTATCCTCTCACCTCATCTCTCCCTCTCTAGAGGCACCCCACAAAGGTATAGGCACAAATACGCGTTAATTCGAGGTGCTAACTCCACGCCTTGTCACAGAGGCACAGTCATAAATTCCATGGGCTTTCGCTTTCGAGTTATGAGACACACACACGCACGCACGCACGCACACACGCACACACAAAAGAATCTTTTTCTATTTGTTTTTCTTAAGGGAAACCTAACATGTGTTTCCATGGAAATATCGATGTCGAATGTTTTACTATGTACAATACAAAACTTCATCTACTAAGTGCGCAGCAGAGGAAGTAAAAATCTACTTGCAGATTAGATAGTTAAAATGGATGAACAATGACAAATACGGAAATTACACTGCTGTAAATTATGAAACTCAAGCTTTAGTGCCAAAACGCAAAATAGCTCTGTGTTGCCTATTGCTGCTAAGGCTTGTGTTCTACTTAATGTGTTTTTGAATATTTCAACTTATTTTAAATTGAATTATAATATGCTATAGGCATAAAAGTGCTAATATGAACAATTTCTCTAACTTATCATTTTAGAACTTGAAGGAAGATCTGAAAGAAGCCCCCGGCACCCTTTATGCCATCAAAGCGGACATCACAAAGGAAGATGAAGTAACAAAAGCCTTTGAGTGGGTGACGGAGAATCTTGGTGGTGTGGATGTACTCGTCAACAATGCTGGAGTTGCCACTGTCAATTCTCTTTCAGGTACGAAAACAAAGTTAATGTGTATTTCAGTGTTTTAGATTACCATAGATAAATCTAGATTAATATTTTTAATGAATAACACTAACCGCAATAATTATAAACCGCGATAAACCAATATCGATTAAAACCATTGGTACAACTTCAACGATATATACAGGTTCCAACGTGTGATTTTGTGCCTCATTGGTAAAATAGAGAATTCCGTTTCATGTTAACATGCTACCTGAAGTTTGGGGTTCACATCCTCTCGGGTAAATTGCCATTTTTTTTCGCTCTTATGAATGAGAGCTATGAAACAGCGCATTGGATAATGTGCATTTTCTATATCTTTTGATTCTAATTGCTATTAATTTAGTGGTAGAAACTAATTAATGACAGAAGTATATGCACAGCAGAAGGTGTAATAAATATTCCGTTTATATGGATATGACTAATGTCCAGAAAATAATACAATGTAGTAGTCCAAAAATAGTACTGGCGCACTACATGAAGGAAGAAATAAATACATTTACTTTCACCACAGGCCGGAGGACAAATATAAGTGTAATTAATTAGTCATGCCTTGCATGGCATATAGATAGGAATAATGATATAAACAATACTCAACAGTAAAATAAACTTATTTATACTCAGAATGGGCATGTAAACATTAAGGAAGAAATGGATAAAACAAGTGACTTCTCTATTCATTCTGCTTATGTTGGCAACGATGTAACCAATTAAAAAGAAAAATAATGGAAACCAAGCATGAGATTCATACTTCGTAGTAAACAAGCAAGCAGTATTAAAAAGCTGTTTTTAATTCCTGGAAGTGAAGAAAACAAAAATAACAAGGGGCAATTAGAGATTAAGCTTTTTATTCATGCCTCGAGGTGGAAGAAGCTTA
This sequence comes from Tenodera sinensis, assembly GCA_030765045.1. Taxonomy (NCBI): domain Eukaryota; kingdom Metazoa; phylum Arthropoda; class Insecta; order Mantodea; family Mantidae; genus Tenodera; species Tenodera sinensis. The sequence continues at coordinate 152,973,954 of CM060967.1, forward strand.
GGTAAGTATGAACAATAACAACAGCAAGGCAAATTAAGGTTATTGTTTATCCTCGGAGTTGAAGCTTGAAGACAAGGACGAATTAGCAAGAAAGTGTTTATTTACATAGTGCGTTTTTTATATCCCGAGCAGTGAATCACGCAAATGCGTGCTGTGAATTACACTGTTCTTTCGTTCTAAAACTTATGCGTTTATTATTCAAGAGTGATATTTGCATGCGTTTTAACGACTACTATTACTAACCTTGTTATAAATTACGCTGAAAGGAGTGGCCATTTGTATTAAGACAATCCTGCCAATCCACGTCGTCACGAGGTGATTCATGGACAATGGTCAACGTGTAGGGTTTAAGGTTTCAGTTTTGTACTTTAGCAGTGATTGAACAAAGGTTTTTGGATTTGAAATTCTGATCTGCAACCTTTTTGTGTGACGAAAAGTGGTGGGGGTAAACAGTGTGGGATAGAGAGGGAGCAGTGTCTCGCTTACCTTCGCGTATCGGAGAAAAGTCAAGACATATGCTGTTGTCGCTTTCTTTCACTCTCGTTGTCCGTGGTTGCGTGTACTGCGTTCAGGCGGCGTGGCGATCACTTTACTGTTCTCGTTGTTTATAATCTACTTCGTTCATTATTCATTTTGTTGTGAATATGTCTAAGTCAGGCGCAGAAAGAACAAGAGTCTGGCGTGATAGAAAATGTGCGGGTGAAGTGACAGTTCAGAATGTGGAGAAAAAAAAAAAGCAGATCTGAAATTGAACGAGTTAGTAGAGAAAGAAGTAAAATGCGTGCTAGTTTGGACGGCGTAAATAATTAAGACAATAATCCAGCAACTAGCACCTTGGCTCAATCACGTCCTCTTGCACCTATCAGCAATAATTTACAGTATTCTGATAACAAATTCAAGAATTTCAATTGAGATTTTGTAAAGAATCCATTCGGTTTGAAGTGTTGTGTGACGTTGTGGTTTTTGAAGACACTAATGTTCCATTGTTTGTATACCCTCTCTCAGTTCAAAGTTCAACTTTTCTAGTTTCCAGGGCATCTACTAATACATGATAAAAAAAAAAAAAAAAAAAAAAAAAAAAAAAAACAAACAAACAAACGTGCACACGATCGTCAAGAGTTAACACCCGATATTACTTGGCAAAGCGTTGAGGCGTATTCACCTCTGTCGAGCGTTGTGATCGCTTCCTATCTTGTTTATTACAACACCGAAATAATAGTAATAGTAACTGCGTATAGTCAGTGATAAAACACAAATAGATATCTCGCACCCGTCGATATATCAGACGTTGCTGTCCTGAAGATATGATTGTATCTGAACAGAGTGTACGCACACCGTCTAGCCGTGGTGGTGCGATAAGCTCACGTAAACATCTGGGCAGTTTCACGTTCTTTCCGATACGCCTCATGGCTTTGGCAGGTTTGCAACACACCTAACGCACAGTTAAGGCGGGTAGGTTCTTAGCTGACCAATTCCAGTAGGTCTGTAGGAGATTAATACAAAGCAAAGAGGAGCTAGGAAAACTTCTCTTCTGTTTCCTTGGAGTGACAAAATTTGAAAGTGTTAAGAAAGAGTAAAGCTAGTAATTTTTGCAGTACATATTTTATGAAAAAGGCTGCTCAGACTGACTGCTGAAACTGATGGCTTTCAACCTGCAAGCATATATTGCATCGACTAAGAAATTCATAACGCACTCTCATCTAAAATACTTTGAGTGTTACAGATTACACCACAGGCAGACATTAGTCAGCAGCTCCTCTTCCGAGTGTAATCGATATCGTATATAAGGTTCATAATGTACCCTCAAGAAATAATCGGAGGAGTGGGATCAGGAGAACGTGGGGGTTATGCAACATTACCGCAAGCCCAATCCTTCGATCTCCGACACATTATTTCGGTGGCTGCTATTGTCTTATTGAAATGGCCAGGGTCTCCGTCAAGCAGGAATCACATATGACGTCGGATGACATGAGACCTCGATAAGACATTAATCAAGAAGTATAGAGATGCACCCCGAGGCGCAAGAATATATGGACCAATAAGATAATGGAATTCATGCTAGTCCATATGTCTGTGCATTATGGCGTACTCCACTCCTGTTATTTAATACCATTCCATCCTTTGAAGACTAAGCTATCTGTGAAGAGCTTTGGGAGAAGCAATCGGGCTGTATTCTGCGACCTGAGCACTGGTTAAAATTGATTTTCTCTTAACGGTTATAATCATAAACTCGTGGATTATTGTCCTGTTTTACGTTTTTCACCTGTTACCCCTGTATAACTCCTGAAATTTGAAGCGCAAAACAGAATAATATAATATAAACTGGATTACATTTCATAAAAAATGCGTTTCCTACACCTAAAAACTCCGGTCTTGGACAGTATTTTAAAGTAGCACTCAAATTATTTACGTTAACGCTTAACTTCATTAATATTAAGGACACAGTAATGCACATACAAACTATAAATCGTCCATCTTTAAGTGTATACGGAGGTGCAAAATATTTATACTTTACTTGATTACATCTTATTAACATTAATTGTATTGATACCTTGCCACTGTTGTGTCGTGGCAACGTTCCGGTGGCCATATGATCTATTCGACTCATCCATCCTGCCGAGGAGCCCGTCAGAGGCATATGCACAATAGTAGATTAAGAATATTAAGAATACATTAAGAATAACATAGTGCAGTTGCTAGAGCGCCTGCCTCTGGCGCGGCGGACCCGGGTTCGATCCCCGGTAGTGGCTGGGATTTTTTACGCTCTGGGAGGTATGGTACGGGATGCACTCAGCCTCGTTAGGTCCCTAAGGGGCCAATTGAGGAGCTTCGATTCCCGTGGGTCGACTGTTCTCACCCTCGGTTTTTCGTGGTTCCAGGTGGTTTCTCTTCTAACAAGCATTTCCTTTCCATAATTTTTATCCCCAACCTTACCTTGCATTTGTTTCATCGCTCATATGTTTTTGGGTCGTAGGACCAAGCGACGGCGATTGCTGCTTAGTGGCGGGACAGCAGGAAGTCGGGCTGCTGTCCCTTCCTGGAGGGGGCGTTCGGTTCGGGCAAGCCAGCGTCAGGATTACTGTCGTTCTGGAATCGTTAAGAACCCCGTTCTTGCTACATAGCCCACATAAGAGACAAAAGACCCACTATGACGTAGCTGCAATTTTGAGCTCTTGGGTGCACCCTCCGTCGGATGTCCGTCCTAGCACTTATGTTTATAATATTGTTACTGACTGGGAGCGTAACATATGAAGTAGTATGAGAGTAGAAAGGCAGCGCTTGGAACTTCAACAAAGCGAGCGACACCTACAGAGGATAAGGACACGAAGTGCAGTAATGGATTATCTCATCAGAGCAACAGATTATCCGTGACCCGTCTATGATGGGCCATCCGTAGCAGCTGCGGACCCACGGGAGGCTAGACGCAAAACACAGGAGGCAGTGATTTTGAGAAGGATAACATATCAGATTAAGATCAGCCGAGAGATGGCTTCCGTCTCCTGTCAACAGCTGGAGACTGAGGCGCCAGGAAGCACAATCTGTTGTACAATATTCAAAATACTCCATGCGCATAAAAAACCAAAATATCACAACAGTATTGTTATTTTACAAACTCTTACTATCAAGCAGGAAGAAAATATAATTATCCTTAAACTGATTAATTTCTTTGCTTAGATGGACACTGAAAATATTTTTGAAACTTTTTTTTTTGGTGTATTTAAGTTCTTTAAAGCTAAACACATTTTCAGAGTCAAACCCAAGACAAAGTTTGAGAGGTAGAACTGGAACTTAAAAATTCAATGCCACGACTGGGACTTGAACCACAGACCTTCCGCTTACCAGGCGGCTGCTCTTGTGACAAACTGCCAGAATGGCATTAAATTTTCAAACCAGTTCGTATTTCTCCTGGTAAACCACAAAGGCAATCTCACACCAGAGACAAATTACCCCAATGGTGACTTACTATTGTAAGCACTTTATGTCCCAGGGTTAAATAACCTTCAGATGGTAATTATTATTTATTTATGCCAACAAACTTACTGTTGGTGTTTTTAAACACACAAGCTTGTTGGCATAAATAAATAATAATTACCCAAGACTAAAGTTGAAGTCACATAAACGGAGCACATGCTGGAAAAATTCTAATAGCATAGAAACAAATTTAATGTGTATGGAGCAGATAGGGAGATATTTACAAATAAATGTTCATGCATTCGGAAAACAAAACCATCATCTTATTACTTAAGTAATAAGCCTATCCTTGTGCGTCATCACAAAAGTAAAAAGGATAAAGCAATTTCATGCTCAAAACTTTAGCTAAGCCAATATGCAAAATCTCGTTACAAAATTATAGCAATGCCAAACAAGTGGAACTCTATAGCATAAATAACCTTCACATTAATACTTCAAATGACACGAGCTAGACGCAAATAAATTCACCTACAAAGTGGCGTACCAACCTAACGCAAAACAAATTCTTCAGTGACATTTTCAATCGTGAATTACCAGTTTAAAATTAGTTTCGGTCACTCAAACGTCAAGAGAGACCCGCCATTTTGGTCCACTATCATAAGTTTCGTGTTGTTTGTACGATTTATAGCGACAGTGACATCTGTTGAGAAACACTCAACACCTACTAACGCAAACTTGTTCATTTATATTCACCATATCTTTAATTCCTCATTTCCCTAGGCTTTCTCACAGTCTACTGGATTACTTGTAGTGCCAACTGGGAAAATAAATCCTAATTAAAATGTATGAACGTTATTGTAAGTTGTTTACTCTTATATCACAATTAATATTACATAGTATTAAATACATGAATTATTTCGCGGAATACTGTAAAACAAACACCACTCGAGGTATTTAAGATAACTTTTCTTGCGCTTTCCACTCGCAAAATCATCGTCATATGAAACCCTCTGGTGGTATTACTAAATATAATTCAAACCGACTCTAAAAACACAGTAGTATGTAAACACACGCTTTGTTTTTTGACTGACCACATATATTATTTAAAGGAAACTATCTGGTGTCAAGAAAATCTCAACTCATATATGTATTGCTTATATCAACCCCGTCAGAAAGCATGAAAGGAATACATTGCTGGCACCAAGCGCTAAGGAGAAACAACTTTGTCATGGCTGGCAGGCAGAAATCTAATCTGCAATTCTTGGAGTAGAAACACTTGTCAGAGGATTTCACAGAAAACTTTCTCTAAACTTTCTAATGAAACTAACTTTACCCCTTCTAAGAAACATCTTGTAAAGTCTGTATTTCCAGCTAAAGCAAATCTGTCCAAGAAAACCAACATGACTTTCTAGACACTGAAATTAAACCTATCCCGGTTACACGATAGTTGCCAGAGAAACTGCGAAAACTGCGGAATTCTCAGAGCTAAGAAGGGGATGCCGCTGTAAGCCAATGAAGGTCTGATAAAGCCTTTCTTTGCTGCAACCTCAGCATAGATGACTAAGGGTGGATTTCCTTACAATAAAGAAAGGCGACATAACTCAATTTATTGGCATTGCTGAGTACTTGAATTTCGCAATTTATTGTGCCGTAAAATAATTTATAACCTTGAAGAGAACCTTTAAATTTGTTGGAAACGCTGTCATTGCTGTATAACTGTGAAGAACATTGAATTTATGCAATGTTTTCATAAAAATAGTATGAGGTGTTCCTTTAAATGTTTACAGATTTATTATCTCAACATCTATTAAAGGAAATATATAGAAAAGTTTCCCGTCCTGGAAGGCATTTTGGGCCCTTAAATTTATTCTGTTAGACAAACTGAAGTACAGGCGCTGGAAACCTGTGTATACCCTGTATCACTTTATGGTAGCCAAACATGGTCCGTAAGGGCGAAACCTAAGTCCAAAATTCAAACGTGTCAAAGGAAAATGATGCGCAAAATTATGGGCGTATCACTGAAAGACAGAATCACAAATATGACACTGTACCAGCTAGCAGCTACAAAGGACATAACACATACATTCACTATGAGCAAATGGAAATGGGGTGGACTAGTGGCCAGGCTACTAGATGACAGACGGACGTGCAGAGCTACCGTGTGAGATCCCCATCTAGGCAGGAGGTTTCAAGGCAAACCCAGACGCAGATGGGCCGACTTCAATGGTCTAGGGTTGCAAGAGACAGAAGAAGGTTGAAATTCCACATTAATGATGGTGAAAGATGGTGTGAAAACATAGTTAAGGACACTTATTCATTTGAAGTAGGTTATGTAGGAGAATGTTTCAGAAACAGATAAGAAAATATATTTTAATAAGCTAAGCTGAGTTTCTGAAAAGTCAGTAAACACCCACCCGATTTAAAGATATGATTGTGGTTCAGCCCCCTTAAACACATAAGGAAAGGTATCATGAATTAATTTTGCAAACAGTTAACATGAAGTACAATAATAGTTCATTCAGGAACTTGCAGCAATGCGTATAGCAAGTCATGTAAGCATAACAACAGATTTTGTTTCAGGGTCAAGTATTACTTCATATATCATTTATCACTCCGTCGGATGCCAATTTCAAGATGTAAACTCTACTGTGTAGCTATATGATATTAGGAAGGTATGTAAGCTAAGATTATGTAAGGCTATGCTTCAGATAATAGACAGCAGTGTGCCAAATTTCCCTGCAAATACTGCTGTTTACTATTCTGTTAAAAACACCGTAGCTGACGTAGCATTGGAACGTTCTGTGATTTCCAGAGGGTCCAGTGTCGGGCTGGAGGAGTATCTTGGACCTGAATGTGCTCGCTCTCAGCATGTGCACCAAGGAAGCTATACAGAGCATGAAGAAACGCGATGTGGATGATGGTCATATAATCCATATTAACAGGTATGTGCAAACAACATACCCCATGTGTATCATCCTTCAAACCAGAGAAGGATCTTGATGAATACACTGAAAATATCTGTTTACGTTTTTCTTCTATCTTTCTTAGAATTTTTTTGAACAACGCAACAAAATCAGAAGAGTTTCGCAACAGCGCGTTTTTCTTACAGGCAGAAGGGGACCGGTTAGAGATAGCGTGAGAGAGACAGACAGATTACCTGACAATGTTCATCCCGACAATAGCTTGGTATTTTTAGTTTCACTACAGCTTAAGTAAGGGCTAGGGAGGTATTGCATTCCATCCAAAATTTTTATATATATACTTCAACGATTGTGACTTTCGGAACCCAGAAACAGCATTCTTAAAAACAAGTGCGTCTGTGTGTGTGCGTGTGTGTGTTATAACGATTCTGATTTAAATATATGAAATATTTTCATGCTGAGATTTTCTGGGAATAAATTTATTGTGAATGAGTTTTGCATAACTTAAACCACAAGTGATGGATAAAATCTTACTACACAAGAAGTGTAAACTCACTGAAAGCACGCAATTTATGTCAGATACTTTTTTGTGAAGTTAACCGTGTCCAAGATATTCCTTGATGTTAGTTTGAATGTTCCAATACTTGTACTAGTCTCAAATGGAAAATTGTTATTCATTTTGGCCTGCTTCTTCTCATGGTGATACAAGGAGAGAGAAATGTTTCAGCGACCAGCTTTTAAAAGATTTTATTACTGCTTAAGCCTTCCATTTGTCCTATTGCTATTTTATCTACAAAGAAAGTAATAATACTGTTTCTAGAAATGTTTTTCTATTAAGATGGAGGTGGAGGAATAAGCTTTGTAAAGAATAGTTTGTACAAAAACGAGTAGGGAAGATCATGCGAGTGTAATACAATTGATTAATTGACATTTAAGAATGCTCAGAAATGAGTTTATCATTATCTCGTAAGAATAATACAAAGCATGTACATAAACACAACATTCAGATTGGAAAAATTAGTAGAAAAGAAGTATGCAAAAATCATCTAGGATTAAGACATGTCACCCACGTTGTTTAATTTATATATTAATGACGTTGTTGTACGATAACAACAAAAGGTGGGAACACGTTTTATAGTAAAACACGAAAACATATCGACACATTGCTGTTTGCTGATGACCAGATTTTAATTGAAGATGTGTGGCTGGTTACAAACTCTTGGATAAAGAAAGAAATGAAGACACCAGAAGAGAGTTACGAATCCAGAGTTTGAATGAAATAATAACTGAACACAGAAGAAACTGGCAAGATTATGTAATTAATCTCGATGAAGATCGAAGGCCACAACCAATAGAAAATTAATGGCTAGAAGGAGTGTCGGCAGACCTGGAATGATGTGGGTAGATCAGTTTCCTTGAAGATGGACCAAGCGATTAGGCTTACGCCGGGATGATGATAATATTGATGATGATGGATACCATTTGAATTGGAAACGAGCTCAAGGTGTTCCAGGAAATATTACAAGAGCCTGTTTACTGCTCACAAACTCGTGAAACTTCCAGTTACATATTTCACACATACCTGCAAGGCACTATCTTGGTCCACTCATGTGTTAACATTCCGAGATAAACCTCCGAAATATACTGAGGCACATAGCAGCTGTCCACCAACTAATATCTCAATATAGCGGAAGGGTATCCGCTCGTATTTCATTATAGACCTTTATCAAGCGACTGGTCTGTTGTCATAGTTCTGTACACAAGATCATAAATTAACCGACTCACGAACGAAACGAGAATACTTCTGTAGGGAAACGGTGTGATAAAAGTGCAGCCGCTAGCTTGACTTGACGAGTATTTATGATGCGATTAAATGCTGTGGTATCACTGAATCAGACCTCGCGGCTGAAAAATAATAAAATAACAGTTGTATCATTGACAGTGACTGTAACACTTCCCAGCATAAAGAATCTTTTCCAGGGCTCAAGGTATGGAGGTTTTTATTAAAAGGCTCAAGACATATTTATGCACTGATAGAATTTCATATAATTTTGCAAGCTGGGAAATCTTTTAAATACAGCTCTTTAAGCTTCTTTGTTTTCTCGAGTGAGGCATCCGATGGGCATACTTTAAGGACCCATCTGATATTCCAGAGTAGCTTTCATGCGACTTAGTGAAGGCAAATAATGCTGAAGTGAAATTTTACCCAGCTATTATGTGAGGGAATTTATAGCTAAGGATTATATATGAAAAACAAATTAATACAAGTTGTTAAGAGGTACGAGTGCACAAAATTTAATGCCTTCTTCACGTTAAACAGAAATACGAGTAGAACTTCCTCCACCGTTTTCCTCTAAAGAGCATGGTTGGAGAAGTAAATCAGAAAGACAATTCTGAATGTCCAATTCTTTCTATGTAATTGCGAGAAATAACCGAATATCTACAGGACTCAGAACAATGACAAAGTATAACATTACAAATAACAAATAGTAAATATCTTGGAAATAACTTCTGCCAAAAATGTTATTTGAAATAAACTGTTTATTTTAAACAAATTCTACATGTTCTCTGCTGCACAGTTATGCAGGATTCCTTACGAATCAAGGTGATTCAGAAGCTTTTGCCAGAAACTTCAAGATGTACATTTTATTTGACGTGTGAATTTCTTACACACATGATATTTTAATTAAAATTGTTTGAGCTCTTTTATAAGAAAATAAAAAAACTTTCGAAAAAAGTTTCATATAAATTGTACGAGTAGTTTGAGATTTGGAAATTTTCTTGAAACGCACACACAAACACATGATCGCATTGTTTTTCTAAAAATGCTTGTTCTCGACTCGGAGGCTTGAGCACATGTAGTCGAGTAAAATATCAACATTGACATTGAGAATACAATATTTTTGCTTATTACATATGTGTAGAGAAAGTAAACCTGTAATGGATTTATGAAGTTGCTCTGGAACGGAAAATTTCATAAATAAGAGACCCCATCATTTGAATGAGTACTCCTCTGGACGGCAATTGGTCCAAAGGCTCTTTCTAGAGAATTAATGCGTGACTGCATTCCAGCTCATTTTAGTCTTTGTGCCCATAAAAGCTTTGATACAATCCAGGCCCATAGTAGATCCATAATTGGATTTAATTCTAGACTTTCTTTGGGGCAGTTGAATCAATTACAGTGTGATAAGTAGTGACAGAGCTATAGAATGGTGGCAATAACGTCAGAACGAATAGGGAACTGAATGATTCAGCCAAATCAGGCAGGCTCCGATCATTTCCAGGATGTTCGTTGAAGTATGAATATTCTACGGGTTTTGCAGTTAATACCGTCATTGTTCAAGGACATTTTGATCTTTTAGACGCCACGTGCAGTGTAAAATAAAAAAAATTAGTAAATTAGTTCGTTTTCGCGACATCAAGAGGGAAAGAAAACTATAATTTTAAAAACGCGCTTAGTGACACAAAACTAAGCTAATCACGTATGTAACTAGAGTGAAAGTTTGGCAACATTACCGAAGTGCTTTTCATTCGTCTGTTGTTTCTGAGCGGAGCACTAAAGCTTACATGACCGGCTGATATTTTAAGTTCTAGTTTGAAAATTCTGATGTGTTGTACTCACATGACTTTCTCTACTCTTGTACAAACTAGCTATTTAATGCTAATCTACATTAACATTTTCAGAGCTTATTACAAATGTTCTTGTAGTTGTCAGGGGAATACGGAAATAACTAGGCTTTAAGCGTTAGCCGTTTTAAAACGGTCAGTATGTGATGCCTTTAAAACTACATTACCTAAGCCTGTCCAAGAGACAGTCATGGCAATATGACAATCGATTCGGTGCCTAAAGATATATTTCCGGTGGAATCTCGACATCGAAATTTTGGGTCGAATGCAATAGTTCCCCTACTTTCTATGCGTAGTAGAGAAAGTAAAAATGGACATTAAGCTGTACATAAGTGTACTAATTGTGTGAATGTGTCCTTCCTACGGTTTCGGACCAAAGGTAATGAGAAATTACATTCTATGCTGCTAAATTCTGAATTTCCATATCACCAAAGCTGTAGAACGTATAATTTAAAAAAAAAAAAAAAAAAAAAAAAAAAAAAAAAAAAAAAAAAAAAAAAAATTACATATATCTAGACACGGATTTATTCTCCTTTAAGTTCGTAGTCGGAACACTTTTAGGAGCCGTTGTTCCATTCTTTGGACATGCTGGTACAGTTATAGTTTGGTTTATATGGTTTCAAATAAGCTGCATATTTAACACTTCTTTTGTGTGAAGGCTGAAGGGCATAAGCGTATATTTGATCGTCAAATGTCGATAAAATGCTGGAACTACAATAATTAAGCAATAAGAAATCCAAAATTAAAGAAACTATGTCTACGTGTAAAAGAAGTCATAAACAAAGCATTCTTTCTGGTTTTTTAGGTTACAAGATTAAATTCTATTTACTTTCCCCTAAAATTTCTAACGTTTCCTTTAGGACAACTCTCCAAAATGTGGAGGACAAGCCTGGAAATGGCTAGAACGAGACACACGGTTGAACAATCTTCATTGATTGACCTTATAGTTGGTTACACCATGAAGCTCGGGACTTACGTACAAGGTATTTCAAATTGAATATAGCGCTTTTAAGGGTTTATAGTATCAATTAAATTTAAGTAATGGTTATAAATCATACATAACATTAAAGAGCAACTGCAACAGCTTTTCCTACGAGTATTCAATGAGAGCACCGTTCGTCACACAGCGCACATCCAGTCAATAGAAGAGTTGTTCCCAAATCTTGTTCATTATATCTGGAGTAATTTTTGCAACAACAGCTTGAATCGTTGCAAATAAAGTTCTGTATTTTGGCTTCTTCCAATTGAGGTAAGAGTCATAGTTGTGCACCAAAATAAGAAACAATAGTTACAGTTGCCTCACCGAAAACAAAGACACCATCTTCCTGCCAAATGAAAGTTCATTTTCAGTTTCTTTCAATTGAAGAAATGTGCTTTGTGTGCCCAACAAAACTGTTTAAGTTGCTCTTTTATTTGGCATATGATTTATAATTGTAAGTTAAATGTAATAAATACTAGAAAGCCTTAAAACCTCTATACTTAAACAATTATTTTATTGTTTAACGACTCTGTCAATTGCCAAGGATCACATCAGCGTCGCCGGTGTGCCGGAATTTCGTCTCGCAGGAGTTCTTTTACATGCCAGTAAATCTACTGACATGGAGCTGTCTGAGACTCGCATTCCTGACTCATGGTTTTTTTTTTTCAACGGTTTTCCCGGGTCATCAGAAAAATGCTTCACCTTCATTTAAATCCGGTCTTTCAGGGTCGGAAGTGTCGGCGTTAGTCGAGTTAGCGCTTCCGCGAGGGGCATTTGCGCACCGTAACTGCTTTTCTTAACGGATGGGCGCCCTTGTGGTAGGGGGAAGGAGGAGACCGCTGTCGTAAACCATGCAGCTGGTGAACCCTGGTGTCGAGATCAGTCTCTAGCATACGTTAAGGACCCGCATGTTGGTACGCTGCTCGCCCGAGTTCCCTCACACCCTTTACTCACTCTCATTTTATTTCTTCCTCCCAGGGATCTGATATAACAATATCCCGCTCGAAGCCCAGTGTGGAATCCCCTCCGTACTAACCCAACTTCACCCTCAATGTGAATGAAACAAATAACACGTTTGTGCAACAATTTTGTGGCTTATAAGTGAATATTATTCTGGAATATTAGCGTTCTGTTGACAGTAACGCTGGACATGGAGTACCTCAGGTCAGTACCCACTTGGGAACCTTCTTCTACTCAGCCTCCAAGAACGCCGTCACGGCTTTGACTGAGGGACTGCGCCGTGAACTTTTTCTTAACAAGTCCAATATCAGAGTCACGGTAAGTCGTCTTATTTTACTGTTAGCCTACTGCGTAACGGCGGGATCTGGCACTGCACAGGCAAATCAAATTCCCCACAAGAAGTCCAGAAGAGAAGTATAAAAGTAAACAGCGTTCCAATGGATGAGGAAAAAGTTCAGTCGTCTAATAGAAATCTTTGGTTATAATGTGCTCATGTATGCCTGTCATTACATTTACGCAACAATATATCAACTAATTTATTGATATTTTACTTTTGTTATTGCCAGGCAGCGAAAACTGGACACCGATGAAACGAGTTAAATGTAACTAGGTATACCACAGGCTGTCAGGTTAACGTAGAGAGAGCGAGCGACTAAGTCAAAACAAACCAATATGAATACGACGCAACAGTCGACGTACTACTCCACGGTTTATGCTTAGAGATGTTTAAAAGATAAAGTCGGCAAACTGTGCCGCACTTATTTTGGTTGTATATTTCGTTCATTCAGAGAAATACATAACTTGTGTAACAAATAAATGAAGAATAAATATACCTACGCTTTTTACTCTTAAAATTTTAATACATGTATAATATCAAATAAAATACTTTCATCTTACATCACATGTCTACAGTGTTCAAAATAGAAAAACCTAAACACACCTTCATGGTGAAATACACGTCCACTGACTTAACCCATCCGTCTCTCTCCCATCAGTGTCCACGTTTCGCTGCCTGATCATTATGTTGATATGTGACCTTTAACCCATATCATTATGCTAAACTTGTGGAACTTACTAACAATTAACCCTATCAAAAACAATGCAATGTGTGCAGTTCTGTTGCTAAAAGGTGTGTAAAGAGTTCAAGCACAAAAGAAGGTGTTCATTTTCACAGTGGTGTTAACAGCATGAAATAATTTTAAACAAATATAATTCGATAGCTTTAATTTACATAAGGGTAGTTCATAGTCGTAATGCTTCAGGTAAGTATTGTTAATGTTCAATTGAATGAATCTTTAAGAAATTAATATTCCGTTACAATTCATGTATTTAAACAATTTACCAGGCGGAAGAGCAAAGTTATTATGATCGCGTTATAATGCAACGTTTGTAAGCCTCCCAGAAAAAAAAAAAAAAAAAAAAAAAAAAAAAAAAATCTTTAAAAAAAAAAAAGCGACCTGCCAGCTGCCGGGGTTGGCTCATAATGGCATGTTTACCCAGGCCACCTTGGTGTGTCTAACGATCGGCTGGTCTATTTAGAACAACAGTCGGCAAAAAACGACCATTATGTGCCGCTACCCCGCTCCCGAGTATTCCTTTTGGCCGTTTCGAGTAGGTTACGTTCTCCAGAACGTTCGGTTTGTATTCGGGATGGACAATGATCAGTTGAGTTGAACAGCGTTGAGTGATTTCACTGCAATACCGAAGCAGTTCAGTTGTGATTTGATTCTCTGAATCAGTTATATTTTGTTCTCAGTGTGTGCAACAGTGTCTCAAGTGTAACGTTTGTGCCACGCTAAGCGCTTCAGTGATAAACAAAGCATGGTTAGCGGGAACTAGTGAGACAGAAGTATCTCCGCATTGTATACTCATATATCTTAAATACAGTCTACAGTCTATGTAAGATGTGAAAACATCTTTATGTGGTAGCTTTTTGTGACTCGTTGAGAGCAATGGTTTAGCTAACTGCTTATGGAAGCAATGTGATTATAACAAATAACTAAAATGTTGCTGTTGTTAGAGTCTCAGCCCTGGCAATGTGCGTACAGAGATATTGCGCGCTTCCAATCTCACCTTTGGAGGGATGACCCCAGAGGAAATGTATGAGCGGCGTCCCACTCTGGAACCAGAGGATATTGCGGATGGTGTCATCTATGTACTGAGTGCCCCACCTCGAGTACAGGTAAGTTGGTATGCTTAATAACTTGCTAAATTTAATACTCTTTATTCTTCAGCCTTGACACTCACATTGTTATCGGTGTCTTTCAGCAAAATATGTCAAGGTGTGCAGTTTAAAGTTCTGCCTATTCTTTGGTAACAACATTCCACGGATAAATATATTTCTAGGGTATTTCCTCATCAACTAAAATATTTTAAGCCTTAGGCTACAAACTCTTTATGCACCATTTCATTCTTCTGAAGGAAGTGATGAGACAAATCAAGTCGATTAAGACGACTTCTAGACCTTAAATTAACTTATCAAATCATCTCCTAATAGATCTCACATCGTTCTTTCGACACACTAGCACTTAATTTCGATTCCTTTTTGTTATTCCTGTGTTGCACATGGCCCTAACCTCTATGTATATCTCGAGCGTTTTGCATGTAAACTAAATTAATGTTTCGGTTAAAGTTAAAATGTATGAACAAATATACAACCATGGATGTCAGATAATTTGTTTTGGGCATAGACACAATATGCACATGTATATATCAATCCTAACAAGATATAGAGGTTAAATAGTAGCCCAGATTTAAAAACTGATACCAAGAACATTTTGAAGAAAAAAAAAAAGACAGTCTAGGGTTTAATACCGAGCTTAACCTCACTGATATGTATAGACTAATACAAAACGATGTATTGATTATTAAAGTAAAACAACTTCAAAATGCTGCTCCTGTGGTCCTTTTAGTAAGCATCAAATTAAAGCAAATCCAGAGGTCCCAAGTTCGATTCTTGGCTGGAGGGTTGGAATTTTTCTTATGCCAGAATTATTATCCAACCTTTCTAAAAAGTTATACTAGAAATAAGAGTGCGAATGCGTTTGTAAATTTAATGTAATAACCAAAAGTATTGCAAAACCAAATATTTACATCACTGTATACCGACTGAACATAATTGCTTTGAGCAATTGTTCCAAAGGTCCTTACATGTTAAAGGCGGTATATAAATGGAACATAAAAAAAAACGTAAAATAAAATACAGAGACACCCCTTCGAGACAGAAAAAAGATAATGCTTGTTTATTCTGAAAGACTTCTTTTCACACAAATCATTAATCTTCAATACAGTGCTCTATTAAAAACCCCCTCTTCAATATCTTATCATAAAACCACAGAAATGAAAGACAAGTGCCAATTGAAGATCTTATTTGTTATACGCCTAATTCCATCACAACGCAATGTGCAAAAAAATGCGTTTTTAATTCTCTTACAAAATAACAAGTACAGTTATTGTTAGGCGTTGTTAATGTTATTAATCTTATTGCTGATATTGGCAATGACTTACAAAATCCCTCCTTAGAGATAGTCATACAATCGATGAACATATTTTAGAGTTAAACAAATAATTATTATTTTATGATTTTATCACCATTTAAATAGGGGATATTAACCGTATATGAACATAATATTTTAGCATATGATAGAGGAACACAAACGGTTTGGACATAACATAAAAACGATAATTTTGGTTTTCAGACACGTTGGAAATAAGCTCTTGAATTGAGTATGTTGGATTGAATATTTTTGGAAGTCACATTTTCTTATACAACAATGAAATTTGTTCCTATTTGACGTTATATAGGTATTCATATATTATTTTTAGTGATATGCAATTGTTTTATTTACCGTCGTTTTAAACAAGATACGGATCATTTCGTATTCCTCTTCAGTCTTTGCGGTGTACAACCTACAAATGCAGTTTCAATTTATTTTCAGGTGCACGAGTTAACCATCAAACCAACGGGAGATCCTTTCTAAACCACTTTAAGGATTTACTCCACTGGAAGCATTGTGAATGTGGCTACAGTTTGAAGTATTTTGAAAGGAAGTAATGGGGGACCATTTCACATAGCTATAACATAGTATAAGCTTCTATAATGTGTCACAGTGAATGTATGAATAAAGATACTTCAAAATGATTTTTAAAGGTTCTATTAATATTCTCGAAATACAAATACTGCATTTAAGTGGATTAATGCGTCCATCAAAAATAAGAATCGATTACAAGGAGCTATTGTGATTTTATCATATTTCTGGCACGTTATTTGAGATCTGAAAAGTTACATCTCACCCATACCCTCCAGAAATATGAAGGATTTCTATGTGAAAATAAATAAGAAAATAAAACTACCAACGTTTCACCCTAAACCTATTGTAAAATTTGGGGGATGAGTGCGATATTTGCTTCGAAATTAATGGAAAGGATATAAGTTTAACCTTTCTTTAAAATACATTTATTTTATGTGAACTATAACATTTTAACGTGATAAACTTTTTCAGGTGTTTCAATTGCGTTAAGTTTTTTACATTCTATTTTTCTTAATCTGCGAAACATTTATGTGTGTGTCAGATAGGTAGCATGTGTAAGAGACATCTCTAAATGTAAATTATACCCATCTTGCATTCTATTAACATTTACAGAAATGTATGATGGCATTGCACCGTAACTTCTGAAAGTGAAAGTGTATATTAAAATATTTGTGAGTGTAAACAGTCCGGAATTCTTCAAAATATCCTTGAAAATAAGCGAATTTTGTAATTTGCAACGAGTTCCAGCAAATACAAAATGTAAGGCATGCCTATGGCTGCTTTAAAATACGATTTAGCTACTTAGAAAAAAATAGGTAATAACAAAGTTTCTAATCTACTTAGAAACAGCTTGTTGTTGCTTGCAGATACACAAAAGCGCTGTTTCCCAAGTTAGTAGGTCAACCAGCACTGCACCAAGAAACACTCTCTGAACAAAGATGTCCACTAAAGTTACGGTAACTCTCAGAACAATGGAATATATTACACAAGTAGCACAATAAGAACAACAATGTAAGCTTCTCGAGAGTGATGTTCTGGTTTTAAAATTCAAAACCAACAAGGAGAAGGGGATTGTCGAATGCTTATAACTTCTTAAATTACACTTCTCCGCATAAAAAATGCTTTAGAGTGAGTTCATGTTCCTAAACAGATACTTTAGAAGCAATTCTCAACTTTCCGACGATGTAGTACCCCGGGTGCCAGTGGATATTAAATGCACAATATCTCAGCTCGAGCAGTGAGAGTCTTTATTCAGGGTATGCGCGAGTGTTTCAGGATTACAAGCTCGTAGTATATAGAATGCTTGATGAATCCTTAAACTCACAATTGTGCAGAAATTGCTTACTGATGTAATATAATAATACTGAATATAACTTGTAGATGTTGACTATCTGCAGGCTTACAATTCTGCACGTGGCGGGCAGACAACTGCGTTACCAACACGCAACAAGAGACGCATCTGTATCTGACCAATAGGCCTGTCACTGAGAGTGTGTAGCTAAGGTCGCTAATCATAGACGCGACCCATCACTTTTTCTACCGGCTAGCTAGCGAGCCCTTCCTAACTTTTCCTAATTCCTAGAGTCAAGACTAGAAGCTGTATCGTTTCTCTTTCCCTTCACCAGCTGGCTACCTGAAGCTTCAAGCCTTTCTAATTCCGCGAATTTGTACCTGGCTTCTAATAGCCCAGTCGCTCATGCTCTGCTAACTACTTACCTAATGACCTTTTTCTACACATGAGACGGATTTCCTATACGAGATAATTTTATACGCGTAAACTTCAGACAATGCATTCCTCTGTTTTTATACTTTCTCTTTAAATCAATTAATTATTACTCCTTACTTCATTACATCCCTTTTTCCTTTAAATTGATTATCTACTTCCTGAAATCCTAATTCCCGCTTCAGTTGAACGGTGTAATCTATTTTTTCCTTCATTCGACGTTAGGTTTTCGAGATAGTGCAGAATTTGTTCCATAGGTCCATTTTAGAACTAATTTGATTTAATTCTAATGACTTTCTTTCTTTGGTGAAGTTGAAGCAATTACAGTATAATCAGTGATTGAATTGTTGAACGGAGGCAAAGCAGTTTTGGTGCTGGAACGAACCTGAAATTAAAGGCTTCAGCCATTCAGGCAGGTGCCAATCATTTGAAGTATGCGTAGAGAACTTCTGAATATTCTACGGCTTTCGGCTTTTATAGTTCATATCTTCATTGTCAGCGGCACCTCAATTGTTAGACCTGCATAGAGTAGTGAGGTGTAAAATCACAAAAATTCAACAAATTAGTTTTTTTTTTTTTTTTTTTTTAGATAACAAGGAAACCGCAGTGTTAAAAAAGCACATAATGACACATAACTAACCTAATCATCACAAGTGTAATTAAAGTAAAATTATAGCAATAACTACACAAGTGTCCTTTATCCGTATGTTGTTTCTGAGCGGCTGATACGCAAGTTCACGGAAAAACTGGCATTACTTTCTACAGTTTTGGTAACGACAAAGTTGCTTCTATGTAGACAAATTCTGAATTTCCGCATCTGAATTTGTAGAATGTTGCGTGATTTTAGAAAACATCAAATGAAGCAGGAAAACAGACTTTCTCAATGAGCTTTCCACATCTTTCATCGTTTTCTTAACGTTATAAGTTGGGTAGATATAGACAGAGAATTTCTAGCCACGATGTTTTAGACATGCATTTGTTTACTCTGTTTCATTTGGTAATTGGTATACTTGTAATTAGCGTTATTTCATTCTTTGGACATGCTGGTATTGTTATAATGTTTGGTTTAACCAGGTTCAACTGGACATCAGATCGAACAATTCGCTTCTTTTAAGGGTGAAAGGTATAAGCGTGTATTTGATCGTCAAATGTCGATGAAATGTTTGTACCTGAATCACAATTAGGTTTAAGTAATATATATCTCTTCGGTTTACTAGAACACATTTCTAGCTATAACGTAAAGTGTAGTGAAACTAATTCTGAAAAAATTTATTTTTACGTGATGCAGACAGAAAAACACAGTTTTGTGAGAGTATTTTGAAGAAGTTGTATAAAATAAACATAGTGGGTAGAAGAAGTAATTTGAATGTAACAAATACTATTTTTGTACAAACCTTAATTTCCTTATAAGTGAATGCGATCTTGAAACATTAGTAATCTGTTCTGTTGACAGTATCTCTGGCCATGGGGTACCTCATAACAGTAATGATCTTGGACTCTTCTTCTACTCAGCTTCCAAGAACGCCGTGACGGCTTTGACCGAAGGACTGCGACGTGAACTTTTTCTCAACAAGTCCAACATCAGAATCACGGTAAGTCTTTCTACTTTACTGTTAGCATATGCTGAAGCTTAGGGCTGCACGAGCGAGTGAAATTCTGCACACAATGTTGGGAATAGAGAAACACCGAGGTAAGCACCGTTTATAGAATTCTAGGTGTCAGATGGTTAAGTTCCCCACAAGATGTTTTCAGTAAGGGGCGGATCAATGATACCGGTTTTTGTGAGGTTACCTTAACTTGGGCTAGACACTGTTTATGTTGAAGGAGAGAGGGCGAGTCCGGAAGTAAACAATGGAAGAGCAGCTGAAGTGCTCGTACAGGTATTAAAAGAATACATATACCATGCTGTATATGGCGACTGTTAATGTGTTTGTTTCGGCTAATCCGACGGAGGTGGCGATCCCCCATTTTGGAGTTAATACAACTGGGGGGGGGGGGGGGCAGGAGGAGCTCCACAGCCATGGCGAAGGCAGTCTTCCCAAGATAAGAAGCTCCTACAGGGTCTACAGTGCAAGGAGCTGATAACCCCGCCACAGTCTTCTCGCAATAAAGAGCCGGATGGATTTATTGGTCAACAACTGACAACGAAAAAGGCTAAACAATTTGTAAGAGATCTTGGGAATGAAGGGATAGAGCTGGAATGCTAGAACAATGTTGATGTAATAATGGAAAATAAGAAAAAACTGAAAGGTTCAAAATATGTAAGTAATTATGCTATGTTCTATAAAGGTTTATCTCGGAATACAAGAGCAATACTAATACACAAATGGAAATATAAAATTGAATTCTGTACGCATGTTAGTGAAAGAATAATAACACTAAGAATGAAAATAAATAGAACACACCTAACTTTGCTAGAATTTACGCCCCTGTAGAGGGGAAGAAGGGAGAAATAGAACAGTTCTATGGACAACTCCAAAACATACGACAAAATTAACAAGAACGATTACATTGCGGAGATTTCAATGCCCGGGTTGGCAAAACGACAGTTCCAAATATAATAGAATCCTTTGGAGAGGAAGTATGGACGTTAACGGAACACAGCTTAGCCATTTTGCAAATAGTAATAAATTAAAAATGACAAATGCATCATCGAATCATTTCTTAGTCATTGCAATAATTTTGCTATGGACATGATGAACTACAAAAGAAAATCAAATATGGAAGTAGTATATAAACTATACTTATTAAAAGAAAAAAGCATAAAAATAGTATACCAGATTAGATTAAACCAATATTTATTAAGAACACATACGATAATATTCACGAGGAATGGCAGAATATAAAAATTGCATTTAAAAACCACCACAAGAATGCTTGGGAAAAAAGAACAGATTTAAAAGCAAAAAGGATACCACGAATATGAAATAAAGAAATTGAAGCAGTTAAAAAAAAAAAATAAAAAAAAATAATAATAAATAAACAAGGATATAAACATGACTAACAAAAGTCGGATCATGCCAGAGAAATATATGTGGAGAAAATAAAGCTAAAAAGAGAAACGCACCAGTAATCATGGAATAAGTTTGTAAGCGGGTAGAGAATGACCTTTATGGTGGACAGCAGTTCTTATACAAAGTAAGACAGCTATTAAACAAAGCTGAAGAACAAACAGCGAAAATTAACGTTATAGAATCAAAAAGCTGGATTAAACATTATACACTTATGGTGACAACAAAACGGGCAGAATAAAATAATAAATGAAAAAGAAAGAAATACAGGCTGACATAGTAATTGAAGAGTTACTAGTAGCACTTAGGGAAGTAGAAGTAGATGGCAACTGGGCAGGCGGAATAAATATGGAACTATAAAAATATGGAGGCATAATGCTACATTTAACATTATTGCACTTAATAAATGAACGTTGTAAGATGTGTGAAATTCTAGACATATGGAATAATACAGAAGCTATATCCATATTTAAAAAGGAGACAGGAGAAAATGTCAGTATTATCGAGGTATAAGTGGTCTTAACACAGCTCACAAACTGTGCCAGGAATTATAAATAAAAGATTCAAAAGAATAGTCGAGATATTAGTAGAAGAACAAAGCGGCTTCAGAACATGACGATCAACAACAGATAATAGATTTGTTTTGCAGCAAATAATTGAAAAAGGACGAGTATAATTTCCAACTACATTTGGTATTCTTAGAGTTCAAAAAGGCAGTTGACACGGTCAATGGGGAAAAATTATGGAAAATGGTGGTTTAGTAGTTTATTATACATATTGGGAAAGTGTAAATAAATCAGGAACACAAATAACAGGAAAACAATAAGGTCAAAAATAATTTTAAAAATCAACCATTAGAACAAGTAAGAGTTCAATTATTTAGGATGTAATCTAAATTATATTATGAGAACTTTAAGGGATATGAGAAAAAACTTGCAAAATTACAAATGATATGTTGAATAGGGCATAGAGCGTTGAGAAATAAAAAAGGAAGCGAGACAAGCTTCAAGTTCCACAAAACCATGGTGGTCTCTGCACTACTGAGGGATGGATTCTCACAAAGAACTTGAAAAGTCAAATACAAAGTGCAGAGATGAACCTTTTAAGGAAGACAAAGGGATCTGCTAGATTAGATAAAACAATAAATGAAGACATAAGAAAAGAACTCTATATGGGCTCAATCAGTGACAAAATTGAAAAATATCAAAAGCAATGGATGCAACATATATAAAAATTACATTACAGTATCAAGCGAAAGGAAAAAGAAATTTTGGTAGACCCAAAAAGAGGTGCAAGGAGCAATTGTTCTGAGACTGACCGGGCACTCTGCCCACACCGTGAAGTGGAGAAAACTGATATATTTCTTGCACCTTTTGATCTGGAGGGCTCCATTACTTTTTGCAGCAGGATATCTCACACAGAACACATTATCTATTGAATTACCAGTGTCTTTTGTAACACATTCTGAATTTTACTATGCATATTTTTCCCGACTTCTACGGCTTTGATTTTCTTAATTGTTACACATAATTCTTCTACTATTCTTATATATAATTCATATGTTTTAAAGAGCCTATGGCATTGGATAAGCAACAGAAGTTATTATTTACGGAATTTAATTTACCCAAAATATCCACTGAAATTAGCGACTTCGCATTTTGAATGTCCTATCAATGTGTTGAATCATCTAGAAAACCTCTTTTGGTTCTGCCACTCTGATTGTTGTCACGTGTTCACAACAATCACAGGGCAGTCTGTCCTTGAGCGCGTTAAATATAGTGTACTATATGGTCTGTGTAAGACGTTAAGACATCTTCGTGTGGTAGCCTTGTTGCTTGTTGAGTACTAATTATTTGGACTAACAGTTTGTTTATGAAAGCAATGAGGTTATAACAAATGTTGATGTTGCTAGAGTCTCAGCCCTGGCACTGTGCGTACAGAGATAGTACGTGCTTCTAACTTAACCTTGCCTGGAGGGATGACCCCAGAGGAAATGTATAACCAGTGTCCCACCCTGGAACCAGAGGATATAGCCGATGGTGTCATCTATGTGCTGAGTGCCCCACCTCGAGTTCAGGTAAGTTGGTAAGCTGTAGTAACTTTGCTGTGTATTTTGGAGCATTCTAAACATATTTTTTACATTGTTATCGCTATATGCCAGTAATATTTTATCTATTATTTTACCTTTCGACGGAGGTGACGGGACATATTTCATCAATGGGCAAAATTTCAACATCCACTTCTTCAGAAACAAGGAAAAATACTGTTTCGGTAAACATTGTGGCTATAGACAGGTGCTTATTGTGGATTATTATATCAATGAAAATCAGTTCAGCTTTTTAATATCAATTTCCTTTTCGTGTGATTTTATTTTGGTTTCTCCTTTCCTTGAGGCTCAATACAAGCAACATTGTTAATCACTATGAGTGCCATCAGCGCCATCTTGTGCTTGTTAGGTTAGTTATTATACTGTCTCAGTGTTAACTAACTTATCAGCTTAACAACGCTTAGTAGGTATGTTGTGCGGGATGGTAAACTGATCCATTTTCAACAAGGAACCCTTCCGGAAATACACGGTTTGGGCACTGGAGAGCGTCGAAGTTTGAGAACAAACGGTTGTGACAACTTATGATTCATTGTTATCCTAATGCCGAAGACATGCAACCCTTTAGTGTAGTACGAATGAACGACCTGAGCCTAATAATATTCCTACTTATGCGCTAAATTTGTCCACAGAGTTCTTGGTGCGCATCCTACTGCATTACTTGTGTTATTTACAGTACAGCAACGCGACCGTACCACTACACAGCTGCGAAAATGGCCGACATGAGCTCCAGCACAATGATGTAAATATGCGGAATAACCACAACGTCTCATATCCAAATCGACTGATTCGCAGAGGTTGAGCAGTTGCATGACCAGCACGATCGCCAGATCTGATCGATCGTTGTGTGAAGAGTATGGTGTAAAGTCAGCGGAGGACTTACGACTGATACGGAGCCGAGAGTAGCAGAGTACTACGGTCACATGATGTTCGATGCAGCTTCAAACGAAACGTCTGAATGAGATTTTCCATTAGACCACGGCCCAAAAGCCCGCGTAAAAGCTTACGCAATTTGATTATTACATAATTTTTACGACGTTTCAATCGGGGATATAAACGCATATGAGCATAATAGAGTAACCAGGGTTGCCAACATTTAAAAGTAAAATTATCGTACTAGTTACTCAAAGTTATAGATTTAGATTCAAAGTTATCGTACATCTTAAAGCAAATGCTGCAACAATAAAAATATCAGTATACTTATGAAAATATAACAGTAATGATGTTTATTATGTCCACTTACAAGATTGATGACCTCAACAAATATTACAACTTTAGTACTTATGTTTCTCGCACTATTCATCTGAAAGTTCAGCTTCCTCAACCGTTGCAGCATTGCACAAATTTTTGTTGAGATAAATCTTAGCATCTTCTCGGTGACTTGCAGATTTTAAGATCTACCACGTTCTTTCATAAGTTGAGACGACAAAATGAGTTCATTTACCGTATCTAGTGTCAATCTGTTTCTAACTTTGGTTTTTATTAACCCCACTTTAGAAAAAAAAAACTTTCACAAGAAGTGCTTCTGAAGGGCAAGGAAACCACTGATAATGCAAAGGCTGCTAGTTCTTTGAAACCAGTATTTCCACCAAGGTGACATGTTTAACAGGACTCCAGAAACTGTCAGGTTCAGGCATGTTCTAGCAGGCTTAGTAACTATGGGGTGGAGACAGACAATGAGGACAAAAGTGGTGTTATTTGTAATTAGTTTCACTTCGCTGGAGTGACAAACCAGTGAAAATGATATTTCGCCGATATCGAACTATCATATATTCAAATTATCGTACACCCCCATAATTACCGTACGGGTTGACAACTATCGTACAAACATTAAAATTATCGTATTCCCCCATAATTATCGTACGAGTTGGTAACCCTGAGAGTAACACAACCAATTATGGTATAAAATAAAAAATTAGTAATTTTGGATTCTAAACACTTCAGAAATAAGCTCTTCAATTGAGTATGCTTGACTGGATAATTTTGTAGGAGTACATTTTAGAGAGATTTGTTTCTATTTGACGTTGTATTTATTCTTTTCCTTGATATAAGCAGTAATCAGTTAATTTATTTACGTTTGTTTTCTACAAGAAAGGGATAATTCTTGTATTTGTCTCTAGCTATTTATGCTTACAACCTATAAATGAGTCGCAAAATAGACAAGCATTTATCCACATTAAACTTGTTTAAATTTATTTTCAGGTGCACGAGTTAACCATCAAACCAACGGGAGAGCCTTTCTAACCTGCATCTTTAAGGATTTAGTTACCTGGAACCATTGTGAATGTGACTGCGGAATCAGTAAACGTTTTAAGCATTTTTAAAAGAAACTAAGGAACACCATTTCACAACATATCATAATCTACTGTAACATATCACAATGAATAAATGAATAAAGATATTTCAACATGATTTTAAAGGTTCTTGTATTAGGAAATAGTGTTCAACTGTCACTGAATGTGTAAATAACAAATCACATCTTAACCCTCGTGCAGTCGATGGGCGTCTGCAGACAGCATCGGACGGTTTTTACCCACTTGTCCTCTACTGTTTTGCATTATTTGCAGTGAGAATGCTTTGAATGTATGGTAGATAACTTGAACTACTTAAGGGACTATGTACGCCAAGCATGTATCAATTTTTACATCATTTAACCCTTACAATTCTCAAAACAATATATAATATAAATTATTTAAATGTTTAATACATTATGAGAATTATTTCATATCAAAATACAAAGAAAAATATTTTCCGAAAGCATACTAGGAAATTATTTGCAGTACAGCGGTCCAAATTTGCGTGCATATTTTGCATATACCGTAACAAAATCACACAATCCAGTAACTATATTCTTTATTTTATTCACTTAAAATGAGTAAACTAGGGCCTCAAATAACAAGCAACAATTCTCAGACAACTCCATTCACATAACTCAAAGTTCTTCCATGATCACTTCTCAAAAGTAACACAAACTACATGACAAGATAACAGAATAACAAACATAATTCCAGAATTCCCCGTAGCACGGCATTTTTCAACGCCGCCTTTATTCGTGTTTTATAGCTCTTCTATGCCAATGCGACAATACTTAAGTGCTTTGGAAGGCAGATTACCCAAAAATACATCAGTTCAATCGACTTTACATTTTTAACTTCCAAAAATGCTTAATAAAGTTTAATAAATACTGGACTTCAAAAGCCTGCTTCATAGAGCATAGGCAGAAAAGAAGTGTACAAAATGTCATGTTTTTACGTTGTGCCATTGCATGCAAAGTTTACATGTTTGAGAAACACGTTTTTGAAATTTGGTGAAGTTGTGCAAGATAGTATGGTCTAATCATAATCCCTTTAACAATGGTAATAGTAATAAAGGTTCAATCGCTGTCCAATTAGCGAATTTTTAAACACAAAGGGAAAGGTATATTTTTATAATTTCTGAGCACACTGTTCCTCTAAGAATTCTATAATTCCTCATTGGACATTAACATACTTCAGCACCGCAACCAAAGGAATCAAGTTGTTGACAAGATAGTTCGGTATAACACCTTCGAAGTTCAATGACCTGTTTCCCAACATAGAAGTGTTAGATGCCACTGGATTCCCTTTGAAGTTGAACTCTTGGATGCATCAGGTTGCAACAGTTGGCATACCTCTCTCTCTACTCTTGGAAGTAGGATTGCCGAACTATGGGAGCCGACCGGAGAGCCAGGGTTTGGAATGCATTCTCCAGGAATAGGGAAAGCTGAGTTTGAATTGAAATAATAATAACAACAATAATAACAATAACAGTTATTATTATTATTATTATTATTATTATTATTATTATTATTATTATTATTATTATTATTATTATTATTATTATTATTATTATTATTATTATTATTATTATTATTATTAATATTAATGTAGATCAGGATTGTAAGGGTACCTATTGAATGCAATCAGACAGCTCAACTTAGAACTCAAAATAATGACGGCAATCAACATGTGACGTCATTAAGTGCTCCTAAGAACAAAAATACACATATTAGTTTTGAATTATTGGCGCAAAGTATTATCCATACACAGCAATGCAATGTGGCGCAAATTTGGTGGCCCGACGGGAATATGGGAATACAGTAGGCTTTGAGCGATAGTGAAATCTTTTAAAGGTTTCATATTTCGTTCTCCTTGCACGGTTAACACATAAAAATGAATAACCATGTTCCATTTGACAGAAGTATATCTCCAAAGCTTACACAAATAACGAGGAATATCTCCGAAATGGTTCACTCTACCAAAAAGTTTATTTGGACATAAATTGTGTATTTTAGCAAGATCTACATTTTTTTGTACAGTAAGATTTGGTCTATCTCTTACGGTTTACCAGTTATGCTAAAGTGATCCAGAGTAAATAGGACTACATGTGCTATAGCCATAAAACTCGAGATATTTCATTTGTCATAAAAGTGAGTCAAACATATGGCATTTTAATCAAAATCGTTACAGCCGTTTCAAGAAAATTATAATTTTCTTCAAAATGTTCGTGTCGCATCCATGAAATACATTAACCTTAAATACCAACTTTGGTTTTTAACCGACTTTTCCCCATATTCCCAGTGAAATCTCGACAGCAATTTTTGGGTGGACTACAATACTTCCTCTGCTATACGTAGTAGAGAAAGTAAAAATATTATTCCTTGTCATGCGACGCAAAATAAGTATAAATGAGGGCTAAAGGCACCTTTAAACTTAGAGAAGCCTAGGCGATGTGGGAAGAAGCATATTAGCAGTGTCGAGAAGAAGCTGCTTGTTCGTAGAAGACAAAAGCACTGTTTCCCAAGTAAGTAGGGCAACCCTAGTTCTAGGCAGCACTGCACCAAGAAACACTCTCTGAACAAAGATGTCTGCTAAAGTGACGCAAACTCTCAGAACAATGGAATATATTACAATAAGAACATTGTAAGCTTCTCGAGAGTTGTGTTCTGGTTTTCAAGAGGTGGACAGATGCAAAACTAGCAGGGAGAAGCGCATCGTCGAATGCTTTTAATTTACTTCATTGCCTTAGAGATGAGAATCTTCGTCAGATTTTGGCAAGATTTAATTAGAGGATGGCGAAATATAAGCAGGTGTCCTCAGAGGTACTACACATATATAGTGTAACAATGTAGAAAAAATGAATTTTTAATTTTATTTCAACACTGAGAATGCAATGTTTTAAACCATATAAAATATTAAATTAAAATGAATGAACCAGTTGTGTAATAATTTAGTAGGATTTTATTCAGCATTATTTTTCTGCTTTATGAATGGAAAAAATCCCACTGTCTCTTGAAATTAAAAATTAATAGCTACAATTGTGGCAAATTGAGTCCTATATTTCGCAGGTGCCAGCTCTTAAGGGATTTCCTTTTCAGCATCTAATTTTGTTAATGCAGAATGACTGGTTGAATATTGCAGGCTTTATAATTATTGACAGATAACAGGCGTTATTAACTGTTCGCAAGTTTAAAAAACTAAAAACAGGAGCAAGACATTCAGACAAGTTTAATGTTTTCTGTCCAAAATTATACAGTTTTTAGAGTTATGTAAACATGAAGCTGTACTTATGATACTTTATATTTCTGTAACGAGAAAGACTAAAAACATAATATATTGTAACTTAGTTACTCAATCGGTTACCTTTAATGAATTTCATTTTTATTTGATTGCTTTCCTTATAGTATTGCTAGCCTCAAAATTACAAATTACACATATAATATACTGACCAACTCTTGTTCACACAAATTTTTTGAACTAGCCAACAAAATCTTTGCTTTCTCTGCCTCCATGGCAGCATGACGTCATCCAACGAGTATTCAATTTGCGATGCTTCCACACGGAAGCTTGAAGCAATGTCAGGATATTACCGTCAGAGGACTTCTCTACTCTCTCTTCTATAAACTATTCTTGGAAAACCTTGATGGTGTATCTACTTCATTTTAATCGAAATTAACGTTTGTAGAATTGTTATTACAAATCTCGTTGCATCTAGACATGGTAAAGTCTGCCAAATCTTTAAAAAACGGGCCACCATTCACTGGTTTTGAAGTGTCATAATTCTTCCATGGTATCGAGAGAAACAAGTGAAAGGTTACAACACTTTGAAAAACTGTAAACGTATTTGAAAATTTAAAACAAGAACAAGACATATCTCGAAAAGTTTACAATAGCATAAGAAGTTTTTAAACACAAATTGGGGGTTGTAATAAGATTTACGTTTGTGTGCGTGTGTGTATGTATGTGTGTCGAATAGGTTAGGAATTTTGATTTCAATACTACGTATGGGTATCACTTGTGTGTGCTACATCTCCGAGATGGGATGAGGGGAGGTGGTGCAAAGAATGTATCTGGGTAAAAAATGGAAAACTAAAGAGACATTGGGTAGGTGAATTGATTTAAAATGTTTGCCCTACATCTTTACAAGATTTCTCTCTTTCCCTATTAAACCGACTTGACAATTGGAATATTATCAACCAAGTGGAAACCCATCTTCATGAAAGATGCAATTTTAATGTCAACTTCTGCTACAAATTCAGCGTCACTTCTCATGCATTGATTAACGTCTTTAGTTTAATCGGAGGATTTTTGGTGGACAAGGAAAATTAGCTTCAAATCTATCAATTTTAGTGTTAAAGTGTTGGCAAAGTGGTTTTAGATTTGTTAAGACTTATTATTTAGACTTAACTTACGAAAAACTGTATTCCTTGTTAAATATGAAGTTATGCATGTTCTCAACAGGATTACAAATTGAATTCTCAAATACTGTGCCTTTCCTTTTCCATGCTGACCGGGGAACAAACTAAAGATTTAATTTTTACTATAACCTGCAACTCTTTTAAAACACTGCTTGTATACAGAAATAGGCAATACACTCTTTTGTTTGTGCTGCATAATTTTGTCACGCATTACTTTAGCTCTGTTTTGCACCCATTCACGTTTGGTTTGCATCGTTATGCAATCAGAAATCAAGAACTGCTTCTGTAGAACTAACCAATTCTAAATTAAAAGAATAAATTTATGTAAGGAATGCACATGTAAACTTGCGTAATATAAGAGTAAGATTAAGAGAGTGCTTTAAAAAATCTCTGTTCGCAGTAATGTGTTTTTATATTAAACATGCATCGAATGAAATTCACAAGACTCTTCCCATCAATTTGTGTTGCCACGAAACAATAAGTTATATCGTTACATCACTAGAAACTTTAGAGACAGTTGTTGGGCCTCAGACTTATTTCTGCACGGCAGCCTGTTGCATTTACTTGATCAAATGCATTCGTATACAAAATGTGATTGATATTTGTTTCCATGGACAGATCAAACATCCCACCTTCGTAAGGTTAATGGTATTTGACAATAGTCCTACATTCAATTGCTTTGATGAAAGAAATGTCAGTATACGATAGAACTTCACTGTTTAATGTCGACTTACTGTGTATGCTTCCAAAATACAGGACACGCTCCTCCAACAGCGCCAGTTCTTTATTTCATATAAAATCTACAACACCAGTAGCAAATTTTCCAAGCATAACTGTTATACACGTTTTTAATATTAATTAATAACATTGTGACAACATGAAAAATCACAATTGCACAGTGCTTGGGGTAGCATACACATATGTGAAAATAATGTTTGTAGGTTTAAAGCAAGGGATTTGATATAATTAATGCGCGCACGCACTCACGCACACACGCGCACACGCACGCGCGCGAACACACACACAAAATTTTTGTATGCTAATTTTAACTTATGTGCACTTATTTGAATAACCCTGTGTTCGGAAGAGTTAAAAATTATAGTGAACTTAGAAAACAGTATTTCTGAAAAATGAGCGGACTTTAATTTTATGGTGAAACTTTGTGTATGTATAATTTTAAAAAATGAATAGTTTTTGCAACATGTAATATTATAGTTTCTAAATTGTATGTAACATATGCCAAAAGTGCTCCACTCATGTTAAACTTCGTATGTTGTTTCAGTAGCTCAGAAAGTGCGAGTTTCCCCCAAACAGATGTTTACTTTGAGGATGGTTTTGAAAGGTTAAAAGGTCTACCAAAAATAATTTCCTTTCCTGTATTTTTCCAAGGACTTACTGAATGCCCCTCGTGCAAAGAATTATGGCTTTTGGTAAAAGGACCAAGCTGAACTATTAATTTGCAAATGCGTAAGTTAAAGCGTACCATTGTTATGCTTTTTCTCTCAATTACAGATAGTTTAAAATTTAAAATTACGCAGTAGTAGGTTGTGCTTGCGCGCTAAAGAAATAGGACATGTCGGTGTCCAGGTTTCTCTGAAGCACGCGAAAAGTTTGGTTGCAGAAAACGCCCAGAGGGGATTATCCGAACAACCAGTAAAGCAGAGAAAGTGGTGATTTCAGTGTCATACTAATTGGAGTTTTGGGTCTACCCCATTACAGATAGAGAGCATTTCAATTTGCGCTCATGTGTTTGTAATACACCGTTCTGGATGCCACTGTGGTGATGAGTAAATGGATGGACCATTTGGAGATATCACGGGCAAAGTACCTAGCGGAAACTGCCACGCCGCTTTGTAGTTCCAATCCCATTTTCACATGCCCCCAGGCTCGAACCCCAGCCTTTATGGAAGGTCAGCGGTCCACCACTCACTCATGGCATCGCTCTTGAAGGAGATATCGGAATTTAGAAGCCACATCACTAGCCCACCAAGTTCAGTTTTGTACATTCCGAAAATGCATTAACCAAAATCCACGCTGAAAAGACTTAATCCATGCAAATTTAAAATAAAGTTATTTGTACTATGTTATGTACATACGCAATGACTTAAAATTTCATTCTCGCTGTATGCCTGAAAAAAATAATAGCGGTCTCCCAGTTGTAAGAGGTATAAATGTTTGGAAATTCAAACTAATAATAAATATCTCGGAAATTATTAAAGCCATAAAAACTTCTATTTTGATATAAATCGTGCAGTAATATTTCTTCTGTCTTTGGATTATATCAGTTATAAAAATGAAATGACTTCACAGGCTAGTGTTAGAAAATTCAAGATATAAACTTTGTCATGCATTTGTCTTAAACAGTCTAATTTTAATCAATTTTCTGAGAAGATAAAAAAAATAAAACAAAAATTCTTCCACGTAAGGGGTTATTTGTGGTGGGGGTGGGGTTCTCGAAAATCTTTGTGTGGTATCCTCGGAAGAAGTTGAGATTTAATACCAAGTTCCATAATTAGCTATTTTTCACTTTATAGTTATGTTCACAGACAGGGGTATGCAGACCTTTTAGTAAAAATCCCTTTTATAGAGTCAGAGAGCCTCAAAGCTTGTACATCCATTAACCCTTGGTATCAAATTTTTGGGTGGAATTCAAAAGAAAGTACCAGAGGAATCAATAACATCAAAAGACAATCTTTTGCTTGTGCTCTTTATGAGAAAATAATTTTTATTTGGAATTTGGAGTTGGTTCTAAATCTCTTAGAACTGTAAAACAAAGGGTAGGTACACGTGTATATCTTAATTACTTAACACAGACGTAAACCAAAGTTGACGAATGTTTCACTAACAGGACTAGCTATTTCGGCACCTACCTCTTTATATTTAGCGCACACGAACAGTAGCCCACGAAATGCTGGGCAGCGACAATGTAAACAAAGCTGCCTCTTATGCGTACTCAAAAGAAATACAGTCACGGACAAAGTAAACGTGTATCTGTAGATGAGTAGCTAATTTGAATGACTTTCCAAAATTAATTGCTGCTTGTACTAATACGCGCACGTCTGGTTTGCTTTCAATAGACATTTTAATTAGATCTTGGCTCCAGACGTGGGTTTAGTGAAGGACTTCCTGCTTTTCTAAAAAGGTCTGTTTCTCACTAAAAATATACACTCATACACCCACATTCCCCATTCCACATTGTTCTGGTTTTTACAATAACTTAAAATTACATTACATCAGTACAAAAATACATATTATTGTTTGCTGTAAGTATTTGATCCTGGACGTAACGTACAGAGGTTCTTTTTGGACGTGGCGAATGGTTTAAAGTTGCGCGGTGGCTGAGTTTACTTTTGTATTTATAAGGCCATAGGACTGTTAGGTTAGTATATGTCCGACTTCGGCGTAGTAAACATCGTGTGATTAAGTACAGTGCCCGCTTGCATTATCAGCAGTGTTTTGTTTATTTCAAATAGGCAACAGAGACGTTACCCCCATCAATTTACATGAGTCATTCGCGCAGGTCGCAATGTCATTCGCCACATCTAAAAATATGTCGGTACAGCTTCAGAATATATTAAATGTATGATTTAATATTACTTTTCCTCCAAGTGGGAAATCATCAGCTGTTTATATGAAGCGCATGCTAGGCATTTTATAGATGAGAATAAGCACGCAATCTTCCTTGATGCTCAAATGATCTACAGAACTTAGTTATTCCACATACATCTTTGAGTACAAGGAAAAACCCCGGAAAAAGTTCTCCGGAAACGCACCCTAACCGAGATTCCAACTCAGGATCTCTTGAATGTGAGGCGCACACCTGCCTCCATACAATAGAGGTACACATTTTACTTCAATAACCGCCATTGTACACTAATCCGAGCACAAAATAGGCTTCCAAATGTGTGCTATAGTAAAAACAAAAATCTCTCTTTCCTAGATGTCACATATGTTCTAAAAATAAGAGCTTTGCATACCAGTAAACAAAAAACTCCCATCTTCCATGCACCTAGTCAGGTTCTATATTTTGCTTTGCTCATAAATATGTTTACCTATTTCAAATGTATTTTTCTTCAGGTCACATAAACGTAAATTATATAAAAATGCAACCAGAGAGAGAATGTACGAAAATTGCTTTAGCCAGAAACTGCTAAATTCTAGCTTTAAGGCGAGTTGTAGCACAAAAGAATTAAAGTACCTAATCTTGTAGAAACATACAAAATAACTGTGATTCCTGAAAGCAGATGCGGCAAACAAGCTAATGTGATTTCACTCTACTCAAACAACTGAAATGATTTTGTGTGGGAGAACAGGACGGGCGATAATTAAATAATAATAATTGTGTTTGGCAGGAATGACGGCAAAGCATTATTACATATGACCATACGAATAACGTGTCACAATTTCACACCTAAATTTGCACTGTTCCCTACAAAATGAAGCATCAGAACACAATAGAAGCTAAATTTGACATTTCAAGAAAATGATGGAATGGGTGGTTACTGTATGAGGATTCAACTGAAGTTGAATCACTTTGGAAATGTAGACTATAGCATGTATTTGATATAAATTTAACACTACAATATTGGGGTTACATATGGAGTAACTATATATCCAGATATGTAAGGTTTATCGTTATACGCCGCAGTGCAGTTTCTAGTAATTACGACTTTATTTCATGTTATTTCTCTCTCTCGAAATTATCTGAAAATTTTGACACATTATTGTTCTTTTTCTGCAAGTTATAATGCTTAAAACTCATGCTAAAGTCATCTGATATGTTGCACTCACATGACTTTCTCTACTCTTGTACGATTAACTATTTTTACAAACTCTTATTCCTCTAATCTTCATGTTAGAAGAGAATCAACATTTGCAGAAATTATCTCACAGCCCATGTTCTTGTAGGTGCAAGGGGAATATGAAGTACAGTGGTCTTTGAGCGATACTCAAACCTTTTAACGTTTTGAAATTCTCTTCTTTTTTCACGGCCAAGAGATAAAAACGTGAATACTATATACTATACGTAGTAGAGAAAGTGAGAATCCATTACGCAGAACTTATTTGCACTATCCTATCCCACTATCCTACAGTGTT
This sequence comes from Tenodera sinensis, assembly GCA_030765045.1. Classification (NCBI taxonomy): domain Eukaryota; kingdom Metazoa; phylum Arthropoda; class Insecta; order Mantodea; family Mantidae; genus Tenodera; species Tenodera sinensis. Next base: position 153,009,034 of record CM060967.1, read on the forward strand.
TTCATTTATCAGGGAAAAAATTGCAATCGTGGACACCAACTAATCTGCCCACCATATTATTTACATTAAGGCAAGGTCGTCTCTGTTTCTTATTGGTATTTAGAAGTAAAACCACTTATCTTAAAGTGAATTACGTTGTTTCTCAATGCTGGTGTTCTTACGTTATAGGATACGTGATTGTGTAAAACTTATGTTGGAAACGTAAAGATCTTTTGTTGCTTTGAAGCAATTTTCCACACAGGTCTGGTCTCTTCCAAGTTTCCCTGATAATACCCAAACCGACTACTTTTCGCTAAAGTACGTGAGGCCCCGGTAAGGGAACATCTGTTCCACGCGAAGCAAGATTTTAATTCCAAGTTGGTTTACAGTCTCCTGGCTCCAAATTTCGCTCACGAGCTGAAGATATTTTATTCATGTAACAGAGCATTTGCAGTTACAGGCTTGCAGTTCGTGTTCTTCACCATGAAAAATATCCTTCAGAGCCTCTAAACTAAAAAGGTTCTAGATAATTCATATTTATGGGAATTAATGCCGTTTCTTTGATTAATAAATCACACAGTGAACAGTGTTGTTAGTAAAATGAAATAGTCTTGTGTTATGTTTTGGAAAGCATAGTTTTGTGTAGAAAGTAGATTAAGAATTGTGTTATACGTGTTACTGTTTGTTATTTACACCACGGTTACTATCGCTGCAAGTAGAGGAAAGGGGAATAAATAATAAGACAACGAATTGTGAGATATACAGGATAGAAGTGAAGTGATCCGTTGGACTTTAACAGCGAATTTCTGATGTGATGAATAACAAGAAAGTATAGTACCAAAATGTTGAGAGGTTTATAGTTTTCTGGAAAAAAATATTACGATCAAAAAAATTTATCATCGCCTGGCTGAATTATTGAAGGTTCCTGATTTATGGCTATATTCATAGAAAATTGAATAAACAACTTTTTCCTTTGGCGTATTTCAAGAGTCAACGGTTATTGTGTAAATTAAGTTTAAAAAACCCACAACTTATTGCAACAAACGCGTGAGTTTGTGTCTGTTTGAACAGCGTAACTAAGAACGAAAAGTTGGTTAAGAAACAAAGTTGGTATTTAAGTTTAATATATTTTAAGGATGCGACAAGAAGATTTTGAAGAGAATTCCTCCAACATAAAGTACCCTTCATATGGAAACATTTTCGGAAAACTATTTTCTCAAAAATGGCTCCAATGATTTTGATTAAAATGCCATATGTTTAAGATGTTTTTATGGCAAATGAAATTTATATTTTGAATTTTCTCGCTATACTCCTTGTAGTCCTGTTTACTCTTGACGACTTTTGCACAACTATTAAACCGTAAGAGTTAAACCAAATCTTACTATACAAAAATGTGGATGTTAAAACAAACGAATTAGGTTCAAATCTTTTTTTTTTTTTTTTTTTTTTTTTGTGCAATGAACGATTTCGAAGATATTCCTCGCTATTTGTGTGAGCTCTGCAATAATTATACTTTTCTCAAATGGAAGACCGTTATTCAGTTCTTTATCTCTTGGACGTATAAGGGGAACAGAATTTCAAAGCTTTCATTTAGCGACCAGCTTTAAAATTTTTGACTACCACTTAATGGCTTCTGTGTTTCCATATTTCCCTTGCACATAAATAAGAAAATTACCAATAATGTGATTTCTACAAAATGTTTATCTCAATTAACATGCAGAAGGGGGGCAAGAGTTTATAAGAATAGCTAGTACAAGAGTAGAGAAAGTCATATGAGGGAAATCGTTAAACAACAAAATCGTTAAAGCCATTTTGACAAAACCAAATGTTCAAAACATTGTCCTTGCAAAGGACAGTTTAAGGTAGAGGAATTTTCCTAAAAATATCCATGTCGCACCTTTGAAAGATATTAAAGTTGAACACTAACTTTGATTTTTAACCACTTTTCGTTGTTGAGTTATGCTCTCCGCGCACGCACGCACGCACGCACTGCCTCTGTTGGACCACACACGCCAAGGGACCAGAATTCTTTGTATTCTACAAAGGTATGCAGTTCAAAGGTTTCCACAGAAAACTCATTCAAATACAAGAGTCTCATTTGTAACCGCACATTAAAATGAAAATAAATTTCCTTTACTGAAAAGGCCTCCTCGTTATTTTTCGTTGCGGGAAGCGGACAAATTTCCCCTTGTGCGGCCAAACAGAAGCCGTTCATCGAGGATCATTATTCCCGTAAGTAGCAGCAGAATAATTGGAGAAAACGCCAGGGAAGTTGCACTTTGCTGCCATTCTTCCTGCGTCTGCGTCTGCTGCTGCCAAAGAGCAAAGTAACGAGCGATACAACTCCGTAGCTAATAAATAGACGGGAGTTGAGTGCTCATTATTACGTTCCATGGTTTCCCACAGAATAGCAAAACTACACTCAGTAGCTTTTGTTCCACAAACTTCAAATAATATCACCTGAGAAGTTTGTTGGCACCATTTGGAAAGTTTTGCCATATATTCTGAGAGGAAACATTATGTTTCTTATTTACTTGCCACCTTTCAAACATCGTGCGCGCAATATTGAAGTAATAAAGTAATTTAGGGGGGGATGAAATATTCAAATGCGACATTCATGGTTGACACTGTAAGCTAGGAACGTGAAATGCTTTGAAATATTTGCTTCTCTAGCTACCAAAGACCTTCACATTCAACACAGCGAAGCAAAGGGAAATGTTGAGACTATCCCTTAGCTGCTGTAAGTAGCGAATTGAACTGATATCACAACTATGTAGCTATTTATGCACTGACTCTATAATGGGAGTTGTAATAATTTTTTACGACACTTAGATACCTATATAATAGTCATCTCCTTAGCGCGGTGGTAGCACCCCTGCTTACCAAGCGGGGGACCTGGATTCGATTCCCGGTACCGGTAAGAGGATTTTTCCTCCCGCTGGAAGATCTGGTGCGGGGTGCACTCAACCTCGTTAGGTCGCTGCACAGTCATGTGCATACAATTGTGCCGATAAAAGGCGCAATTATTTACTTTGAGACAAATATCGCCACAGCTATGCTCAGCGCCTACTCCTGATCCTTCACTTAATGTTTGTCTTTTAACCGGTTAGCTCAGCGATGTCCAACCCTGTCTTTTACAGACGTTTAAGTAATTAGCAGACGATCAGTATCCAATGATGGATAAAACCAGGCCATTCCATGGCAGTTTTTAAGTCATAAGTTGAACTTGTTGGGAATTTCCTGAGAAGACCTATTCATTCTGGATGATGTTTGCATAAATGAGGCAGAAAAAAAGCTTACTAAATAAAATGGTGGCTCTAATTAAAACACACAGTTTATGTCAAGTACATTTTTTTGAGCTAACCATTTCAGAGTTATTCATTATATTTGAATTTACCAATACTAATACTTTTCTCAAATAGGAATATGTTATTCGACTGTTTTATCTCTTTACCTTGCAAAGAGAATGAGATTTCAAATGCATCGCATAGCAACTACTTTTATGTGAATCAAAATGTAGTAGATAAAGAAGCATTTGTAAGAATAGTGTGTATAAGAGTGTGTATAAGCGCTCTCTCTCTCTCTCTCTCTCTCTCTCTCTCTAAGTATATATTTGCGAACGGTTTCTCAAAACTGAATTATATTAAAAGTCTGTATAGCAATAGGTTACGTGACGGTGTATCTTCTAAGGCTATGCAGCTCGACTTCTTAAACATAAGCAGTATCAAAGAAGTCACTAATCAATAGATATTTATCGCACAAGCTTTGAAAGTGCTTCCGTAAATCAAAGGCAACATATATATATATATATATATATATATATATATATATATATATATATAAACAAACCGCCACTGCAACACAATTGAGTGTCAAAGGATTGGCACAATCCGCACAAAGTGGAAAGAGGTGAATCCAACCTCCCTTCTTTCGCAAACATTCAACATCACTGGGTTAGATCGCGTCAATGTTCAAATGAGCCCGGAATCCATAAAGCTTAGAGTTGCCTGACATTCATCTTTCAGGATAAAGGAAAATCCTGGACAAATCCTCAACCGGGTAACTCACTGTAACCCAGCTTCGAATTTCAGACCTCTTGGTAGCAGACACGCTAACGGCATACCACATAGGTCGCCAAATAAGTATTGTAAAATGTCTCTTTGTCTATTGCCAAAATAGACGTCAAGATTTTACCGAAAATATATCTATAGGGAACTCTGGAATAAAATTAATAATAGTAATAATATTAATATAATGATAACAACACTAATAACAATAATAATAGTAAAAACAACAGTAATAACTAATAGTAATAATAACAGTAACAATAAAACAATAACAATAATAATGATTATTATATAATTATATGATACGATGAATTTTTTATCTCCAAAAGTAGACGTTAAAGGAAACAATTTATGTCAAACATTTTTGTAGCATTAACTATTTCCGATATATTCCATTTATTCGATTCATCCTAAGTTTCCTAAGTGAAGAGCCTTAGTAATGAAATGTGCAAAACTCTAGCTATAAATTTGGTAAAACGGCATCGTTATTATACCAACGATGAAAAGTGAAATTGCTTAATCAAAGCTTATCTGTATTAATGAGAAATAGATGGAAGAATAAGATTTTGTAGAAATAGTTTGTATAAGAGTGGGTACAGAATTTCATGAGAATATGATTTTTGAGGCCATGTGTTCAGGTAAGAAAATAATCTGCATTGCGGTAGCCAAAGTTGTGGCTGATTCATTTGCCAGCTGTACATATGTGATAGTGTGAAAGCAGAAAACCGGTTACCGTGAGCAATAGTAAATATGAACTTTGTCCGAGTAGGTAGGTAAAGGTTCAGAGTTGCAATTTACCTTAAATAAAATATGTAAATATATTGTCGTGCTAGTACATACGTTTTCCCAGTGGACAGTCGCAGAGTTATCAACCAAGCAATCTGGTTAGGACAAATGCGATTATTTCATATTTGTGGTGGCATTCACACGATCGAAACTTCCGAATGCATGCTAATTGGTAGGTCCACTGTCCCTTAATAACGCAATTCTCGCAGTTCTTACAAATACAGTACAGCTTCTGTTGGCCCACATTATTATAATTCTACAATGCTCTATTTCCAGAACATTTATTGATTTTGTACCATGTAGAATACTTATTTATTCTCTCTTAAACCTCATGAAATGAATGAATAGTATAAGGTTTCGAAAAAGTGCGAAAAGAATGGTACGTATCTGAAACCCATATGAGAAAAAGTAAATTTTAATTTTTCCAGTGAATCTGTATTTCAATCATTATAAATCAAAATAAAGTAGATAAAAAAAAAATCAATGGTATACAGGATTAGTTACCGTCATTGAATATAACATGATAGTATTGTAACAAAACTGCAAAACTCGAAAGTCCAGTTACTTTTCTATCACACTATTGTCCTCTAAATTTACTAAACACAGTTTATAGTCCTCTCTGCTATTACAATTCACAGTTATTCTTCCGATAATCTTTCTCAGTCTTTCAATGTCTTTCTCCAATTTCAGTGTCTCTTTATTTCTTGACTATTACGATACAATCACTCGACGACACATACGCACTCGCTGATAGGCTGGCCGACTCACTCACGTAACTTAAATCTGTCTGTACACAATTCACATCTAAATTGACTCACTGGCTGGTGACGTGATCTTCGAGATCTTTCTATGCACACGTGTGCAATGACTCAGCTAGAATTAATGAGAAGCTTATGGACCCTACTGGTGTTATCGCGCGTTTACGGTCACGTACACACACAGAAGAAAGAATTGTAAACTTTAAATTATTACGTTAATGATACTATGTGCCATGTTAAATCGGACTTAAGCCATGGACAGCCTTGGAATCCTGGATGACATTAATCTTTATAAAAAATAGCACTGACTCATTCAACAAAGGATAATTCCAAGTTACAGTGTATAATAATGTACTGGTAATAAGCCTCATGAGTACCTTTATATGACCTCTAATCACTTTTGTAGAAGCCATTGTTACTAACTGATATTTTATCTAATTCATGTTAATCGATATAAACATTTTCAGAATTATCTTATTGCTTTTGCCCTTTAGGCAAAATCTTTGTGGATTCCGCTAAAGTGGACATCTAAGTCTACATATAATTTAAAAAAACTCCATCTTGACATTTTTTACCCAAGACAGCCAGTTTTAGCCCTTAAGTCAACTATAGGGCTAATAAATAAAATGTATTGCATGCATATTTACACACATGTATCTATCCACTCACCTATGAAAGTGCAGCTTGCTGTAGACACTGACCTTTACGTATTCCCGTTTGCCATCAGCGAATCACTGAGAAGATATGAAGTATATAGCGTTTCACTCTTAGAAGACAGTATGGAGTTAAATGGGACATCTCTGTCTCTATCTAGCGCATACAAGTTGCCATTAGCCGCGTCCTTTTCTACCCTCGCTCTGTTGCCACATTCCTAATAGCATGGTACAAATATTCATTTGTTATAAATTTCAGGTTTGAACACATTATTCTATGCAGAATTTTTTTCTCTATCAGGTTATATCCTTTTCAGAGTCATTATACATTTCTATAGGTCCAAATTTCTTTAGAAAACGTTTTTTTTCAATAGAAGTCCGATATTTGCTGTTTCTACACTCATCACGCACTAACTAACAAACTGCTAGAATGCATCTATATTTTTTTCTTAGGTAGAGTAAACTATAGTGCTACTACCTGCCCACTTTGAATTCTCTATGTTTACCCAGTTAAGGGTTATAATTTTTTAAATTAAATGTTTTCGGAAAATTTTATATCTGTGCACTGCAAAAGTTACGCAGTGTGAAACTTTTTTGTTATTGAGTTTACATCAGGGAACCAGCGAGAACAAATGTTGAGGAAGGTTGGAGAAAGTTTTTAAAGTAAACCAAAAGGCAGTAACCTCTTTCTTATATGCAGTAGGGCAAACAAAAGGTATTCATCTATTCAGCGTCAGGCCTGACACAGAAGATAGTATAAGGAGCAGCACTAACATTAGTTCGAAAGAAGCCGTGTGTGTAACTGTGAGCTGTTATTGCGTTATTTGTTTAATATTTTTGTAAATATTTGTAGTTATGGAGGGTGAAGCTAGGAAGGGACGATATGTTGGTAAATTAAGAAGTAAGGAACGCCAAATAATTATGAATGTGTTAGATTATTTTTGAAGCAAAATGCTTGGCAGTAAAGGCAGTAAAAGAAACAGCTAAGGCTATCGGGTGTTCAGAAGCAGTAGTGTGTATGATTAAAAAGGAACTAATGGAAGGACCTCTAAGAACGCCATCGAAAAAGAAAGCAAAAGGGGCGGGACTACACAAAACGCTAGGTTAACGCAATATGATTGAATAGTGCAAGGTGGAGTGCGGCGAATTGTTCATTCTTTACTGTTTGCAAATATTCCACCCATGCTGAATATAATTTTGTCACAGTTCAACAGTGATGAGACCCTACCAAATTTCTCAAGGGCCACTCTGATTTGGGGTTCGAATATGAAAGAAAGGGTAACAAGTGCATATTAATAGAAAGAGACGATATCGATATCAGATGGCGACATAAATATCTAAAAGACGTAAAAGGTTTAGGGACCAGGGGAAATCAATTGTTTATACAGACGAGTCATTTGTAAATTTAGGTCATACAGTAACAAAGGCGTGGAGGGATATCAAAGTTAAAAGTGCCCGTCTCGTCAAGCAGCAATAGAAGGACTAAGTACAGGACTCCGGCCACCTCGAGTCGCTCGCGGAGAGAGATTCGCAACTAGTACATGTTGCAACACTGCGCTCCATTTAACGTGTACTGTCTTTTAAGGGTGAGACGCGCTTTAGATAATGGTATCTATCATGATGTTGCAGTATCCTATTTTATTTATCTATTTATTTATGGTAGTGGTACTGGCGCTACCGTAAAATGACGCAAAACATCACAGATAACATTCGCGCAACTATGTTGATACTAATTTTAGTAAAAGAAGGGGAAATGGACACATTTGGGAGGAACGTTCTGCATGATGTCAGACAGCAGTCTCGTCAGCCTTTGACTACATTGTGAAGGACAAGTGAGTAAATAAACACAGCAGGCCATGAACCGCTTTAGGTTTATATCTTCGTTGATTGGTATTAACCAGCAGTAATATGGCGTTCTTTTATAATAGAAAGGAAGCCAGTGTTTGCAATGCAAGCTTTAAAATAAGATCTTTCTCTACTCTTGTACCAACCATTCTTACAAGCTCTTATTCCTGTATCTTCTTTGTGTTAGTTGAGATAAACATTTGTACAAATGATCTTATTCTTTATTTCCTTGTAGGTGCGAGGGGAACATTAGAATACAGTAGCCTTTGTGCGATAGTCAAATAGTTTAAAACTTTGAGATTCCGTTCTCTTAGCACGCTTAACATATAGAAAAATGAACAACGATGTTCCACTTCACGAAAGTTTTAAGTTTTCCGAAGCTGACACACAAAACAAGGAATATCTCCGAAATAGTTCACTCTACATAAAATTTATTGAGACATAAATTGTGTATTTTAGCAAGATCTACATTTCTTGCATAGTAAGATTTTGTCTATCTCTTACGGTTTACGAGTTATTGAAAAGTCCTCCAGATTAAACAGGACTACATAGCCTATAGCCAGAAAATTCAAAATATACATTTCATTTGTCATACAAATATCTTAAACATATGACATTTTAATCAAAATTGTTAGACATTTTCAAGAAAATAAAAATTTTCTAAAAATTTTCCATGTAAAGGGTAGTTTAGGGCGGGGCAATTTCCTTCAAAATCTTAGTGTCGTATCCTTGAAAGACATTAAACTTACCAACTTTGGACTTTCAAGGACTTTTTGTTTTTTAGTTATGCTATCCACAGACTGACAGACACACAGACACGCAGACTGACACGCACGCGAACCTTTTTTAGAAAAATGCTTTTTTTGGATTCAGGGGTCTCAAAACATAGTCGTAGGAAGTGATATTAAGAAGTTAATACTGGAGTTTCTTTGTAGGTATGAAACGGAATGGCCAACTTATGCCTAATTCATAATATTTTAAGGCTAGTAATTACAATACATTTTTCAACATTGACAGCACAGCAGACGCATGTAATATTCTTTCCGAGTAACTTTCAGAAGAATAAGTGAAAACTGTCAACAGCTGAACTCGTTGAATTGCGTCCTCCATTCTTCAGTTATTCTAAGTGACATGCTAAAGGCTGGCTTCAAGAAGGTTAACTCGAGCTAACATGACGAAGCACACTTTCACAGTCTTCTGAAGTGCCTCTCAGCAAATAATATGTGACAACACTTACCTAAATGTGTAATCAGAGTGCTCAAGATACCTGAAGTAAGCGAGTTGACTCAAAGTAGAACTGTTTTAGCTCATACCAGGCTCCTCCAAACTAGCACGACAAGATGAAAGACGTGGACAAAACCCGCGACGAGAACCAACTGGCTAGTGACGGATCGCAAGAATAGGAACGCTTCACTCCTTGGAACTGTGAAGTAACCAGTCCATCATTTCCAACTCAAAGTTCGTTGGGAGACCATACCCGACGGCGAAGTTAAACGTGCAAATTAGGATTACAAAAAATAAGTGCTTAAACAGTAATACAACGAACAATAAACTACAATTGCAAGAATAAAAAGGTTCCCTCTACATAAGCTACTAGCTTATGTTTTTTAAGATAAAGGGTAGTTTTTGAAATCATTAATTACATTACTGATTCACATTCATTAATTAACAATCCTGTGAGCATGATTACTAATTTATCATTATTATCAACTTCATGGCTTGGGTCTATTGACTCGTTCCGTGCCCCAGTGGAAATTTATGGCAGATATCTCCAGCGTTGTTTAGGTCTTACAATACTTCAATGGCCTAAAGTTGTATAATTTAACATCCTTTTCGGAAATCTATCTTTGTTCATTCTTGTTACATATTGAAACTGCTCGTATTTATTTGCCTTTATCTTATCATTTAATCTGAAAATGTTTCATTCGTTTCTGATATCTTCACTACTCTTTTGGTCTCTTAACGCTATTCCCATGATTCTTCTGTGAAACAGCATTTCATCTATTTTTCTCTCTAACAATTATGTTAAAGGCCATGCATCTGATACATAAACTGGTAAGTAAAGGAAGTATTGTATTCCACCCAAAAATTCGATGTCGAGATTTCACCGGAAATATATGTTTTGAGACCCCCTGAATCCAAATAAAAGCATTTTTAGAAAAAGATCCGTGGTGTGTGTGTGTGTGTGTGTGTGTGTGTGTGTGTGTGTGTGTGTGTGTGTGTGTGTGTGTGTGTGTGTGTGTGTGTCAGTCTGTAGACAGCATAACTCAAAAACGAAAAGTAGGTTAAGAACCAAAGTTGGTATTTAAGTTTAATGTCTTACAAAGATCCGATACGAAGATTTTGAAGAAAATAGCCCCACCCTAAACTATCCTTTCGAAAATTTTGATTTTCTTGAAAATGTCTCTAACGATTGTGATTAAAATGCCATATGTTTGGGATATTTTTATGGCAAATGAAATATATATGTTAAACTTCCTGACTGTAGCCCATATAGTCCTGTTTACTCCGGAAGTCTTGCGTAACTGGTGAACTGTAATAAATAGAACAAATCTTACTATACAAAAACCTAAATCTTGCTAAAATACACAATCTTTTGTAGAGTGAACCATTTCGCAGATATTCCTTATTTGTGCGAGTTTTGGAGAACTTATACTGCTGTCAAATGGAATATCTTATTCATTTGTCATATGTTAACCGTGTAAAGAGAACGAAATTTGAAAGCTTTAAAAATTTTGACTATCGCTCAAAGTCTACAGTATTCCCATATTCCCCTTGCAGCTACAAGATAATTTCTGCAAATGTATATCTCAGCTAACATGAAGAAATAGGAATAAGAGTTTGTAAGAATGGTTAGTACAAGAGTAGAGAAAGTCATGTGAGTGCAATACATCATATTTTTTCTTCTAGAAAATATATCTTCATTATAGTGTTCATATTCTTAAATTTTTATCTAAAGCAACAATCCTTTTGCAGTTAAAATTAATGGAAAACATGACTAGTTTGTGTTCTTACTTTATCCTGAATACATACATCTCAAGTCGTCTAATTACAAATAAATCGTTTCATTTCAGACACGAAGAAACTGACTGTCCCATGAAAAGCTGTCATAAAGAATAGTAGATATGGTGTTTCAGATATCTGAAGGTAGAAAAATCCAAGTGTTTCGGGATGTCATATTTCTCATTTCGGAGAACTTTGTAAACTCCAGGAGGGGGGAAAAAAAGAGAAGACTTCTCTGTAAGGATTAATTGCGTGTTCCACGAGGAATTAATAACCTGTCACTAGCTTTAATTACTTGCTCCAGTGATTTTCTCCTAAACTGCCAAACGTGTCCAAAACACCATACTGACACAATAACCTTATAAACCAATGTGTCATATTCTCTTCCCAGCGGCACCTCCATGCACCAGGAAGGGACAAAATTGCCCATGATGGAATTCATTATTCCATAAAATCTCTCGGACTCTCTTTCATTCCTCAAATTTACCTTGAACTTCCGAAATCAATGATATTTTTGTAAAACTGTATAATATATAAATTTAATATAGTAATAAAATACTCAAATAATAATTTTAAATAGTAATTCACATTTGATGACTATAATCTTATACAGGCACTTATTACTCATGCAAATGATACCTTCAGAATGCCTCTAACAGATTAGAAAACTTACATAAATACCGTGGGAAAACCGACGCCATAGCACTCCCACCAGCATGGCTCTTATGTGTTTTGATTCGTTCTTTTTAAAATGCTGTGCTCTCATTGGCTCTTGGTTTCTATTATAAATATGAGTAATATTCGTTGTGTTGGCGTAACTATACGATGAATGCCGTCATTTCGCAACTACTTAAACCTGTATTCCCTTAAAAATCTTTCAGAATTCTCTGCATAACTATGACGTTATTTATTGACAAATACTTATAAAAATTAAAATATGGATACGTAAGTTAAATTATTTTTCTGATACATAAGTTAGTGACAAATTATTCCAAAATTGTAGATAAGTGCAAGCATGCTAATTGTAAGTAATGAATAAATTAATATTTTATACATATTGATCCCTTCTATAAAATGTATAGTTGTAAATAACGCTACAGTTCATCCATATTTTGTACCTAGAGTTAATTTTTGGGTAATACAACTGATTATGCGTGGATAATTTGAAAATATTTTGAACTTAAGACAGTTGAAATTTTCATTCTTCAAAATAATATTCCTTTATACCAATGTATTTGTTTATTTCCGTATGCTAACAAAACATGAGTGAGGGTGACCACTTACTTATTGACAAATTACCTTCTTATTTGCCTACAATTGCTAAGCGTATTCTGTCTCCTGTTATTCCAGGTCAGATTTCGTGTCTAACAGTTGTCTCGAAATATGAAATAGGTTTTCAGCAATTTTGGACACCTTCATTCGGCAATCCTGCAAAATTATGACTGTATTTTATTGGTGCTTTCTGCTATAGTGAAGCCACTTTCAAGCTCTCATTGCGGTGTTCAAACACCTTAGCCCACTTGTTGAAATGAATAAGATTATGGTGTAGTCCCCTGGATTGCTTTTCCTATCGCTAAGAATTTCTAGTGCATCCATATTGTTCCATATTTTTGCCATGTTACCCGGAAACCGTTTGCGCTGAAACAAAAAAGCTATTCCTTATGATTATTTAAAAATGTATTTCTTATTGCTCAAATCGTTCCATGAAACTCAGCTGATTTTCATAGTAAAACTCCTTTGGAAATTCTGCTACAATCTGGTGGTCACTCCAGGAAGCTTCAAATGAAAATTATGCCATATTTTTATCTTGTGTATCTCCCGTAGTAAAGAGCCAAAGAACTCGATTTATATCTTCGGGACAGTTCGAATGTTTGTAAACAGAGGCTATAAAGAAATCGGCCAGCAGCCAGCCCTTTGTGTCGCTCCGAAAACGACTACACAAGAATAGGAAGTTGCATCAGAGCTTCATTCGATTTATCAGAACCTGAGAAGAAATTATGAAGTAAGATCATAAAGGCAACGATGTCTGAGTACATGTACGACACTGTTTTCAATAAGTTTTCTTTCTAGTAAGTAAGAAATAATTTACCTTGCATAAACAAATTTATCGTACATCATTTAATGGGTTAACGACAGTTATATATACATATATTGGCCTAGTTTTTGAGTTTAGTAACTTGTACTATTAGTGCCTCAGTTTTAAAGCGTATTTTAAATCATACTACTAATTTGTGAGTGTATTATACTGCGACTCGTGTCTTCCAACATTATGTGCCAGTGGAAACTAAACTATCCAGTGACACTCCAAACAGCATGCTTTACACTTGCCTTAAATCCAAAGACCTCTCCGTCTTCGTACACCATGGGAAGCACTCCCACAACAATTCAATGTAAATCAAACTCTGGAAGCAGTCAACGAGCCTCATGTACATGCTCGAGATTATGACAAAATTAAAAGTCCTTGTCTTTAAGAACTCGAAACAGACGATTCGATGAAATTAAAAACGACGAGACAGCTTCGACAACATCTCAGAGAGAGAGAGAGAGAGAGAGTTCACTCAGTAGTCTTCCTATCCCAACAAAGGTAAGGGAATTGCACTCTTTTCCCAAGTACCCTTAACGAATAAGTGGATCCTTACCAAGCAGGACCTGTCAAGTAGTGAATGGCGCGATATGATCAAAACAAATGCCATGGTACCACGCATTCGGTGAATCCCAGGACGTTCTTCTAGCACTAGCCGTTGCAGACATTGTGACGAGGTACAAACCCTTCCACATGTGCTAAGGAATTCTCCTTAGATGATCAAATAAAAAAATATATTATATATAATAACAAAGTATTATAACTGTATGTATTATATTTTTATAACTATCGTTAATACCATCAAATAAAATAGGTAAATAGGTTTATGCAAGGTAAAGGGCCACAAATTCTTATTATGCCTTATTTACTAGAAGGAAAACTTACTGAGAACAGTGTTCGTATATTTAATCAGAGATCGTTGTTTCTATGAGGTACAAAATAATACATTAGTATTATTTTAGGCTATATAAAGTCTAAACTTAGTTTCTCTAGAAGAAAAAATTACACACTACAAAAATAAATGCAGGAAGAACTGCAACACAATGCCACCAAAAAGTCCGTCTATACTCAACCTTACGATTGCGAGATGTTTCAGTAACTTAGGGGTCAAAGTTGGGTAGATCATTCCAAAATTTGGGAGGAAAAGAACGACAGCAGCAAAACTTTAAAAAATAAGCCACTAGGAGTGGGAGTAAAAGATTCACAATTGTTAATTAACTAACAGAAAATTCATGTTTACCTAAGGAAACGGAAACAGTCAAAGGTAAGAGAAGTGACGTCTCCGCGAATAGACGGTACGGAATATTAAAGTGTTGGGAAGCACATGATTATCATGCCCATGTGAACACTATGGATAAGAATTCGTATTTAGGGTTATGTTACAGAACGTTTCTGCAATAATTCTCCACGAGTTCTAGTAATGTTTTGATGTTACGCCTACGACTATAATAACATGAAGTAAAGTGTGCTAAATACAAGATGTTTTCGTCTTCCTTATTGTACAAGAGGACCACCCCTAATCGTTTAAAAAATAAAGAGACCTGAAATTTACCGAACCTTATTTTCCGACAAGTCGTTACCGACAATCATTTGCCATCAGCAGACGTAGCCAAAATGACATGGAAGAAGGCCCTGGAAATGTGCACGTTTTACGGAATATCAGGCCTTAAACCTTGTATCCTTTCTGCGGTCATTCCTGACCCCATTGATGCTGTAGTTAATCAATATGCGGAATCTATTTGCAGAATTTTAACGGTATAGATATGCACAAATAATTACGTTTAAAGAATGTCTTAATAATAAATAATTACTGATATGGAGCCATAAAATTACCCTTCAAGGGTTTAATATACTCTTTAATTATTAATCTTGTTTTATGCAGGAGTTTTTCTGTTCTTATGTTTATCCAGTTCTGAAAATACCACTTCCATATTTAAACATTGGAGAGTTATTAAAGGCCAATATCTCACCCTATAGTGTGCTCTGTAAAGGCTACCTTGCAATAATAGGCGCGATACGACCCTCAAAAGTAACAGATATATTCCCCCTACATTCCTTTAGAAGGAAAATCTGTCTTAAAATAGATGTAAAGCCTTTAGTAATTCCAAATGTTTAACAGAAGATGAATAGGAGCCACATTCCAATAGATTTCCAAAAAGTTTAGATTTTTGAGGTTCTGCAACTTGATCCTGCTAATATGAAAATAATGCAACCAAACTCGCATACTGTATTTATGCCTAAAATGACTTAAAATAACTTATAACCTTAAGAAATCCATGTTTCCTAAAATGTCTAAAGTACAGAAAAATCACCCTAGCATCATCAAAAAAAGTTGCAAAGTGACCGATCACCGTGCCCTTACAAGTAATTATAAAATTAAGAACTTTTTATTACCTGTTTAATAGTGCACAGAGATTTCTGGGTCTTCATTGCTTAGAAAAAAGAATATCACAAAATGGTTAAGACTGTTTTCCTCTGTAAAATATAGAGGATTATGTTACAAAAACATAACAGTTTCGAAAAAGTGCGAAAAGAATATTGTGTACCTGAAATACGTATGAGAAAACTAAATTTCAAATGTATTCAATGCATCTGTAACACAAGAGCGCTATAAATAATTGTAAATCAGAATAAAGATGGAAAGTCAATGATATGTAAACATTAAGTCTTATGCTTGTACGTAAAATAATAGTTTTTTCTGTTGTCAACGTCTGCAGATAAGAGCTTTCATGCAAATATCGAGTTAGAACCGGGAACAATCAGCAAAAAGTTAAGAAACAGATCTTGTCTTAGCAACATGAGTAAAAAATCTGATGTGCTGCACTCACATGACTTTCTCTACTTTTATACTAACTATTTGTACAAATTCTTATTCCTATATCTTCTTCGTGTTAGTTGAGATAAACATTTGCACAAATTATCTTATTACTTATTTCCTTGTAGGTGCAAGGGGAAAGTTAGAATATAGTAGGCTTTGAGCGATAGTCCAATCTTTTTAAGCTTTGAGATTCTGTTCACTTTGCACACTTAACATACAAAAAATGAACAACGATGATCCATTTCACGAAAGGTTTTGTTTTCCGAAACTCACACACATAACAAGGAATATCTCCGAAATGGTTCACCCTACGAGAAAATATATTTGGTCATAAATTGTGTATTTTAGCAAGATCTACATTTTTTGTATAGCATGATTTGGTCTATCTCTAACGGCTTACCAGTTATGCAAAAGTCGTTCAGAATACGTACGACTACAGGGGCTATAGCCAGAAAATTCAAGATATAAATTTCATTTGTCACAAAAATATCTCAAGCATATAAATTTTAATCAAAATCGTTAGAGCCATTGTATTGAATAGAGTAAGAACAGGTTTATAATTACGGGATTACATAAACACGAGTATATGATACACTTTTGGTGAACGCCACCCTAGTTTTGTAAAGTGAACCAACACTGTGATCCGGTAAACAAGACTTTACGACTGTTTCGTTCAAACGAAATATATAATTATCTTCCACAACGCTATATGATACAGCATTTAGCAGTTACATCGCTTTGCATTTGAAATGGTTTGCATGCTCAAAAGAAAAATAAAACTTCGTATTTTTAATTATTTTACCCCCTACAGACACAAAAGCGATATACGTGCATGTAATCTATAGTGACTATAACGCCAGGGGAATGAGTAATATCACAGAAGTATTAAATTACAGCCCGTGCTTCATTGCCCGTGGGAAATTTAATATACTGCGGCTGTAAATATCTCCCTTTATTTACATCCCCACCTAGTGTATTTCATATAACTGCACAGATATTTCCACTTACATAGAATCTTCGAATCACTCCTATCAGTGAATATGCAAAAACTATTCAAAACCGAATTTTAATTTCTTGCGCTATTGCAGTCAAAGCATATATTTCGCTAAAGAACATTTTTGTTTTAAATAATACAAAGATGTGCAGAAAAACCTTTAAGTCAACACATGTATTTTCATTCTCTTCAATATACATTATGAAACATAACTTTCATATTAAAGCTACCCCTATTTCTGATTTCATAATCCGATTATACAGACAATTTCTAGTACAGTGCCTAAAATATGTTGTTCTTTTTAATTCGGACAGTTTTTCACAGAAAAGGTACATTTATGTGCTTAATGACAACTACAGCAAGAGCCAAAGAACTTAGGACCGACTGCGTGGTGACTTTTTACTGGGCGTTTAGACACATGATTCGGCGCTGCTGCTGCTGCAAGGAAGGTCATGATATTGACGTTCTATTCTGGCTTTGCAGCATTAAGTTTAAGTGTGAAGGACAAACCCACCCAGTCTGGGAAGATTGAAATAAAATATCCGATTTCTCAATGGAAACTACGGAGAGTGATGTATAGTTTCCTAAACATGTGCCAAAAATGTATGGACAGCGATGATGGTAGGTAAAACCTTTTATCACCAGTTTTAAATATGTTGTATGGTTGCATTTACGCCATTCTATGAGCATTCTATGTTAAAATTCAATTTACAGTTTTCATTTTAACTCAACCTTTAGCGTAATAGCCGTCATTAAGTCTCCAGCGCTTTTATTTCATTTTGCAGCCTTTAGAAAGCATTAACTGGTACCTAAAGTCTTACTAAGGGTTTACACCCACACGCATCTAAAGTTTTGTGCACCATCGTTATCATAAAATGGTGTTGGCATTCACGGACCAACGCAGTGTTGCTTTAAACCAATTTGCCACACGGGTCCATGTCCCTCTCTTCACTTACAAGTTTTGCTGATAATAGTTAAACCTGCTAGTTTTCAGTGGAATCCCCAGAGCACCAGTAAGGAAACATCTGCTGCGCGCCCGAGCACACTTTGATGAAAGCATGATCCAGTGATGAAATAAGACACTTTAGACTGTAAACAGGAACTGTGTAAGGCAAAGGGCAGTATCATTAAGTGTTATTCTCATTCAAATTCAAAAGAATTCATTCAAAAATAATTTATCATCATTATTAAGGTACAACTGCCTGAAAGTGAAGTTTATATTGAGAATGTAACTGAAAAACCGATTTGAAACACGTAATTTCCAACTTTTACCAAATCCGTTCTCTGCCGCACTGGTTATATGATGAGGTAATTTAGCAAATTTATATTTCAGTGTCATATCTTAAGTGAATCCTACACCACTCGATTTCCATAACTTTGTAACTACGATTACAGTTTGATCTCAGAAATCCTAGCTTTTGCCAGAAAGGAACTTCTTGTGGATAATGTTTCGAATTTACAAACCGCCTCAAATGGATTTTCGCGCACCTTTAACACTATATTGCAATGTTTTATTGCACAAGTATTAAGCATACAGCTTTAGAAACAATAATTGAAAGATATCACCCAAGGCATCATGAAAAATTGTCGCAAGGGGTTAAATCAGAAGATCGCGGCGGCCATGCAATCATAACTGGAGCATGTCGAGGTAGGTCCTACCAGTAACAGTGACCTCCATGACGCAATATGATTTTTCAGCACTATTAAACGCCGTTGCAGACTTGTCAGAACGCCGCTTGCGACCAACTAGAGAACTATACAATCAAATTACAATATAGCTTATGAATTTCTCTTGCATGCGCCACCTTATTTATTACAAAGTATTCGCTAGGTTATACGCTGTATATTACATTAGGTATGTACCCGGTTTGTACGTAAGGGGATTATATTAGTGTTATTAGAAGTTCCTAACAATTCCATGGCAGCGTCATAAGCATTTCATATTATGACACTTATTGATGTTTAGAGATATTGCCATTGTTTTAATCCCGGCATCCTAGTGTTTAATGCTTTGCATTACTAATTCTCCCTCCAAATAATACATTTATCAAATTCATTTAGAACACAAAGAATTATCTCCCAGTAAATCATTTTATTACATCTAAAACACAATGTTGGAGATTTTGATCACTAAACAAGCTTATTTAGGCTGTGCCAAACGTTGACCCTTGCTGCTGAATCCAGGTACTAAGGGAGCAGAGATCATAGCAGCCCTGGGGCTAAACCTGCTGGAGAACTGTTTGTCATACGCGTTGCCTCAAGCCCCAGGTTACTGCCAACGGCGTGTTCAGCCATATCCCGGGCAAACAGGCAACATCCTGGTGTAGAGCTGGGTACACATCCACCTTTACAAAATACTAACCTTTTGGACTCTTGAATAAATTAAGTACTTAGGGTGCAATATAACATTATAATAATAATGAAAATCTAAGTAATAAAGCAAATAAATTTCAGTATATTTGTGAGACATTAGCAAGAACATTTATTTAAATGAAAAATAAGGAAAGAAACACTTGGCAATCCACCTATTCATATTGCTGTAGTGCACAGCTTTGTCCCCACACACCGAGACAGGTTCACGATGAATATTAATGCCGTTTTCACCTTTTGCACAAAGAAATTTTATAATTCACAATATAGAAAACACCCCTCTTACAAAATTTTACTACACCTTCTTCCCCTTGCAGAAATGGACTAATTGGCGTAGCTGCTGCTAGCAGAAGGTCTGACATTGAATCCCCCCCCCCCCTACCACTTTGTGACTACACAACATGTAGTCATCTGTAAAATTCTGTGTGTTACTTTTGGAGTGCACCATGTAATAGTGTTTCCCAGTGAGTTTGTGAGGGCGTTTCTGAACAGTGCTGTTCTCCGAGAGAGTTCATGACCATCACTGTGACGTGTTGCTGCTACAGAAGATAAGAGCAGCCTTGCTAACTATTGTGCGTATTTCATTACGCCAATGCATCACAAGAAAGTGAAATGATAGTGAAAACTATGAAGTGACGAAGTGAGTACTTAATGAAGTGACAGCAAAAGCTGGGCAAAGCCACAATGTACTGCAAGTAATTTCAAAGTTTCTAAACATAGAAGTATTATCAAACATTATCGCAGAAACCTGAGCTTGAGCTATACATCTTCATTGTTGTCTTTAGTTGTCAAACTCCCTTCTGTAATTGGAGAAATGATAGACATTAATTGTTGTATGACGAGACTGTGGTGCAAAATTCACAAGGGTTCTGTCCTCAGTTACGAAACGGGAGAGATAGAATGAGTATGAGTCAGTGGTAGTTTAAAATACCCACTTTCGCAGACAATCTTAAACTTCCTGGGCAAGGTAGTGCACTAATTAGTTGCATCATTATGCACAACTGGTCAAAAGCCATTAACCAATTAAGAGCATAATGGTTAAAGTTTGGAGAAACTGATTCCCTTGAATTGAGAAGGAGGACTTGATATTACCGCACTTTTTAGGCGGTTAAGTATATAATTAAGCAGACTGGTCGAGCTATTTGCATACTTGTTTGCTTATACATTAAGGGTACACCGAAGTGAAGAAAGGTAATTTTCCGAAGTACTGAAGTTACGAGCTTAATTTTTTTTTCCACAGGTATTTCCAGTAACCAAAGAAATGTGTACATCAAATTTAATTTCACATTATTGTTATATTAGTTAATTTATGTTAATTTGTATCAGTTTTATTGGGTATAATCAAAAGCACCAACAGATGTTGAACTAAGAAGTTGATTTTTCAAAACTATATCCTTTATTATCTTCGTAAAAAGTTAAAGAATGGACATTTTTAATCTGTAAAGTGTAAAAATTTCATAAAACAGAGCACTCTTACATCAATTATTTTGATTAAAAATTATAACCAATATCAAAATACCAATCGGATATTATCCATATTCTGAGCTATATAGGAATAAAATGTTTAGAACTCTAGCTAGATTTTTGTGGAAGAAGATAGATTTTGGATAAAAATGAGTTTAAAGTTTAATCAAACCTCTGTGCAAGTATATTTTACCCTGTCTGATTTTGTTCATCGATTTGCATAAGGTTGGCGTACTGCCTGTTCCTTTGGGCATTCCAAAACAGAGTAACTCAACATGTGATTTTAAAATATACCTAACACACAGTGTTTACAAACACATGGTCTGTCCATCGAAATAAAAGTAAAGTACGAGATATGTTGCCAGAACTTACGCTTCATTTTCGCCACAAATAAAATAATACTACTCACGATGTAAACAATAATTACACTCAAATAACCTCGTCAACACACTAAATTATTTAAAAAGTAAGATCAAATGCACAAGATCAGCTTGTAAATAACAGAAATCTGCCAAGACAAATAGAAGCATAGAAAATAACATCAGATAGCAACCAATTATAAACGAAAAACACTGTCCTCTAGGGGATTAACTTGGGAACTTGTTCAACTAGGCTGAATGCATTGACAGCAGAAGACTTAGCGCCTTGTTTAAAAACAATTTATTCCAAGCCTCCATGAAATGGAAGGTGTTGGCACGCCCATTTAAAAAGTAGAGGTGCTCCGCTTTATAAAAGGGGCCCGAAATATTTTCTCCCCCTCTCTAGGGGGTAAAAATTCCTTAAGGTATGGTGCCAATGTTTGCCGTAAGAATCCAAAAATCTATTTTTTTACCAAACAGGCGAAAATATCAGTCCAGTGGTCCCATAAGCAATATTTTTACACTAAATAAGATGTTTACACCGAAACTATGTCTTCTTTGACTGCCTAAATATTTATTCACGAGAATAACTTTTAGCTTTACTATAACGCAAAACAAGGTCTACTTACATTAAAATCTCTTTTGTTTCTCATATCCAGGAACTGCCAACGGACCTGTAAAAAGAGAAAATGCATTACATTTGCACCATTTTGTTCACTTCATGTTCAGCGAGAAAAAGTATTGCACAACTATTTTCATTAGGCATTTTGTTATAGCTACAAGGAGACAAGAGCAAACCAAATACATAGTTTTTCAAAAGCTGGTCACTAAATGTTCCACCAATGACATTGCGAGAAAGTGAATAACGACGGTACTTTAAGGAATGACAAATCAATAACGGAGATTTGACGACACAGAAATTTATTCAAAATGAAGTGTCTTTTGAAGACATGTTTTGTGCTGTTTAATCTCATTATATAATTTTTTAGGGAATAGAATACTTACCCTACTGGAGAGGGTAATAGAATGAGAAACATACTCTTAAATCAAATTCATACAAACCGAAGCGATAGTAGAATGTTCAGTAAGAACAAATGGATGCACATTATGAAAATATAAATTTCCAGTAGTGCAATCTCTTAAGTCTGCGATTCTAAAATCTATAAGCACATAATAAACAATTTTACTTCTGGAGTTTAACAGTTTTAACTAAGAAAAGAAAACGTTGCTTTGGTACCAATTTGAGACCCCCTAGCAGTAGAAAGCCATTGGAATATCCCAAAGAAGTCATTTCATCTTCCACAGGCCGCTATATTTTTCCTCTCGTTCTGCCTTTATTGCAGAACTGCACTCAACAAAGTTTACTTTTTTTCACCCAGATTTTCCTTTTTGCACTTCTTGTTATAAAAACCGCCATTATCGATACAGAGAGCGCCAGCCATTATCCGTGAGTTATTCCGGTTCACAAAATTCTGAAGAAAGACGCCATTACAGTGAATTGTAATGGCAATAATATAGCAAAGAAGCTAGCTTCTGAAAAGAATGCTAGTTTAGCTTCCCTCATGTGTAGTTGGCATTCGAAAACAAAAGAAAGACAAGCGCCGCCCCAAAAATCCTCTTTTATTGAAACAGCGGTATCAAACCGTAATAAACGTCCACCCCAAAAGGAAATAAGATAGCGTACTATAATCTTCATATCGGCTTTGAAAGTCCACCAGAGCGTTTGTATGGCATTCACAACTGTGAAACGATGCATGAAATTATGCTCTTATTCTGTATAGATCCTGGCCGTAACACTGCAGGCAATTATCAAGAGAGTATATTTATTTTAACTAACCTTTTTCTTTGAATTCATACTTAGCTGACTTTACGAGTATATTTTCCTAGTTATAACAATCGCATACCCTTTTCCCATTCCAAGAAAAAAAGTATATTTGGAAATTTAAAAGAAATACATTTAACAAGCAAACGTCGTTTTATTGTAAAATATCAGTTTTGATTTACAGTTTGAATATATTAATTTTTTCACTATATTTGTTTTAACGTCGCTTTAACTACGTAGTCACATCGCAACGGATCTGCTGGGAGATACTCCTAGAACGGTGTGTGGAAGACAGCTAGCCTTCAAGGTCTCATTCCTTTACCACGCCATCCTACTTCAACTCGAGTCCACAGAGGTATTAGTGCAGGGCAACTGTACATCCGCCTCTGTGACGGCAGATGGCATTAGGGTGCTATCCAGTCAATTTACCTTATCTGTGGATAGATGGCACAGTATCCACTATTATCATCTGTTTTACATTTATACTTAGGGTGGAATTTTTGGTCCAGTATTAAATATTCAATCCGGTATTTACCTCGGCAAATGAGAGAAACTACGAAAACAGAGGGAGCTCGGTATTAAAATTTTGAAGATATTATTACTTATCTGGTACTAGCAGACCAAGTTCTGCTCGCTTTGTTGCTTTAAATGTGGAGATTCTTAATCCAAGAAATAAACATTATACAAACATGTCATTGTTTGCAGCTTTAGAATTTGAAGTAAATGGAACGTATGCCCATTGCGATTAACACAAAGAGTGTATAGACGTGCCCTATTCTGCCGTACTCTCGCAAAGACACTAGCAATTTCTATGGTTTAAAAGTTTGTTGGTCTAATTTTGAATAGTAAAGCTGTGATTAACTGTAAACAATAAGATGTTTGTGTTTTGTTTATGTGTTCTGTGTTGTTTCTTGGATTAAGATTGTGTGCCTTACTAAGATAAATACAATACTAATTTGCATTGCTGATTTTGCCGTAAATACTTGAACTGAGTGGGAGGCAGTAACCTATGACATTAACTCGTCTAGCGCTTTAGCGAAGCACAGCAGCAAAAATAACTTTCCTTAATAAAAAGTATTTAAAATAACGTTACCTATCAGCTCCCAAAGTTTATCAGTCTAATCTTGGGACATCTTGTATATACTAAATAAAGTGGGAGCCAGTGGAGATTCTTGCCGCACTCCGAGACTAGTTGTTTCCTCCTTTTCATTTGGTTTAATGCATATTTTGTATTTGTATGCAGTTCCATAATTGTTTTAACCATGGGTTGTGGTTCTTTGATTATCTTCCATAGCTTTTCTCTTGCTATTTTATCAAATGCTTTTATGAGATCAACAAATAACAGTGCAATACTTATATATAACCCCATATACGAGTAGTATAATTTTTTTTTTAAATTTTCTGCTAGCAGAATTTTTGCAAACTTATATTGTACACAAACGTAAACCTTGATTTGTGATTTGTGCGATATCTTTTCAATTTTTTAGCTTAAAGCATGCTTCAAGCCCAAGTCTGAAGCTATTTGTAAATGTGTGTGTAGATTCTTTGGTGCCCTGTCCACAGCTGGGAGCTTATAACTGGGCCCGAAATCTACGGCAACAAATGTTCAACATCTGCCTATCTAGCAACACCGGCAGGAATACTAATTAAAATACATTGGATACTGCGGTCATAGGTCCTCCGCTCTGTTTCTGCCTGAATCTAAACTGAAGATCAACGTGCAGCTGCCCAGTGGAAAGGGATTAAGTCCGTGATTGGGAGATCCTTCAGCTCCAAGCGAGGATAGTAGAGGACTGGACCAAATACAATTGTGTTATCAACTTGTTGAGAGCGACCAGATAATAACTAATGAAGCTAGAGGCTATTCTCAGCTGCTGAGATAACCGCTAATGAACGGAACAAAGTTTGAAGCCAGCCAACTGAGGGCCGAAGTTTCTCGTAGACAGAGATAGAGGCAGAAGAATGAGAACCTACATTTGTTAGTTGTTCAAACCATGGGGGCGAATAACACAAATGTAGCTCTCGAGCTATCTTTAATTGCTTCTAAAAATACTAGGTTTCCATTCTTCAACCTGTCTATAAGCTCTTACTTAACCAGAAAAATGGAGAAATGAATAAATATTTTGTTTGTTAAAGACACCATCAATTATCAGGATCATGTCAGTCGTGACAGTGTGCCGGAATTTCCTCCGATCTACTGGCACGGGACTGTGGCTTTTAAGCACACTTAAAAACCATTGGTCTAAGCCTGAGCTTGGGATCAGGAGGTCAGTGCCTGATCAACTATCAATGTTGTGCAGTTTTATCTTCCTATTCAATGTTTCTCCCAGCGAAAGTTCCCTACCAACGGAAACCTACCTATATATAATGTGATGGTCCTCCAAGAACTCAAAAATTCAGAAGACAATGCATTAAATAGCGTTTTAAAATGATATAGACCAGGGTTTCTCAACTCTTTTTACACAACGACGCTTTTTTTAAATTTCAGAACGAGACCCCAACCCACCCGAGCTCTTAATAGTTTGATTATATATTTTTAATAAAAATTATTAAAGGATTAAAGTTAATTTATTCTCTACACTTACATACTGACAGCAGTGTGAGCGACGCGTTCCTTCATTGTTGGTTACACAATAATAATGGTATTTCGCGGGCTTCATAACACCTGTTAGTGACTGCAATAAAGCTCACCACTTGACGCATAGTTTTTCATTCTAAGAAATTTATACTTTGTGTCTTTCGAATTTAAAAAGTTTCTTGAACAAGCAGCAGATCTATCCCTAACGTTGGAGGGACGTTGTTGCCACGGCTTAGCATCAGTTGGAGAGCTTGATCACTGTTCATAAATCTTAAGCGCGGTGCGGATCGATGTATAATTTTCAGTGTAATACGTAGTAAACGATAACCTAACCCTGAGCAATGACCAAACACAAAGAAGGACCATTCAAGCTCTATATCACAGTTCAAACTTTTAACGAACACTTCAATTCAAATCATCACACTGAAAACAGTTTTAATGAAAGATCAAAATATAACCTTGATCTATTTTACTTCATACTACATATAAAATGTCATTGTCGCACTGTAAATCAGTATCAATTTTGTCTATCTTGTTTGTGAAACAAATGAAGTCAACCTCTGTTGCCTCTGTTTTTCCGGTTATAATGATTTTAGAGGAGTTATGCAAGATGCTAATGCACCTTACACAAAGAGGAAAGTTCAAATTTTATCTTCTGTTTCACCTTCTCAGTCTTCCAGGAAGGGAAGGAAGGAAGCTATAAAGATCTGCTCTATAAATTTATTATCGTTGTTTCGATTGTAGAGAACATTCAGAGTGAACAGTTGCATACGTGTTTTTTCTTTTTTTTATTGTGTTTAACGTCCTCTTTTTCTAATGAGGCGCCGCAGGCGTTAATACAGATGTCACTTTAATGATAGGCGAATGGTCTAACCACTCGGCCACATGTTGAAATATTGAAGAAACCTGGATTAGAATTAGTAGCTGTTGTGCGATTGACATTTGCTTTGGCAAACAGAAGTACAGTTAAGCTGGTGATCAGCGAGTTAAATGACAGACGAAAACAGAACTGAACTGAAAGTTTAAGGTTAACAGTTAAAATGAGTTTATTTGAAATATCTATATGGGAGACTAATGCAACAGGCAAAGCGCTGAAGTATAATCTTTTTAAATTTGTAAGCTATGAAGAAGAGTATACCAACGCAGTTTGTGACTTTCTTCTACTGCAGGATTTGAACCAGACATTACAAAACTACATTGTTCAAAAAAACAGAGTCAATTTCATTTGTTGTTACAAAACAAAATAAAATACTCCTTATATATTTCAAGTGTAGGTACTATTTATTAATGATTTATTAAATTGTTAAACGTATTTGCTTTCCAGTATCCACCAGCGCCCCCAGTTTGCGACCCACCAGTACCCCCAGTTTGCGACCCACCAGTTGAGAAACACTACTCTACACTATTTTTTGTTTGGCGTCATGGCTATGTATTCTATCACAAAGCGTGATACCACATTAGACTGAGAGTAGCTATATGAATGTGTGAACTTCAGACAGTCCTCTTATTTTCCGCATCACTTACCACCACCGTCTAGCAAAACACTGAATAAATAAGGCTGGTCGAGTTTGAACTGTGTGGGAGGTGTGTGCGACCTTTTGCACACTCACCGCAATTTGTCTGACGTCACGCCCTCTTCTTCCTTCTTCCCTGCCCAACCCCGCGCTCACTTTTTTATCGTCGCATTTTGAGCATTGTTTTGAAAATCTTTAAGCCTCATTTGTGCTTTTTCTTGTTAGGAACTTTATTCCCCAAGGAAAAATCTCTTCCTCTGTAGCAAATTTCTTTCATTCAATGCCCAACCCTTTGACATCTTTCAATTACATCATTGTGTTTTTCTTTTGAAAAGCAGAACTACAGTCCAAACCTCCTTCTGTGCGTTTGCTACACTCTTTCTGTGTTATAATCCCGTATATAAGACCAGAAACCATCTATGGAATGTTGGCGAAAAAATATCCTGAGTACATCGCCATACTAAGTTATTAGATGTTCATATGTTCTTGGTAAACAGAAAACAGAACATTTAGTATACTGTATGTAGCTGATTGTGACACGAGTATACGAGCTGACGAGATGTATGACGTAATATGGTTGCTAAGCATATACTTTCATTTGTTTGAACACATACAGGAAAATGGAAAGTTATAATATGGATTGTATTTTGAATGAAACCAAGAATGTTTATGAAAAAGAATATAAAATATGAATAGAGAAACGAGTTGGGCTTTAATTTGCAAGAGGGACGATTTCAGGTTTTCTTGCATTGGATTGGATTTGGTTTAAGGGCGCTCAACTTCTAGGTCATCAGCGCCCTTAACAGACTCATGGCAATAGCCAGATATAAATTTCACTCAAAAAATAAAAATACTAGCAACAAGAAAAATATACAAAGGTAAAAAGCAGTGGCAATAGCCAGATATGAAACAAGGTGATAAATATGTCCAAAATCAGAAACAGATAATTAAAAATTTTAAATCCTCAAATTTATATTGCATTCCGCTAAAAAATTAAAAACTCTATCAACCGCTGTTTTGTCGTCCGCTAGGACCTCTGCAAGTCTGGCAGGCAGCTGCAGAGAATCCCGAAGGTGCGCTAGAGAGTAACACTCTAGGAGCACGTGGCGAACCGACAAAACGTTGTCACACAGCGGACATAGAGGCGCACGGTCCCTTTTAAATAGGTAACCGTGCGAAAAATTGCAGTGCCCTATTCTTAATCGAGCCAAACTAACCTCCTCGCGACGAGATGTGCGACAGGAAGTTACCCAGTTTATCGGAAGTTCTTTCACTTCTCTAAGCTTATTACCGCGGAGAGCTGACCACTCGTCGTGCCAGGACGACAGCACCGCTCTCCGCACTTCAAGCCTAAAGTCTTCCGAAGTAACACGTGAGATGATAATTCTGGGTTCTGTAGTTGCCGTCTTTGCTGCTAAATCTGCCATTTCATTCCCAGGCAAACCTACGTGACCAGGAATCCATGCACACACCACGTCAACACCAGAAGCGTGTAAAACATGGAGGGCATCCTGAATACGTTGTACAATAGGGTGGGGGCTGTACAACTGACAAAGGCTCTGCAGTGCACTAAGGGAATCGCTCAAAATCAGGCAGTCAACTAATTTACGACGGCGAACATACAAAACGGCTCGATAAATTGCATAAAGCTCTGCAGTAAAAATGGAAGTGTTATTTGGAAAACCGAATGTATATGGTTCGGTTCCATAAACATAAGCACATCCAACACCGTTGGTGTTCTTTGATCCATCGGTGTAAATATATCTACGGTCAGAGTAACCTGACAAAAATTCTAAGAAACACGTGCGGATACTTGAAATAGGCATCGTAGACTTCTGGTGTATGGTCATCCCAAGATCTACATGGGGCGTACCAGATAGCCAAGGGGGGTAAAGTCTCTCGCCCTTGGCGAACATCACAGGCAGTTCCACTCCAAGCTTCACTAGGAGCTCTTGGAAACGGAACCCCGCAGGCTTTGGATTAAGGGAGCTATTTCTATATCGTTCTCTTAGCGTGGTGGTGAAAAAAGAAGCGAACGTTGGGTGCTTAGGCATACATCTAAGCGCACAACC
Source organism: Tenodera sinensis (assembly GCA_030765045.1). Taxonomy (NCBI): domain Eukaryota; kingdom Metazoa; phylum Arthropoda; class Insecta; order Mantodea; family Mantidae; genus Tenodera; species Tenodera sinensis. The sequence goes on from CM060967.1 coordinate 153,038,199, forward strand.
ATAATTTGCCAAGAGAATCTCACGCCGATATTGCAGAGGAGGTTCTGCGGACTCGGCGTAAAGGCTCACCACTGGGCTTGTTGGAAAAGCTCCTGTTGCAATGCGGATGCCCCTATTATGGACCACGTCTAATATTCTCAGCACAGATGGTCGTGCTGACGAATAAACAATACACCCATAGTCTAGCTTGGATCGGACCAATGCGCGATATATTCGCAACAAAATTGTCCGATCCGCTCCCCACGATTTGCCATTCAGTACTCGCATAATATTTAGGGAACGGTCACATCTCGCTCTTAGCTGTGCAATGTGCGACGACCAACTAAGCTTCCTGTCCAAGATCAAACCCAGGAAGCGCGTCTCTTCTGCGAAGGGAAGTATATCTGGACCAAAGCGGAGCGTAGGTGGTAATCGTCTCCTACGGCGCCAGAAATTAACGCAGATTGTCTTCTCAGTTGAGAAACGGAAGCCGTTTTTCACGCTCCATTCTCTAAGGTTGTCCAAACATTGCTGCAGGCGGCGTTGTAAAAACGCCGTGCGCTGAGAAGTGCAATAGACAGCGAAGTCGTCTACGAATAGGCATGACGAAACTCCAGGTGGAACACATTTCCAGATGGAGTTAATTGCTATAGCAAAGAGCGTGACACTTAGCACCGAACCCTGAGGTACTCCCTCCTCCTGAACAAAAGAATTAGAAAAAACCGAGCCGACCCTTACTCGGAAAAAGCGGTCCTTCATAAACTCCTGAATGAAAAGTGGTAGGCGTCCACGTATGTTCCAGGCATACAGGGAACGTAGAATCCCTGCTCGCCAGCACGTATCATAAGCCTTCTCAAGATCGAAAAATATGCCAACGGTTTGACAGTTCTTCATAAAGCCGTCCATTATCTGTGTCGATATTGACACAAGATGGTCAACAGTTGAACGGCGTCGTCGAAAACCACACTGGATGTTAGTCAGTAGGTTACGACTTTCTAACCACCATACCAATCGTCCATTGATCATGCGTTCCATCACCTTGCAAACGCAACTGGTGAGGGAAATAGGACGATAGCTGGAGGGAAGATGACGGTCCTTTCCAGCCTTCAAGATGGGAATAACGGTGGCCTCCCGCCAATTTTCTGGGAGTATACTGTCAACCCAAACACGATTATAGACCTCGAGCAGGAATGCCTTACCTTCAGGAGAGAGCCGTTGTAACATTTGTACATGAATACCGTCCGGTCCTGGTGCTGAACATCGCGAAGATTTCAGGGAATACTCCAGCTCTGCCATGGTGAAAAGGCGATTGTAATCTTCTACGTTTCTAGAACGAAACGAGAAGCCTTGAGATTCCACCTGAGTTTTAATAGGAAGGAACTCAGGGGAGTAGTTTTCCGAGCTAGACACTTGTGCGAAAGCACTGCCAAAGGTATTGGCCACTTCAAATGAATCAACAACGGCTCCTGTGGCTGTTTTTAGTCCCGCTATTGGTATTTGGGTCGTTTTAGCTGCAACACGCCTTAATCTATCCCACACAACCGAGGAAGGTGTGTGTCGGTTAAATGAAGCTACAAATTTGCTACATGATGACTTTTTGCTATCCTTAATGACTTGTCTGGACCTCGCGCGCATTTTCTTGTATTCGATTAGGTTTTCCAAAGTAGGGTGACGTTGGAAAACCCTAAGTGCACGCCTTCGAGCACGAATGGCATTCCGACATTCTTCCGTCCACCAGGGGACGGGAAATCGACGGGGGTGTGTAGTCGACCGCGGAATCGATTGTTCAGCAGCAGAGAGAATCGTCTGCGTGAGATGCTGCGCCAAATTATTCACTGAGTCGTGCTCGTTGTAGGTAAAGACAGCCAACTGGGTGTAAAGGTTCCAGTTGGCATGGTCCAAACGCCATCTGGGCATACGTGTGGAATATGTATGTTGCGTCAAGAGACTAATAAGACATGGGAAGTGGTCACTAGAGTGTAAATCAGAGATGACATTCCATTGTAAGGAGACTGCCAACTGAGGTGAACAAACTGCAAGGTCAAGGTGTGAGAAGCTGTTATGAGAGTCCGAAATGAATGTAGGCTCTCCAGTGTTGAGGAGAGCTAGGTTGTGACTGTCCAAAAAATCGGAAATGAGTGTACCTCTCGCACAAGCGCGACTTGAACCCCAAAGTGGGTGGTGCGCATTGAAGTCTCCCACCAACAGAAACGGTGTTGGCAACTGGGAAACTAGATCTTCTAAATCAATGTGCGAGAAGTCATGGGACGGAGGCAAATATATATTACAGATGGTGAAATGGATGTCTGGCAGTATAATCCTTATTGCAACTGATTGGATATCAGACTGTATTGGTACAGATTGCATATATATGTCATCTCTCACAAGTATCATAGCGCCGCCATGTGCCGGAGCACCCTCTTCTGGTATAACATCGCACCGTACTGGGGTGTATCGCCTTAGATGGAAAGCGTCATGAGGACGCAGCTTAGTCTCTTGCAAACATGCGACCAGAGGTTCGTTTTCTTTGAGCAAGAGCTCAAGTTCTGGTCTTTGAGTTCGAATTCCACGTATGTTCCATTGTAGGATAGTCATATTGCATTGTGTATGGGATAGGTAATTCCAAGGTAACTCTTCATTACTTTGGAGTAGGCGGTTGGCGAACTAATTTCGCCCGTTTCTTTTCTCTTGGGCTTATAGTTTTGTCAGACGCTTTTTCGCGCCTCTTTTCCACTGGGGGTCTTCCAGTGTGGGCAGATTCTAGTTCCATGTCCTCTGCCGAGGACGTGCGTTTTCCCATAGCAAACTTGGGTTCGAGTGTCTCGAACCGGTTGCTAATGGGGACCGGCGAAGATGAAAGACGCCGGTCTGAGTCCACTCCTGAAGATTCTCCAGAAGAAGATTTTCGGGATCTTCGAGGAGATGTTCGGGGACTCCTATATCCCTTCGATGTACTGGGATCGGACGTACCATTTTCCTTGAGGAAGTCGTTTCTTGTATAGGTCTTCTTGAACTTAATCGGTGAGGCATCATATCTTACGGGCTTGCTTCTATCTTGTGTTGATCTTGATGCTTTTGATGGTGATGTAGAGCTGATGTTCTTTGCACTTACGGACGTTGTAGACGTTGACACAGATTTGCGTGCCGATGTAGAAGGCTTTGGAATTGAGCTACGGGGTACGAGTGTCTTTTCTGATATTGTTGCCCCATTTATATCGCTGGTTTGTGTTGCGATTTCTCGTTTCGGTACCGTTTTAGCTGTAACTGAGCTATAGGTACCGGATCTTGGAACAGAGGGTTGGCGTAGACGCAAGAGCTTCCGGGCTTCTGAGAAGGGCACCTTCTCTCTAACCCGTATCTCTTGGATCGCTCTTTCCTCTATAAAACGGGGACAATCTCGGGAACTGGATGCATGTTCACCCTTGCAGTTTACGCATGACGGCGCTGCAGCACAATCACCATCATGAAAAGCATCCCCACAGTTATTACAAGTAGGTATTCCCTTGCAAAACTCGTTTGTATGCCCAAAGCGCTGGCATTTAAAACATCTCAGCGGGTTCGGGATGAACGGCCTAACTTCGATGGACTCATACCCTGCCTTAATCCTTTGCGGGAGATCTACCCGATCAAAGGTCAGGAACAGGGTACGTGTTGGCTTCAGTTCACCACCTTCTTTGCGTTGAACCCGGTAAACATTAGTAACGCCTTGTTCCATAAGATTTTCTTGAATCTCCTCATTGCTTAAATCATCCAATGCACGGGTGTTTATCACGCCGCGCGAGGAGTTCAAAGTTCTGTGCATCTGAACGCTGACAGGATAACTTGCTAGCATATTCGCTTTCAGTATTTTAGCTGCCTGGGTAGCTGAATGTGCTTCAACCAGGAGCGTGCCATTGCGAGATCTAGTGCATGACTTTACAGGACCAGCAATGTTATCCAAACCCTTTTGTATGGTAAATGGGCTCACCGATAAAAATTTCTTGTCTCCCTCAGTTCTTGATATTACTAAGTAGCGAGGACCACTCAACTCTGCTACTTCCTTTACACAAACTTTTATATTTTTTTTGTTTTGAGTTTTTTGAGAACTCATGGCGATGTCATCCTCCACCATTGCAAATGTCTCCGATGGCATGCTCACATCCTGGGCGCCACCCCGGCTTAGGTGAGAGTCCTGGCCTGGACCTTGCTCACCCTAGGGTCTCACCTCCCAATGCATAGACAGAGGGACCCAATCGCCTTCAGGAGTGCATCAGCTCATGCAATGGCCCCTCCCCGGGACTGACCTTTATCAGCGGATACGCACACAGATCCTACATGATAACCAGGGGCTGGGACTTACGCTATTACCCAGTCACCCCTTGCGTCACCCGCGCGTAGGTTATCCATCAGACTGTGTACAGGGAGGTAACAGGTGGGAGGTCAAACACAAAAGTGGACCAAAGTTGATTGGGCGTTTGGCATGTGCTCTCTCACCTCTTGGAGGAACCCAGTCGAGAGTATGGCATGGGGCCCCGGGTACGCCAAACCCGTACCTACCGTAGTAGGAGCCCCTGGGGGAGTTTGATTTCGGAGTCCTCTTCTCCTAGATGAGTCGTCGACCAAGACTAACGAGCCTCATCTACCCGTTTGGAATGTTCTTAGCTTCCCCTCACCTCTTGCCTACCAGTAATCAAAATGACACTTAGTAGGCCGTCTGGCTCAGGTACTGAGCCCCTCCGCCACGACAAGGCGACACTCCTTCGGAGGGGAGGTTTTCTTGCAGGCACACATTGGAGATCATTATGTTGTGGCGGTGATGTCATTCCTGCCTTGTTACTATGGCATTTACATCATTCACTGATGCTAGAAACAGGGTCATTTCGCGCTTAATAATAAGCCGTTTTAATGATAGGAAGGATTGCCTGAACAGTACTGAAAAATGATGAATTTTATATCTTGCATGCTTCCAGTCAACCTTTTCTGCGTTATGTCATTCACCAGGGTGAAAATTCTGCTCTGTATGTCGTACAGTGTTTTTAAGTAATACATTAATTATGGACAAATAGGGTAATAGACTAATAAGGAACCGTTTTGTTAAGGTCACCAAAAATGGAACCATCCGGACCAGAATCCAATTTAGAGCTAGCACGAGCATGTAATTAATATGCATTTTGTTCACTTAAACTGTGTAGTCACTCTGTTATTTCTTCGATTTATATATCAGATTTTAACATTCCCTACAGCATACACAGCAGACGAAAGTTCGCAAAAATAACATTTGTTCAAGAAGAAACGGCAGTTAACTTTGCACGTAATGTCAAATTAGTCATTCCCGGTCAAGTCGCACAACAAATTTACCTCTATCCTTCCAATTTTTATGAAATTTATTTTATACGTTCTATTCCGCATACATTAGACCCGTATTTCTTGTTTGCTCCAGAAAAAAAAATTCAGCTGATATTAAATACCAAATTACTCAAAGTGGCGTGCGCCAGATAATTTGATCGACTATAACTTCGGTTTTAACACTTCAAATTACATGATGTTAGTTTCAAATTAAAGATAAGTGAAAATACTCTTTAAAGTCCTTTCTTATTAAAATTATTACCGATTATTTTCTTTATCATGGTTTTCAGAACATAACCCAACAATGAATTTCTAATACAAATGTATCCTCAGATGAGTTGTTAATTATTTCAACAATCCAGAACTTTCCCAAATGGAATTCTTAACAGCATGGTAAAAAATTAATCTTTACAGCCGTGTGCCAATCACTCACACTTAGTAAGAAAGGGAATGCCACGGTTTGTCAACTGTACCTGGCTTTGTGCAGGTTTTTTTCCAAATGCATTTTCTCGAAATGTGACGAACTTTCCCAACCAGTTCTTTGCTGATTTAATTATTTAAAAAATGTAAATGTAATAAGATATGAAGAAATCTGAATATTTTCATTAAATACGAATACTTACCTAACATATATGCACATTGAATTCTACACACTTAAAAACATAAGAATTCTTGTTTCCAAAATGACAGCAAGCATGGTTTAGAACATGAAATTTCACACTTTGGTTGACTAGTCATGATATAGCTATAATCGGATGTTGGTTTTTGTCCAATAATATGTCGACCAGTGCAACCAACATTATTAAGTTTCAGAAGCGTATATGCTTGTATAAAGGCATTAAAACAAGGAAATGTGATCACCCTGGAGTATCTCTTGGGATCGCTAGCACATTGTGGTATCCGGTACAATACTGCTGTTGTAATTATTACACCGCACGCTGTTTGTTTGCATTTAATTACAATGTTCAACGATGATAGTTATATTACACAGAAGTGCTTCTTGGAAAGAACATCCACAACAGGTGTTGACATCAGAGCTGTGTTCTGTGGGAATATAGATAGGGAAAGAATTTCCACTATGATCAGAGAAATTTATAACCTAAAGGAAAAAATAGAAAATGATAAATCACTTTAAATTGCACAGGTCTACAAACAAATTAAAGAAAAATAGTAAATTCTAACCAAAGAACAAGAGTATGACATCAGTAATTGTTTGTTAGCTGTTGATTCAAATATATGTTCCACTCATAGCGCCACAATAGCTTGGGAAGAAGTCGAGCAAAAAGTACATCTTGAACGATATATTACAACCTGGACTTTTGAAGACATCCCAAGTTGTACGAGTTTTAGGCTCTTCGATTTTCCAAGAAAGGAAAGGCTTCCCAAGTTGCTTTCTCTTTGACTTCAATGACTATTAAATCCTCCTTTATTTGTAACAATAAAAAATAGCAACATTGCAAAACTTTCCCCCTATCATAAAATTAATTACTTTTTTTTTTTTTTTTTTTTTTTTCTTTTCCCAAGTGAATGAGAGCTAAGTAAACATTTGATACCTCATATTCCTTCATTTCATATCAAAATGAACTGCAATTAACTATTTTTAACGCGCATAGATTTTGAGTGTAGACCAGTGTATTAGAACTGTCAACCGGCAGTATTAGAAAAAGAAAAGGAAAGATCGTAAAGCAGCTCTAGTAACAGTTAATTCATCGCGGCTTTCTTAAGAACTGAAAAAAAGAGAAATTTTTCATCTCATTTAGTGGAATACATATGCCATATGTGCACATATTCTTAGAAAATCTTTCGTCTCGCACCCTTGGAAGACTAACTTATATATAGGTCGCGCGTTACTTCTTGACGAATGAAAATGTTATATGAAAGGTTGAATGCGAGTCTCTACTCAGCTTTTGCGGGAACGAGAGAGAGGAGGTACAGTCTGCAGTGAGATGACGCGCATGCTTCTGAGCTGAAGTAGTACAACACTACAAATCAATTTATGACACTTGCAGTAATATCAGCCACACGTATTATACACTATACCTCTATAACTGTTTCCACTTAACTTTCTTGCATTTATTCTATTCCCGACATCTCTCCCTCGTCTGAATTGCTGTTATTTTCGTTGCATGCATACATACATCCGTACCGCACAAAACTTCTGCAGTCGACTGTATATACAAACGCGACAGAGAAAAACAGAGGTGTCTGTTATCGTAGCATAAACATTTGCTGACCTGTTTATTAAGGGTAGGCTCACTCATTGGATTTCTGCTCAAGGTCATTCGTCAAGAACGAACGCGCAACCTATACCAAGTTTGGTAGTTAATTGACTTTTCGTTTTTGAACTTTACTGTTCTCTCTCTCTCACACACACACGCACGCACGCACGCACGCACACACACACACACACACACACACACACACACACACACACACACACACATACACACACAACTATAAGTAGCAGAGAAAGTAAAACTGGATAGCCTTTCTTAGAAAGACGGGAGATCAGAGCATATCAGTTTGAAGCAGTTCATAGTTTTTGTTATTCATTTATTTCTTGCTAACAAATATTAACAGCAGAAAAATATATAACATGAATTCTAGCATTACACTTGAATGACAAAGTCAGGGGTACAGTGGCGTATTCCTCAAATAAATCTAACTACAAATGTAAAAGCTACAATAAGGAATTCACTTGAAACTGATCATAAAACTAAACTAAGACAAAATTCTGTAGCATAACCATTGGATTAACTACAATTGTCAATACTACTTTGAGTGAAACATATAGGTATGATATGAAATGAATACAGTATATAGTTTTCAGATAATAACAGCAACATTTAATTTTAGTTTGACTAAATTATAGGAGTTTAAGTTTTAGTCACTATTATTCGTTATTGATAATGTTTCAATAAGATTGTTGAATAGTCGGGACAACTTTTTCAAAATTGCGTTGGACGTCTTGGGAGGAATAAATAATGGCACGTACAGATATCAATTAGGTTGTTACACGATTTGGCATTTTTCTCTTTCTTACACTTACTAGCACTTCATAAAATGCATTGCCAGTGAAGCCTTATGTTGTTCTGTATTAATATTGCTTTAATCAATGATTTATTTAATTCATCATGCGCACCAGATGATTCATTGTTAATAAGGGATAATTTATCTAAATACTAGCATTATAATCCTAAGTTGTTTTCAGTAGTTCTGAAAAGTGCTGGGAAGATTTGCTCGATTAATTTAGATATGATGAAACGTGGGTTATATTTTATTAACTAATCCAACGGCACAACAGCCACAACAGCCAAGGCTTACCGCTATGACCTCCATCTCTGCCCACCACAGGCGTCATGAGTGGGGTGCAGCAATGGAGAGTGGGACGTGGTCAGCGCTGCGCTCCCTCCCGGCCGTATTTGGTCTTCGCAACCGCTAATTCTCAATCAACCACTAATGGTTAAGCAGTCGGTAACCGGTAGATCCGTGGTTCAAATCCCGGTCATGGCATTCAATTTATCAGTCTCACTCTACCCTTTCCAACGATTAAAACTAGTTTACTCCAAGTTTACGGTAACAGAACTAGAACATACATGCAATTCAGAGCTTTTGTGCTCTTCTAGCTGATTACTCATTTTTGGACACAGTGTACATTGAGAAATACTCGTGATTAAATTACAGAATCAGATGAATATGCAGGCAACCTTTACATCTGATATAAAACCCGGAAGCTACTTAAGACAGCAGGCTACTTGTAATAAATCACGTCTGTATTATTGTAATGCCAAGCAGAACACTTGAGCCGGACTGCAATTTGCTTCAGATTGTGGTGCTTCCGTGTTTTCTGACCTCTTGCCCAATGACAACAATTCCGCTTGGAGCATTTCATTTGTTGAAAGCTGTTTTGTACCCCTAGCGAGCAATACACTTATTGTTGCTCTTTCTCCGCAACATTAAAATGATTAATGGAGCATAAGGTTTATATGAACGTCGACAAAAGGTAATCTGCTCACATCAATCTCTCTAAGAGCTATGCTGAAAGCAAGGAACGGTTTCAACTTCGTGAAATGATAAGCTTGCGTCTGTTATTGTGTCACTCGGCATTTGGATCGATTGAAACTCACTCTTTCTGAAATCACAATAACCACTGAGTTACTACTTGAATATATGAAACGATATTGTCAAGCTAAAATTATTAGTTTATAATAACTTCAAAAGATCCTACAATCATGTTTTGCTACCAGGTGAGATATTTAAACTACAATAAGTTTAAGATTTTACATGATAACTTGGAAGTCTGGTTGAGGAAGTAATTTTATATGATTTTATCTGCTATTATAGTGGTCAGTGATGCTTTAGTTCTTAGTTACTAGGCAACAAAATTAAAATGCTCTTTAATGATCTACATCTTAGTTTTCTTGATACTTATACGAATTAAAACAAACTATTTCTCCCGTAATTGACATTTACTGCATTATTACAACCATTAGCACTTGTAATACTTATTGAAGGTACATTTTCTCTATTATCATAAGTAATATTTTCATTTCCCTCATTACTCAAACATCAGTACTTGAGTTTCATATAACTACATAACAAAACTTTCCTTGACCTTTCTGGAATTATATTAAGTACCTGGGCGACCGACCTTCGCTCGGCGTTTTTCGCCTCTGTTTTTGTGAAATCTTATTTTTTGTGGGAGAAGATACTTATTTAGACAAACCTGAAAGGCAAAACGTTAACTAAATAAAACTACTTGTCGCAATTGTTAAGAGTAATGTCCGAGATACAAAGATATAGTAATACATAAAAATATTTCATAAACACCATCATTTCAGCTGTAAAACGTGTACTACTGAAAGCAAGCCTCCCCCATAGATATCCACCCAGTTTGAGGTTTTCGTCGAGCATTTGTTCCATTATAGAGTTCAGTTCTTTGCTGCTGTGATTGACTCTTCCATGGCTTCCTTAACCCCGGCCAGTCGCTCGTTAGTATTCCTCGATAGACCTGTCTTCATATTGGAATTCCCGTCTTCATCTTTTCCGTTTCGGAGTTTACATTTTTAATTTGCCTTCCATTTTTGTTCCCATATTTTCTATTCCGCAGTTTACATTTTTCCAATTCGGTTTTCATATTTGTTTCCTCTGCCGCATTCCGGAATTCATTTCATTTCCCATTATGTCCATCTTGGCTAACATTTGTTTCATCAATTGTTTCATATCGTGCTTTTCGTCGCACTCCTGACACCAATTGTGATTACTTTACCTTTTTTAACTATTTCTTTATTTTTTATTAAAACACCGGAGCGACACTAAGCAAAAGCAATGTTGAAGAATAACAAATACTACAGAAAGAAAAGGTGGTTGATAAAGCCATGTGAATGTACTACGCATTTATGTTTCAAACATATAGAAAAGTGTATGAATTGTTTGTAATTGTTCGTCGAAGCGGGAGTAGTGAAAGAAATGTGATTGTGTTTTACTAAAGAAAAATGACTAGAAAAACCGTGTGAATGTTATACCTTGCACTTATATTTCAAGTGTATGGAAAAATGTATGGATTGTTTGCAGTAGAAGGAGTAGTATGTTAGGTAAAAGAAAAGGGAGTAGAGAAAACCGCGTGAACGTAATACATTGCGTGGTAAAATGGATTGCATAAAACCCTTCGCCATGAAAAAAATTAGATATGTCACTTTTCATGGCGATCGGTCAACCTGTTTTGGAATTTAATCACTCTTCAACAGAACATATGTATAGGCGTTGGTATGTATGAAGTTGATAAACCATAGGGAATAACATGTGAATTGTTACGTAAAACAAAAGTGAGTAGAGAAAGTAGTATGAATGTAATACTAATGTAATGTAATACTAATGAATGTAATCGGTTAAGCGGTTTTCGAGATTAACAGTTAGATATATACAAACATTCAAGTTGTATAGATGATATGAATTGTTTGTAGAAGAGTGAGTGGAGAAAGACATGTGAAGGTGTTACCTAAAAGTGAGTAGAGTAAACACTGAATGTCACATACAGCATTTATATATCAAACATGCACAAAATTGTATGACTTATTTCTAGAAGAGTAAGTAGAGAAACAGTTATGAGTGTGTTACCCAAAAGCAAGTAGAGAAAACAGTATGAATGTAATACGTAGCATTTCTATTTCAAACATGCACGAAATTGTATGACTTATTTGTAGAAGAGTGAGTACAGAGATATGTGAATGTGTTACCTAAGAGTGAGTAGAGAAAACAGTATGAATATAATATGTAGCATTTCTATTACAAAAAAACAGACAGAAAGTTGCATGACTTATTTGTAGAAGAGTGAGTAGAGAAAGAGGTGTGAATGTATCACTTAATAGTGAGAGGAGAAAACAGTGTGAATGTAATAGCACTTCTGTTTCAAACATACAGAACATGGTATGACTTATTTTAAAAGTGGGGATAAATGTTTTTGGTGCAAAATCATGTTTTGTTATGGAAAATTGTTTATAGAAGACTGAGTAGAGAAAGAGATGTGAATGTGTTACCTAAAAGTGAGTAGAGAAACCGCTGTGAATGTAATATGCAACATCTCTATTTCAAACATACAGAAAATTGCATGACTTATTTGTAGAAGAATGAGTAGAGAAAGATGTGAATGTATCACTTAATAGTGAGAGGAGAAAACAGCGTGAATGTAATAGCACTTCTGTTTCAAACATACAGAACATGGTTTGACTTATTTTAAAAATGGGGATAAAAGTGTTTTTCGGTGCAAAATCACACTTTTTATGGAAAATTGTTTACAGAAGAGTGAGTAGAGAAAGAGATGTGAATGTGTTACCTAAAAGTGAGAGGAGAAAACAGTGTGAATGTAATAGCACTTCTGTTTCAAACATACAGAACATGGTATGACTTATTTTAAAAGTGGGGATAAATGTTTTTGGTGCAAAATCATGTTTTGTTATGGAAAATTGTTTATAGAAGACTGAGTAGAGAAAGAGATGTGAATGTGTTACCCAAAAGTGAGTAGAGAAAACACTGAATGTAATATGCAGGTATACAAAAATTTAACCAAATCTTTAGAGCCGTTTCTGAAATACAGGGAATATATATACAAGAATTGCACTGTAGAAGCGGAAATAAAAAAATGTTATTTTTATGTAAAATCGCGTTTTTTCGGGAATTACACCTATATAGATGAACTTAAAAGGCAAAACTCTATCTGAATACAAAAATTACCTTCGTCACTTATTTTTGCTTTAAATTCACATATGTAACCACCATCCAAAATTGAAGTATATAACAAAAATGTTTGTTGACATATTGAGTCTTTTTTTTTTTTTTTTTTTTTTTTTTCAAAACAAGTACTACCCTTTCTTAAACACATCGTTTCCAGAATAAACATATTTCATCAAATACACCAAAAATAAAACACACACTAAAATACTCTTAATGTAGATGCAATGTAGACTACACGTTAAAAATATGATTAGCAACTCCCTTCGGTCGTGTTCTAACAAACTTCTACTCAATGTCAACACCGCCGAAGTATTAGCCCGAGCAGCACGTGGGGAAACACGCTTCATATCGCGCGCTGTCCGTAGCGAGAGATATTTGTTGTTCATGTGTTACGCGAGATGGGTTACAATGCCTGCTGAAATAGCTTCCAAGAAACTCAACCGCCTGTTAAATCCAACAGTAACTAATATAGATGCATGCCTACTTACAAATCAGACTGGTGGTTCAAAATAGAGATTGCGCACTTTAGAGCGAATTAGACACTTTTTCACCACTTTAACAGTTTTCCCATTGCATATTTTCTGTAACTCTCAGCCGTCATATTCCTTACTGGCTGGCTGGCAGAGTCTGTTCACGAGTTCACAATTTAAAGTCGACTCAATTCCTTGTCAGTGGGACTTTTCCCGTTCTCAAATAAAACTTACAAGTGTAGTATGTGTGAAGGGAAACAAACAGAATTGCGAACGGATTTTAAAACGCAATAAGGTTAAAAAGTGGTGGATATATTTACTTTTCTTCCTCAGAGTGCTTCGTTCAAGCTAGGAGCGTGTGTGTATTTCAAGTAGTTTGCTTATTTCGGCAACACTTATAAATATCTATTACACCTGTAAGTGGTAAACCATAAGAGACAGACAAGATCATACTACTACAAAATGTATCTGCTTTAAAACGTACCATTTATTTCGCATAAAGTGTTCGTCATATCAATAATTTCTAATATACCCATTGTTATTCGCTTTAATTTATCATTAAACTATTTTTAACTGCAGCATAATTAAAACTCAACTAGAGAATAGTAAACCTTTTTTTAACATACATTAAAAACAAGCACCGTGTTAGTTGCACACTTTTCCAATTGGCTCATCACACCTTCTCCCACTCTCGATAACAAGGGAGGGTAGCACTTGTTGCACTATAGCAGTTTGCGAGAAAGCAAACCCATTTTATACGGCGTTTCGTAAATTTTATTTCACCACATATCGTTTGGTCCAGTGGCCAATTATTGCCTTCTGGTGGAGCACTAGAAATAATCAGACGGATCATTGAAAAGTTCGTTCGATTCAATTCGTGGTTGAAAACGCTTTAAACTTAAGACCATTTAAAACTGCCACAATGAAATATAACCAACATAATTCAATCTACTGCTCTTATAAACTTGTCTATATTTTGCCCAATTTAATAGCAATTTATGGAATATTTCAGATGTTTTAGAATTGGCTTTTGTCTGTGTTAATCGAAGCAAACTTCATGAGTTACATAATTCGGAATGCCTTTTGCTCGGAACTGGCTCTTACGTCATAAAGGCAACAGCTGCCGACCACTGAAGGGGTTTACCGCTCTAAGTTAGCATTGAATCCCCGCGTAGCCAGGAGAAAAGGGAAAACTTAAGTGCGCAATCATATGCCTTTCTCTACTCACTGTTACCGCTGCACCTCTATGTCACATTATACATCGTAATACACGGTGCAGGGATGTGCAGGGATGTGCCACGCCTTTTGCTAAATAACCTTAACCAACAGCCAGAACAAGAGATACAAAATAGCGTAGAAAAGGAATACTTTTATGCTCTCGATTGTATTAACTAAAAGAGAAAGAGGCAGTGAGTGTATTCAGTTTGTTATACACACCTCTTATCATGGCATATCTTATCGGCCAGAGAAGGGCATGCCTTGAAGGGGCTCAAATCTAAGGGGTAAGCTTGATGAGCTCTCAGATTAGCCAAATATATAACGTGTATGTGTCTGAAGAGTTTCAGGGAATGCAATTAAAGCTTGAATAGTACTTATTAATAAAAAGCAAGGCAGATCATCGTAAGAAAAAGGTAAACGGGATTGTTTTCTCACAATAACATCAATGTTTGTTGCTGCATAGAAGCAAAGCTAAATAAATAAACAAATAAACTAAAAAAAGCACGTTTTACCTGTAACTCAAACTAGAATAGTACATTTTTCTAGCTCTACTGAAGGGAAGGATGTAAGCTGGTTTGGGTAAAAAGTATTAATTTTTCACAAGCTTAACTCCTATTTTCTCGTAAATCTAATCTTTTTACCCCTAAAAGCGTGCCAAAAGTGTCTTTAAAATAAATTTAGATGTCCAGTGACAGATGAGTGTTAGTCGTTTTTACACATGGAAATAATATTTATGTGATATGAAAAGTCGGTACATTAAAAGAACATTGATTTATATGTGCACCAAATTTCAGTCCTCTAGAGTAAATAGTTTATATGAAAAATGCAGTTAAACTTCTTAAAATCAACATTGCAAGTACAGAGCTTACAAACCCCCCTTAATTTTGATTGCGGTTTTCTGAAACTCATTTTTCTGCATACATTTATCCCACTTTCTTAGGAATCACTTATTTTAGAGCGATGAAACTTACACCACTTATTTCTGGGTTGTGTGGTACTGAATTTTTATTATACCCCTATCATTAACATATTTTGCTTGTTAAAAGGGTTGAAAAATAATACATTCATTATGACTCTTTTAAAAAAATATGGCCTTCATATCTATGTAAAATAAAATTGTCAGTATAATTAGAAAGCATTGATTTATATATGTAAAAAACTTCATATTCTAGAGCAGATAGTTTCTCTGAAAGTACAGTTAAACTTCTCAAAATTAATATTGCTGTTTCCATTTTGTTGCAATTTAGGAGTTTTAAGCATCTGTATAACAGTTTGTTATTCTTGGTGTTTTAGGCTTGCCAATGCTATACTGTCTTAGACTACATGGCCATAAATCGTCGAAGCAAAGTAGCATTAGCGTTGCTTTGCAGTTAAAACACAAGGAAAAGACAAAATGAGGAGAACTTAAATGAGAAAGAATATGGGCAGGCATGTTCTAAGAGCACATATAATTTGAAACAAAAGTTACTCAATTTGCGATCGCTATTTCCCGTAATACGAATTTTCATACTTCAAAAATTGTAATGGATATTGATATCAAAGTTTAGTGCTTATTTGCCAACATTTCTTCGGTTTCTTGTGCTAACATTTTTATTAGTTTAGGTTATAATATCGATAAATAGTTCGAAAGCTTAGAAGTATAACTTTTTATATGCAATTAAATAATTTATTCGTAAAATATATACTACTAGAATTATTATCTAGTAGCCGGGGAAATAAAACTGAACTGTGAACTCAATATAATCCATATAAACAGTTTGGCTCCATAATTATTAAGGACAATAAATTAATATTTGCAAATCGAGGCATATACTGGGGCAATCTGTTGTAACTGTATGTTTTTCTTTTCTGATTCTTGCGGAATGGTATTTAAAAGAAAAATAGCAAAACAAAGAAGAAAATTGAAAGAATTATACAAAAAGATGAGAAACAAATTTACGAAACATAAAACTAATCGAAATGTGGTTTCATCTTCTTTGTATAAGCCACTTCAACTTGGAATACCGGTGCTATGTCATTGCGATTATTGGCACGGATGTCAAAATGAACCAATCGTGCACTATATTGAGTGTAGTAATAACCTGTTTATAATGGTCGGATTACAAGAGGCATTTTACGACAACTTTAGCCTTCAAAGATATTCCAGAATTTTCCTAGGAATATGCAATAAATATATTTGAAACTATATCCTCCAAAATCTAGATGTAGATCTAGAAATCCTGGAGTTTTGTATGACCAACTGTAATAGCTCGACAGATTGCTGTGAATTCCTAGGTTTTATTAACAAGATGTATACTGTCTGTCCAACTCTAATGTACACATTGCCTGCTTTCTCTAAATCGGTCGTTGTTCATACTATGGCAATGCGGTTACAGTGGATAAGACAACCGCAGTATCTCATTCCTTCCACCATGGTATACTCTCAGACTCATTGCCTCAGTATCACAGCTGCCCTATTATATCACAACAATCCAGGATGTAATACTGCAAGTGGAACCATAACAACAACAAATACCTGCCCTTCCCACATGCTGCTAATTGAACCATTTATGTACATGCACAATGCTTCATCTCTATCTAGGAGTAGACTAACAAAACAACTGTTCCATACATATACTACTGTCCATAATAAATACGAGAATACACCCTTTGTAATTTACAAAATATCTGACGCCTTGACGATTTTTTCCTAGACACCGAATACATAAAATTTTCTGCGTTTTCCCTAAACTAATGACTAATAAATGCATGTATTTAAAACTTTAGTGCGAAAAAAATTCATAGCATCCTATCAAAGACATGTCGAGGAATTAGAAGTAAGAACATTATAAGAGTAAAGTTTAGGTAAGAAATGTGCTATTCGCACAGTTTCTCTGGAACCCTGGAATCTGCTGCTACAAACGGTGCCGGTCAAGAAGACCTGTGCTTTGCCTAAGTAACAACCACGCATCGTCCATACTCCAGTGCTACCACCAGTGCATTTCACTGTACTGCGTTACTTCTGTTTTCTTGCATTATCATACCGGTTTACAGGGATATTTTAGGCGTGTCGAATGGCTGGAAGTTGCGCAGTGGCTTATAGTTGAGTGTATAGTATATCTGCCTGAACAACGCAACTTGTAATAGAAAAATCGGTTAAGTACCAAACTTGGTATTAAATTCACATCTAAGGATGCGACCCGTAATTTTCAAGAAAATTCCCCATCTCAAATTACCCTTTACATAGAACATCTTTTTTTAAACAAAATGCATCTAAAGATTTGCGTTATAACATGCTTAAATTTTAAAATACTTTTATGACGAAGGAAATGATATCTTGGATTTTCTGGGAAAGTCCTCAGAACTGCTCTTTACTCTGGATGACTTTTCCATAACTGGTGAACCGTAAGAGATATGACAAAACCTTACTGATAAAAATATAGATCTCCTTAAGAACACAACTTTTGTCATACACAATTTGTGGAATGAGCCATTTCCGAGAATTCCTTTTTATTTGTTTAAATGTTCCAATGTTTATGCTTTTCTCAAATAGGAATACCTTATTCGCTTTTTTGTCACTTGGCCATGCAAAGAGAACGTAATTTCAAAGCCATCACATAGCGACTCTCGCTTAATGTCTATTGTATTTTCAAATTTCCCTTGCACCTACAAGAAAATTAGCAATAAGCAAAGAACTCTGAGATTATTTACCGGGATTAGCATGAAGTAATAAAAGTGTAACTGTTTGTTAGAATGGTTTGTCCAAGAGTGGAGAATGTCATGTGAGTGCAACACAGATTTGTTAAAACCTGAACGTCAATATTAATTATAGGATTATGTATTTATGCCAACAAACTTACTGTTGGTGTTTTTAAACACACAAGCCATGTGCGCGCAAAGTTTGAGAGGTAGAATCGGAACTGAAACATTCTATGCCACAGCCAGGATTTGGACTATAGACCATCCCCTTACCAAGCGGGTGCTTTAACCATTAAGCTACTGTGACAACCTGCCAGAATGACATTGAATTCTCTAACCGATTCGTATTTCTCCAGGTAAACCACAAAGGCAGTCTCACATCAGACACAATTATCCCAATGGCGACTTACTATCTTAATTACTTTATGTCCCGAGATTAAACAACCATTAGATGGTAATTATTATTTATTTATGCCAACAAACTTACTATTGCTTTTATACCACAATGACAACCTGCATTTGTGGTTTACCGGGAAAAATACGAATTGGTTGAAGAATTCAATGTCATTCTGACAGGTTGTCACAGTAGCTTAATGGTTAGAACACCCGCCTGGTAAGCAGAGGGTGTGTGGTTCAAATTCTGGCTGTGGCATTGAATTTTTCAGTTCCGATTCTATCTCTCAAACATTAATTAATCGCTTTTATTGCTATTGAAATGTCCATAGTATTCCAGAACGATCGATATGGAAAAACTTCCAGAACATTTAGTTATCTGGTTATAGCGCTTACGCTGGAACTTGAGCACCCTTAAAGCTACATCAACAACAGTGAGCGAGCTCGCTGCTTATCTGTTTATCTTTTTGACTGCCGGCGCGTCCTCTCAGTAACCTTGCACTATAATTGCTGCGTCGCAATATATAGAGACTCGATAATGTTAAGAAACGTGTACCGTTTCTGTTGATCTACCGAAAAAAGGTAGGTTGGTATCACTGACCCGTGTAATATTGGTAAACTTGTTTATCCCATAAGGCACTGTCGAGTGCAGCGTCAGCTCCCAATAACTTCGAAAACTCAAACCAGTCGCTGCTACTGAAAGGCTGGCGCTATGCTGTTGGATACGTATGCTTTTTCTGTTTTATTAACAATACCAACTGTTGAACAAACAGAGCATTTGGACATGAAACAGAATTACAAGCTATAGGAAACCCAAACATTGAGCACACCAGCAGCTTCAAAAGATTTACTTTATCACAAGTAATAACATAAGACATCGGATCTAACCAGTAAATTCTCGAGCGGAGCAAGACTATTGTGTGGAGTATTTGATAAATAAAATATGAACTTAAATACTATATTGCAAAGATTTGACCAGATAATCTTAAATTCCATAAAAAATAACTTACAATACATTCATTACAATTAATGCAGTCCGACTTGTTCAGTATTTTTAACCAAGGAAAGCGAAATCCTAGAATTACGCGTTCGACTTTCGTGTGTTTTAACAGAAAACCATGAGTTCTCAAATAAATCTCGCTTTATATCATTTTCAAACCCGTGGGAGTGTGTTCATCACAAGTATGGTCTTCAAAGCACAAAAACTAACTTTTCTTTTCTCCGGAAGCTGTTGCAACTGTTTTCTCTTTGCATTTCTAACGTTTCTAGCAATTTTACATTCGGCGTCGTAATACGGGTTTAATTTACGTTGATATTTTATATAATATTTTTCTTGGATTATTTTAGCCACCAAGTTCCAGATTGCTAAGGTGTACTCTTTGTATTTTTCTCTATTACTTTTTTCATACTCATTGGCCAAACAATACAGTCAATAGAAGTATCTCGCAAGAATTCGTATTCCCATTCATTACAGAAATCATTGAATTGATTCCACACTTTGTTCTATGTTTATCGATTACTTGGTATGGCATTCTGAATTATTGTTTTAATTTTACCATTTGAAGCATCACCAAATCATTTCGAGTTGCCCTACATTTGATAGTTAATGGATTGTAATATGTAATAAATCCTTTTCAGCGATGGATGGAAATATAGTTGGCGACACTGGATAAACATAAGAATGGCCTAGTGATAAATAGTACGAAACAAAAGAATAGTCAAGTAGTACATGTGTACGACAAATTAACGCCAATTTATATATGAAATATTCCTCCTAATTACCTCAGTAGTTTCTGGAGGTTAATCCTTATCGTTTTCTAATAAAAATGTAGATTTATACCGAATATTTGTACAATTAGAAACTGCATTTTTTTTCCAATGTTTCACTCTCATGTATTAAACATACCCTCTAAGCAAGTTGGTACGTCACTGCCCGAGATGATTTGCGATCTCCCAAAATGGACAGTATACACATTGTATGAGACATCCATATGGTAAGCAGGTGGGAGAGAATTATAGCTACTCATTTCAATAACAATTCAGTCTATATATTGCAAGGTTACTTGTCATCCGATTACCTACTGTTATTTAATGGCGCGTGCTAAGTTATCATACCTCTGTTTTCTTTTTAGTTTCTCTTCCGCCAATTTATATTAGGTAGAAGGAATATTCTTCCAGTAAAATTTCCACACCGAGACTTCAAGAGCAATTTACATTCTGGAATTCCCAATAACCCCCAAAGCAATTTTTGAAAAATGACTGTATATAGTGCTACTGTTGGAAGCAACAAAACTAAGCAGCATGACAAAGTTACATAAATGGAAGACAAATGCAACTGCCGAGATTCAAAGATACCGGAAATAGTAGAAAGATCATATTTTAAGAATACTTCCTTCCAGCTATCTTCGGCGAGACTTTTTAATGAACCATTTGGATGAAAAAAAAAAAAAAAAAAAAAAAAAAAAAAAAAAAAAAAAAAAAAAAACATTGTACGGCGAGGGAGAAGATACAGTAATCATTTCAGTTACTCTCGAAATAGGTCTAAGGGCCTGAATCTTTTTTGGTGGAGAAGAAATTTCCCAACTCGTTCTTTGTGGATGTTAAAATCTTCATAATACAGCAACGTCATTTTAGTTTCATCTTTTCTTCGTTATTACAACAACAATAAGTTACCCAAGTGTTTAATTTCTCATCTACAATGCAAGGGCAGCAAGTCCCTTCTTCGAAGCAGAATGCAACCACGGTAATTTAATTTAAGGGCTTAACAAGATTACCTACCTCATATGTTTGTGCCAAAGCATGTTGAAAAATAAAACAAATTTTAGAGAATCATAAAGAGTGGGGAAAATAAACATTACAAATGGCGATGGTAAGGTATAGAACAGCATAAGGTACTCAAGCCGCGACTAGTTTCAACTTCCCATATGAAAACAGTTTGGTAAGCAATATAAAACCCCTTAAAAAGTCAGCAGTAATATGAGAAAAAGATAGTTACGGAAAAGTTATGAAAGATAGGAAAAAGAAAACAAATGAACCTCCAAGAGGAAGAAACGGCAGAGAGAGAGAGAGAGAAAACATGAAGTAGAGAGGATATCTGAAAAGAAACCGAGCAGAACTTGTCTAAAGCAAACACACGTGATACTGCACCAAATGCCGTTGAAAGCGACAGTTAAAGAAAATCGTGATTTGTTAAAAAGACACGTCACTATTATGGTCATTATTGCGCATAATCTGGGTGGTGGGTCGGTCTGGGTGGCTCAGTCGGTTAGACGCTGGCCTACGGATCCCAAGG
Source organism: Tenodera sinensis (assembly GCA_030765045.1). Classification (NCBI taxonomy): domain Eukaryota; kingdom Metazoa; phylum Arthropoda; class Insecta; order Mantodea; family Mantidae; genus Tenodera; species Tenodera sinensis. Next base: position 153,059,784 of record CM060967.1, read on the forward strand.
TCGCGGGTTCAAACCCGCCCAGGCCGATGGTTTTTAAGTGTGCTTAAAAACGACAGCTCCATGTCAGTAGATTTACTGGCATGTAAAAGAACTCCTGCGGGACAAAATTCCGGCACACCGGCGACGCTGATGTGATCCTGGCAATTGACAGCGTCGTTAAACAAGAAAATAAATTTAAAATTTCTGGGTGGTGGCAACCCCACTAAAAATAAATAAGTTCGCCATGCGAGGACATCGGTCTGGGTGGTTCAGTTTGTTAGACGCTGGCCTAATGATCCCAAGGTCGCGGGTTCAAATCCGACCCAGGCCGATGGGAAGACAGAAAGGATCTCCACGCCGGTACCGAGGATCGAACCTTTGAGTCCCTCGCTGCAAAGGCAGGCGCTGCTGCTGCACTTTTAGGGTGGTTCGAAAGCACAAAACAACACCACATTACTTAATATTTCTAGGGTACTTTATCACTTCACTTGATTGGCTAGTGCTATCAGTTTTACGTGCTATCACATGCTACCCTATGATGTGCATGTGACCATAAGTACACCATGTTAGTAACAACTATTGGTTAATTAGGATATGGTAATGGTGAGGAATGATCGATTCCTTCAACTAGAAAAGAAAAACACAAAGAAGTATGGAATCACAGGTTCTTAAAACAGAAGTTATGGAGCCCTTTCTTCTATACCACACTGAGGTTGAAAGAGGTACCAGCAGGTATCTTGAGACACTCTTACAGATGATCAAAAATCGGATGTAGTTTACTTCACTGGAATGTATACAATCAACAACACAAACTATTATACGCCGAGTGAAACAATTCGGAAGATTTACATTCCATGACTGACGTCCCTTTAACAAATCACGATTCGTTTAGTTCCCAATTCTTGTTAGGTTGTTAAGCTTCAGAGTTTGACCAGCTTACCTATGCTGAGCAGGATGATACATTTGTGTCAGAATCTAAAAATTTCGTAATTTAATACGTTATCTCCATGGTTACGGTTTATCAGTGATTCATCATATCACGTGAACAAGCCGATAAAACTGTGCAGTGCCGACAAAGCGCTAATTCTGTAATCCTACAAGCTAATTTGTGCAGAACACGGCCAACCTTGTTCAATCCAGCGCCTGGATCATTGTCGCTCATAACCTAATTGGACTTGACAGCGCAATAGCCGTTGTGTTTAGTGTCTGTTCACACAGCAATCAGTGTTGTGATAGCATCTATTATTGAAGTGTTTTATAAACAAGCGAACGTTCACAGCTCTAACCGGTCAGATATGGGTACAGAAGTCGCTGTATTCTTTCCAAACATTCGACGCCTATTTCACCGACTTAATTTGTCGTTATCACGGTCTATTTAAAATAATCAACATAATAATCAAAATATATTACTTTGAAGGCGGTTTCTCAGACAATTCCACCAACTATTCCGGTATAATAAAATGTGATGAGACAAAATGTATACCTTGTCTACATTGAGACCCTCGGAGTCCAAAATGAAACATCTGATGTGTTGCACCCACGACTTTCTCTACTCTTATACTACCCATTCTTACAAACTCTTATTCCTCTATCTTCTTCGTGATAATTAAGATAAATTATCTTATTGCTTATTTCCTTGTAGGTGCAAGGGGAATATGGGAATACAGTAGACTTTGAGCGATAGTCAAATCTATTAAAGCTTTGAGATTCCGTTCTGTTTGCACGGTTAACATAAAAATGAACAGCGATGTTGCATTTGACGAAAAGTTTCCGAAACTGATACAAATAACGAGGAATATCTCCGAAATGGTTCACTCTACAAAACTTTATTTGGACATAAATTGTGTGTTTTAGCGAGATCTACATTTTTTGTACTGTAAGATTTTGTCTATCTCTTACGGCTTAGGAGTTATTCAAAAGTCACCCAGAGTAAAAAGGACTACATAGGCTATAGCCAGAAAATTCAAAACATACATTTAATTTATCATAAAAATATCTTAAACATATGCCATTTAACCAAATTGAGCCATTTTCAAGAAAATCAAAATTTTAGAAAAAATTTCCACGTAAAGTGTAGTTTGGGTGGGGAAATTTTCTTCAAAATCTTCGTCTCGAATCGAAAGACATTAAACTTAAATACCAACTTTGGTTTATAACCGACTCTTCGTTTTTGAGTTATGCTGCCACAGACTGGCAGACACACACACATGGATCGTTTTCTAAAAAATGCTTTTTTTGGGGGGGGGGATTAAGGGGGTCTCAAAACATATTTCCAATGAAATTTCAACATCGAATTTTTGGGTGGAATACAATACTTCAACTTACCAGTAGAGAAAATAAAAGGCATTGTAACTAAAAGATGAAAAGTTGCAGAAATACTAAGCTTGTAATTTAAATTCAGCATATAGCACAGGTACAACACGAAACTTTTCAAGAAAACTTCCAATCCCTAACTATCCTTTACATGGGGTATTTCAAAATTTGTTATTTTATCAAAACTTTCTCAAACAATTTTATTTAAGTTACATATTGTGACAAAATGACAGGTTTAAATTACTTTCCTGTCACTTGATTTTTCTTCTAAAACTGAAGCATTTTTTGGTTTGGTTCTTATAACTCAGTCTACAAATTTTCGTGACCTTTCAACTCACAGTTCTGTCCTACCGTAACCTTGACTGTAGGTTCCTGTCTTTCAATTCTCTCTGTCCTACAAACTAATGGCTTCAACAATCACACTCACTAAAACTGCTTCTCATAACAAACGACTTCGACGCGACGTATTAATGTCCGTAACGGTCCCAGTCAACACATACAGTTCTCTCACAACGACGACTGTACACACATACACACTGCGGTGTTCAACACTACATACCGACATAAAACCCAATTACAACTGTCCCGAAAAGGTCCTTCTAACTCGCCGTCTCGCCTCCTTAAACGACTGGAGTAACGCAGCACGGATTTTTCTCGAAATTCATAAATTCACGGTGACACGCTGCATAAAAATATTACTATCGTTTTGTTTACTGCATCATATAACAACGTGTGTATTAAGGTTTTATCTAGATTAACAAGAAGTTAGGATAAGTTCATGTCAAAGTCATGTAAATGTAACAAATAAGATCGTTCTTCCCTCGACCACATTCATTTACACACTATGGGCTTTTAGTTAGGTTGTTTTTGGCGTAAAAAAATCCCTGTCTTGAAACCAGTAAAATTTGCCGTACAAGAGTTTTAAGAGATTTTAATTAATGTAAAAAAATCAGACAAAAAATGCAAAAACTTTTCTCCAGGAACTACATGTGTAGCATGTTTCCCTGAGGGACGTCAATTTATACATCCTCAAATACGTTTGGGTGGTTCATACAACCCCTCAGTATCTGCCATCTGATCGATCGTAACGTACGTACCTCGATCCTTCTGGGAACAGATGGTTTATCCATTGGAACGCGTAATCAAATTTGTCCTCAATAACCTGCATATGAGTAGAGAGAAAGTTCACCGTGTGTGATCTCTTCGATCAGATGCCGCACGTCCCTAATCCATACCACTTCTTAAGAGAGAGAGAGAGAGGGGGGAGGGGGGAAGGGTGTAGGGGGGGGGAGAAATTATAATTTCAGAATTGCATTATTGTTCAGTGTACAGAAAAAGAAAATATCTGAAGCAGTATCTTCACGTCACTACCTCTTTCCACTGTCGGATCGTATTTTATACTGCTTCTATAAACTATTCTTATAAAAGGTTATTACTTTCTCCACTGCTTACCTGTAGTAAGTGGGTAGAAATAACAATGGGGGCAACAGTAACAACCCACATTGTCAACCTAGGGAGAGTGCCTATTATGGAAGCTGTCTATTTTATACACCACCATGGACACACCAAACCAATAGGAAAGATTAACGAAACCTCATTGGGGTCGATGGTATCTAGCATCCACCTATCAGATTAGCAGGTTAGTGGTGGAGATCGTTGATCGTCTCCCAAACTCGTCTGAGCATCGCCAAGGCGCACTCAGTCTCCCATGGCCATTGGGTTCCACTGCCCCACCGAGTCCAACCCAATACAAACAAATCCCGTCTGTGAGGGACTCCATGCTTGACTCGGCGTACTTCTGGTAACGTTTTCAATCAAATTTGCCTAACCCAATCTACCTCTTACATGGCAAAGTTTTCTTTATTCATTATTTTCAAAGTAAGCTGTGAGGAGTCTTATGTTTAAGACATTGATATGACAAATGAAATTATGTCTTAAATTTTCTGGGAATAGACTGTGAACTCCTCTTCTTGTGACTGACCTTTGTATAACAGATGTACAAGAGATATACAAAGCCTTCCTGCACAAAAACACACAGTTTATGCCAAAACATTTTTATTGTTGAGTTAATGATTTCCGAGATATCCCTTATTGTTGGTCTGAATTTTCAAGTATTCAAAATACATTTCTCAATTGGTTTGTTGCTAAAAGCTTTTTTATGGTCATATAAAAAGCATGTAACCTCAAAGGCATCAGACAGCGGCATGCTATTTAAAAAGGTATCAGTTTAGCCTGTATCCTAAACGACATGTATGTTTGTGAATTGAATTATCTGGAATAACAAAATAAAGAAGTAATATCTGGATTAAGAAGCAGATGGAACAAGAATTTGTACAAATTGTGTGTAGTATTCATTGATCCTTTTGTTCTATGTACGGAGAGCCAAAACGATAGTCAAGTGTGTAACAGTGGATCACGTAACCCGCTTCTACATAGTGTTACTATTTGGCAACAAAGATGTTCACAGTTTTAGGATATTGTGACAGTATTTTTGTTATTTTTGTGTTAAATTGACATTCAAAAACAAAGTAAAGTCATCTTCTCTGCTCTCTTTACCTGATAACTCTCCCTTTATGACCCTCCCCTTATGTAGGATTTACACCGCCTAGGACTTACAAGCCAGTGCCTAGGGTCAGATGCCTGTCGGGAGCAGAGGAACCTATGGACCGGACTGACTGAAGACCTGGAAGCGGGTGGTTAGCCCAGCATCAATTATGACAGTGAGGAAGAGGATGATATGAAATGCAGGCGAAATCGATTATTGGAAAGGTGATAATGAAGCAATTGGTGGAATGAGTGGCGGGGGAAACCGGAGAACCCGGAGAAAACCTGCCCTGACACCGCTTCGTCCACCAGGAATACCACGTGCGGATTCCCGGGATCGAACCCGGCCCGCCAAGGTGTTACGCGAACCCTCGAACCACGGGGTCCACGGCGCCGCCTGTATCATAAACTTAGCAATTTATTTGAGCATTACTGTAGCTTTTTTTTTTTTTAAACTCAAAATCCCTGCAATTTAGTCTAATGTAATTCCGTCATCAACCATTTAACTGCAGTCAATGTGATTAACCTCACTGCTCTGAATGGATGGCCAGGTAATGAACAATGATGGCTATTCCAATTATTTCCTTTAGGTGCCTTTGACACGAATTAGTAGAGTGGCATATGCGGCAAAGTAATTCATGCTGTCTTATCTATTATATAGCAAGAAACAAATAAAACTTACAGAAGTTCAAAAATGAATGACTGACACCACGAAATTGTCATTGCAATAAATTTTGAGTGTTCAAAAGATTAAATTTTTTATATGGCAAGTTTTCCCGTTATTTAAAATTATAAAAATCCCTTCTCAAAGAAGGGGATTTCACAAACTGTTTCTCGAAAATACAAGATACACATTTATTTTGCTAATAAAACACCTTAAATACACAGCATTTTAGTCAACCATTTTTTGGTGTATCAAAACCTTCGAAAAATGTATGTCAAGGGAAATATGAGCCGTCTTATACCCTTGATGTTGAACTTAAATACCAGTTTTGATATACTTAGCATCTTTCGTTTTTGAGCTATGTTATTCAAACTCAGTAGGACATGAACTATGTATTTCCAATGAAATATCAACATAACATTTTCTTTTCTATTACTGTCTTTTAGGTTTCGAAGCTATTGACTCAGTACAGTTTAACAAACTATGTGTACTTCAGTATAATCACCATCACCAAGTTCGTTTTAGACCACATGGCTTGTAACGATAAAGTTAGCGAAGTTGGTCTTGGTCTTCCTTGGTCCCTGTGACCAGTTGAAATGCCAGTTTTGGGAATCTAGCTTTACAATTCTAGATGGTATTTTTCTATCTCCTCAGTCGAACTTAATACTCCAAGGTTTTCTCTGATGTCTGTATTCCTTTGGTGGTCCATTATATGTCAGTGATCGCAAGAAACGCGTTTGGGCTACTTCAAATTTATGTGAATTTCTGCTATTCAAAATCCATATTTTACTTCCGTGTCTGAGAGCAACTTTTGATGCAATATTAGTTTTGTATCGGTCATCATTGTTTGCCAAAAATATTTATCATGTTTTTTCTAATTTTGTACCATTATCATTTGTGATGTGCAAATACATTTCCTAGATGTGATAAATCAGATAATGGTTCTATAATTTTTTCATCAATCTCGATTTTCACACGTTGCACATATTTTTTCCACACATTGGCATTGCTTTACATTTTGAAGTATAAATTGTCATATCATATTTGCTGAATACTTGGTATGATGCCATTTGTAAGCTGCCTTCAGAATTTGAGAGTATAACTTGATCATTCGCACATACCTAATATTGTTTGGACAATTTTATTTATTGTTAACGAAATTCCGCTATTTACTGTTTGTTTCCATATATATATTGAATAAGAGTGCAGACAATCCGCAAAATTTTTAACCGGTTTTGAACACTAATGTGTCTTTGCTCGATCTATTAATGATATTAGATCCAACTGTTTGCTTGAAAAAGGCCTAAACAAGCACAGGAGATACATTTATAAAAACAAGCAATTAAGTAGCATGAATTCCATTAATATCTGTGAGGTTTTATACCCCACGGGAGCAAGAAACCCGGACTTTTAAATTTAAATTCCACGGATTAAAGAATATTCTTTTACAGATGCTAAGATACTTAATGCAAATATTGTATTCCTATTTAACATAAATTAATTGCCATTATAATGATAAATGTACATAAATGTGAACAGTGAAAGACGAGTAGGGAAGAACTAACATAAAAAGTACTTAAAGAATGAGGTAATCACGTGGATAGAAAAAAATAAATGATGGATAATGTGAAAGCTTGCGAAACAAAGCCACAAGCATCTAGGAGATTTTCAATTCTAAGTGCTAATTGATCATTTATAATATAAAAATATATAATATAAATGTTTAAGGAAATATAGACAATTGATTGGTAGAGAAACAGAGAAGTCCACAGTGAATTAACATTATAGAAGGTAGGGGAAAACAATAGGCTTTTTGACTTAAACGTAAAAGTAATGTTGAACGAGCCAAACGCGTAAACTAACGCAGAAGAAGCAAGAATTTCAAGAAAAGTTTAATTATTTGAAGTGGTATAATGGAACGGAAAGTAACAAAATTAAAAAGTAAAATATTTGTATAAAATCAGCTCCGAACATAAGGAAACTGACTCTATGGCCAAGTACTTCGCATCCTGACTTCCAAAATAAGAGTTCCCGGATTCGATTCCCGACTGGAGGATGGGAATTTTTTAGTCAAAATTATTCCCTCTCTCCTACAGTCTGGAAAGATGAATGAGAGCATGTGCATGAATATAAACATAACCCAAGTATTAACAGCAGTAAACTAGTGAACATCAATAGCGATGAGGAACTGTTCCAAAGGTGAAGTCACATAAAAAGGTGACATATAAATGGAGCAAAAGAAAAAGAAAAACAAAAGAAAAAACATTTGAATCGTCCACCAATGCAGATCAATATATCACGATATTTATTATATCACTTCCAAGCCATGCATTTGAACTTAGTATACAAACACAAAGAGTCTTCTGTGCAGGTTATGTTCGAATTTAATTAAGGAGAAGGCAGCTGTTTTTGTATACATGTTAACACTTTGTTTCAAGTATTAGCACCTGAATTATGGAAAATAATTTCAGCTGAAGGATTTTCTAGGTTTATTAGTAGGTACACAACCATTGTTAAACACGTGTTTACTGGTGTTACCCTGAGAATTTTAAGTCATAATTTATGAACTGTGGTCCAAAGACTTTTCCGAACAGCGAAAAGTGCTGCAAAACAAAATGACGAAACGGAATTTAAATGTTGACACATTGCTTTACTTAAATGTTACAGGAGTGATTAAAAAACCATTTGTGGCTTAAAGATTGGTAATTTTAAAACACCAATGATGCAGTAAGCGAGTACTAGTTACAAATATCACGAAAAAACAGAAAACAAAAAAAAATGCTAACCTTCAAAATTACTTTTATCAAATGCCTCCGTTAACTGTTATATTACTATTAGTTACTACTATCATAATATTATTATTATTATCATCATCATCATCATCATCATTATTTATCATCATATCGTTAAACATTGTGTATATTCGTGTATAGTATTCATATGTGCATTAAAACCTGACGCATTATCGAATAAATTCTTGCTCATGGTTATAACCTAATCCTGTAGAGTTTGAGAAACTAATTGTACTGGACCAAAATGAAAAGGGCGTGACCAAACATCCAATCCACTTCCCTAATGCGAACAAAATTGATGACTTTCTTATTGCAGAGAGAGATAGCACCATTGGAAGTGGCTGGTCCCAAGTGAAATGCGCGCCATAACGAGAAACACGGCTAATCCATCTGGCAGTTATCTTTAGCGAACATAGAAACGGGCTTAGTGCATTTTCAGAATTACCTAAAAAAACAGTAACGAGCCCTTAAGTGTACCACGTATAGAAACATCATTAGATTTTAGGTTGTCATAATAATTATGATTCCTGTAATTCAGTATCATAGTTTTGTGCTCAGGATAGTTCCTTGGTTGCAAACCTAACTTGTCTGTTCTACTCTCCATTCTATTTAGCTGTTTATTCCTTAAGTAATTACAATAAATAATTTGATGATGTTAGAATAAATGTATAACTTAAGAAGCAATAGTTAATTTTGTCATATGAGAATGTCATGGCGATGCAATTTTCGGTTCAGTAAAGGGTAATTAGAATAAGCCCTTGTAGCTCAGGTAATTATGATTCTACTAAAAACATTAGTTTAAAAGGCCAGATCCGAGGAATTTAGTTATATGCACCTATCGCAGACGTTACTAAGGCACATAAGGGACAATTTTGAAATTTAGGAAGTGATGCTTTCAGGATTGAGAGAAATATTTTTTTTTTGAGATACGAATTAGCAACTGTTTAACTGACCGAGTTAGCATGAACGTTGGTAAAACTTAGGTTAAGTAACTCGTGACTTCTTCCCTCATGTCTTTCTTGCTTTACATAAATTCTTACTGTGATCAACTATCAACAGCCACAGTACTTGTGGACCGCGCTGAAGTTACATAGAATCAGTAATCACCGGCAGGGAACCTTCTGTATAGTATTTCTGTGATTCATGGCAACGTGCGTTTCGTATTGTTCTTAGGAAAAGAGTTAACTTTAAACCCTAAACTCTAGATAAGGAGAAGTTAACATATATAAGTTCGAGAGTTGGGGTTCAGGAACAGTTTGAGTCTTTAATCTCAGACAATTACTCACTTCAAATAGATCTTATTAGTGAATTAAATTTATCAGTCAATTTAATTTGTTTTGTTAGTCCTGAGAAAGGGATGTCTTAACTCAGTACTGGAGCAACTGACAGCAAACAGACAGAAGAACGAGTTTGGAGACTGCATGAAAACTGACGCACACATTTCTTTAGTTTCATCGCTCAACTGTTCCAATACATCTTAGTAAATACCCAGTCTCTTCTCTTTAATTTCCCAAGCAACTTCTTTTCCTAGTCAATTTCAACGATGTTCTTCCTTTAATCGCTCATTTTACTGGATGATACGTAGATTCAATATTTATTCAAGTGTTGTAATAATTTCTGCAGTACGTCCTGAAGTGATAACTAGAAATTGTGCTTTGAATGAGCTGATGGAAATAGCAGATAATTGTTACAACAGTTGTCTCAGAATCTCCAGGGCGCTGATGACCTAGAAGTTGAGCGCCCTTAAACCAAATCCAATCCAATCAGAATCTCCTGTGCATTTATATACCCATGATAAAATATTGTAGCAATATTACTCCTCGGTTACTTTTTAATCACTTCTTTATTTTCCCTACTTACGTGAAGCATAGCTTCAATTACACAAATACTAGAAATAAACTTCTTTTCCTTATGATTTTGCAAACAAAACTTAACCAGATTCGAAAGTGCTTCAAAATTACTCTGTCTCTTTGGCAACGTGGAGTGAGTTGGGTTTAATGGCCCGTCAACAGCTGGGTAATTAGGGCCCCCTTGACAACGTGGTCACCCATTGAAAATAAACAAGGATGCACGGAAACTCGTAGTCTAGCATTGCGTATTTCGTGTCAACGTCACACTAAGTATTGAAAACACAAGTTTATCGTGGTTAACAGGAACTCGATGGCAAAATAAGGTTTCTAAATCATTTATAAAGTAGGTATGACAATCAAATGGCAGATAAACTTTAGACATAGTTCTAAACGAATATATTAACTTAAGTATTACGTATGTAACTTGGGAGTGCTTCTTCATTTTATAAAAACTACGTTTGATTAATCTATTGCACGGGAAATACACCATCACTGGAATTTTCGTTAAGAAGTGGAGATAGTGAACAAACAGCTATTACACTGCTAGCTAATCAGACAGAGAGCAAGAGCAAGAGGATAAAGATTAACCCAATTTAGACCTAGGAAATAAGAGACCCGATGCACGCATGGGTATTTGCAGCAAGAAATCTCCCTTAAAAGATTTCAAGCTGACTTTTGAGCTCGAAAAAAGAACAAATACAAGCGACGAGAACAGCAAGACAGATTTCATTTTCAGTGAAAACATATCCAGAGGGGCTTCACGTGAAATGTTATTCATTCCACGAGCCGAGAAACTAAATTCTGTTGTGAACAAGCGCTCCGGAAAATAACTATCAGCCGCTGAAGACGATATGGAGATTATATTTCCCTGTAACATAACGTGTCACTGTCCTTTAAAGTATCATGTATCATTAGGCAGTGTTAATGAGACAGTCATGGTCTGAGAAACGGAATATAATCACCTCTGTATGTGCAACAGCAGGATTCACATTGGTACTTATGTTATCGAGACAGGTTGAGTGTCTTGTGGGTTTGCAATTTGTATGACTAAAGTTAAACTGGTTGAGAATATTTTAAAATTTGTTTAAATTTTTTTATGTACAGTAACATCAAAATCAGCATTTAGATCTCCATCTATCATAACGTCAATTTTTTTCCAGCTAGGTCTGCTACGTACTATATTAAGTAACTCCTCAAGTTTACCCAAAAACACATCAGGACCCCCATTTGGTGATCTGTAAAGTAACACTATAACTAGTTTTAGTGTATCTATAACTGCGCCAGTTTCTTAAAAATGTAACTCGCTTTAAAGACATTCCAGGGGCAACTTATTACAGTGCGCTGTTAAATTCTGTTTTACATAAATGGCTACTCCACCATATTTATGGTTTAACCTGGAATAGCTAGCTGCTAACTTATAATCATCTAAAATGTTGAAATCCATTTCATTTTTTTGTACAGCAATGTTCACGTAAACATATAGAGTAAAACTTATTTCCAATATCAAATTCATTGATTATATTCTGCTTTGTACCAATCCCCTGTACATTAATGTAACCTATTTTAAAGCCTACTAAATTGTCGGATTTATCAGCTCTTGGCCTAATCTTGTCTTCACAGGAGTCCATTCTAGTATCTTCCTCTGGCTTATTTACTACATTCCCACAGCTACTTACAGTTGGGAGTTCAGTATTGGCCTGCGGTAACCCTACTTATGGTATTACATAATCCTTTTCTCCCCTTTTAGGTTAAAAGTTGTCCATGACTGGTATGAAAAGTTCTGTCACATGCACTGCAGTTCACTAGTGTTACATTACCAAATCGTTTACATATTTTACTATACAAACTATTAGCTTTTTGTACTTCCTTATTGATGATGGGCCAGCTGCTTAGGTCATGGCGATGTGGGATGTTGACAACTATAACGTTTGCATGAGTAAGATTTACCAACGTTTTCTTGCTAATTGTTAATCGTTTCCCTCACTTTCTTATTCTCTTGCATTAACAGAGCAATATCTTCCCCAAGGACTGCAATTATTGCTAACAGCGTACTAATGTCTATTTCACTGCTTGTTGAAGCTATTTCCTGTTTCTTACACCTCGGACACTTCCATTGATAATCTATGTCTGGAATTTCGTCCTCACCAACACGTGCACGAAGGTAATGATGCCATAAACCACAAACATCGCATAAAATATCATGTCTCACTATTTACTTGCACTCACCCCACTTTATATCGGTTAAAGTCCTGATTGTCACCAGAGAAAAAACTAAACCACAGGCGGCCATTTTGACTAATAATGTAAGACTTTTAGATCTAAAAGTATATTGGAATTCAGCCCCCAAGTCTGTAAAAACAGTATATGTTTACTACAGTATAATTTCGTGGTGCCTGAGCCTGCCAAATGTGATCGCCGTCCTCAGCACACTTGCACATTCAACTGATAGGGACTTCATGCATTTGTCAGCCCCAGCTGTAATGTTGGCTTTCGTGGCCGGAATCGCTCCGTATAGCAGATCCCCAATTTCCTCTTATACCAGGGTTTATAAACCCCAATAGTAAAGGCCAAACTAGAGCGCATTTCCTGCTCCACGCCCTAGCCCACTACTTTACAGTGCAGTACATATGGATCGCACAGGAAATGCTACACTACCACTGAAGACAACAGACTACCCAGACTGTCCTTCCTGATTGAAGCTTTTTCCAGGTTTTTCTCAATCCTCATAAGTGACAAATCCTAGCGTATTTCCTTGCCAAAATTCATTTCCATTCGCCTTACTCTACCATTCAACAAACTAATTCTTACAAAATATTATTTTATTATAATTTGGGAATGACTATTTTACTGCAAATAATGACAGTATTGAGCGTAAGTTATACAGCACTTATCTACAACGCTGCTGCGTCGACTGCACCTGGTCCCCTCTGTGTTGTGATCATGTGACTTCTACTTCCTTTAGTCAAAACTTCGCAATCTTTTGTTTACTTTAGGAAGGTCTGATCCCTATTAATAAAGATATAAAACCATGATCTAATCAGCGACGTAGTTATATATCGTCATATGGATAAAGCTTACACATAAAAGCATTAAACGCAGATCGTGCTGCACATTGGAATGTGTTTAGATACTGCCCTTTCTAGGTATCCAATTTATTTTGACGGCTTTTAAACATTGGATTCCTATGGACACTAGTGGAATCGTACTTTCACGAGTTTATAGGAATTTAAGTACAACACAATAGCACATCTGTAGCCAACTACCCTACATTCCCTATGACGAGGGCTGTGAACGAACCAGCTTTAGCGTACATTGATTAGTTCAGGGACAAGAAGTTTAATTCCAAGCCTGATTGCCTACCTCGTTTTTGCTCGTTCCAAAATGCGTTCCGCGAATATTGATTTCCTTTAGAAAGGCAAAATAGCAAGCTTTCGAAAAACAACCTGCGGACCTCGAAGGTAAACCACTGTGTATTGAGAATTCAGCAAACGCTTCCATTAAATACATCAGAATTAACAAAAACATAACTACACAAGTACTACAGCATACGAAATTGGAGGAGTTACTCCTTAAACTGTGCCGCAACTGATATCAAGCAATGGGCGATTTGGTGGAGTCCATCTAATTAGCATTCCATATCAGAATTAGGATCGCGCTGCTCCATTTCTAGAAACGCCCACGAAACCAATTAAAACTTTTAGCTTCGCATACTGAAACAATCACAACGTTTTCATGGCAAACTGAAAACAGTAAGTCCAATCCCATTCTCAATTAAATCCGCGTTTCCGTGTTAAAGTCAATCCAGAATGAGATCGATCTGGACACCCAAAGCCACTTTCTGGTGGCAAACCTGTAAATAATCTGAATCCGCGTTTCCATGCAATACTCAATCCGGGATGAGAACTCAAATCGATTTGAATTCCTCATCGAAACGTAGTATGTGTGCGACTCCTTAGTTTTCTTTGTATGTTCGTTGTATCTTCTGTCGTATCATTCTTTTTACATATTTTTACTTTCTCTACTGGTAAGTAGGGGAAGTATTGTATTCCACCCAAAAATTCGATGTCGAGATTTCACCGGAAATATGTTTTGAGGCCCCCTGAATCCAAAAAAAGCATTTTTAGAAAAAGGTCCGTGTGTATGTCTGTGTGTCAGCCTGTGGACAGCATAACTCAAAAACGAAAAGTCGTTTAAAAACCAAAGTTGGTATTTAAGTTTAATGTCCTTCAAGGATGCGACACGAAGATTTTGAAGAAAATAGTCCCACCCTAAACTACCCTTTACATGAAACATTTTTCGAAAATTTTGATTTTCTTGAAAATGGCTCAAACGATTTTGATTAAAATGTCGTATGTTTGAGATATTTTGATGAAAAATGAAATGTATATCTTGAATTTTCTGGCTATAGCCCCTGTAGTCGTGTTTACTCTGGACGACTTTTGCGTAACTGGTAAACCGTTAGAGATAGACCAAATCATACTATACAAGAAATGTAGATCTTGCTAAAATACACAATTTATGTCTCAATAAATTTTTTCGTAGGGTGAACCATTTCGGAGACATTCCTTGTAATGTGTGCGAGTTTCGAACTTATGCGAAATGCAACAACGTAGTTCATTTTTTATACGTTAATCGTGCAAAGAGAACGGAATCCCAAAGGTCAAAAAGATTTGACTGTCGCACAAAGCCTGCTGTATTCTAAATTCTCCCTTGCACCTACAAGAAAATAAGCAATAAGATAATTTGTACAAATGTTTATCTCAACTAAGAAGAAGATACGGGAATAAGAGTTTGTAAGAATGGTTAGTACAAGAGTAGAGAAAGTCATGTGAGTGCAGCAGATCAGATTTTTTACTTTTGTTTCTAAGGCAGAAACTTAATTCCTTAACTTGCCTTTTTGCTGCTTGTTGTTCCCGGTTCTAACTCAGTCAATATTTGCATGAACACCCATATCTGCGGGCGTTGGCAATAGAAAGCCAATTATTATATTACAATGACAAGACAACCTTCATATGTAATGTTTATTCCCTTTATTGTGATTTTCAATGGTTTATAACACACTGCAATCACGAAGGCACTGGATATATTAAAATGTACCTTTCTCATGCAGGTTTCAGATACACTATTCTTTTCGCACTTTTTCAAAGCGTTATTTTTCTGTAATATAAGACTGTCGCCTTCCCTAAGCATCTTTATCTTACATTTTCTTATGAGGCTTTACAAGGAAAATGTTCTCAATACTTAGAAATGAATATTACTATAATGCGCTTACAGCACCTCGTATATGATCATGTTGTGACAAAAACGAAAAAAAACCAGCCCAGTTACTTTATTTTTCTTCTAAACTTTTGTACAAAAACACAGGTTTCTTCTACAGGCGCTAACAGTATACGGTCTTTCGTGACATTAAAACAACTGTAGCCTTGACTCAGCACTTTCACTGTCTTTCTTCACATTCTCTGCCTCTCATACACTAACTCCGAGAGTACAATTACTCCACACTCATTAAAACTTGTTCACTTCTAGCCGACGTATCTTTCACGACGACAGTAGCACACACAGCTGTCTCGCACTCATTGAAACACTAGCCGGCTCATTTCTGCAGTCGTAACTTCCTACTACACTCTTTCTATTTCGCCTCCTTATATAGAGTGGATAACGTGACATGGCCATTTCTCGAACTTCCACAAACACGCCGGCCGCCAGATACCCCTCAAAGATTCCAACAATCCGTTGTTAAGCGCCATGCTCATTGTTATTAGCCACGTATACACAAAGTTACGAGGCAGCCTGACCTTGAGCGGTTTTGTTGCTCGGCGGTCTGGCATGTGGTGTGAAGTAGCTTAGCCCCTTTGGTCTTCCTACATAAGGTGCATTCCGCTCACGGCGTTGCACTGATGATTATAATATGTTCAGCATGTAAAAATCATCAAGCGCCGCATAGCACGGGATTCTCAGGGTGATATTATGCAGGTACACTTACGGTCAACAAATGTATCATTGCCCTAGATCGCAGTAACACCAGTTACAGTAATAACCCGCTCTATGACAAAGTTGTAGCGTTAAAATGTTGAATGGTTGGATGCGGGTTGATGTATACGTTGAAAAGCTGCCGTGAGTGTTTGCGCAAGAGTTACTGAAATAATAAACCGTTATTTATATTCATTCGTCAAGAAGGTAAATGGCTCCAATATGATACAAATTATTTTTTTCCATGAAATGGCTCCTTACTCACAATAGTTGTATTGGACACATTTGCTACACTCACGTAGAATCCCTGGTTAAGGTATGGTCGAAACAGTACCTTACATTCTGTATACGAGAATAGCAGAACCAAAGGAAATTACAACTCAATACAGCATGCTCACTCACTTTGGGGAAATTAATTTGGTACGGCGTGTCTCAGACGCTACGTCAGCAGGTTAACAAAAGACAAGCAACCT
Organism: Tenodera sinensis; assembly: GCA_030765045.1. NCBI lineage: Eukaryota > Metazoa > Arthropoda > Insecta > Mantodea > Mantidae > Tenodera > Tenodera sinensis. The sequence goes on from CM060967.1 coordinate 153,076,369, forward strand.
ACTCCCATTTCTTAATTGCTAGTTAACGAGAGAATTTTTGTTGCACAAATATATTTTCTAAAACATTTTCCAACTTCTCTCCTGAAACTTGCTTGTTCTCAGCTTTTTAGGACCGTGAACAGAACTGTCTATAAAACGTTTTGGTGTTTTATTTAACTATGTTTCTGTAAAACGACCGCACTAATTACTTCTTTGACTTGTGCGACACCGTTCTCAACGGCAAAGAAACGTAATCCTGGGTCAACCGTCGCTCTTTTACCATTCTGAGCTACTGCTTTACGCGGCGTACTTTAAAATAGCTTAGTACTTACACAAAATATTGTCTACAGTAATATAATTGCATGTCACTCTCATGGCAAAGGGAACAGACCTCTTCAGATATGCTTTATGTGTTGCCTTCTTTGTAAAAGTGTTACTAGATTTTTTTTGGATAGGTTCTCATGTATCTCTATGGATTATCTTCTTTGAAGACATTTATCTTCGAGATAAACCACAAGGTATTTGATAATAACGCCCACTGTTACTTGTATAATCTGATGCGACAGTCTTAACTACAAAGGCATTTAAAAAATCTAGATTAAATATTTCATATAATCCTTATTTGGTCTTGTAAGTTGCGTGCATTAAATCAATTCTTAATAAATGACCATTTAAGCAATAGCTTGCTTGAGCAGCTTCTAACCCATGGATTCATCAGGCTCTTAACAATCTAGGCTAAGTGGATCATTTTCTTATCCAACTTTGTCTATAAAATTGCAGCCCTCGAAACTTCCGAGAACAAACAATGTATACAGTGTGTGTTGTCTGAGAGACTTCTGAAGATTAAAGGTAATGCGCATGTTAAACATTAAAGTAGTAGATTAATACATCAATTTCCTACGCCTCTTCCTCAAGAAATTTTCATTTTCAACTCAATATAGGTACTAACATAGAAAGTTTATGCAATATTTTTTTTTTTAATTTTAATTTGTTTAAGAAAAAAGTATTGCCTACATTGGTGTGTAATATTGTATCAAAAACGGCAAAACGCAAAGTCCTGTAACTGTTCTATCATCTTATTTTCCTCTAAAGTTTATTACAATTGCACAATTTCCTTCTCGTTGCTAACACTTTGTAGTCATCTCTGCTATAACATACACAATTATTCTTTTGATAATCTTTCTCAGTCTTTCAATGCCTTTCTCCACTTTCACTGTCTCTCATATCTTGACTATTACCATACAATCACTCGACGACACATACGTACTCACTGACAGGCTGGCCGACTCGCTCACTAACTAAAAACTAATTGTACACAACTACTTACACTCTAACTCTGAGTGATACTGTATGACTTACCCAACTGTCCTATTTATACTGGAGTGAATGTCACGTGACCTTCGACAACCCTCCTACACATGTGCAATGACGACTCAGCGGAATTAACTAGAAGCTTCTGGACAGTACGGTGTTATCGCGCTGTTCGATCACATACACAGTCACTAGTTTCCCTGTAGTCTTGGACCTTTCCTTTGTGTTTTACCGCCATTATTACGGTCACGGACGCACAAAACCACTCGGTGTATCCAAGATCACCCGTTCCCCTCTCGTCCGTATATTGTTGAACGACCCAATATCACAATATGAAATGTTATGCTACTAAAGGTATTTCAATATTTAAATTTAACTAATTCACCGACAGAGGAGCGGTGTTTTGTATAATTTTACTTACAAGAACTAACACCTTATTAATTAATAATAATGTGGTCTAAGGAGCTATGTCAATAATGAAAAAATATTCCAAAAGAAACTGAGAAACATTGAGTTTAAAATTAAATGCGTTGTTTTACCCATTTGGTAGTGACTGTTTAAAAGCCACTTATGGCCTTGAAATTGCTGGTATTAAAAGAATTTATGTATTATAAAACTACAATTATAAGTACAATAAGAAGAAAAGTTTCGGAAATATTCACATATTTTGTCAAATTTCACGGATACCTTGTTTAGAAGGTATGGTTTCCAGAAAATTGTCCGCTAATCTTGTTAAAGTTAGTAAATTGAATAACTGTTCTGCACGGGCCTCTAGAAAGAATTTTATCAGAAGGAAACGGAGAACTCTTGCGCAAGGAACATTTTATTTTACGGAGCGTTCACTTATTATGTCACGCTGTGTTACTCCATTTTTAAACCTCCCCTACCCCCGTCACCATGTCACGATCTCTCATGCTCTAGTAAAGCCCTCTTTCCCATGCTTTTCGTTAATGCGTAAATGTGCAACGTTTTAAAGGGAACACAATTACTAGCATAAACTTTGAATAAAGCGTTCTTTTATGTAACATAATAAAGCGTATCTAGCCTGGAGCTGAACCGCAGGCATCAAACTACATTTCCACGGGAAACTGAAATCGATTTGAGTCCAATCCCATTCTCGAAACGATCGGCATTTCCATGTTGAATTCAGCGCGTATTGAGATCTATTGGGATTCACAAGGCTCAAGATTAAAGAATTCAAGCTTTTATGTTAGTCGACTTAGGTGAACATGTAAAAATAAAGGTATTTCCATGCAACACAATTTCGATCCGATCCCACTTTCTAAAATGATCGAATCTAAGATCAAATTCTATCTGAATCGGCGTTTCCACGCAGGATTCAGACCGGAATGAAGATTCAAATCGATTTCAATTCCCCATGGAAACAGTAACCGTAAGGCAACATAGCAGAAGTGTTGAAATTAGGATTTGTGATTAATCTAGATCATTACAACACTGACAGTTCACAGCCTAAGATATTAAAGGTCACGGGGGACATCGCTTCGAGACCCGGCAAGAGGCATTTCAGTGAGGGTCAGATCTGCGTCAAGTCGTTATTTATGGATACGAAACCACTTGGCCTGCAGGCTAGGCCTAGGCAACTAGCCTAGATAAAAGGACCCAAGTCATGGGCAGGAGCCCTACCCGAAGTTCTTTTTGCCACATCAACCCCCGCCACATCCTCGAGGGCTGCCCATCCCTTGCCGAGTACTCTACCAGCAAGTTAAGATTACGCGTATCCTTACCATACAGTTCTGTTAGACCACTGGCAACAGTTTTAACCTATCGGCAATCAGAAATTAATTTACTTTATCTTCAACATGATGGATTTGAGGGTGTTTCCTAGGAGAAAAGTGAGTAGAGAAAACTGTGTGAATGTAATACATTGATTTCTATTGCAGAACTGTTTCAGAAGGGTAAGTAGAGAAGGACATATGAATGTGTTACGCAAAAGGAAATTTCGACACTATAGAAAACTCTGAATTGTTTGTAGAGTGACAAGAGAAATACACGTGAATGTGTTACATAAAGAAAAGTAGAGAAAAGCATGTGAATATAACACGATGCATTTCAATTTCAAACATATAGAAAGTTGTATGTATTGTTTGTAGAAGTGGGCGTAGAGAATTAAATGTGACTATACTTTGTAAAAATTGCATTTACACATGGAATTACTATTTCAATCATAGAAAATTCTATGTCTTGTATGTTGATTAAGTATATAGGCACATATGAATGCGCTGGTGAAAGAAAAGTAAGCAGAGAAAACCTGTGAATATTGTGACGTCATGGAAGGTCGTCACTTCGAGATATCGACTGGCCACTACTGTCGCACGCCACTCTCTCCTTCTTTAACTATCTGCTACCATTACTTAACTTGACACTTGCTAAGCCTAGCCCCATGCTTTTCCTGCTACCCCACTTGACTTGACTTAGCGAGAGTGAGTGGACATCTATTTGCGGAATCGTGTTGGGAATGGATCGGTGGGGTATATTGTGGTTACATATAATACCAAATGCTTTTTCCTTGAATATATTTTGGAAACATAAAATAAATACAAGACTTAACACTGACGGTGTTAAGTAACAAGAATATACATAAGAACATTGAAAATATGGTGAATGATGAAATATATATTACGAAAATGTAGTAAAAATAAACAGTTACATAAAATAGACATGAATGTAAACTATTCTTTGCACTAAGTTATAATTCCTTCCTGACTATTTGACTTCCTGAGCAACACTGGTAGAATGGGCCTGACTCACCAATATAGCTTGGCACACAAAGTCATCCCTTTTAACCACACTCAGTTGATTGTGTTAGTCGGAATTATAACTATTGCCGTTTAGGCTACATTAACCGTGATACAAAGATCACCTACCCTGCTTTAGCATAAAAGCCCTAAAACACTAAACACATACATCTAAATGAAATACAGAACTGTTTGTCTCACCCAAATGTCTGGTGTGTTTTTGGAACAGGTCCTTATCCAATTATGTTGAAATGAACATGCACATAGACTGTGGCACATTCCTGCATATCAGCCATGAAGAATAAATGCGTCGTTCCTGCTTAATTCCGCGTATGTCCAGTGTATGCCTGAATTAGCATACATCTCGAAGAAATGGTGGTGAATGCCGACGTTGCTTCTCTACGGAGAAAAGTTGCTCACTTGCTTGCCCCCTTTGACAAGCAAAACCATGAAGTATGACCCTGTTGACTTCGATGCGTGCTGACGTCACTGTTGGTGAACTGCTTGGCTCGATGAAGAGGAGCTTGCCGAGTAATGTTAGTAGAATTGAGAATTGCTAAGCCTATCGGCTCATTACTGACGAACATGTAGGTAAGTATGTAAGATACTAATGCTGAGCGCCTCGGCTTGATGAAGATTAAACCATAGTGTATAAGGCTCATACATTACGCTTGGTCGAAGCTGACTGTACTTTGACTGACGAAGACAACTGATGGCAGCGTCTAACGGAGCTCGACTACTTGACGAAGACTGAAGGCAGCGCTGAAGTAAACATCGAAGACTGAAGACAACGCGCTTCGCTGAAGTGAAGATCAAAGACTGAAGGCAGCGCCCTTCGCGCTGAAGTGAACTAACGACTGGTCGGGCAGCCGGATTTTATACTGTGTGCGGGGCGTAGCGGGGGCGAGAGGGGTTACGCTTACCAACCTGACGGCTATACACCTCTCTAAGGTAAGGCCAGTCGATATCTCGAAGTGACGACCTTCCATGACGTCACAATATGAAACAAGCCTAGTAACACGAATAGGATAAAAACCTTGTCTATGAAAAAAAAAATTTAGATTTGCAAATTTTCGTCGCATTTGTATGAATAGTATAGCTCATAAGGGGCAATCAAATACATTCATTTTTACTTTCGAATAGTAAGTAATGGAAGTGTTTTATTCCACCCAAAAATTCAATGTCGAAATTTCACCAGAAGTATGCGTTTTAAGGCCCGCTGAATTCTATAAAAAGTGTTTTTAGAAAAAGGTGTGCGTGTGTGTGTGCGTGCGTGTGTGTGCGCGCGCGCGCGCGCGAGAGAGAGAGAGAGTCTGTCAGTCTCTGGGCAGCGTAACTCAAAAACGAAAAGTCGGTTAAAAACGAACGTTGGCATTTAAGTTTAATATCTTAAGGATGAGGCACGAAGATTTTGAAGAAACTTCTTCCACCTTAAACTATCCTTTACATGAAAAATGTTTCGAAAATTTTGACTTTCCTGAAAATGGCATCAATTTGCGACGTTATCTGTTCGAACAGCACTAATTTAGGGTACTCTTTGGCGGTAAGAGTGCAGTTAGAATCCCCCAATGAGATATTTAGAACCCTTAAAGGACATTAAAGCAGGATTCCCTTTCATATCGTCGTATTATCACAAGAAAGTCAAGCCTAGTAGTAATTACTTTCTGTGCAAATTAAACATTCATATCTAGTTCGTTTTAGTTTATATAGCAAGTAATAAATATTGCACTTGTTAAGCGTATAAACAGTATCTTCACCTCCCTTCAACAGAATAATATGTATAGCTTCAATTACAGAAATTTTAAGTCAAGTTTCATCATTAAATTCCTCCCTACGGGATACTAAATTAAGAGGCAACAACAGCTAGCACATTGTAATAATGTCACTACTGCGTTTAAAACGATATAACTGTAGAGCTGTTAAATCACAGAATTTGTCTTTGTATGCATGGTTCCCACACATTTCAATTTTGAGCCATCTATGACTCCCGTTCCATACTCCATGGAACTGTAGCCTGCTGATTCATGACTGACTTCCGGTTATGCACAGAAAACATGGCGTTTTCAGCGTACAACTGCCTTGCGCAGAACAGAATGCGCAGTGTTCGTGCTAGTAATCTGGGGAACGGCTGCATTTCCACATTTTTCGGTCTTTTCAAATTTCAAAACTTGTCTTTTGGTTTTAATTTGCCGCAAAATTTTAAACCGTGGAGCAATGTTATTGCCGAAAAAATAGAGAACTGCCAGGATTTTTTTTATCGCTCCATTTATTACTTTGACCTTGGTGATACGTATAGAAGTAATTCTTTAAATTTCTTTAACAACCATTCAAATGAGAAGGTAAGCTGCATATAGCTCGTAACTTCTAGCGTCTAATTAACTAAGTCTGTAGCCAGAGATTTAGAACTTTGCCTTTGCTTCAGCTGTAAGAAAGAATAGTCTTCTTGCTTACTCGCCATGAAATCAATTTCAATTCTAACGGTTTTACAGCCATAGCTCAGGCACAAAGGAAACTCCAGTTTCCACCGAGATGCAGAAGCAATTTATAGCTAACATAGAATTTTGTATGTCCGGCTTCTCCTCCGTTTCTCTCACTTTACTATTACTTTTCTGAATGAACACGGTTTAGTTCCAGAAATGCATTCAACAGTAAACGAACTGCTTTAATAACTTAGAGGTTCACCTCCGTGAAAATGCTTTAAACAGGAGACTAGTTCAATAAAGATTTAATTATTTTTATGCTATAGCTCCTGTTTTTGAAAGGTTCATCCAAGCGTAGAAGGTAACTGCTCTTTCTTGGAGCAAACACACAATGGTTTCATGAGAGGCTTGGAGCTGTTTATATCATCTTACATTCGTAGCACTAATTTTCGTTCCATTACTTCCCTGAAGGTGTTCATGTGCCCAGTGATTCATCTATAAATAAAAGCTTGGCAAACTCGCTCCAGAAGTGTCACAATGGCGTCAAATCATTAACACCTTTCTAGGTTAAGTAGGTATGGTAGATACCAAGGTGACAAGTTTAATATTGTGACAAAAAACAGGACCGCTTACTTTTTATTTCCCTTCTAACACTGAATCACAAAACAAAGTCCTCTCCGTTATCGCTAACACACTTTACAATTCGTCTAACCTTGCAACTCACAGCTGTTCTGTAGTCTCGTACCCTTGACACACACTTCACTATCTTACAAACAGCTGGCTTCGACGACACACCCACTAAACACTTTCCCAACACTCGTCTAGGAATGTGCTTCAACACCGACCGACAAGCCAGTACTTCGAAAGCTTCTCGAACAGTCTAGAATCAGTCTTAGTTCCGGCCCATCTATTGTTG